>JAQPPZ010000243.1:3608678-4210125 GCA_028583015.1 Wollemia nobilis | reverse complement strand
TTAGAAAATACATTGCTAATCTTGATCGTGTGTGGCATTTCTCTAAATTGCAGATGGTAGATCTGTAGGCCATTAAGGTGTGGCCAGTGAAGATCCTAGAGTTTTGATATAAATCGATGAGGAAGAGGACTTTAGAGCAATGTAAGGTGTAGTAGGACCACTATTCCAATAATAATGCTACTTGGAAGAAAGTGGAAGATATGTAGACATTTTATATTTTTGTTTGAAAATGAAATGTAATTATTGTTTTAATGTTTGTACTTTGATAAAACATAGAGAACTGTGTTTAGCCTAAGTAGGGTAGGATGTCATGACCCTGCCTTGGAAAAATTTTCATAGGATAGAATCATGAATGGCTATGTCATTTTGTTGATAGAATGACTGATTATTTCATTTTAATTTCTACAAAAATATATTTTATGAAAAGATATGATGTATCTTGTTGATGGAATGACTGACTATTTCATGTTTAGTTTCTATAAAACATATATTTTATGGAAGAATATGATGTTGCTAATAGATTTGTACTTTTGCAGGAATAGGATTTCTCATGGGTGGAAGAAGGACTTAACCACCGAGAGCAGGATGCCATAAGAAAGGGAAATGATGTGATGATTTTTTTAAACAATGCAAGCAACATGGATAAATGTCCCTTTTCATGTAGTTGCATATCATGACTTGCATGAGTGACACAAACTATGTTTTGCATAAAATTATTTGTTGCTTGATAACCTTCCATTGGTGGGATTTTTATTTAATAGAATCTTCTTCTAGATGAAATTTCATTGGATATGTAGAGGTTCATTGCAAGAAGAAAGAATGTTTGATTTTATTGCTTATATGTAAATAGGGATATAAAGGAATTATCTTTTGAATTACCATATTTCTTGGGAATTAATAAGGAAGGACCATTAGTATAGCTTACTTGAATTTAGTAATTACTAAAGGATTTCATGAATATCCTTATTAAATATTCTTGACTTATTTTGTTTATTTGAGAAAGAAAAGAACTTCTTGTTGAAGAGGCTCATTAAGAAGGGACAACAATTTTATGTAGTTAATCTAGTTGATACTTTAAATTACTATAATTTTATGGTTAAATTAGCAAGTAAAGACTTTGACAATATTTAAATTCACAACTGTGACTATGGTAAGAACCTTGTTGAACATAAACATCATGCTAGCTGATCGGTAAAATTTTATCATAATCCAAAAATGGAGTGAGGATGTGTGTAGTGCTCATTGTGATAAAAATCAGCCACAAAATATATTGAAAAATATGAATAATGGAGAGGGGTAGTGCTACTTCCCTTAGGGAGAAAAAGAGAAAAGAAATAAAAAATAGAAAAAAAAAGAATAGTGGAAATCAGGAAGGAGAACATCTTACTTGATTGGCTTTTGTGCTTATCTGTGGTATCCAGGTTGGCTTTGTTTTAGTTCATATTTCTTGTGGTTTGAAAAACTTGCAGTGACATGCTTCTTGTTTGCTTCTAGCTATTACCTAAGTAAACCATAGCCTAAAAGTTTTTTTAGTTTATGGACATATCTCCTTGTTTAAAGAAAAGAGAATACGTCTTTCTTGTCATGTCTTTCAACTATATATATATATATATATATATGCATTAGTAAATATATTAGATCTTCATTTCTAATGGTTGGATATGTTTCATGTAGTGTGAAGTTAAACATGGTGTTGTTTATCTCTATTTTTTTAAAACTCTTTCAAATAGCGCATTTACTTTGGAAAGTGAGTTATATCAGTATTAATTTGAGAACTTGTACCCCTGAGCACTCCAAGAGTAGATATTCAGGAGCTGGTCAAAGAAATAATAGGTGAAATTTCCAAGATAATTATTTTAGGTCTTGATTTACTTTTATTCTCTTTAAATGGGAAATCAAACGTATTTTGGTGATGTTGAAAACCTATAACGCTTGATGTGAAGACCTTAGGTAGATGCCTAGTAGCATTGTGGTTATAATATTTAATGATTATCAAACATTTTTTGTGAATAATAGGATGGTGAGTTGACCCGAACCATTTGAATTAGGTTCATTGGTGCATGTCGACCAGTTAATATCTTTTCAATTTATTTAGAGGACCTACTGTGTCATGGAATGAATCACAGGTTGTTGTATTATTTATCAAATACCTCAAAGTTTGGGATAGAATACTTGTTGAAGTTCATTGGGTAATATCACCCAATACATTCACTATGACCTGTGTGAAGTTGTAGAAAATAATTTGTTAGATTTACCAACTATTATAATTCTTTTGATTTGAAATATGTAATAAAATAAAGCTTGGCTTTAAATTAATTTCTAATATTCCTTTTATAAACAAGATAAATGTATTTACTATAAATGCTTATTAGAAGCAAAGGTACCTCCATGGTGTGAGAATACATACATGAATGGTTTATTATTTAATATGGTTGTGTGTTCTTATTTCTTTTATGTGATGTCAGATACTCCTATGTATTAATTGTACCTATTATAGAATTATATCATCATGGGAATCGAGCAAAATATTTCGATTATCTTGATCCTTTAGCTTGACTATCCTATGCATGACTTGTTAGAGGATGATTTATTATGTATATGTTATAATAAGGATGTAGAATCTAAGTTGAATGGAAAGTTTATGGGGATATTTTATTTTAAAAAGAATGAAGCAAATATTGCAATATCATGAACTTCATTAAAATTTAGGTGAGGAGCCCTCCTCTACAATGGAAAATATATGACTTTGCTTCTTGTTTTTGTTAAATCCTCGTTCATAGGAAATGAGCATTTTAGACAAGAAAAAATATTTGGAAGTCATAATGGAACATGTTTTATGATGTTTTACATGCAATGAAATAAATAAATGCATTAGGGAATTGCATTTTCATGATAGAAAATTGTTTTGATCCCTTTAAAAGACATCTTCTTCCTCTCGATGGTTTGAATATGATTTCGATGAAGAAGCAGATTGAAGGCATGAGATGGTGAAGAGTTTACCCAGCTATCTTTTATCCATGCTTTGAAGAGGATATTTTTATAATTTTTGCTCTTCATTAGTTATATAATTTGCATATGTAATCATTGTAGCATACAATGTTATTGTAATTCTCTTAAGAAGAGAGAACTTGTTGTATAGTTGACTATTTATGAGATTCATGCTAAATATACTATGAGAATCAATTAGATATGATCCAATGGAATGGATACAACTTGATTTTAAATATGGATGAAAATGGTTATTGTTTAGGAATGGAAAATAATGAAGAACATGTGCTTATACTGAGAGGGGGGAGGTGAACAGTATAACATAAAAATTTTCCCAAATAGTAGCATCAGCATTAATGAAACAATAAACATCACATAAAACATCACACACATGAGAGACACCATTTAAACATGGTTCACCCAATGTGGGCTACCTCCATAGAGAAAATATTTCTTCTAAATATTTCTCAAATAATCTCTTGGGAATCCTTCCCAAATTACAATGTTTATGGACCTCTATCCAAAGGATATGTTGATCCCCTAATCTCAAGTTTGTGGATCTCTTCCACAGGAGAACTCTTTCCCATTCTACTCTGGCTAGTGATCTTCTAGAAGACTTTGTCTCTATGCTGCACTAACTGGTGGATCTCTCTCCACTTGAAGACTCCTCACTCATATATGTCTTCAATTGTCCTGGTTTTTGGATCTCTATCCACTGATACTCTATCCTCTATACTCTTTCACATCCAAAGCTTTGTTTCAATACTTGTACCAAACATAGTTTCAGTCGGTCTAGCACAGGTCTGCTCAATCTCTTGCACTAAACACAGTACAATCGGTCTAGTATAATTTTGCTCAATAGGTTCACTCAAAACCTGCTCAAATCTGCTCAATATGTCCACACAGAACCTGCTCAAATTTTCTCAATAGGTTCACATAGAACCTGCTCAAATATTCTCAATAGGTCCACATAGAACCTGCTCAAATCTGCTCAACAAGTCCACACAAAACTTGCTCAAATCTGCTCAACAGGTCCACATGGAACCTGACCAAATATGCTCAACATGTCCACATAGAACCTATCCAAATCTGCTCAACAGGTCCACATAGAACCTATCCAAATATGCTCAACAAGTCCTCTCTAGGACTTGCTCAAATCTGTATTGCAAGCTTTCACAAAAGCTTACTCAAATCAGTCCACAAGCCTTCTCAAAGACTTGTCTCAAATCTGCTTAACAAGCTCACACAGAACTTGTCCAATCACATAGAATCATAAAGAGAATTGTTAGAGACTCAATATGTTCTAAGCTCAATGTTCAATCAATATCTCAATTCAATCTCATAGAAGCATAAATATAATTTTTAGAGACTCAATATGTTCTATACTCAAATCCCAATCTCAACTCAAATCAATCTCATAGAAGCATAAAGAGAATTGTTAGAGACTCTATATGTTTTATACTTAAATCCCAATCTCAACTCAATCAATCTTATATAATCATAAAGAGAATTGTTAGAGACTCTATATGTTCTATTCTCAAATCCCAATCTCAACTCAAATCAGAATATAGAATAGTTTGTTTCTAGGAACTTGAACAACCACATGCATCCTCTTGACTAGGCTTAATCAACTCAACTCAACCAATCACCTCAAGGATCAATCCTTTCCCACAAACCCTAGTCCAAGCATGTATTAACCAACTCAAAATGTTTCCAACAATGCTCAATCACAAGTCTCACATAACAATTATACTCATGTTCTTTTCTAACTCAATTTCAAGTTCATTTCACAATCAATGGGTTTCAACAACAATGTTTATAAAACAAGGTTTTAATTACAACTCTCAAACCAAAAAACCTTGAAGCATTCAACCAACCATTTTTGAAAAGGAAACCATAATCAATACTTTTCTCTCCAATGATATTTCAGAAATCAACCACCATAAACAATCAATAGGAGAATGTGCCCATACCTTTTTGATGCCAAGAAGTTGTCCACAAAATCTGCCACACTAAACACAACTTTCCTTTCCAATCTCAATAAGGGTTAGTGGACTTCAAATAATAATCACAAGATAAAGCATAACTCAATTTACACCTTTTTACTCCAACTCAATAAACACATCCACCAAAGTCCTTTTTAATAAAAACCCTTATCAAAATAATAATCAATAAACCTCTCAAGAATTATTTTATAACAACTCCTTATTTCTCCTAAACCTTAATTCTCAATTTCATAAACATCAATTAAATCAACAACTTATCCAATATTTGAAATAATAATCACAGCCCTTATAAACAAAGTTTAATTAAAACTTTAATTACTTCTAACCACCTTATAACTCCAACTTAGGGCCTTAACAAAATAATTAAACCAAAAAACGTATTTACCTCCTCAAGGGGATTCGAACCCCCGACTTGCCCACATCGCGAGCACCTTAGCCATGACTAAGGTTGCCACATGAGCTAGCCACTCGTTCAAAGGTGAAGGCACAACGTGCCTTAAACCCTTTCCTTCTTCTCCGCAAATAAAAAATGCTTCGAACGCTTTTCTTCAAAAACCTTCCAACGCAGTCAAGGGGATTCAAAACCTTGACGTTTCATCTGACCCACGCCTTAGCCAAAAACCAATTTCCAATGCGCCACGCTATCCATGATGCCTTTTGACTTAACCACACTTTGTCTTATTTGTTGCTTCCACTTTCTAAAGGATTTTGCATGAGCTCAATTCATATTCTTTTGCCAACGATTAATTCACGAGCAAGGATGATCTTTATGAACCTTAGGTATCCCCTTTATATAGTCTCCTCATTATTTTCGATGACGTCGATGGATAACTTGCATATTTAATTTAAAATTTAAATTTAAATTTTAAATAATTAAAATTTAAATAATTAAAATTTAAACTAAATATTAAAAATTAAATATCTCCATCACCGGGGCACCTTTTTCGATGAAATGAAAGGCCAACTTGGGTTTTAAGAAAACCCAGTTCAAATATGTTGTCCATGGTTTTAAATAAAACCTTTTATTTTGCCTTCCTTGGTTTTTACAAAAACCCTTCATAGATCCTTTTGACATTAAATAACCTTTTGACATCAATGACAACATTTTAGCTTAGGGACTCAAAATTTCCAACAAATAAGAGGAAAATAATTGATAAAATATTATTTAACAATGGATATTTATATTTTCATATAAGTTTTATCATCTAATGATGAGGTGCATGAACTTATAAGGTTTTACTATGGTTTTATTTAATCCACCATTAAAGGTTTTATGTTGGTAATGCTTTCTGATGTGCTATTAGATTTATGACAAGATATCTATTTTATTCATTGGAAAATTAATAATGGTTGGAGTAAAGTCGTAAGATCCTAGTAGGAAAAGCTAAGTTTTATCTTAGAATAGAATCTAACTATCTTTCATAAACAAGATCTTAAAGCTTTGTTATTTAGAATTATTTGAGGAAAGACTAAAAAATGTATGCCTTATTAGTATAAATATTTTAATATGAACCGAATAGTGTGGAATAATATTTCTTGTTATGCTTATACGAACTAGGATCCTAAAAGAGAGACCCATTGATTGGAAGACTAGCTCGTCATGGAGATGAGATGGATAGTTAGCTCCTAATGCACTTAGTGCACCTACATAGATAAATTTATGTGTGGTGTAGAAATTTAAGCATTCATTTTGACAAAATAAAAGGGATAGGCTATCTCAATGGGAAATAATGAGTTTTATAGCTTAAATATTGTAATACACCTAGTGCACTTACATAGATAAACATATGTAAGTTGTAGGGATGGATGTATCTTGTGAAGGATTTAGGTGAAATAAAGTAGACTTACATTATGATGGGAAAACAAATCGATTAGGGAAACCTAAGAACTTTACTAGAATTTTAGTGAAGTTCCTTGGTGATTAGGAATGGACTAATCACTAACAAGTATGGGTGTTTACTCACAACAAAAATAATAATCAAATAGGATGGAATTTTGGATGGTTGATTTTAGGGACATGTCACTCTCCCTTATCTAGATGAAGTGATACAAATAGTGAATGGCTCTCTAATGATGTCCTTATTAGATGGTTACTTTGAATACAATCAATTAATGGTACATCCCAAGTATCAGAGTGAAACTACATTCGCTACAAAATGAGGAACATTTGCATACAAGAGAATTTAATTTGGTTTGATCAATGCAAGAATTTTTTTTCAAAGAGCTATGAACATTACCTTCAAGGACCTCACTAGGAAATGTATAAATATTTACATGGATGACATCACTATATTTTCTTAAAAACATGGAGACCATGTGGAAGACTTGACAAGAATAGTATAGAGATGTCAAGTGCATGGAATTTCATTAAATTCCAAAAAGCTTATTTTTGGAGTTATAGAAGGAAAACTCTTGGGGTATGTTATTTCAGAAGTTGGTATTTCTATTAACCTAAAAAATAGAAGCAGTTAAAATAATTTCTCTTCATGGAAGTAAAAAGGATTTAAAGTCCTTTGCAAAAATTAGTTTTGCAAGGAAAATTACTTTTAGTTTTGCAAAAATAAATTGATCTCTGAAAATAATGCTAAGAAAGGATGTCAATAATGTATGGGTTGGTGAAGTGCAAAATTCGTTCAAAGAAATTAATATGGAAATCACAAATGTCATGTATTAATTAGTCATGCTTACACTCAACCTTTCCACATTTACACATTTACATCTAAGCATTTGATTGGTGGTATTTTAATTTAAAAGGAATTTGAATATGAGAAACTAGTAGCTTTCATAAGCTCATCATTGAAGAATGTTAAACTTAGATATTTGGTAATTGACAAACAAGCATTTTCTTTAATCAAAGCTATGAAGAAAGTTTGACAATATATCCTCCACAACAAAGTATTTGCAATAGTATCAAATTCGACTGTAAAAATAATATTGATGCAAAATTAGCTAGGAGAATGTAGAGGCAAGTGGGTATCCATAATACAAGATTTTGATTTAGAAATACATCCTATGAGTTTTTTTAGAGGACAAGGATTGAGCAAAATATTGTCTAAAGTTGACTCTCAAATTTTGTGCTAGCATTATTCTATGGAATAAATTACAAATGATGAGTAGTATCAATACATTGCTTATTATTTTCTAAATAGAGTATGTCTTGATCACTTAAATTTTATCCAAAGAAGATTTTTGTGTCTCAAAAGTGCAAACTTTGTGATAAATTCATGTATTCTATATCAAAAAAACATGAGAGAATCTACCTGATATGTCTAAACAAATAAGAAACTACCAAAGTCCTCAAATATTTTAATGGAAAATATGGAATAGGACATGGCTCAAGAAATGACACAACAAAGCAATTACTAAGAGTCAATTACTATCAGTCCCATGTCTTTAAAGATGCACATATTGTTGGAATATATTACATTATTTGGTACATGCTAAGGGACCATCAGGGGTACATGTTTAGATTAGGATTTTAAATTAGATTAGTGTGTGAGAATTTACTTAATGCAATGTAATAAATGCACAAGTATTATTAGAATGTGTATGTTGTCCATGTGTACATGAGTCTAGAATAAGAATATAGTGATTCATAGGAAGATGGAAGGCCAAGAGTCATACTCCATTATATATTGTCCTTTGTTGTAGAGAAATGTGTTGAATAGTTGAGTAGTAGAGTAGTGTAGTTGAGTGATTTATAAAGTTAGAGAGAATGAATGAGCACATTAGAGTAGTTCTCAAGTTAGTCACAATGTAGAGAATGAAGAATGGAGCATTTGAGGTCTCCATATTTTGTATAAAATTTTCATTTTTGTGAGCTTTCATTAATGGTTATTTTATGAGTTATTTCAAAATTTTCTCATGCTATTTACTTGCATACTAGTTTATCATTATCATAGATATAATATTGTATTCTTATTATAGTACTTGCAATTGAATTTCCTTTAATATATAACATTAAAAGATAACATTGGTATCAAAGCAAAAGGTAGATTGATAGGAAATAGAGAGATCCACAAGAGATATTTAGAGGAGATAGGAAATCCCATTTTCAAAAAATTTGAAATTGAATTTTGGCTAAAGTCTTTCCATAGAGTTGCAAAAAAACTCATGAATACTAGGACTCAACATTGATTCCACTATATTGATAAATCAACTAATGAAGTTCATTTTCTTTAGATTTATAGATATTTCTATTATCATTTACTAATACTTTGTTGCAAAAAAGAGTTGATTCAAAGAAATTTGATAAGATTCCTACAATATCTAGGAAGAATATCTTCTTTGAAATCAATCCATTACTTGAAGAAACAAGTTGAATATTGAAGATTTTGGAGGCCTAAGGAAAAGATCCCATTGCAATTTTGCACATTGAAGATAGAATATTGAGGAGACTCAAGAAAGATATCTCCATAGAATATTGAAGAGATCCAAAGGAAATCCCATTGAAAAACTTCTAGATTTGGAAGATTGAAGATAGAGAAGGACTAGAAAAGGTCCTATTGTAGATTTTAGAAGCAATAGATTTTGGATATCCAAGAAAGAGATCTCATTACAAAACTTCTATAGTTGAAATATTGAAGATATCAAGGAAAAATCTCATTGAATTTTTGAGAAGACTTAAGGAGTTGTTGAATTTAAAGACCCAAGAGAAGAAGGCATCAATCAAACTTAGAAGGAGAAAGAAGGAGAAGGCTATAAAATCCCTATTGAAGGAAGTTGGAGAAGTGGCCATTGGAGAAAATTTCAAGATAGCTCAAGATAGGAGATTGCAAGCAAGGAGAAGTTCTTGATAAAGAATGATTTGGGACAATTATCGCCATTCGACAACAAGACCAAAAGGAAGAAGGATTTGGCAAGAAGTTTTCCAAATTTTAGAGAAGTTTTTCAAAGATCTCAAGACATTTAGATTCTTGATAAAGAGTTCAAGTTTGAAGTCAAAATTTTATAATATCTAAGGAGGATAAAGAAGGTAGAAGATGCCACAAAGTTAAGAAAATTGAATATTGCCATTGAAGGCTTGGAGGAAGATTTTCAAGGAGAATTGGACAATATTTGGTCAAGGAAAGGTGTTGTAAATTTTAGAGGTTAAAGGCAGCACATTAGACTACATTATAGCAACAAAACTACACACTCTTGGACAACCTAGTTATAGGAGAAATGGGTAGCATTGGAAGCTGTAAAATAGAGGATTTTAGGATAACAACTAAAGAAGAAGGATTCAAGCACTTAAAGCAAGAGTGGGCAGCAAGCTATAGGAATTATAAAGTTGCATTTCCTACCAAATTTGAGAGGGTTAAGAACATCATAACGGAGGAGAAATTGGCTGCATTAGTAGGTAAAAGTTTTAGAGTCAAAGAAAGTTATAAATTTACAAGTTTTGTAGCAACAAAGTAACTGGAATTGAAGAAACAAGTTTCACAAACTCGAAGCAGCAAATAGGTGATCCAAATCACCAAGAAATCAAGCTACAAAAGGAAACCAAAAGGTATGCAACATTGGTGCAAAAATTTCATTATTTGAACATTCATATTTAGTTTATTATTAAGTCTTTAAAAGCACCAAATTTGAGGTTTAAAGTTGTAAGAGGAAAGGTTTCAAGTTTATGTCTTCAAGGGTGTATAATATAATATTTACAAGGAGTTAAACCTGTACAAAAGAAAAAGAAGTTACATATATTACAAATAAAAGAGAATATCAACTTCTTAATATCTATTGAAAAGAAAAGAAGATAATATTGAATACCAAATATTGGATATACTAAGCTATCCAAAAGGCTAATTTTTGGTATGATTTAGAAGCTTGGAGTTATCACAGGAAAGATCACTAAGCATTGAGCCAAAAAGGATATGTAGTAGAAGAGTTTCCAAAGAGTAAAATGCAACGTAGAGAATACCACCACCATGTTCAAGAGGAGAAACCACTATTTTATGAAAGCAAAGGTGAAGGTTGAACACATAGGGTGGAAATAATTTGAAAGGTACAAGATAGTGTCTTCTTAATCTATGTATAGTAGTAGGTAAGAACTCAAGAGTAGTGGTATTTACATAGAAAGGCACCAAAAAATCCTATTTCAAAGTAACAAGGTAAGAGCACCATCAAGAAGACAAGATCAATTGTTGCCAAGACTAAGCAATCAACAAACAAGTGGAATAACCACTAGGGAAATTAAGAGGAGCCACCACCATCATCAAGGACAAATATCCAGAGCACCACCACCATTTATCCATATATAAAGAAGTGGAAGAACCACCAAGTCGAAGTAGAGGAGTCACCACCTTAATCAAAGAATATTACATAGAGCGCCACCTTCATACAACCAAGAATAGAGTTGAGGTAGAGTTTCAAAATCCAAGGAGTGCTAGTGAACACCATTAGGGTTACATAAAAAATTATTTAAAAGACCATTTAGAGGAGGACAGTGCAGGTATTATCATCATTTGATATAACACTTGAGTTGTAGCTAGCATAACACATATAGGAGAAAGAGCAATAGAAGAGGTTGGAGATTTCTCATTGATGAGTGTTATATTGAAATAATATGCATTGGAGAATATAGAAACCATATGTGAAGAGATAAGATTAAAATCTAACATTTGGTATGTTAACCATCGGGCATCAACTATCAAGAGGAGAGTCTAATCACCTATAAAGTGAAGTAGTCACTACAGAAGGAAGTGCAATGATAATGTGAACGTTATTAAGGAGGAGAAAGTAATAACATCTATCTTAAATCATTATAGGTATAAAAGGACAAGTGTCACCAAGGATACAAGCATCAACTACCAAGGAGTAGCTAGGTGCCATAGTAGAAGCATAGCTCCAATCTTCACAAAAGTAATGTGTCCCTAGGCATAGCTATTGGAAATTTGAGGTATTTTATGTTGTCATTGATGTCACATGGATCATTGATGTCACATGGATCATTGATGTCACATGGATCACATTGAGTTTTGGTGGCCAAAGTATTTCATAAATAAGCATTTATGATATTTTGGAAAGCATGAATATATACAGGGTTTTTGTGAAAACCAAGGCAGGCAAAATAAAAGGTTTTATTTAAAACCATGGATGGCAGATTTGAAATGGGTTTTTCTTAAAACCCGGGTTGGCTTTTCGTTTCATCGAAAAAGGTGCCCCGGTGATGGAGATATTTAATTTTAAATATTTAAGTTTAAATTTTAATTATTTAAAATTTAAATTTAAATTTAAAATTAAAAGTTAATTTATAGCGCCGACGTCAAAAGAAAGGAGGAGGCATATAATATTAAAGTTTAATTTATAGCGTCGACGTCAAAAGAAAGGAGGAAGGCATATATAAATATGCCACCAAATGTTTTGATTTAACCCCCATGTCCTCGATGATGGTGATGCGTTCGAATTGCTAAGGGAGCGAAAGGTGCCAACGTGTTAAAGAGTGTGCAAAGGGTGTTCGTTCGAAGAGGGAGCAAAGGCATCGCAACTCGTTCAAATCCAGTGGAGAAAGGAGGCAATAAAAGTAAGGGAGGTCCCTTACCAAGCACCGTAGGCGCTTGTGGCCTAGCGGCAAGAGGAAGGCGCATAAGGTGTTGAAGCGCCAGCAGATCCGAAGTTCGAATCCCATCGGTGCTGGTTTTGCAAAGTGAAAGGGAGGACTCTTTTGGCGCACGTGGTGTTTGAGGACACGCTCGGAGCAAACAAATAGAAGGTTTGCGCTCACTGTTCTATGTGAGCGGTTGGCTCACGTGGTTGTTGGCACCACGGTTAGAGTGGTGCAGGGGCAGTGACCGGGGATCGAATCCCACTGAGGACAAAGGCAAGTTAATAATTTTTCCTAATATTTTATTTTTCTAAGGTTGCCCTAGGAGAGATAAGGGTTGTGATGCATGTTGAGAAAAAGAGATATTTCTGGTGATTTTCCTTTTAGAAGTATATCATATTATATATCGTTGGAAAGCTTATTTCGAGGGCTATTTGATTAACTTGCTTAGAGGGAGAAATAAGGTGTATGTAAAGAGATATTTCTATTTTTGTAAAGGGGTTCAAAAGTGAAGGTTGTTTTGTTCTTTTTCAAAAGTGATTAATTCTTTCATAAGGGGACATGATGCATTTTGTTGAGTAGGAGTGATAAGGTGTTATTTGGATATTGTTGTTGTGATATTAATCATGATCTCTAACCCTTGTTGAAAGTTGAAAAAGAAGTTTGTTGAGTGTGGCAGATTTCCAAAGAGGTTTCTTCATCTTCATAAAAGGTATGGGCACATTCTCCTATTGATTGATTATGGTGGTTGATTTCTGAAATATCATTGGAGAGAAAAGGATTGATTGTGGTTTCCTTTTCAAAAGTGGTTGGTTGAATGCTTCAAGGTTTTCTGGTTTGAGAGTTGTGTTTAAACCTTGTTTTATAAGCATAGTTGTTGAAGCCCATTGGTTATGCAAAGAACTTGAAAAGAACATGAGTATCATTGTTATGTGAGATTTGTGGTTGAGCATTGTTGGAAACATTTGAGTTGGTTGATACATGCTTGGACTAGGGTTTTGTGAGAAAGAGATGTCTCTTGTGATGATTGGTTGAGTTGAGTTGATTGAGCCTAGTCAAGTGATGTGTGAAGTGATTGTTCAAGTTCCATGAAACAAACTATTCTATAATTCTGATTTGAGTTGAGATTGAGCTTAGAACATATTGAGTCTCTAACAATTCTCTTTATGCTTCTATGAGTTGACTTGAGTTGAGTTGAGATTGATTTGAGTTGAGATCATTGTGGATCATTGTTGTCATCCATTGTAGAGTGCTTTGCCATTCATTGTTGAGTTCATCATTGAGCCTTGCCTTTGTAGATTTGTGGATGAGATTTGAATGCTACTTGAGCATGATTGGTTGAGCCTTTGAGAAGGCCTTTGGGATAGATTTATGGATAGATTTGTGGTTTTATTGGGGGGAGTTTGGAGCTTGTTGAGAAGATTTGGACAAGTTCTGTGGAGCTTGTTGAGCATATTTGGACAAGTTCTCTGGTGAGCTTGTTGAGCAGATTTGGACAAGTTCTCTGTGAGCTTGTTGAGAGATTTGGACAAGTTTTGTGTGAGCTTGTTGAGCAGATTTGGACAAGTTCTATGTGAGCTTGTTGAGCAGATTTGGACAAGTTTTGTGTGAGCTTGTTGAGCAGATTTGGATAAGTTTATGTGAGCTTTGAGTAGATTTGGAGTGCCTAGCTGAGTAGATCAGTGGATTGCCTACTGAGCAGATCAGTGTGTTGCCTAGCTGAGCAGATTAGTGGATTGCCTACTAGTAGATCAGTGTGTTGCCTAGTTGAGTAGATCAGTGGATTGCCTACCTGAGTAGATCAATGTGTTGCCTAGCTGAGCAGATCAGTGGATTGCCTACCTAAGCAGATCAGTGTGTTGCCTAGCTGAGTAGATCAGTGGATTGCCTACCTAAGTAGATCAGTGTATTGCCTAGCTTTGAGCAGATCAAAGTAATCATTGTATTGGATAAGGATCCTTATTTTTGTGTGAAATATTATAAGGATATTATCTTGTGGAGTACCCCACATTGGGGGAACCACGTTAAATCTTGTGTCTCAATTGTGTGTGGTGACTTGTGCTCTTGCTTACTATTGTTATCTGAGTTATTAATGCACACTGCTATATTTGGTTATTGCAATTAAGGACATTAATTGATATTGGTTTGGAAAGAAATTAAAAAGTGGGTGTTATACTGTTCACCCCCTCTCAGTATAAGCTTGTGTTCTTCAATTGGTATCAGAGCGGGTTCCTTCGAAAAGGCTAATAACTTGAGGGCAGATTCTATAAGAACATAGATGGCTTCATAGAATGGATCATCTAAAAATAAGGCACCACTATTTGATGGTAATAATTATGCTTTCTGGAGCATGAGAATGAAGAACTACTTGATATCACAAGGATATGAGGTATGGCAGATGGTTGAAAAAGAGTATAAGGTTGAAGGTGATCCCGAGGCAGATAAGACTATCAAGAAATTGGTTGAGATCAATGCAAGGGCAATAAATTATATTTTGAGTGGGCTACGTGAGACAGATTTTGCAAAGGTCATGGTATGTAATTCAGCTAATGAAATGTGGACCAAGTTGTGGAATACTTATGAAGGAGATTCCAAGGTAAAGTTGTCAAAACTACAAACTCATAGAAAAATATTTGAGGAATTGAAAATGGAAGATTCTGAAGATATTGCAAAGTTTTTACTTCGAGTTGATGAGATTACTAACACCATGAGAGGCCTAGGATTTGAGATGAAAGAATCAAAAGTTACTCAAAAGGTTTTGAGATCACTTCCCATGAAGTATGATGCAAAGGTTTCAGCAATAGAAGAAACAATGGATATCAACAAGCTAACAATGGAAGAACTACAAGGAACTCTCACAGCTTATGAGATGAGGGTGAGTAAGCATCAGGTTCCAATAAAAGAGATTGCATTCAAGGCTTCAGAGAAAGAGAAAGGGAAGGTTCCAGAGATAGATAGAGATCCAGTTAATGATGAGGAAGCTAACTTCATCAAAAGGAATAAGGACTCAAGGAATTACAGAGATATGAGGAAAGTCAAATGCTACAAGTGTGGTGATTTTGGTCACTATGCACACAAGTGTCCACATGAAGAAAATAGTGATGATGAAAAATAGGGTCACAAAAGAAAAGAATATGGAAAGCATAAGCATGACAAAGATGACAGATACAAGCAAAACAGGTATGAGAAGAAGACAAATTTTTGTAAGGTAAAGAAATCTTACTACATTGAAGAAGCAAGTGATGGTTCAGTTCACAACAATGAAAACCAGTCAGATGAAGAAGAATGTACATTCTTTGGAATAAGTGAAGAAAGGCAAGAACACCTATTCCTAGGTATTGAAGTTAAAGAAGAGGATATATCTATTGAAGAAAGACATGAAGAGCTTGCCATAGCCATTGAGCAAGCAAATAGATACAAGAAGGGTCTAAGGATACTAAAATGCTTCATATGCGGAGATTTTGGGCATATAGATGATGATTGCACATACTACAACAATTGCAACAAGGAAAGTTTATTTGTTGAAAAAGAAAGCAGCAGTTCCAGTAATAGTTCTAGCAGCAGTTCTAGTGACAATTCCAGCAGCAGTGATGATGAAGAAGAGGAATCCACAAAACAAGAAAATAAAATCAGGAGATTGGAAAGGAAAATCAAGAGGCTTGAAAATAAGGTGCATGAAAATGAAAAGGTCAAAATGATGCTTAATCAACACATTCAAGATTTGGAAAAAGAGCTTCAAGAAACAAAAGAGCTCAACATCACTATTTCTGAGCAATTGAAGGAGAAGAAAGAAAGGTGTAAATAGTTAGAAGAAGAAGATCAAAAAAGTTTGGGGACCTACATAAATGAGTTAGCACGATTTCAAAGGAATTCAAAAACTCTGGATAATTTTTTGGATTTACAACGAGATCCATTTATAAAGACAGGGCTTGGTTATGAAGAAGGGAAATAAAAAATAAGTACACAAGGACCTATATTTGTATCAGGAGGCTTTATTTCAGAAATCTATAAGGAAGAACCGGTTCCCAAAGAAAAAGAAGCAACAAAAATGGATACTTGCATTTCAGAGGCTATAGAGATGTGTGCCAATTTGCTACTTGACACAAATGAAGAGAAAGAAGAGGAAGATTCCAAAGCACCAAAGGTCTCATATTTCAGGTTTGGGGAATCACACTCAAAAGGAAAGGAAGTTCTAAAAGATGAAAGCAAGGAAGCACCTAAGTTTTATGAAGAAAGTTCCAAAGTTCCTATGGCTCCAAATATTCAGTTTGGATCTTGTTTTGAGATAGGTGAATCAAGTTCAAAAGGAAAAGAAATACTTGAAGAGGAAAGCAAGGAAGAAATTAAGGAAAAGGATTTAGATACTACAAAGAAGGTTCAAGGATGCAATGCACAAGTTGAAAATGATCATAGGGATAATGGTCAAGAAAGGTATGAGGAACCAAGGCATGAACAAAGGGCTTTTCAAGGACATTGTTTTTCTTGTAATGGATTTGGACACAGGGCTATACACTGCAGGGGTCCATGGATCAAAGAAGTTTGATTTTTCTAGAAGAAACTTCAAAGGAAGAAGGTATGGTTTTTAGGGACATTGCTTCTTATGCAACAGGATTGGTCATAGAGCTTCTCAGTGCAAAGAAAATGAGCAAAATGGTTTTGGTTTTAGAGCTACACAATTCAGAAGTCATGGTCATAATGGTCATGAAAATAGAGCTTCACAATACAGGGTTCAAGAAAGGAATGGATATGGAAATTATTTCAAGAAAGAATTCAGGATTTGGGCACCATCCAAAGGCTACAATATCAAGTGTTTTAATTGCAATAACTTTGGACATATTGCAAAATGGTGTAGGACTCAATTCCAAACAGGTTCAAGGCAAGAAGGTCAAACAGGTTCTAGACAAGAAGATCAAGTAATTCATCAAGAGAAGGATATCAAGAAAAATATGGAAGGAAGTTGATAGAGGAAAGAAACAATGTAATATGGGAGTAAAAGTACTCCCACCCCAAAATTAATCACCTCAAGAGAGAAGGTGGTGAGGGGGCTAAGCTTAAGAGTCATATCTTTTAGCCCCATAGGTGTCCCTTTTGCCATTGATGTCAAAGGGGAGAGATTTGAGTAAGGGGGAGAGATTTGAGTTAGGGGGAGTAGCCTCCAAAGAGAGCATTGAGTTAGGGGGAGCAGCCTCCAAAGAGAGTATTGAGTCAGGGGAGCAACTTTGATTCTCAGAAATGGTTTTTGCAATGACTGTGGTGATTTGCATTAGAGGTGTTGCCATCAATGACAAAGGGGGAGATTGTTGGAAATTTGAGGTATTTTATGTTGTCATTGATGTCACATGGATCATTGATGTCACATGGATCACATTGAGTTTTGGTGGCCAAAGTATTTCATAAATAAGCATTTATGATATTTTGGAAAGCATGGATATATACAGGGTTTTTGTGAAAACCAAGGTAGGCAAAATAAAAGGTTTTATTTAAAACCATGGATGGCAGATTTGAAATGGGTTTTTCTTAAAACCCAGGTTGGATTTTCGTTTCATCGAAAAAGGTGCCTCGGTGATGGAGATATTTAATTTTAAATATTTAAGTTTAAATTTTAATTATTTAAAATTTAAATTTAAATTTAAAATTAAAAGTTAATTTATAGCGCCGACGTCAAAAGAAAGGAGGAGGCATATAATATTAAAGTTTAATTTATAGCACCGACGTCAAAAGAAAGGAGGAAGGCATATATAAATATGCCACCAAATGTTTTGATTAATCCCCGATGTCCTCGATGATGGTGATGCGTTCGAATTGCTAAGGGAGTGAAAGGTGCCATCGTGTTAAAGAGTGTGCAAAGGGTGTTCGTTCGAAGAGGGAGCAAAGGCATCGCAACTCATTCGAATCCAATGGAGAAAGGAGGCAATAAAAGTAAGGGAGGTCCCTTACCAAGCACCGTAGGCGCTTGTGGCCTAGCGGCAAGAGGAAGGCGCGTAAGGTGTTGAAGCGCCAGCAGATCCGAAGTTTGAATCCCGTCGGCGCTGGTTTTGCAAAGTGAAAGGGAGGACTCTTTTGGCGCACGTGGTGTTTGAGGACACGCTCGGAGCAAACAAATAGAAGGTTTGCGCTCACTATTCTATGTGAGCGGTTGGCTCACGTGGTTGTTGGCACCGCGGTTAGAGTGGTGCAGGGGCAGCGACCAGGGATCGAATCCCACTGAGGACAAAGGCAAGTTAATAATTTTTCCTAATATTTTATTTTTCTAAGGTTGCCCTAGGAGAGATAAGGGTTGTGATGCATGTTGAGAAAAAGAGATATTTTTGGTGATTTTCCTTTTAGAAGTATATCATATTATATATCGTTGGAAAGCTTATTTCGAGGGCTATTTGATTAACTTGCTTAGAGGGAGAAATAAGGTGTATGTAAAGAGATATTTCTATTTTTGTAAAGGGGTTCAAAAGTGAAGGTTGTTTTGTTCTTTTTCAAAAGTGATTAATTCTTTCATAAGGGGACATGATGCATTTTGTTGAGTAGGAGTGATAAGGTGTTATTTGGATATTGTTGTTGTGATATTAATCATGATCTCTAACCCTTGTTGAAAGTTGAAAAAGAAGTTTGTTGAGTGTGGCAGATTTCCAAAGAGGTTTCTTCATCTTCATAAAAGGTATGGGCACATTCTCCTATTGATTGATTATGGTGGTTGATTTCTGAAATATCATTGGAGAGAAAAGGATTGATTATGGTTTCCTTTTCGAAAGTGGTTGGTTGAATGCTTCAAGGTTTTTTGGTTTGAGAGTTGTGTTTAAACCTTGTTTTATAAGCATAGTTGTTGAAGCCCATTGGTTATGCAAAGAACTTGAAAAGAACATGAGTATCATTGTTATGTGAGATTTGTGGTTGAGCATTGTTGGAAACATTTGAGTTGGTTGATACATGCTTGGACTAGGGTTTTGTGAGAAAGAGATGTCTCTTGTGATGATTGGTTGAGTTGAGTTGATTGAGCCTAGTCAAGTGATGTGTGAAGTGATTGTTCAAGTTCCATGAAATAAACTATTCTATAAATCTGATTTGAGTTGAGATTGAGCTTAGAACATATTGAGTCTCTAACAATTCTCTTTATGCTTCTATGAGTTGACTTGAGTTGAGTTGAGATTGATTTGAGTTGAGATCATTGTGGATCATTGTTGTCATCCATTGTAGAGTGCTTTGCCATTCATTGTTGAGTTCATCATTGAGCCTTGCCTTTGTAGATTTGTGGATGAGATTTGAGTGCTACTTGAGCATGATTGGTTGAGCCTTTGAGAAGGCCTTTGGGATAGATTTTTGGATAGATTTGTGGTAGTTTTTGTATGATTGAGTTGAGAAGTTTGGGAGTGGATAATTTGGGCAAGTTTTGTGAGCTTGTTGAGAATTTGACAAGTTTGGTGAGCTTGTTGAGAATATTTGGACAAGTTCTGTGTGAGCTTGTTGAGCATATTTGGACAAGTTCTTTGTGAGCTTGTTGAGCATATTTGGACAAGTTCTGTGTGAGCTTGTTGAGCAGATTTGGACAAGTTCTGTGTGAGCTTGTTGAGAATATTTGGACAAGTTTTGTGTGAGCTTGTTGAGCAGATTTGGACAAGTTCTGTGTGAGCTTGTTGAGCAGATTTGGACAAGTTATGTGTGAGCTTGTTGAGAATATTTGGACAAGTTCTATGTGAGCTTGTTGAGCAGATTAGTGGAGTGCCTAGCTGAGTAGATCAGTGGATTGCCTACCTGAGCAGATCAATGTGTTGCCTACCTAAGCAGATCAGTGTGTTGCCTAGCTGAGCAGATCAGTGGATTGCCTACCTGAGCAGATCAGTGTGTTGCCTAGCTGAGCAGATCAGTGGATTGCCTACCTGAGCAGATCAGTGTGTTGCCTAGCTGAGTAGATCAGTGGATTGCCTACCTGAGCAGATCAGTGTATTGCCTAGCTTTGAGCAGATCAAAGTAATCATTGTATTGGATAAGGATCCTTATGATGAAGCCTAAAAATACATCATTTTTACACTATGTTTGACTACCATATTACTAAACATGAAAAAGTTAATTGCCAAATAGTTGATTAGAATATATATTTGTTAAGTGTTTGCATGATTTTATGTTAGGAACATTATATCTCTGTTTTTGACTATTTTCAGCATTTTGTGATTATTTTTGCTTGATTAAATAGAAAATAAAATATGTATTTCAATTAGCCAAATGTTGTATGTTGAGTAAAGGAGGCCTTATGATGTTTTGTCATTGTTGTCAACACAATCTGGGTATACTTGTAAAAGGTCAAAAATTAGTATCATGTCAATTTTGGTATCATACTATAGTAAAATTACATTATGATGATATGAACAGATTCCTCTCATCAAGAACTACAAATTTGCTTTTTGAAGCAATTCAATCTGAGTTGTAGATAAAACGTTATGAAGGTTACATCATGTTCATGCCTTAGTTATTCTGGAGCTGTTAACAGGTGCAAATATGCGTTAAGATGAACATTGGCGGATCTACTAGGAATGATCCAAAGTGAGTTAAGGTACCAAATTCATACCAGTGGTACTTCATTGTAGAGAGAACACATGACCCAAATTTTAGGGCATATGGACAGGTAATCTAGAAGTTATGGGACCTGCAAAATGGTAGTTTCACACTTTTTGATAGCTGGAAATTTTGGTGAAAATTTGTGTTAGAGGCCAACTTGACAGCGATGCTGGGAGTAACTCCTGAAGAATTAAGAACTAAAAATTGAACCAAGTATAGTTCATACAACCAAGAACATGTGGATACAATTTGGTATACATTGGAGTTATGATGCACTAGTTATGAGCACTCCAAAAGGGAAATTGGGCATGTTTTGATAGTTGGAAAAATAGGTGTCAGTCCATACAAATTCCAGCCACTTATCACTATGAAGGAAGGCATGGAATTCACACATGGAGAAGGATAAAAGTTATTGCAATTAGTTCCTGAGAGATAACCCACCTGAGAAAAGTAGCTGAGATCACCTAAAGACCACACAGTTAGTCAATCTGAAGAGCTTTAGATAGAGCAGACATATTTGGATTGACAGAATGCAGTTTCTTCGGATTGAGCTAGTTATCTTCGGATTGACAATAGAAAGTGCTTTTTGACTTTTTGACTATTTTTTGATGATGGAAAAAGGGAAAGAAGGTTGAGAAGGTTAAGGGAAAATATCCCCCAGTTTTCTTTGTTGTCCTTGCCATCCAAAAGCCACCATTCATGGGAAAAGATCAATTGATCCTCTTCTAGGATAAAACTAGGAAATGTTGTAGCATAATAGGAATTGATCTGCAGGATAGGAATAGTATATTTTATGTTTGTAAATATATTTTAGGCATCTATAAAATATAGCTCCCATGTTGGTTGAGCTAGGAGGGGAGAGAATAAGCAGTAGAAAAATAAGTGTAGTTTTCAGCTTTGTAATAGTTCAGAATGTTAGTCCTTCTTTAACTATATATATATATATATTACATGTTATCCTATGGTTATATTAATAAATAATATAATAATTAATTATATTAATTATTATATTATTATAAGATTAGGGTTGGGTTAAGAAGCATGGTGAGTCTTCACTCATAACCCTAGGGGTATAAGACACTATGTGATTCTATCATTTAATATACCATGAAATATTATATAAAACATTTATTAAAATATTGAAGGGACTTCCCGACTCCAAAGTGTTTTTGTTTTAGGTTATTTATTTATTTACATTTATGTGGTAGGAGCCCTAGGTTCCTACCATCTTGGAGCCCTTATGGATCCAACCATATTGGTCAGGAAATGAAAAATGACATTGTTGGGTTGAAAAAAAACAATGGAATGTTCGATCGTATTTACATATTTATGGAATGCGGGGACCCTGCCATGGTGGGGGGTGTAGCTTGGGTGGTACCCATTGCTCTTCCCAAGAGAACTTTGCTTCAAACCCTAATTTTTATTCGAGGCCCAAAACCATAAAATTTCAGGGTCTTGTTCTTGGTTTTTTTTTTTAGCGTGCAACAGCTCTCTCGTCCCAAATTCCTCCTTCAATGGAAAGGAGGTGTAAGAGATATTTCCCCCCATAGTCTCGTTTAGATTCCAAACTCGGGCTAGGATTGTCTTCATTTTTTTCCCATGTTTTGATGTTCCGGTTTCCAACTGCAATATCTAGAGACCTCCTCCGGCCACCTCCTCCGGATTTCATTCTTGTGGGGTTCATGGCGCTTGCTTGGTGTTCGGTTTCGTTCGATCCGATTTACGTGCCTCGGTTTGGGGGGTTGCTTCGTTTGAATTGGCAATATCCTCAATGAGATCAACATCCTCACAAAAATTAATTTCGGTGGACAACTTTACCTCATTCTCATCTTGGGGAACCTCATTGATATCCATAGGGGACGCGAGGATTACTCTGGTCCGGCTCCACGGTTGTCGTTCCCTGTTTCTCTTTATGGTGTTTCCAATTCTAGTTGGCCCTCTTTGTAATTGTTGTGGTGGAGTTGTCTTTTTTTTGTTGTCTGTATTTTCCTTGCGCCTCTTTTAGGTGCCCCTCTGGTGTTTTTGCTTGGGTTTTTTTGGGGCTCCGGCTTGTCCTTGTTTTGTTTTAACAAGTTGGTGCTCTTTGTGATCTCCATCTCTTCCCATGGTTATATATATTGTTTATTCCACATTCGTGGCCTCTTGGATTGGTTGTGGATCGCTGGAATTGTTTATAATTGCTTCCTTGGTTTTACTGCCTTTTTCCATTATCTCTACCTTGGTCTCCACTTGGGTTCTTTGGCTGCTTGCTTCCATTCGTTGTTTCTTGTGCCCTCTGGGTTTGCTCCTGTGTTGGTGGTTTTTAACAGGGGTTTTTTTTTTGCTTGGCTATCTGGTGTTTGTCTCTCAAGTTGTTTGTTTGTGTGTTTTGGTTGGGGGGCTTGGTGGGGGGCGGGAATTTGTGGAATACCACTTTTTTTTTTTTCCTTTCCCATGGGCTTATTGTTTTCCACTTTTTGCTGTCGGCTCTTTTGTGGCTTTTGTTGTTCCTTTTGTTTTTGGGTTGGTGTCTCTGGGTGATATCTGGTTCGTTTTTATTTTGTGTGGTCTTTTTGGTGTGGGCGTTGTCTTTCCCGGGGGGTTTTTTTTGGGCTGCTTTTGTTGTTTGTTTTCGGTTTGTTTGTTTTAGGTTGTCGTGTGAGTTGGGTTTCTTTGGCAGGTGGGTGGCCTTCCATCACTAGACCAGGGGGCCTGTCTTTCCATCATATTCTTTTATTATTATTATAGGGTTCGAATACTTCTTTAGTTTTAGGTTATTTATTTATTTATCAATTTATGCTAGGAACCCTAGGTTCCTACCACATAACTGTAATGTTATTTTTAGAATAATAAAAGTGTATTATTTTTGTCAATTTCTATTCTGAGTGTTAATTATTTAAGGAGTGTTTTTACACCTCCTTCTAGATCAAGAAGTATGGACCCACTTTCAGATCTAGAAGGAGGATTTTTATGGCAAGTTTTAATCTGTAATTTTGTTGCAGTAGAATTAACATATTGCTTGCCAGATTTCATTTTCTTGTTTTAATTTTGTATTATGTTATTTATGTTTTCTTCATTATGTTTTTTTATAGCTAATGTGTGTGTGTCAGCTAAAAAATTAAATTAAATATTTGTTTCCATGTTCCCTTTGCTTTTATGTTTCAACTACTTTTAATTTCAATAGATTTCATTTTGCTATCAATTCCTATAGCATAATATTGATTACCTTTTGTGGCAGGATATTGACAGGTGTTTTTAGCATAGGTTTTATTTTAGCATCATTTCAATTTAGAAATTTCACTTCTGTTATTTCAATTCTGCAAAAGTAGATTCGATTTTAATTTAGCAATTTCAATTCTTGCACTCGTAGTTAACTTTAAATTTCTATAATATACTTAGATTTTCATTCCTACAAGTAGATTAAGTTTATTTTATGCAAAGGTAACTAGAAAAACCCCAATACCATCTATTCAGCCAATAAAACTTATTGCTCCCAAATGAACTAAAACTACAACCTTGCTTAAGTCTTCTATCCTAGATAGCCTTGGACACCACTCCGAATTGATAAATCATTGAGATTAAATGATGTGATTAATGACACGCATTATTTTGGCTCCATTTTTAGGGATCGTGATATTGTTAGAAGGTAAAAGTAGTCAAATAATTATTATTGTGCTAAGTTATGAAGTTCAGAATAAAATCTGAATGTAATAGCTGGTATAAATAATAATTATTAATAGTTGCATTTCAATCCATTTAGAAAACAAGCAACCACATGGAGGTGATCTTCACACTTGGGGGTTAAATTGCCTATGTTTGATATTCTTGATAAAATTTGAAAGAATTCATCATCCTCATTATCAGGAAACATAATATCCCTTGAAAAATTTAGAGGAACCATATGCTAGTACTACCCTTTTTATATCCATATAATCAGGGTAGTATAAACAAATTTGTACTAGGTTTTGGGAAGATATCATGGTAGATATACAAGACTATCTCTTAAATAAAATAGCCATATCAGCTACCTGTAACATTTATTCACAGGGATATATCACTGATGAATGCCATTTACTTCCACAACTCAAAGATGCAAAATTGTAGCCTAATTTGAATTCTTCTCAAAGAGAGATCCCAACAACAACAAACAGAGCAAGTAAATCAACCACCACCTTCAGCCCAACATGTGGTCAATATGAATAATACAGGATATGCAACCCTTTTCTATGTAAGTTGAATCTATTAAAAAACAATAAAAAATCACAAAACTTTTGTACAATCAAAATAGAAGTTTATAGCTCAAACGAAGATCTTAAATTTTTGCCATTATTGCTTAAATATTGGTAGGGTTTTATCACGCTAAACCGTAACCTAGAAATTCTTAGCCTACAAATACAATAGTTGATCTCATTAGAGGTGATCCTACCTAAAAATTAGTTGATCTACTAAAGTTGTACACTTCTTGTCTTATTATGCAAACCAAAAACATGTTTAGTTAAATTGTCTTTTTCAGCCCAACCTGTGATCAGTTTGAATAATACAGGATAGGCAGCCCCTATTTATGTAGTTGAATTTGGTAAAAAAACCTGCAGAAAATGTTATTGATTGCAACAACATCCAACTGTGCTCAAACAAGAACTTACCTAAGCTTGAAGAGATAAAATTCAATGGAGATACACATAAACCCTTTAGTCTAGACACAAAAATTAGCTTTGGATAAAGGAGAAAATTTGGAAAAGTTGCACATAGAAAATTTACTTCCATTAAGGAAAAATTATGTCCTCCTAATAATGAAACAAACTGAAGTACAACCAAAGAAATTCTTGAACATTATTGACCAGTTGAATTATGAACAAAAAGCAAAATTGTTTGTTGTTTTGAAACAATATTTCAATCCCTTTGCATGAAATTACAAGGGTATATCAAGATTTCATCTTGATGTATGCACTTAACATATTTGAGAATTGGTATTGAATTGTTTCAAGTACACATTGACAAGATTTTGTAGATTAGGAGGCATGGACAAACACTTGATTGAAGAAATTTTCAAATATTAAGTAGTGTTTCTTTCTTCTATTGGTGATTCATAGAGGAAGTTAGTGGTGAATGGATATTGCCTTCAGGTATACCATGCACTATTAAGTAAGGAGGAGTTCTTGAGGTGAACAATTGGATGTACATAGAATGGAGGAGAATTTCTCTTCCATGTCAGATTCAGAGTGATGATAAAAGTTTGACAAAAAAAAATAATAATCTTGCTTGTGAACTTCCTTCATGGGCACAAGCAAGACAAGAGAAAAGTCTGAAAAGAGAAAAAAGAAAATAAAATAAGAAAAAGAGAAAAAAATCAGAAAAAAACATGTCCCACAAAATGAGGATACATGAGGACAAGCATCAATTTCAGCATGGAGGAGGAACAATGGAGTCAATACTTCATTTCCAGCAATAAAGGAGGTAATGATGACATAAGTAGATTCTTACTGCTCATCTAGAAAGGACGGTTGCATCATTGTTGCAGGTTTCAGCAGAAAAAGATGATGTTTTCATACAAAAATTGACATGTTTTTGTAGAATAAGGATTGTTCTTATCCAAATAAGAGTAAGAGACATTCTCTCTCATTGTAGCCTCATGAGAGACATTCTCTTTTATTGAGGCACTTGAAAAAAAATGACAGAATTTGGTTGAAAACCAGAAATGGCAGCCACTTCTAATGAAAAAAAAAAGATGAAAAAAAGAGAAGAAAAAAATGAAAAAAATGAATAATTCAGTAGTGACAACCTCCTTGAGGCGTTGTTGAGTTGGCTTGCATGAAAACCGGTTTTTCGGTGTGCATTGCCTTGTTGATCCACCCATCCTTGTTTCACCATTGTACAAATCTCACACTGCACATGTGTATATTTATGTTTTCAAATAGCTTGCTAACAATCATCAAAAGCAGCTTGTAAGGTGCATGATCAATTTTCAGGACAATAAGGTATGGGTTTCTTGCATTTAAGTCATAGTAAGCATTTAGCATTTAATGTATGATAATTAGTATTTGGCATAAAACTATTCATACAATATTGGCAAGTTAAAAATGGAACATGTTTAATATGTCAAGAAACACCCCCTTCTGCCCTTAGTTGCATGAGAGCATCTAAAGATTATGTTTTACTACTACTACAATAAAATAGTAATGAATAGCATCTAAACAAAAGGATAGAGATGAGATTTTTGATGTTATGGAAGGCTTACATACCCTAGAGATGGGTCCAAAATAGAATATGTAGCTAAATTTTGCATAGGAGGTCGTTTCTACATTTTTGGATGAATCTTTAGAATAAAACAGGGATATCTTTGGAATAAATAGGCTATCTTCGGAATGAACAAGATATCTTTGGAATAAGCAAAAACTATACCAGAATTGTTGAAAATGTTGTAGAATAGCAAAAAGAGTAGGGTACATCAAATATTGAGGTTCCTAAGGCTCTACCACATGTAAGTACATCCCTCAAGCATTTCAAAATCAAAATTTTATCAAGTTTGTTCAAAAGGTGCAAACAATAGAAATAGGCATTCAGGCTAAAATGTTGTTAAGAATAGAAAATTTCACTAGTAGTAGTGCATCTACCAAATATGGTTCCACAATAAGGCTATTGCAAGATAAATCACATGATACCAAGCCTTTAAGAGGTACCTTGCAACACTAAAACTTGTAGAAGGGCAGAAAAAGAGTTAAAATTGCAATAATTACAGAAATTGCAGGATGAAAGTGCAGAAGTCAAAAAGTTGCAAGTTGCAAATGAAAAAATATATATATACAAGAAAAAAAAGCAGAATAAAAAAAAAAAGGAAGAAAAGAAAAATTGCAACTACAAAAATTGAAAAAAATGCAAGTGAAATACATGTGCTTAAGTTGCAAAATGGTTGGTATAGTGCAGCAAGGATAAATTTCTCAGGTAGCATGTGGAAAAGGATGTTGTTCACAAAGGTAAAACCTACATACTACTATGCCCTCCTAGGATGCATGAGGGCATGCATCAGTTCAAATTGGGGGGGACAATAAGTCCTGAAAATGCCTCATTTTTACACTATGTTTGACTACCATATTACTAAACATGACAAATTTAATTGCCAAATAGTTGATTAGAATATATATTTGTTAAGTATTTACATGATTTTATGTTAGGAATATTATATCTCTGTTTTTTACTATTTTCAGCATTTTGTGACTATTTTTGCTTGATTAAATAGCAAATAAAATATGTATTTCAATTAGCCAAATGTTGTATGTTGAGTAAATGAGGCCTTATGATGTTTTGTCATTGTTGTCAATACAATCTGGGTATACTTGTAAAAATTCAAAAATTAGTATCATTTCAATTTTGGTGGCATACTACAGTAAAATTACATTATGACATATGAACAGATTCCTCTCATCAAGAACTACAACTTTGCTTTTTGAAGCAAGTCAATCTGAGTTGTAGATAAAAAGTTATGAAGGTTACATCATGTTCATGCCTTAGTTTTTCTAGAGTTGTTAACAGGTGCAAATATGCATTAAGATGAACATTGGTGGATCCATTGGGAATGATACAAAGTGAGTTAAGGTACCAAATTCATACCAGTGGTATTTCATTGTAGATAGAACACATGACCCAAATTTGAGGGCATATGGATAAGTAATATGTATTTATGGGACATGCAAAATGGTAGTTTCACACTTTTTGATAGCTAGAAATTCTGGTGAAAATTTGTGTTAGAGGCCAACTTGACAACGATTCTGAGAGCAACTCTTAAAGAATTAAGAACTAAAAATTGAACTAAGAATATTTCATACAACCAAGAACACGTGGATAAAATTTGGTATGCATTGGAGTTATGAGGCACAAGTTATGAGCACCCCAAAAGGGAAACTAGGCATGTTTTGACAACTGGAAAAACAGGTGATAGTCCATACAAATTCCAACCACTTGTCATTATGAAGGAAGACATGGAATTCACACATGGAGAAGGATAAAATCTATTGCAATCAGTTCTTGAGAGATAACCCACCTGAGAAAAGTAGCTGAGATCACCTAAAGACCACACAGTTAGTCAATACGAAGAGCTTCGGATTGAGCAAACATCTTCAGATTGATAGAATGCAGTTATCTTCGGATTGACAACAGAAAGTGCTTTTTGAATTTTTTACTATTTTCTGACGGTGGAAAAAGGGAAAGAAGGTTGAGAAGGTTAAGGTAAAATATCCCCCAGTTGTCTTTGTCGTCCTTGCCATCCAAAAGCCACCATTCATGGGAAAAGATCAATTGATCCTCTTCTAGGATAAAACCAGGAAATGCTGCAACATAATAGGAATTGATCTGCAGGATAGGAATAATATATTTTATGTTTGTAAATAGATTTTAGGCATCTATAAAATATAGCTCCCATGTTGGTTGATCTAGGAGGGGAGAGAATAAGCAGTAGAAAAATAAGTGCAGTTTTTAGCTTTGTAACAGTCTACAGCAACAGAACTGTAATGCTATTTTCAGAATAATAAAAGTGCAGTATTTTTTTCAATTTCTATTTTGAGTGTTAATTATTTAAGGATTGTTTTTACACCTCCTTCTAGATCAGGAAGTATGGGCCCACTTTTAGATCTAGAAGGAGGATTTTTATGGTAAGTTTTTATCTATAATTTTGCTGCAGTAGAATTAACAAATTGCTTGCCAGATTTCATTTTCTTGTTTTAATTTTGTATTTTGTTATTTATGTTTTCTTCATTATGTTTTTGTATAGCTAATGTGTTTGTGTCAGCTGACAAATTAGATTAAATATTTGTTTCCATGTTCCCTTTGCTTTTTATGTTCTTTGCTTTTATGTTTCAACTACTTTCAATTTTGATAGATTTCATTTCGCTATCAATTCCTATAGCAGAATATTGATGACCTTTTGTGGTAGGATATTGATAGGTGTTTTTAGCATAGGTTTTATTTTAGCATCATTTCAATTTAGCAATTTCACTTATGTTATTTCAAATCTGCAAAAGTAGATTAGATTTTAATTCAACAATTTCAATTCCTGCACTTGTAGTTAACTTTCAATTTTTGCAATATACTTATATTTTCATTCTTGCAAGTAGATTAAGTTTATTTTATGCAAAGGTGACTACAAAACCCCCAATACCATTTGTTCTACCAATAAAACTTGTTGCTCCCAAATGAACTAAAACTACAACCCTGCTTAAGTCTTCTATCGTAGATAGCCTTGGACACCACCCTGGATTGATAAATCATTGAGATTAAATGATGTGATTAATGACTTGCATCACCTTATTTCTATGTGAAATATTATAAGGATATTATCTTGTGGAGTACCCCACGTTGGGGAACCATGGTAAATCTTGTGTCTCAATTGTGTGTGGTGACTTGTGCTCTTGCTTACTATTTATATCTGAGTTATTAATGCACACTGCTATATTTGGTTATTGCAATTAAGGACATTAATTGATATTGGTTTGGAAATAAAGTAAAAAGTGGGCGTTATAATGTTCATCCCCCCTCTCTCTCTTTTTTGGGAACTCCCAAAGGGATGCCACTTTTGGGTAGCCCGGGGGTATCCATTCCACCAAATTGCCGGCTCGGACCTAGCCTACCACCTTTGACATCTCAAGGAGCAAACCCAAACTTTTAATAAACTTATTAACTGCTCTTGGTGTGTCAAACCAAGCACACCAAACACACACAATGATAAAAGAAACCACACACAAACCACTGAAAAACACAAGACCACTAACAAAACACAAACAAGACAAAAACTAGACACTACAAGACTAACCAAAACATGAAAATAAACACAACCAAAACCTAAAATAAATAATTATAAAAATAACAACCAACAGAACAAAAAAAAAAAAACTAGAAAACACTCACATAAAAATGAATAACACAAACAAAGAGAAACCCAAGAACAGAAGAAAACGCAGAACAAAAAATTAAAAAAAAAAAAACAACAAAAACACAGAACAACAAAAAACAACACAAGAACACAAAACAAAACAAAACAAAGACCACACCTTAAAAACTACAAAAAAAAAAAAGACAAAAGAAAAAATGAACAAAACAATGACCTTCTAGCGGCTATTATGCAGAATCAATAGAAAAAAAAAAGAATAAATGAGCTGGGAACTAAAAAAAATGAACCAGAGAAAAAACAAGAAGAAACTGGTACTAGGGCCTCCAAGATGATGAGAAGGCTTCCTATTTGAGAGCCCACCATATAGGAGAGTGGCCATAACTGTAGTCCCTTTGTCAAATCCCTTGCTAAAGCATTAGCTCTTGTCTTGATCCCCGCGGAATTTATTCTTGTTCATCCCCCCTCTCAGTATAAGCTTGTGTTCTCAATAGCACCAACTCGATTGCCAAGAATCATGACAATATTTACATAATGCCTTTCACTTGCATTAAAGGATACATCAAAGAGAACATAATGAACATATAAAATAGAGCATACACAATTATAACACAATGAATAGGAGAAATTTGCGTTCTAAAAATTGGTGCATACTCGAAGAGTCAAGATGTAATTTGAAGGGTCAATAGTGAGCTCAAAAAATAGAGATCAATAGAAGTGATTCAAGGTGTAAGTAAAGTGCCAAATATTAGGTTTTATACACTACGTAGAAGATAAGAGAAAGTCGCATTCAAAGCATTGGATTTTGAGCACAAAGAGCATTGAATGCACTATATTTGAAGGAGAGTGTCATAAGAATGCAAGGTGCACAATATAAATTCAGCAAGAGTAAGCCATTGGAGCACTTCATTAAAGAGGTAATAAATATTCAATCTAACCTATAACCTTTGCAAAGGATACAAGGCATAATATTGAGGGCAAGTTAATTATTGCTTTATACTCAAGGTTTTATAATAAAAATAAGAAATAAGGAATAGTTACAACCTTAGTAGTATTATTAAATGTCGTAGAAGTTTTTGAAGGAAGAAGTATTTAGAAAGGTTATAAATTTACCTCATTCAAATTGCATTGAAATAAATTTACAAATAGTTAAACTTGGAGGTATAAGGATTACTACACAAAACTAGAATTACTTTATTTGCAAATATGTTTGTTTCTAAATTTTCAACTAGGGAGGTATAAGGAGTTCTACACCAAATTTAAACTATTGAAATTTAGAAACTATATCATTGAAAATTGAAGGAAGCAAAACATAGAATTGCTAGAGAATTGAAAGAACACATTGGAATTAGTCTCTTGCTAAATTTAAAGAGACATAAGAAGTCCAATTTTAAAGGTCTTGAAAATAGTGAACATCATCAAAATTGAAAGTGCATTAAAATATCTTTAGTTTTCTATTCTTAAAAAGGTATAAATAAGGTGATTATCTTAAAGAATAGTAGTTGTAAATTAAAGAGATAAAAGGGATTCAAGCTAATCACTTTATCAAGACCATACTATAAGAAGTTCTACAAAACTTGATAATTTAAAATAGTACAACAAATTTAATCTTATACTATGGAGACAAAAGGGATACTACCTAGAGAATTGAAATATAACATTAGATCTCCTACTCAAAACTAGGGAGATATAAGATATTCTACAATTACCATCATGACAACAAATAAATTCATTCTTAAATGACCTAATTACTCTTCATGGGAAAACAAAGTGAGGGGGCAATATTGATAGTTGAAAAGCTTTAGGATATTGTTAAAGGGGTAAAAACTAAACCTACTACAGATGATAGAGAGATTCAAAAATATAAATAAAATTACGCAAAAGCACTAATGATAATAACATTTGCAATTACAAATGATATACAACCATATATTAGTTCAGCAACAACTTCTATAAAAGCTTGGAAAATCTTAGACAAAATACTTGAAGGGAAGAATAAAGCCACTATCTTAAACCTTAAAACTCAATTACATTCCCTAAAATTTAATAGTGGTGAAAGTATAGAATTGTTTCTAAGGAGATTAGTGGATATAAAAGGAAAATTATTAACCTTAGGAGAAAATATTAAAGATAAATTTCTTGTTCAAGTAATCCTAAGAGCACTTCCAAAAAACTACAAGCATCTAGTCACATATTTACAAATTCTAAGTAAAGATACATCATTTGATGAGTTAGTCAATATCCTACAAGAATATGTGGTGGAAAATTTAGTAAAATATGAAATGACTAGCAATGCCTTAGTTTCAAAAGATAATCCACAAGGATATGTTACTTCATTCTCAAAGGGAAGATCAAAATGGAATAATAGGTATTGTCAAGTATGCAAAAATAAAGGATGTAGTATCAATTATTGTATATTCAATCCAAGGAATCAGTATCAAGTAAATCAAACAAATTTTGGAAACCGATAAAATAGTCCATTCCAACAGAGATAATATTAGAATCAAAATAATTCACTTTAGCAACAATTTCAGCATCCTTATACTTCTCATCCTCAACTATAATGTAGAGAAGAAAAATAAAAAGAACACCTAGTTCAAGAGAATCAGGAAAATTAGGAACTGGAAGAACCCATATATGAACATGAAGTTAAAGCTATTTCAATCAAAATATTATTTTATAAAGATACTAATTATTTGCTTGATCAAGATACAAAGTACAACGAAGAAAGCAGGAAAGAAGAGCTCAAGTTCCAGAACCAACATGAAGATCATATTGAAGACTAAAGTCTTCAATACCCAAATAATGTAATACAGAGGGATGGAATATATCACATTATTTGGTACATATTAATGTACCCATGGGCATATTTTTATATTAGGATTTTATCTTAGATTAGTGTTTGAGTATTTACTTAATGCAATGTAATAAATACACAAGTATTATTAGAATGTGTAATGATGTAAATGTGCATGTTGTCCATGTGTACATGAGTCTAGAATAGGAATATAGTGAGTCATAGAAATATGGAATACCAAGATTCAGACTCCAATATATATTGGCCTTTTTTGTAGAGAAATGTGTTGAGTAGTTGAGTAGTAGAGTAGTGTAGTTGAGTGATTGATAAAGTTAGAGAGAATATATGAGCACATTAGAGTAGTGCTCAAGTTAATCACAATGTATAGCATGAATAATGGAGTATTTAATGTCTCCATATTTTGTATAAAGATTTCATTTTTGTGAGCTTTCATTAATGGTTGTTTGATGAGTTATTTCAAAAATTTATCATGTTATTTACTTGCATACTAGTTTTCCATTATCATAGATATAATATTGTATTCTTATTCTAGTAATTGTGGTTACATTTCCTTTAATATATAGCATCAAAATCTAACACATATACATACCTAGTCATGTCATATTTTCTAGATTGTAGCTCACTAAGAAAGGAATTCCCCCATGCCATTATAGCTAGTGATTGAAATCCATCCATTTACACATTTGGGATTGGACAGTTTCATTAATCCTAACTCATCAACCAAACACAAATTTATTTTGACTAGCACTAATTATTGCACCCACTAGACAAAAGCTCAATCATATAAAAATGCACAACAAAGGTCATGATCAAATTCCTTAAAGATAACATCATGACCAGTTTTGGGATGTCATATGCTCTAGTATGTGATAATAGCTCTATTTTTTCCTTCTTACAATTTGTTGAGAGGGCTTATGATAATAAGGTAACTAAAATTTTCTTCTAATTACTATCCTAAGGGTAATGGAGTAGCATAATCAGCTAACAAAACCTCCTAAAATAATTAAGAAAATTTTGGATAAAAATGCTAGGGACTAGCATAATAAATTGAAGTATGCATTACAATCATACAGGATGAGGATTAAATCTTCTTTAGGCACATCCTCTTATCATTTTATTTATAGTCAAGCTCTCATATTTTCCACCAACCTTAAAATCCTTACCTTGCAATTCATTAAAAACTACTTAGAGATAGATGATAAGATTGAATCCAAGCTATAGAATTTAATGAGTTATATGAGAAAAGGAAATATGCATTGTAGCATTTTAGTTAACACAAGATTTGATAAAATGATGGTTTCATAAGAGGTCCAAAATAAAGACCTTTAGGATTTCAAATTTGGTGTTATTATGGGACAAGTCCAATGAAAAGAAAGGTGACCATTAAAAATTTGACCCCTTTGGCTAGGACCCTTCCATATATCAAAGATTCTAGGAGACAATACATTCAAGCTAAAAAGCATAACTAGAGAGCATGTCCTATTATAAATGAATGGGAAATTTCTCAAACACTATTTTAGTGCTTGAGATATTCTAGTACTACTTTGTAAATAAACCTTGTACATAGTTTTATTGTGTTTGAGATTTTGATGTGTTGGTATTGCTTCATTTATTTCCATTTTTCTTTACTTCTATATTTAAATTTTACTCTATCTTATGCTTTCTTCTCTTTGGCTCAAATCATCCAAGTGCAACCAGCTTCTAGTTACTCTAATATGGAAGTATTTTATACAATTTAGAGATGAAAGGTCCTACTTTGAACTTAATGAATCCAATATTGAATTAATCATCCATTTGGTGTATATCCTTGTCTTGGAATAAAATAAATCAATTTGGAAGCAATACAAAAGTTTATTGTAGCTTCCTAGAAAAAATATTTTAAAAGTAATCTAGATCAGGAGGAATGAAACCATTGTGGTTTGTTTCTTAGGTGAAAGGCATTTCATTTTTTCACCCTCCTATTTGCTATAGTGATCCCCAACCTATAAGAAAACCCCCAATGCTTTTAAAATTAAGCAAAACAAAATCTATTTTTAAAATAGAGGGTAATTGCTTGGGTGATTCATACAAACTCTACATAGGCTATGAACACTTGACTAACAATAGAGCAAGGTCTAGAGTGGGATCAAAGATATTTTTTGGGGGGTTATAAATGCCTAGCCAGCAATGGAGAAATATCTGGTAGTTGGTGACATGTCTACCTATGAGACAAAGCTCATCATTAGTAGACCAATATTTGATTAGGGATAAACTTGCTTGATTTCTAAACTATGGTGACAACTTTTAACTAATTCTAGAATAATAATTAATTCACGCACACACACTTTTGTTGAGATTATACTGGATTATTGCTTTTAGGTTCATAGCTTAACCCTAGCCTTAAATGGATTCCAAAATTTTGGATTTATTGATCTTTTAGTTTCATTGTTTTAGAGAGGGTTCTTTTTGTTCCAAAATGCTTAAGAGTATTTTCCAATAGAGTCATCATTTGTTGTTGCACTTGCAAAAAATGCTTTAGTATGTATGAACTAGGGAAACACCTTTTTATTTTTGTAAATTTTCCCTTGTTTGCTTGGGTTTGTTTGTTATTTTTAGCCATCCAAAATTTTAGGTTCTTAGGCTAAAGCTTCTAATCATAGATACCCAATGTTTGTATGCCTTAAGTTTGTCATGATACTTAGTGTTATTGTTGTGTATGGTAGTCTCATTAAAATGGAAACCAATCTCTCTTATTAGAACAATTTTAGAATAATATTTCCAATAAGTACCCATATGCCTATGTTCCCATAGCCTTAGCACCCCAAAAGTGTTTAAAGTTAGGCTCTAAAAAACTAGCATTTCCATGGACAACATAGATGGCATCACTTTCAAGTACTATAACTCCTTCAATACTTAGTGAAAGTTCATGAAACCATATTCATTGGATGCATCTTGAAAATGGCTTTTTGGAAAGTATATACCTACCTAGGTTTTGAGAAGAATTGACCTCCCAAATGGTCTATTTATAGTATACTATCCAGTTGCCTTGATTGACCATAATGTCCATCTCCTCTTGAAACACTCACTTCTAGACCCCATATCTATTTCTATGCTCAATATAATTTTCTGAAACCACTTCCATTGGATGCCTTTCAAAAAGAGATCTTCAATAAATATAAATTTACTTGTGTTTTGAGGAGTTTAATAGTCCAAAATTTCTTTTTTTCTATAGGTTGTTTGAGCTACCATGACCAAGGAAAATATGGGTGTAGATAAAACTAAAACCCTAATAACCAGAGATCCACAAAAAAAAATTAAAATTCTCTAGCCAAAACCACATCAACCAAACATTTTTAGGTGAACATAAAAGAAAAAAAAAATATCTCTAGTGGGGAAAGTTAAAATCCAATAAAATTAAACCCAATGGATGTATTATTGCCAACAATACTAGAAGCCCCAACAAGCAAAGACCCATGGAAAAGAATTATCGACTAGAAGCCCCAACAACCATATCCACAAGGAAATTTTAAAAAGTTATCTGATTAAAAACTTGGGTAATTGAATATCCACAAGGAAATTGAAGCCCTGCTATACCTCGAATCCCTGGTAAAAAATATTCCTCACCATGCATTAGAACCCTGATAAAAAGAGATTTATGGGGATTATAGAAGAAGTAACTAAATATCCTTAGGGAAATTAAAGCCCCAGCTCAAAACATTGGTCAAAAATCTTCCCCACTATGCATTAAAATCCTAGTAAAAAGAGATTTATGGGGAATACAAAAGAAATAAATCCATAAGGAAATCAAAATCCCATTACAACTAAAACGACTATAGAAGTAAAAGCCAATGAATTTAAAATTTGGTAATTGAAGATTGGTATTGGAACCACAAGGTATTTGCAAGGTGAATTTAGAAGATAATGAATTTAAACTTTGGTAATTGAAGATTGGCATTGAAACCTAGAAATTTGTGAGGAAAAAATAGAAGCCAATTAATTTAAATTTCGGTAATTAAATATTGATACCAAAACTCAGTAAAAGGAGATCTACGATAAATATAGAAGAAATTAAATCCATATGAAAATTAAAGCATCAAATGTTTATGGGGAAATACGAATGCCAATGTATAACAACCCTCATTTTCAAACCAACTCAAGAGAGTAAATATTTTTTACATCATAACATAACTATGCTCAATGTAGAGTTCATAATCAAGGATTCTTAAACTAACATCAACCAAGGTAGTAAGCCATCAAAATATTTACGACATGGTCAGTATCAACTCTTGTAATAGAAATTACCAACTCCTATCTAACCTTACATACCTTTATGATGTTTGGATGTCCCGACCATCCATCCATCCCATGATTATTTCTCTCTTAATTAGGGGGTTTAATTAATTCTATGCACTTAATTAATTGATCATAGATTAACCCCTACTTTCAACAAATATTAATATTATGATGTTTGAACATACCCACAACATCATAGACCATACAAGTATGATTGTCACATTCATCATTTAACATTGCATGAAAGTGTAAACATTGTATAAGTAAATTACATTTAAAAACCATCTCAAGGAAATTCAATTACATCATCCCTAAACTTATTTATTAAACTCCTCATGGTATGTAAATACAACATCCATAATAAATTTTCAAGACCAATATAAAGAGATATAACACAACATATATCCTAGGAAAAACGTCGAAGAAAAACAACCCAACCTCAAAATATATTTCCTCACATTTCATTAATTCTTTTGTTTTAATTTTGAAGAACACAAGCTTATACTGAGAGGGGGTGAACAATAAAAGATAGAACTTTTTACTTTTCAATCAAAATGATAATAGTAATAATATCAACGCAGTAAATAGTGCATAAATCATCACACACATGAGAGACATGATTTTAACGTGGTTCACCCAATGTGGGCTATGTCCACGGATAAAATCTTTCTTATAATTTTTCTCAACAAATCTCTTGGGAATCAAATTCCTATAACAATATTTATGGACCTTTATCCAAAGGAGACACCAATCCCCTATGCTCAAGTTCATGGATCTCTATCCACAAGAGAACTCTATCCCCACTACTTTGGATTGTGGACCTCTATCCACAATAGAACTCTATCTCCTTAACTCTAGTTCATGGAACTCTATTCATAGGATACCTTTGTCCCCACTACTCTGGTAGGCTCCAAAATTTGCTCTCAACTCTACTCAACTTTGATCAAATCTATTCACAACTCTGATTTTGGTCTGTCTCACACCTGCTCCCAAGTCTGCCTCAACCCTGCTCATAAATCTTGGTTAGAACTACTCATAAGCTTTCTCAAAAGTCTTGCTCAAAACATCTCACAATTCTGCTCTAATCTGCTCCTTGTCTTTACTCAATTTTGTTCTAACACATGCTAAAAATTGCTCATAACACTTGCTTTGATAAAAGCACTTTAGACATTCAACCTAGATTTATTGTTCAAGAACACATGGAAATAATATGCAATATTAATTTCACAATATGTTCTTTCCAATATCACTCAAGCCCAATGCACAAATTTATTCATAATCTCTTGCTCAAATGTTTCAACAATCCACACTAAACAAAACTTTTATCTCCAACTTATGATTCAAAAATATTTGCTCAACCAAACACTTTAAAGAAGGAATGATATCACCATACCTCTTAACTTTCTTTGATGGATATGTTCCCTCAAAACCTGTCTCAAAATATTCTATCTTTCTTGTGCTAATTTCAATGGTTAGATAGCATAACACTTTGTCAAACCATTCATATAAAATCTTTCCTTAAATAGCACACATAAAAATAATATTTTATGTCTTCCTTTTATTTCCACAAGATAAGCTTTGACAATAATCAAACCCTCTTAATTTTTCTTTTCATCAAGCAAAAATACAAACAACAATTTAAACCATAGTCACACCTTATCACTCCTACTTATTAAACAAAACCCATGTCACAATATTTAATTTTCTCAAACTCACATTACAAAATCATTAAACCTTTATACACCTTATTACTCCTTCTAAATCAAGTCAAATTTCTTTTTCAACAATATCAACCCAGAAACCCTAAGTGCAATTTCACTACCATACACCTTATACCTCCAATGTATCTAAATTATTTCAACCACACACATAATCTAAGATATCACAATGCACACAGTATTATGGACCTTTAATTAAACATAAAAAATCTCAACCTTATATCTCCCTAGATTAAACACACACATCAACCAATGCAAAAATTAACTCTTATGTCTCCCTAGGGCAAGCGATATGCATACCTTATTTTTTATAAAAAAATTGACTTGCCTCAAGTGTTGTCATCGTGGATCGAACTTGCAACCTTTCGCTGGCCTATGTCCTTGCCCAAGCTAGGCTACCATGTGGGCTAGCTGCCCACTTGGAAAAAAATGTGTGATGCCTCCTAATTACTTCGTTGCCCTGCCTTGGAGTGTGTGAAACCTGTGCTTTCATCTTCTTATGCCCATGCAAGCTATCTTCAGATTTAATTAGTGTGCTCAACCTTAGTTTCTCTACCCTTGAATGGTTCAAACACTTCATTCTTTCTCTACCTCCATGATACGCTCAATGGATCTGTAATTCATGCTTCCAACCTTGGCCTCGTTGTCTTCGAATGGTGCAATCGATTTGATTTACTCTACCTTCACTATGTGCTCAAGTGGATATCGATATTATTGTTTGTGCCCTTCAAACAGCACCAAAATAAATTTAGTCATGAGGTATTAATATGATTTAATTGTCTTCTTTGTCTAAAGTCATGCCATCTTGTCTTTTTACACCATATGACATCAACCACCTCAATTCGAAATTAATTCGAATTACCTTCATTTACTTGGCGCTCAAATGATATTATAACTTGAAATATTTATATTATAATAAAAATATTATAATATTAATCCTTTTGAACCTTGCCTTCACAATTAATATTATTGCCTTCAATAATATTAATATAATATTAATCCTTTTGAACCTTGCCTTCACAAATAATATTATTGCCTTCAATAATATTTCCTTTCTTTTGAGATAAACATGTGTCTTCATTATTGACCTTAGGATAATAATTGTACCTTGAGAATGTTCCTTGACAACCAATGAAATTTTCTCTTTTGACATCAATGACAACAATTTGCACTCAATATTTCCAAAAATCTCCCCCTTTGTCATTGATGGCAACCCTTCTAAAATATTTCCTTTTTCTACCATTGGATTCCAACACTGCTCCCCCTAAGAAGTTGCTTCCCCTTACTAAATTCTCTCCCCCTTTGTCATCAATGGCAAAGGTCTCTTTTGGGACTAAAACAAAATAAGAGTCTTAGCTCATCCCCTCACCACCTCCTCTCCTTGAGGTGATTAATTTTGGGGTGGGATTAAGATTACTCCCAATTTTCTTCTGAGATACTCAAAATTTTCCCTCAAAAGTGGCTTGGTGAATATATCAGTGATATGTTCCTTTCTAGTAACATATTCCTATTTAACTTACTATTATGTTACCTGCTTTCTCAAGAAATGATATTTTATTGGATTGTGCTTGTTTCTTGAGTGCATTACTAGATTTTTTGAGATACTTATGACACTTGTATTATCACATAGTATGGATATGGGATGATCATGCTCTATTTGAAATATTTTAAATTTTACTTCATCCATAATACTTGTGTACAATGTACTTTGCCTCTACTGTAGATAAGGATATTGATGTTTATTTCTTTCTTAGCCAAGAGACTAAAAAATCTCTGAGAAATAATGCTTCTCCACTTGTGCTCTTCCTGTCATCAGTGTTGTCATCCCAATCTGCATTTGTATATGTTGTGAGAGTGAAATTGTTACTTCTGAGATACCATAGTCTAAATTCCATAGTTCCTTTTAAATACCTGAGAATTATTTTTACTGCTTATACATGTGTTTCCTTTGGTGCTTCTTAAAATCTTGCTACTAACCCAACTGCCTGCATTATATCTAGCCTTATAGCTGTAGCATACAGTAGACTTCCAATAATTGATCTATACAATGTTTGATTTACCTCAAGAGACTCATCATAACTTGCATCCTATAGCCATGGGGGTACTCACTAGTTTGCAATTCTCCTTTCTGAATTTTTGTAACATTTATTTTATATACTTGGTTTTTGAGAGAAATATACCTTTTTCTATTTGTGAAATCTATAATATGAGGAAAAAGACAACTCACCAAGCATTGATATTTCAAATTCATTTTGCATGCACTTTGTAAATTTTTGACACATCTTATTATTACTGCCTCCAAAAATGATATTATCCGCATAGACCACCATAATCAACAAATCATTTCCTTCATTTTTGATGTATAAATTATTGTCATCTATTCCTTACCTAAAACCCTGTTCTTGAAGATACTTATCCAACCTTGAATACCAAGCCCTAAGAGATTGCTTTAATCCATAAAGAATCTTCTTTAATTTGCATACATAATCTGGCTTATCTGTAAGATTAAAACCCTCAGGTTGCTCAATGTAGACCTCTTCTTCTAAGACACCATTGAAAAAAGTTGATTTTACATCCATTTGATATAATTTGAAGTTTTTGAAACTTGAGAAGACCAAAAATATTCGTATGGCCTCAAGACGTGCAACCAGAGCAAATGTTTCATCAAAATCAATCCCTTAAACCTATGCATAGCCTTTTCATACCAGTCTTGCTTTATTTTTGACTACCTGACCATCTTAATTTAACTTATTTATGTAAACCCATTTAGTCCCAATTACATTCTTATCTTTTGGTCATGGGACAAGTTCCCAAGTCCCACTCTTTTCTATATGATCCAACTCTTAATCCATTGCTTTGACCCAATATTTGTCTTCTCTTGCATCATTGAAATCCTTGGGCTTGATTTTAGATAGCAAAGAAATATTTGCATGTTCACCTGTTCCTATTATCTTCCTTCTTGTTTGTCTTTCATCTAGATTCCCAATAATCAGATCTCTTGGATGATTCTTTTGCACATACCTGGATTATGTCTTAGGTGGTGTTCTTTGTGATTAATCTTCACCTAATTCTTCTTGGCAACTTTCTCCTTCTTGGTATACAATTTCTTGAGCTAGTTCTCTTGGCCCTATTTCTTCATCAACTATTACATTTATACTTTCCATAATTGTATGTGTCCTTTTATTATAGCATTTATAGGCTCTACTCTTAGTGGAATAGCCAAGGAAGATACCATCATCACACCTTGAATCAAACTTGCCCAAATTTTTCTCTTCTCCTCTAATGTAGCATTTACTTCCAAAAACTCTGAAATACTTCACAGTAGTTGGTCTTTCCTTCAAAATCTCATATGGATTTTTGTGATGATTTACTCTCACTTGGGCTCTATTGATGATATAGACAGTTGTATGAACTGCATCTCTCCAAAAACCATCTAAAATTTTAGACTCACTTAGCATTAGCCCTGGCCATATTCTCAATAGTTCTATTTTTCCTTTCAACTACCCCATTTTTTTGTGGAGTGTAGCAGTGTGAACACATAGTCAGCTAAGTGGTTAGGCTAGGTTAGTTTAATTGTCGACAAATGTTTTTAATGTCGGCATGATTTTTAATTTGAATATCTCTTCTATCCTCCTTATCCCTCCATTCCCTCCTATATTCCCTCTTCCTCCTTATCACTCCACCTCCTTTCCCCTTATTCCTCCAACCTCCCTTCTTTTCCTCTCCGTCGACTTCCTCCCTTTCCTCTTCATATAAATCAATGGCTATTTCCTATGTTTTGTTGGTCGTAAGGATGCTGCATAAAGATTAATAAAGTTGTGTTAATTTTGTTATTAATATTTCTTAATGCCACCTGGTTCGATTTCAAGATTTGGTATCAGAGCTTGGTCGGGCAAGCGTGCTGGGCACGAATCCTAAGGTCACACGGGCATGAATCTCGAGTTCACACGATGATCTATCAGGCGAGCGTGTTGGGCACGAATCTTGAGGGCACACCGTGTTCGAGGAGCTTGGCGAATGGATCAAGGAGGTGGCAGAGCATAGAGCTGGGCACAGATTTTGAGGTTGCATGATTTCTAAGCTGACACGTGGCAGGAAAAGCTGAGAGCTAACTCGGACACACAGCTCGAGGATTTGAGGTGGACACTGACATGGCAGTAGCTGACACGTGGTGGGAACTAACAGAGCACTAACTGGGTGAGTCGAGAGCTAACATGGCGAGCCGGGAGCTGATGTGGCTGATCTGACGTGGCGGTCGAGCGTGTGGTGACATGGCAAAAATTGGTTGGAACATGTGGTGAAAGCATATTCACCTGAAGCAGTGTATGTGGCGGATGCCGATTGGCCAAGCAAGCATAGCATTTGGGAGTGATTGCCCAAAGGCAATCAACATTTAATGCGCCTGCGCGCATATTTGAAGACAAGTTTGTCTTCCTCCCACTGCATGTGGGATAAATCCACAAACTTTTTTTTTTTTTAAAGTCGCGGTAGAGGGTATAAGGAACAGGCGGTTCCTTCCACTATCCGCCGAAGCACGTAGCGCGGTTGGTTTGTTTGTTTGGTTGCGGCACTGAGGTCCCAGGGTCGAATCCCACCGGGGTGAAAGAAAAAACAAGTTTTTTTTATTTTTTGTTTGTAATCACCTGAAGCAAAGTTTAAGAAGGCGAAGATTGGCCTTCTTATCATCGGATCCGTGTGGTGCAGCGGCTAGTGCCTACGGGTAGGAAGCGGAGGTCCTTAGTTCGAATCCCGTCGGGGATTTCGTGACGAAAAAAATAGGTTTTTTTTATTTAAATTTTTCATTATTTGTTTTTAATTAAAGTTTTTTAAAAATATTTAATAATTTTTATTTATATTTTTTATTATGTTTTTTTAAATAAACTTTTATTTAAAAAAATAATTTAAAATATATATAAAAAATTGTTAAAAATTTTAAGGGCTTTATTAAAACAAATTTTGGAAAATTTTTTAAAAAATAAAAGGGTGAAAAGTTTTTTTTTTGGCATCATTATTGTAACCCAGTGCATGCGGTGTATTTTTGGGTAGATGATTCGGTCATCTGGATGCTATTATGCATTGCTCTCTCTGTTGAGAAGAGAGACTTCTGATTCCTTTGACAGGAAATTCCAGCAGAGTGGACTTCATACAGTGTTTTGTCAGTTGGAAAACCAAGTGATTGCACATCAGAGAAAACTAGATTCTGGATACAAGGCGGATTCTGAAGATAATATATTCGGGAAAAGAGTAGTTGAAACCGAGACAGTTAAAATAGTACCTGAAGGACAATCAAGTGACAGTTATACTCCTACAGTGCCTGAAGTTGAAACGAGTGAGAGCTATACACCTCGCTCTCCTGATTTAGAACCAGCAAAAGCAGAAGCAGAAGCAAAGGAAAAAGAACCAGTGGAGGTGAAACCTGTAATTGAAGAACGAGTTGTTCTTAAAAGACATCTTGAGCTAGCAGCAGCAGCAAAAGAAGTCATTATAATCAGTGACAACGAAGCAGACAATTTCACCTTTCCAGTTTTGGGAAATCCTCAAGAAGAATGCCAAATCAGTGAGCATTTTAAGAAAGCTAGATTTGATTTAAATCAGTGATCTATTTTGTACTTCTTTGTACAGTTTGTTTGAAGTTGAAATAAATTTTGCTTTCTAAAATGGCTTCCAATACTAGTTTACCAATCCCTGAATTCAATGGTGGTGATTACGAGTATTGGTCAATTAAAATGAAAACTTTGTTGATTGGAAAAGGTCTTTGGGATGTGATTGAAGAGGGATATACTGAACCTTTAGCTGCTGAGTGGGCAGTTTTGAGTGGTGCTGATAAAAGGGCTAGAAAAGAAGCACAGAAGAATAATTCTTTTGCCCTTTATCACATTCACGCCGCCCTTGATAAAAGTATTTTCCCTAGAATAGCTTCTTTTAAAACTACTGAATCTTCTTGGAATGCTTTACAAGAAAGTTATAGGGGTAGTGACCAAGTCAAACAAGTGAAACTCCAAACCTTGAAAAGAGAGTTTGAAACTCTTAAAATGCAAGAAAATAAAAAGTTTGGTGATTACTGCGTGCATGTGAAAGCCGTAGTAGATAAGATGGTCACTTTAGGAGAAGATGTAAAGCCTGAAGTTATAGTGAAGAAAGTGTTGAGGACACTTCTTCCTAAATGGAATTCAATAGCCATCATTATAGAGGAATCTAAAGACCTAACTTCTCTGTCTTTTGAAACCCTCATTGGCTCACTTCTCTCACATGAGAAGAGATTACAGCCAACTCCTTCCACAAGTCATGGAGGAGATGATAAAGCCTTTGCTTCTCAAGAAGGCAGGGGTAGAGGTCATGGCAGAGGAAAGTATAGAGGAAGAGGCAGAAATAATCAGAGAGGTGGAACTCCTAACAGAGGAGGAAATCAGAACAGAGGAGGATTCTCAAACAATAGTGAACAACAACAGAATAGAGGAGGACAACAAAATAGTGGGAAACAATCAAGCAGAGGTAAAGGAGGAGAGAAGTCAAAACAATATTGCTACAATTGTGGCAAACTTGACCATTATGCTCGTGACTGTTGGACTAAGACTTCACAAGGAGCTAGTAGCGACCGAAGCGATCGGTTTGGAAACTTTGGAGAAGAGGAAGAGGCCACAAATCTCTTTCTCTCATATGGTCAGGCAGATCATAACATGAATGATACATGGATCTTGGACACCGGGTGTTCAAACCATATGAGTGGCAAAGAAGAACTCTTTGCTACTCTAAACTCCTTCTACAAATCTAGCATCAAATTGGGAGATGATAAATCATTGGCAGTCGAAGGCATTGGAGCTATGGCAGTTCCAACTAAAGAAGGAGTCAAACAAGTAAGTGATATCTATTATACACCCCATCTCCAACATAATATTTTAAGTGTTGGACAAATGTTAGAAAATAACTACAAGTTGCTTTTTGATGAGGGTAAATGCACTATTTTTGATAAAAATAACAATAATAGAATCATTACTCAAGTTCCAATGACAAAGAATAGATTGTTTCCTTTAAAGTTTGGCCAGTCAGGGGGCGATAAGTTAGCAAGTGTTGCTATTTCCAATCCAAGTGTTCTATGGCACTTGAGATATGGCCATTTGAATTTTGCTAGTTTGAAAATGCTAACTTCCCAAGCCATGGTCATTGGACTTCCTAAAGTTCAGGATGGTAAAGAAGTATGTGAAGGGTGTGCTCTTGGGAAGCATGCTAGATCAAAGTTTCCTCTTGGATAAGCATGGCGGGCTAACTATCCACTCCAGCTAGTGCATACCGACATCTGTGGTCCGATGCAGACACAGAGTCTGGGTAACAACTCTTACTTTCTACTTTTTATTGATGATTATACTAGAATGTGCTGGATATATTTTTTGAAACATAAGGATGAAGCATATGAATTTTTTCTCGATTTCAAAACAAGAGTTGAAAGTGAGAGTAGATATTTTGTAAAATGTCTTCGATCAGATAGGGGAGGAGAATATTCCTCTAATGAGTTTGTGAATTTCTGTAAGCAACATGGCATTAAGAGGCAGTTCACTGCTGCCTACACTCCACAGCAGAATGGTGTTGTAGAGGGGAATAATCACACCATTGTGGAGATGGCAAGGTCTATGCTTCAGACGAAGAATTTGACTAATTCATATTGGGCAGATGCAGCCAGGACCAGCATATATATCTTTAACAGAAGTCCTACTTCAAGTTTGAAAGGGCTGACACCTTACTAGGCTTGGTATGGTAAAAAGCCAAATGTTAAGCATTTCAGAGTGTTTGGCTCACTGGCCTATTCTCACATTCCTGATGAGCTTAGGAAGAAGCTCGATCCAAAGAGTCAGGCATGTATCTTTGTAGGATACTGTGAGAATACAAAAGCTTATAGACTCTATAATCCTCGGACTAGAAAGTTTGTGATTTCCGGGGATGTGATTTTTGATGAAGGGGGAGAATGGGGTAAGCCCCAAATCTTCAGTGATGTTGAATCCACTGATGTAGTTTCTAAGCAGGTGCAACAACAGACACCACAAAAAGGAAAGCAGTCTCCTCCCGATCCAGGTTCATCTTTTGATTCCTCTTCTTCACCAAGTCCTCCACAGCGATCCATACGTTCCTCACCAATGGACATTGATTCTCCATCCAGAGGTAAGAGAACTCTACAGTATCATCCATCATCTCAGATGTTGGATAAAAAAATTTCTAGAAGATACACTAGGAGTCAAGCTAGTGAAATGGATTATGTTTTACACAGATTAGAAAGTATGCACCTGTATGGTGATGATGTCTCCCAGCAGGAACCTAGGGGAGATCAAGTTAACTATGCTTTGTTAACTATGATGTCTCCCAGCAGGAACCACTTAAGCCATCATAATAAGATCTTGAATTAGTAGAACTTGAAGTACTAATGTTGCATGAGGATTGAAAGAAATTTCCTAGATATGATTCATTTAATTTTATCTTCTTTTTTAGTAGTTCTATCAATCCTTTTTGTTCTACATTATTATCCTTGTAATGTTTATATGTGAGAAATGACATGTATAATATGCTCACAAAGTCTAAGGAAAGTGAAATGTCACTTTTTCCAATGTCAAAAGCTTCATTAATATGGGCTTGAAGATAACATATCATAGTATCAAAGTTATCCTCTAAGGCTTCAATATTAATTACCTTTGAATTTAGGTCTAACATTCCTTCAAATTTCTTGAGTATATTTATGATCCCAAGCTTTATGATACTGGCCTTCTCTTTTTTGAATAAATTATTAGTGTTTTTTGTGTTTTAAGAAGTAGACATCCTTATAGCTCTCTAGTTTTAGATATGGAATGATATAACTCCCTAATATATAAGCTTTATTTGATAAAACATTTATTAATCCTTAGGTTTGTATACTTCCTTATGTCTCCCTAGTAATGAGAGTATATATACCTAATGGAATTTTAGATTTTATAGAAAGCTTATATCTTCCTAATGGATTTAGAACTTGATAATATTTGGTAGATGCTATTATTATCAAGTTTTGTAGAAAACCTTATGACTCCCTAGTGATTTTAGAATGTGATATAGTGCTTTTGTAAAATGTAGTTCAATTTTGGGTTGATTTTGTAAAGTTGTGTAAACATCAAAATCAACTTTTCTAACACCTTATTACTCCTATTGAACTAAGCACTTTTTCAATTTTGAAGAGGTATTAATGTTGGATTGTTTTTATCTCTTTTTGTGAAATTTTGAGAAAATAATATTATAAATTTCCAACCTTAGCGAAAACCTTAATAACCTCTTTTAATATCCCTTAGGATTTGAATTTAGTGTTTCTAATTTTCAATAATGTAATTTGGTTTTGTAACCCTTATAACTCTAGAACACAATAATATTTGCAAATATTATTTTTATGATTTTTCCAGTAGAAACCCTTATTACTCCAATGTTTACTATTGTAAATATTTAATTAATTTGATATCTTAATTCACTTTTAATTTTTGCTTTCAATAAGTTTGATTTCTCTAAGTTTCAATATTAGTATATAATCCTTATATCTCCCAAGAATGAAATTAAACTATAATGGGAATTATTCCTTACCTTGAAATGTTGGTGTCTTAAATTTTTGGCACAATATTCGAGCATGAATAATAGTAGTGCCAATGTATTTTACCTTGGATGCTTCAATCAATGGATAGCCTTGGATTTTTCTTGGTTTTGGAGCTTGAAGAATGGTACCAAAATTCTATGACTTTTTGGATCCTTTTGACTAGAGCTTTAAATGTTATTTCACTTTTATCCATGCTATAATTCAGCCCTATGTTAAGTGCTTTGAATGGATATGCATACTTTAAACTCCCTTGGTCATTGAACCCTTTAAATGGAGTAAGAATCTGTGCAGATATGATAAGTGGCATGGTAGTTACACTTAATAGGCACTTGAGGAGTATATGGGAGTTACTAAGCACTTGTCTTGCTCATATATGTAACGTATGAGATGTTACAGTCTTCTTGGTGAGAACTTGACTTCCTCTTCAAGATGGGCACTCCTAGAATATTCCAAATTTGGACAAGTGATGCTCTTATAAATTTAACCTCTTATTTATTCTTTGTAACTTCCCTTGGCTGAGTGCTTGAAGTAATCATTTTTTCTTGGATGTTATGAATTACTATGGCATCTTAGGATATTTGTGCCAAGTGGTATTTTACATGTAACTCTTTGTTATAATACTCCAATATGAATGATATACCTCCTATTATCTTTCATATGCATATTATTTTGCTTGTTATATTTCTTGGAGAGCAAGCAACATCTTTCTTTTGCAGGTGCTTCAATGAGGATGTTGGATGGCACTAGTTGTGATGTCCCTTGATTCTATGGATCTTCCAATGGTGTTTCTATATTTAATAGTGGTGCTCCTATTGGTGGATGTTTTTCCCCAAGCTTGAAACCTTGGATTTAGCACCTATTATTTTACCTTCAATGTGCTAATTTTGCCCTCCTTTCCACATTGGTTTTGATGCCTTATTTTCTTCATTTTTGAACCTATTATGTATTTCCTTATTTGTAGATAATATTGCTCTAAAATATGATGTTGTTCTTTCCTTGTGTTATCCCTTGAAGGCTTGTAGGTTTGACTATCCTGAATAGAGAACATGTGAGCCTTTTGAGAGGCTCCTTTGTTATTCTCAGAGTGTGATAGTATCCAGCTATTTTAAACTTGTATATGTACCTTTTGTGGCACCTCGAACTTTGTCTTATTACCTACATAAAATAGCTTAGAATGATAAAACAATATGTAATAATTTTAGGATATAAAAACACCCATTTTGCACCTTTTTTCACTCTTGATTTTTTGATTTTATGGCAGGTTTTTTGAGATGTTCTTCTGAATATACAACTCTCCTTTTTTTTTTGGTTTTATGAACCCAAATTATAACCACTTTTGTAGATGTAATATAGCACTTATAGTGCTTTGAATCTGAGACTCACCAAGTCTAGATTTGAGGTAATCCTTGCTAATTTTCTATGGATATTTTCTTCTCCAAAACTTGGAGGATTGAGTTGATTTTGGTGGCTTCCTTTGGCCACTAAAAGTTGCATATTTTGGTGCACTAATGGTACCTTTAGAAACTTTATGCTAATCTGATTTTGTGTCTTTCTCATGAACACAAACTCTAAGATTTTTAAGAGTAATATAGTAGTGCAAATGAACCCACTAATATTTCACTTTTAATGCACTAAAAATCTCACCTTATCAGTCCAATAAACTCTTAAAATAACTTGTAAGTGCACTTAATAAATTTACTACAACTAATTAAGAATTATCTGAAATGAATCTTCAAGAGTTATTTTACAATTTTACTAAAAACAAAGTTGTAGGAACTAATCTTATTTTTCTTTCCAAAGTAGATATTTGGTAGTTGATAGAAATTTGTAATTTTGTAATCTAATCAACTCCAAAGCTGATGTGCAAATGAACCTTAAAAGGAAATTTTCCCTTTTTGCACTTTTAAATACTGTAATTCAATGTTTGTTCTTTTGCAACTCTAATCCAATATAAGGTTCTTTAACAAATCTGATAAGTAATCCAATTAATGAATCTACTCGCACCAATAGTTGCTTACCTTTTTTGAAAGATTTTGTAGCTCTTTTTTATATTTTTTAGAGGATGTAGATCTTGGTGTCTAAGATCACCAAGTTGCTCCTTTGAGTAGGATCTCATTGCTTAATTTCTTCTTCACGAAAAAGTGATCTCAAGATTTCTTTTACGAGCCTAGATTTTGGTGATTTGATACTTCAAGCAATCTTCTCCTTTTGTTGGATATTTGGAGAAGTATTTGTCTCTAAAATGGTGTCTTCTTACTGTGAGAGGTAATCTTAAAATCTCTCAAATTTGGTAGGATTCTCATCTTCAAGTCTTCTTGTTGAATTTCAACTTTAAGCAAGATCTTCTTCTCAATATTCTGAATCTTCTTCTGAGATTTGGCATTCCTTGCCAAATTATTCTTCTTCTTTTGGGATTTTTGTTGAATGGCGACAATTGTCCCAAATATCTACTATATTTTGTAGTGAATTTCTCCAATGAGTTCTCCTTGGAACTCCTTTTATGATTTCTTTAGTAAGGCTCTCCAAGAATTTTACTAGATGCACGTTGAGACCTCTCCAATGTCTTTTTATCTTGCAGCTTCTTCTGGTCTTTCTTGAGACCTTTTCTTCAACCTTATACTTTTATAAGTTTTGGTGGTGAGATCTTCTTCTAGATATCTGATTCTGCTATTTATGGATTCAAGCAGGTTTCTCCTAGTCCTTCTTATTCTTTCAATATTGGAAGTTATTCAATGATATCTTCTCTTGATATCTTTAACTTATTTGAAAGGATATCACCAACCTCCTATTTTATGAACTCTTCTCTAGAGTCTTCTTTTTGGTTTAGGAACCCTTATCTAGAATCTTCTACAAGATTAAATATTCTATGGCATTTTCTTTTGGATCAAAACTTCTATTGTATTTTCTTTTGGATCAAGGCTTCTATGGCTTTTTATTCTTTTGTGAAGTTCTCAATCTAGAAATGAATATATCCATTCTCCTAACTTCACCATAACTCTTCTCCAGGAGTCTTCTTCCATAGTATTCTTGTACAAGAAACTAATATCTGCACTATGAAGGCATGTCAACCTTTAGGAAACAAAGTTGAAATCTCCTAGATTTTTGTTGTAGGAGGTGTCCCAATCATCTAAGAATTAAATTTTTGCAACAAAAGAAACTTTGGGTAATAGTTAACAAATTCTAGATATCCTAAATGATCTTCACTAGTTGATTTGTCAATCTAATGGATTGAATGTTGAGTCCTAGTCTTCATGAGTTTTTCCTGCAACCCTGTGGAAAGACTCTAGCCAAATTTAATCTTAGTATTTTTTGAACTAATATTTATTTTAGTCCTCACTTGTAGCTCTCCCTAATTCTACCACCTAGACTCTTCTGAGATTTTTTGATAATGGTTGATCCAAATGTACATCAGGTTGACAAAAAAATTAGGCTTAATGATAATGGTGGTTTTTTTATCGATCTACTATAGTTAGATCTATCGTGGCTCTAATACCATTGTTAAATTTTGATGCAGTATGCAATGGAAGATAGCAATCACAAGATATAAAATAATACGAAATAAATTAAATCTACAAAATGACTAAAATATGCTATAAATAGAAATTACGGAAATAAATACAATGTAGCTATGGAGGAAATGGACACTCCATGAATAAAGCTACTAGACTACATTGCACCTATCACCAATCTATATGGTGATATACATAGCACTATGCTAATGCCTACAAATATGCTATAAGCTTGTTATGAGCTTATTATATTAAGGCCCTTTTTATAAAGGAATATAGGTTCCTTAGCCAACACTCTACCTAGATGTACAAGGGACACCTTGCACATATACAGCTTGCACATTGATACTTGTGCATTTATTACATTGCATGAAGTAACTAGATAACTTCCCCTTAAAGTAACCTAATGTCCTAAGTATGTACCTAGGAAGGTACATTTACATAACCCAAATGATGTAATATACTCTATCTCTAACAATATTTATTATTTTTTGCATGATAATCATAATAATCCTAATGTTTGTACTAAAAATATAGAGCTTGAAATATCCAATGAAATCTAGGTTGATAAGAATAGGATCCATAGTGATTGTATTTTTGATATCCTTAGATTTTTGTTTACCTTTCTAGGATAGGTTCACGTCTTTCTTGAAAATATTTGCAATGTGTCTATAATGAGCTTCACAAAATTAAAAATAAGTATGGTCATAAGTTGAATTTGACCCATTAATGATCTAATCCATTTTACTAATGAGGGTATGGAATAAATATTGGATGATCTTAACACAATGTAAATCAATAGTTAGCCTACCTTTAGAGAGAATGTGTCCTAACAATTTTTCTTCTTACAAGAAGAATATTATTTTCTTTAAATTCAATGATATACCATTTTCTCAACATTGATCAAACACTATCTCAGAGAGTTTTATATATTTATTTCAATATTTGATGAGCACCATCAAATCATCTAGATATATTAGTACTATTTCATCAATTAAACCTAATAATATGATATCCATAGCTCTTTTTAAAGTGGCCCCTATATTTGACAGTTCAAATGCCATCCTTTGGTAAGAAAATAGTTTTTATATGGTCATGAATGCATTCTTATGTTGATCTTTGTCCTTCACCCATTTATGATTATATTTTAAAAACCCATCAAATAATAACATAATCTAAGATAGCCCCAAGGGCTAGGTGGATTGGTAAGTGCTAGTCTGGATGGGCACTTGCTGAGAAGAGACCTGGGTTCAAACCTTGGTGGTGCCAGTTTGCAAAGGAAGTAGTTTGCTCTGAATCCTTTGAGTGTGTGCCAGATCGATGATGACAGTACGAACCTCGAGCGATCGACGGTCATCTCACGTCGGGTCAACAATTAACAAGACGGATAGGTTTGGTGGTTGCAGTCCCTATGGTTTGAACCCTGCGCTACCAGTTACTAAAAATAATGGTTGTAGCCAACTCTCCTATGTAACCAAAAAAAAACATAATCTAAGATGCAACAATATTTAATAATTTTTGTTTCATAAAGTATAATGGGTAATGAAATAAAATCACAGATCCCTTATGTAGTATACCATTGCCTATTTGTTTGAGATCAAGTATTTAGTGGGATGAGTTGTAACATACATATAAATCTAATGATTTAGTCATGGATATTCTCATTCAAATATATATGAATAAGTGGTAATTTGAATAATTGTGAATACACATATGGGGTTATAAAGATATTTCATGAATGGATCAACAACTAAAGCTCAATTAACAACTAAATTATCTTGTAGACTTTCATACCAATTTATGGCCTTCTCTCTCCATAAAAATACTAATAATTACACTATGACATATTTTGGTATCCAATGAATTTATTTAGGGTCAACATCTCATTGAGGTGGTATAGCATGGTTTTAATCATTCCTATATCATATCTATTGTTCATACTACTTTTGGCATATGGTTGGATCCATTGGAACATATATTAATTCTATTAAGGTAATTAGACCTTTTATTTTTCCTATATAGCATATTGGTTCTAAGCAACTATTCATCCTTATTTTTCATTCTATTATAGATGTTGTGTAACCAAGTGAGTAGGGTTTGGATCAAATTATTGATTTGGATTAGGTAGAAACTATTAGTTTTGTTAAACATGCTAAATCTTAGGATTTTATGTTATCTAGCTATTGATCCATAAAAGTGGTATGCACCTACGAGGTGGAATTTTAACAATTGGAAGGAAAGGAGGGATCCCTTTCAACCTTTGAATTTGGATTAGATCAACAATAAGCTATGCTAGTCTACTTAATGAGGTAAGAATGTGATGGTTATAATAAAATATGGTCAATTTTATAGTAAATCTAATGTATAATTAATTATACCATCAAGAAATAATCAAATAACAACTTTATTATTATCTATTCATCATATAACATAGTATAAAAGATATGGCAACACCACAAACACCATTAATTTATGCATCAAGAGGTCCAAAAAGTGAGATACAAATACCATGCATAGTATTTCATTCATTTAAAATAATAAATTACAACCAAGAAGCATATCTCTAGTCATTCTCAAAATGTCCAAAAGATAACCACAATGATCCCAAGGCTCCTATTTATAACAATGGATTTACCCTCATTTTCATTTGAGTAAAATATTTTACATTTAAATTTATTGTTATATGATAGTATGTCACTTTCAAGCCATTTTGTTTAGTTGTTACCTTAGGATATAACATTGATTTATCAACATATCATAATTTTTTTATGGATCATAACTTTACTATTGGATTGTTGATCAAAAAATTGTAGCTTTCTAGACTCAACTAATTTTTAGATTTCATTGTTTTATCTATTGGTAGGTGATTATAAAATTTTTAGTGGTTCCCTAAGTCTAATAAAAATATCTAAATCTTACATTCTTTCACTGAGGTTCCCTATCCTTCTTACTTGGCTTCCTCTCTCCAATTGCCTATTTGAAAGAATAATATCAAATATAGAACCATGTACTACATTTTTGTGACTTTAAGGGACATCAATCCTATTTAATGATGAATCTCATAATAGCCTTCATACATTAGGCTATGGAGTCAAAAAAATTGTAAAAATTAAAAAATTAGAAGTGGAAACATTCTCATTCTCATTTCTACAATAGCCCTTGTTGTGTATTCCATTCTTCATTAGAAGGTACTTTCATATTCTTGAGCTAGGCCATTGCTATAGCTATATATTTTAAATTTTCTTGTGTTAAATCCTTAGTTTTTTTAGAAATCAATCTAGTGGTGCTTCTAGCTATGAGATAATATTAGGGGTATTGGCTATTGTACTATCTTTATTTCTTCTATACCAAAGTAGTGTATTGAATTTTAGGTATTATGTCTCCTTGTTCTGTAATAGAGTTTGGAATTCCATTTGAACTAACTACATAAGTTAGTCTCTTCTCTTACCAAAGCCACCTTCAAAATCTCATTGGGGAATGTATAGATCTCCAAGATCTATTTGAGTGGCATGTTCATCAGTTAGACCTAGCTATTGCAACTATTGCTTGGTTGTTTTATATATGCACCTCATTAAATGCATGTGATTATCTTTAAAGTGAGATTTTATTGCATGTTATTAGTCAAAACTTGGACCTTGATCAATAGTGCCTTGTAAGCCTAGATATGCTATAGGTATAACCTAGATTCTTTCATTTCATCTAGAATATAATAACATAGAGATTTGATGATGTTTGAGGATAAGACATTAATTTTAAATGAATAAATATCCTCTTGCTCTTTTATATTTGATTCAGTTGGATATATTCATCTCTTTATACTTAAGTATCTCAAACATCTTCTACTTGTGTAACATCAACTCTTTTGTAATGTTATTAACTTGATACCACTATCATAATTCTTGCTTTACCTATTTTTTATATTACCTAATGCCATCATGTTCTTGATTTAATAATTCCATATATACTTACATGTTGATGTTCTCTTCTCCTTTATAATGTGTTTTTGCATTAAACTACTCCAATGCCATGACCAACTCCTTATTCTACTTTGCATAAGTATGATTATCTCTAACCAACTTTAGGTAGTTTAATGGCATATCCAAGTTGGATTACTTAGATAAATATACCAACCCTATATACCTTTTCTAATGTAGATCCTATGAAGATAAGCATGTAATAAAATTAGAAGGTTCTATTATAGGACAACTAGGGTCCATAGGGTGTATTCTAGAAAATAGCATTTTTCTATCCCCTTTTGTTAGTTAGGTCATGAGGACAAGTGGTTCCTTGATGAATAGAAATTACCTTACTAATATTTGGTCAATGGTTCATTTGATCTTTCAAATGGTATTCATCAACCACATTAATTCTTGTGTGCATTGGTAGTAAGATTATTTCAACTAGTAGGTAAGCATACATGATGGGGTCCACCTAGGTATCAATAAATTTCACTTCATGGGTTGGGCTAGAGACCACCAAGAGCTGGGTGTATAAAGGTAATTCTACCTTTTGAGATTAATATTTTTCCTAAAGCACCTATGCTTCCACTTCTAAAATTATTTTCTATGATACTATCATTTTAAATTCTAGTTTATGACCTATATTTGATCCAAGCCTCTCGATGACCTAGGAATATGACTCGATGATCTCTATTTTTTATTCTTCCCAAGGATAGAAATACTAGAAATGGGACTTGGGATGGTAGCATGGGTACTATAAGTGGACAATGTGTTGGATTTTATGGTGGAAGTAATTTTTATGGTAACGGGAGGAATAAATGTGAAGAAAGTAGACATGAAGGTAATGGTGACAACTAGTGATGTAGTGGGAGACATTGACAACATCATGAGAAATAATTATGTGGTATTGTATAATGTTAAGGTGAGGCTAGAGTAGATATACATAAATACCTAAAAAATTTATCTCTTTTCTTAGATTTCCTCATCCTTTAATTCCATTAATCTTATGACTTCATCATTAGAGGCTATGTTGAACATATACCTCTATTGTTCTTACATGATGATGATGATTGCATTTTTTTATGGAGGTAGAGATGCAATAGAATAAATGGAAAAGGTGAAAGAGGCAAACAAAATAAAATGAGTTAATAGAGGTATTATGGATAAAATGGTTGTAGTACATTTTAGAGTCTCAAAATTGTAGCTCTTGCATGTGTTGCTTCTTCATAAGTGAGGGTGGTGCTAACTTCTAGAGAATATTCCTTGATGACAATTTATTCTTAATATATTAGTCTCTAGTCACCTATATACTCCACTAAAAACTTGTACAATCAATGACAAATGCACTTTTATTCCTTATTTCTTATCTTTTCCTTTTTTCCACATGGCACAATGTACCCTGATCCTCTATGGTTCCAATTTTATATGCCTCCCTAGTTATGGATTGCATGTATTTGATCATGGTCATAATGGTATGGCTTGTAGGTAGTTACAAATATGGATCCTATACTTTTATTTGTTCTTGTATTTGTCTTTTCTCCATCTATTATGGGTGTTACTTGTCCTAGATATTAATAATTGATCGAACTACCCTTTAATTGGTTTTGGCTTATTCGTTGGTTTTGGATCCTCCATTTAATATCTCATCCAGGTATAAGAAAATACTTTCTTAAGGATACATGTATAATTCTTCTCAATTCGTACGATCATAGTTTGAATATTAATATTTGAATCTAGGTAAAAATCTTTGCGAATCTTCTTCCTTTGTTTCTCCACAATTTCCTTGTAGAAGAAAAACCAAGGGAAGGGTTTCTCCCTCAATATACTTAGCTTTTTTTCTCAAGTATCATCTACTCCAAAATTTTAATGGTCTTCTTCTAACTTAGATTTCTCTCATTCTAAATATTAAACCTATTCTCATACACAAATTATTAGTAGCTTCTTTCCTAGTAGTGTTTAAATGAGTTGAGAATCATGATCATAGGCCCATCAATATTTTACCATCACCACCCTACACTTTATGATTATGTTATCTATATCCTCCATGTATCCCTTAACAAGGGGATTTACTATTGGATAATTCCACTTATGATCAATTAGACCAACCTTCTTAGAGCCCTTGCTAAAATATCTATTCATTAAATTTAATTGCCAAACTACTTTTAATGCAAAAATATAGTTAGATATAAATTTTGGTAGTTTAAACACTTATTTAGAATATTCATATAGACTAGCACATACCCAATACAAGCCCAAGTATAAATCTCCTTTCTCCTCCACATTTGTTTAAACTAATTCTCTACATACAAATATTAATCTTAGGAGTCCATATAACAACCTTTATACAATAGGTTCATATACACCCATGTTAAAATCATAGTAGAATTTATTTGATGTTATGCATGGAACATATATTGACTCAAAAAATAGTAGGTTTAGTGGATAGTCATCCTGATCTTTCTTTTCCAATGCAATAATAGATAATTGGTCCCTTTTTTGGTGCACTATTAGCCATACTATTATCAAAAAATGGGCTCAAATCCTTACAGTAGTATCATAGGATAAATTCTATAATATTACAAAATAATTCTCATAATGTTACACACAAAATATTAAATATTATTGATAAAATATATACAATAGCATGCATGAAGCTATGCTATTTTGATATGTTTTACAATGCTTTGTCATCAATATATAATTGTATGAGACTTTTCATATGCATATCTCTTGACCTTACCTCTTCTCTCATAATGATAAAATCTTTATTGATAACATAAATCTCACACATGACTCTTAACTTACTTGAAACTTAACACCCATGACTCTTCACATACTTGCACACTTCACACCTCACACACTTCACACCTTGACACATACTATAAACCTAAATATTTGTTTTTTATATATTGTATTAAAAAGTGGGTTTTGAAAGGGGACCAAAAATATTTTACAAACGAAGAAAGAGGAAACCAGGTCAATAGACCAAACAAAATGATAAAAGGTGGTCCTTTTGAATTTTAAAAATAATGGTGCACAAGAAGACAGTCCTAGAGGGACCATATTCAGACTAGGACATGGGATCATCCTGTATGGAACACAATTCAAAATTGAAAAAAATCCTACCCAATGGGTCTAGGATTTAAAATGAAGAATACCACCCATGGTGTTGAGATAGGAGAAAATTGTAAGAAAATTAAAAATTGGATATCCCACCTCAAATTGGCCCAGAAATCCTATCCAAATAAGACTACCCAGCAATCTCATCCTAAGAAAACTGCCCAAGAATCCTATCCAGTAAAGACTACCTAGCAATATTATCTTGAGAAAACTACCCAACAATCCCATCCAAAGGAAATTTTCCAGCTATCCTATCCTGAGAAAACTACCCAAAAATCCCATCCTGAGAAAACTACCTGACAAGAAAGATACCAAAAACCTTAATACTACCAAGGATAAACTAGAAATCCATCCAAAAATGAATAGCTAGACTAGTGGGGGCTTGGGAATCACAACTAAAACTAGAAAAAGGTATTTCCCATTGGAGAAAGCACCTAAGGGAAAATCCCATCCAAAAAGGCTTGAGAAGACCACAAACTAGCCCCAATGGGATAGGGAAACCAAAAACTAATTGGGAAGCCTATCCCACTCACAATAAAGTTGGATTGCCTGCCAAAAATATTTTCAACTCACACCTTCAAGAATATCCAGAACTAAAATACAACCTGAGAAGTGGATCAACAGTAATCAAAAATCTCAATAGGCCACAAGATCTTCCTACGAAGGAGACTAAAATGTAAACTATAAGGAGAAATATCTGAAGAAACAATTCAACCTAATGACCCATGACTAATTTTAAAATCAAACTTAGGGACTATCATTAGGGATTCAACAACTACAACACATGATAAATAACAAGGTCCCCACCTAATACCTAAAAGAAACTATAGTATAGAACTGATATATAATCAACCAAGTTAGATCTACCTTCAATCCTATCAAATTTTGCAAAGGAAACGCCATTGGAGCTCATACCATAGTTGCGCAAAAAATCATAGGGTCACATCCCAAGACCAAAATATAGACTAAAGCAAAAGGTAGAGCAAACATGCACTAGATCTACAAAGATATCTCACATAAACTTGAACAAAAGCTAGAAGAAAAGCCCATCTGCAAGCACTAGGTATGTGGCCCCCTGAAGACCAAGAAAATTGAAAATAGGGATCCTAAGCAACTGAAATGAGTACCTAGGAGCCAAGCACTCTTTCATATGTGACATCTAACCAAAATCCAACTAGCACCAACAGGTATCAAGGCGGATTCTCCTGGGTGATCCAAATAGTTACAAATTCAATCAAGATTAGAAAACCAACCTAGGAGACTCCAGGTGGATTCCAAAGGCCAAAAGAAGGAATTGGCATAAAAAAGTCCTTCTTGGCCTGAGAAGAGAATGCCCGGAGGAGGGAGAGTAGGTAAGATGGAACAAGGGCCATTCTACCTAGAGCGGGAACCTCCTACTCTTCCCCTTACTATAAACCTAAATATTAAACTCACTCCTAAATGTAAATTGCACCCTAAAATATTAAATGCTCCCTAAACTATTAAATGACCAAATAATGTACTATCACCAACACCCCCTTTTATTATATCATTTGGTAATTTTTAAAAAACCAAAGAATCTTAAATTAATTTTTTTTTGTAAAGACCACCTTTAGAACTCAAAAACTTTAAATACATCATCAGGTATAGCCTTGTTAACACATTTGGTAATAACTATTTCTAAAATCCATAGCCATGTTAATCTCCTAAAAATCTTCATCCAATTCCCATTTTCAAAGCAAATATATTGATGTATAAATTTCAAAACATGAAGGAGCTTCAAATATAAACTTTTAGGAGCTAAATTTTTATCTCCATATCGGATAGGAAATTCCATTTAAGAGTTGGATTTATTCATTTTTGTTAATATTGATTCAATATCAACTCCTATAACACTTTTAGGTAATTTCCCACATTCTATATTCATATTCACATTCAACTTTCAGTCTACATTGTCATCTTGGATTGCATTCTCAAAAATATATTCTATCAACTATTGCAACTTTGAAGCATAGAAAATCCACTCAATTGTAAGCATGGAAAAGGCCTTAATAAATCCCACAAAACCCTAAATTGATCCTCTTTTCAATTATCTAAATTCCTTTTGACTATCTGCAATGCTTGGAGTACCCCCGTAGCTTCTACAAGATGGCCTTGCTCCACATTTCTATTTGCATTCTATAATCTATCGACTAGAACCAAAATAGTTAAAATTAACTGACTAATATCAACTTTCTCCTCCAAATCCTTCTTTAGTGATCTCCTAAATAAATTGGAACTACCTATGGAATTGTCCCTTCTACTTTGCAATATAATATTGGATATCTTTATAATTATCAACACTGGCTTCAATAACATTGTGGCATCTTCTCAAACATATATTTATTTTATTTTGGCACCTTATTCACATAGTTCTTAATATCTCTTTGTTTTATTTGACAACTACATGTCACAATAAAAAATATAATATCCAAATATTGCATTGGTGAATGACATCTGTACTTCCAACCAATAAAATAAATGCATACATTTAAAGAAGTGTTCTCACCTAGCATTCCACACTATAAATTCCTATCCTTCAATCCAAATATTATTCTTACATGAGTGATTCAGCTACAACTCTAAATTTTTCCCTAACATTCATCTACTTTATTTCTTTTTTTTATTTGTGGAAAACATCCCAAAAGGGATGCCACTTTCGGGTAAGACCCAAGGAGGCAGGGGTATCCATTCCACAAAAAAAGCCCAGGACTCGGACCTGGCCTACCACCTTTGACATACTCAAGGAGCAAACAAACACACAAAACTAAATTAAAAAAAGTAAATAACAACAAAAATAATAAAATAAAATAAAAAACATGCTCCTTGAGTGTGTCAAAACCAAAAGCACAACCAAACACGCACAATAAGATAAAAGAAACCACAACACAAACCACATAGAAAAACACAAGAACCACATAACAAAACACAAACAAGACAAAAACAACATAACACTACAAAGACAACCCAAAAAAACATGAAAAATAAACACAACCAAAACCTAAAAATAAAATAAAATAAAAATAAAAACAACCAACAACAGACAATAAACAAAAACAAAAAACATAGAAAACACTCACACATAAAAAAATGAAATAACACAAACAAAGAGAAACCCAAGAACAAGAACGAAAAAAACACAAGAACAATAACAAAAAACATTAAAAAAAAAACAAAACAACAAAAACACAAGAACAACAAAAAACAGCACAAAGAACACAAAAACAAAACAAAACAAAAGAACCCACCCACCTTAAAAAACTAAACAAAAAAACAAAGAAGACAAAAGAAAAAAAAATGAACAAAACAATGACCTATCTAGACCAGAAGACTATTAATGCAAGAATCAACAGAGGAAACAAAATAAAGAATAGAATGAGCTAGGGAACTAAAAAAACTAAATGAACCAAAGAGAAACAAAAAAAAAAACAAGAAGAAACTAGGTACCTTCATAACTGGAGCCATCCAAAGAAATGATAGAAATAAGAGCTTCCCTAATTTGAGAAGCCCACCATATAGGAGGGTGGCCATAACAAGTAAGATCACCTTTGTCCAAAGCCCAATTAGCTAAAGCATCAACACTCTTGTTTTGATTTCTGACCACATGATTGTAATCAACTTTCAAAAATCCCATCTGGATTAACTGAATCTTCTCAATAATTCTTTTTATTCTCCAATCCACCTTATGATTCTTAGAAGGAGTCTTCAAGAGATTAATCATAAGTTGAGATTAATCATAAGTTGAGAGTCATACTCAACTAACACCTTTTCCCATCCAACCTTAGTAGCCTCCTGAAGGCCTCTAAGGATACAATACCCCTCAGCAAGGTTATTGGAAATAATACCCAAATTCTCAGCAAAAGTAAAAACCAGGGAGCCATCTGAAAGTCTACCAATTCCTCCCACACTGGTTTTTCTAGGGTTCCCTCTAGAGGCTCCATCAGTATTGACTTTTCCAAAATCCTTAGGAGGAGGTTGCCAATTTCTAGTCCTATCCATCTTACTAATACTCACATTCCCTTTAATTTGGTTACCCTTAGAAGGTTTAATCTTCAATCTTTGCATCACTTGATCCCATCTTTGGTGGGAGTTTTGGGGGTGATTAAGGAGTTGATGGACTGATTCAACTAATTTGGCTATGGTCTTTTGCCAAATATAGTGAATATCCTTCCTATCTTGATTAAAAATTTGGTTGTTCCTTTCATTCCAAATATTCCAAAGAAGAATGGTAGAACCCATCCAAACTAACTACCTAATAAAATGATCAACACCCTCTTGATTAGGCCAATCCCTCCAAAGTTGTTCAAAAGTGAAAAAATTGGACCACTGTAAGACAAGTAAAGTTGCCATTCTCCTCCATAGCTCAGAGGCTAAAGTACACTCAATAAAAATATGGTTGATATTTTCTACATTCTATTCACACATTTCACATCTAAAAGGGCCATGAAAACCACGCTTCATAATTTTCTCACCAGTAAGCACCCTACGATGCAATAATAGCCAATTAAATAACCTCACCTTAGGCTAGAGCTTTTGAGCCCACAATTGAGAAAATATGTCAAAAGAATGGTTGGGATTATTATGGCATAAGGTCAAATAACCTTGAGCAACTAAATACTCACCCTTAGTAGTGTTGTTCCATCCAAAACAATCTTTTTCATGGGACCAAGAGAGGGATCTCATATGAAAGATGCCTTGGATATCTTGTCTTTGCCTTTATGGGATTTGAATAGGCCAGTCCTCAATAGGGATCCAATATCTACCAACCTTTGAATTACCAGTATGGTACCGACAGTAATTAGCCACCTTTATCCAATTAGCTCGATGAAGCTCCTCCATCCAAGACCTCCAATCGGGAAACTAAGTTATCAAAGGCTTGTGACCATCCCAAGAATTTGTCCAAAAATTTGCATGTTGACCATTATGAATTATCCAAAATAATTTATTCTTTATCAAATCCTCACTAGTCTTAAGAACTGCTAAAATGGGAGAACCTTTGGAAGGAAGTTGATAGCGAACAAGTTCTTCAAGACTTTTGTTCTCAGCATATTTAGCACGGAGATTATTTGCCCAAAGAGCATTGGGGTTATGCAACATCCTCCAATATAATTTAGCAGCTAAAGCTTTGTTGTTATTAATTGAAGACCGGAATCCTAACCCCCTTCACTCTTAGGAAGACATAAAGTATCCCATTTCACCAAGGCCCATTTTATTTTCTCCTTAGTACCACTCCAAAGGAAACGATGACTGATTTGATCCAATTCTTGAAGAACGACCTTTGGGATATTCAAAACAGAAGAAACATAAAGAGGAATATCTTGAAGGACTAATTTTACCAAGGTGATTCTACCCCCAGAAGAAAGCCACTTGTTGGTCCACTTTCCAATTTTCTTCTTGACTTTGTCCAACAACTAATTCCAATCTTTATTTTTCTGCCTTTGAATATTTATGGGAATACCTAAATAAGTGATTGGAAGAGAGTTCTTCTTATATCTTAATTTATCCAAGACCATGGATTCCTGTCTAGTAGAGCAGTGAAAGAAAATAACTTTAGATTTGTCTTCATTGATCAACTGCCTAGTAGCCTTAGAAAAATAGCTAATGATTTGCTTAATATTAGAAGCTTCCTTAACTGTAGCTTTATCTAAAATGGTAGAGTCATCCACAAATTGAAGATGATATATAGGTCTAGCTCCATGAGAAATGGTAACTCCCTCAAGGGTTTTGTTTTCCCTCTTTTTGGTTATAGTCCTACCCAAGCATTCAGCAAGAATGATGAATAAGGGGATAGCGGGTCACCTTGCCTAATACCTCTAGAAGCTAGGAAATACTAAGAAGGCCTGCCATTGATAAGAACTAATTAGGAAACTGAAGAGATACATCCCATAATCCAATCCATACAATCCTTAGAGAAACCAAATTGCCTCAAAATTTTGATAAGGAAGTGCCAATCCACTCTGTCATAAGCTTTGGATAAGTCTAACCGGATGAACATAGAAGGATAATTTTGCATATCCATGGAATGGTTGGCTTCCTGAGCAAGAACTACTTTCATTCCTACTCTCAGGTTTCAAATAATCTTCTGGTCCTTCTTAGAAAATCACTTCAAATTTTCCATTTCTCTGCTTATGTTTTTCAATATTTTTCCTGCAAATTTGACTCTTTCTCTTTCAATATCTTTCAAACCTCTTCTTCTCAATATTCTATCCTTCAATTCTTCTTCAATTAATTCAAATTTATCCATCAAATACATAAATCTTCTCTTCTTATAACTCAATTTTCTTCCTCCAAAATATTCTTCTTATCTCTCCAGCAACAATATTAATTCTTTCAAATAAATAAAATCACTTTAATTTATTCCTTTTAAATCAATCCAAAATTTCACAATTCTTTAAACCAAATATGCCTTGGTAATTCTTCTTATCTTCTATAATTTAGGTGACCTCATTTCTTCCTCTTTCTTCTTTCTTCTTGTAACAACCCACCAAAACCACCCCAAGAGAGAGACTTTTTTTGTATGTTGGATTCACAAGGAGTCCCAATAGTATTTATCAGCATTCTTAAGACTTTACTATATTTGAGTTCAATATCATTGTAGATAACACTCAAGTGGACAAGAGTAGCCAACATCCCATATTTTTTGGATTCACCTTACTAAACCTCACCATTTAGAAGGACACCAAATTAGTCCCCCCACCTTTTCCATATCCTCATCGGTATAGGATAATTTGATCACATCATAAGAATTATTCTTTAAGGCCTATAACATTTAAAGGAGAATGTCTATTCCCTAACCCTTCCATACGTTCATCTATGAAGATCATTTTGGTGTAAGCCTTGGTGCTTAGTTAGAACACCTTTATGGGCTAACTAATGTCATTATCACTTACCTAGAAATAAACATGATCACCTAAACCTCACTGCTCATGGTACCACCACTTTTATCTCTTGAATGATTCCATTGTCTTCATAGTTATGGAATACCCGATCCTCATTTTTCAAGGTGTATCAGTCATGATGTTCTGGCTATTACATCACCATAACTCCTATATTCATGAGTACCTAGCTATTGTATCACCACAACTCTTTCTAGGACTCACATCTACCTAGTTATTGCATCGTTGCAACTCCTCCCAAGATTAGGTTAATTCTTTGACTCAGGGATCTAAAACGGGTTATAGGTCCACACCCAAAAACCCCTTCCAAGATAACCAAAATGAATAACATCTCTCATAAAAAAAATAAAGTGTTATAACAACATGCTTAATTATAACACAATATTAAATCTTGATATAAATAGAACTTTGCATCTCAAATAACATAAGTCCCAATCATCATGCTATCACTAGGAAGCATCACTATAAATTTGAGCACCATAATTTAATTGATCATATTTCTTACATCTAACATAAATCTAATATGAAATAATAATCAATAATTCATAAGGCTAACATCTCTACTTAATGATAGCATAAAACATCTCATCATAAAATAGATTGTAAAGATGTTTAATTCTTGTCTTTTTATCAAAAATAACACTTTACAAAAATAATCATAAATAAAAACATTCCTTGTTTTTGCTCATCCACTAAGCATTCTTTATATTACAAAAAGACTTCCAAGTTTTTTTATGATTTTTAAAGTATCATCTAAGTATTACAAAACAATATTCCCTTTGAATAACAACTTTTCATTCCAAGATACATTAGATCCAATCCACCTAAGTGGCCTCTGCACCACCTTTTCCTCATGACAATCTTCATGAAAGGAATTTCCTATCAATTTTAGGAATAGTTAGGGATCAGGACAACTCTTTATGCAATGCAACTAAATATACTCTATGTATAAATGTAAACAACCATGCAAAATGCATTTCAAGCAATCAAGAAGAAAATCCCATACTTCTCTCTATAATGTTTTCCCTTCCTACTCAAGTCTTAGGAAACCATTATATTTATTAAACAAAACCAAAAATATTCTCTTTTCTTAAATTAAAAACCCCTTAAACCAAGCAATAAAATAGAAGCTTCCTAACTTTCTTTATAACAATATAAGAACACTATCATTTCTTTTTAAAACATAATAAATTCCTATATATTTTATTGAGAATAAAAGGACATCAAAACATATGTAAACTCTATATTTCTAAGGATTACATTACATGGTCCTTCCAAAATCAACAAAAATTAAAAAACACAAATGATAGCTTGACTATTGGCCAACTACAAATGATAGCTTGATTAGCAGCTAGTTGCAAGTGACATCCAGATGAAAAATATTGTTCGACTATCAGTCGGTTGTAAATGACAGTTCAATTATCGATCGACTACAACTAAGAGCTTGACTATCAACTAACTACAATAAATAGCTTGACTCCTAATCAGCTACAACCACTTATTGACTTCTAATCAGTTGTAACAAGAGGTCTAAATCTATATTAGTTGCAAAAATATGTTCAACTCTAGATCGATTACAATCAAGTATCCAACTCTAGATCGATTACAACCAGGTATCCAACTCCAAATCAATTGTAACAAGGTGTAAAACTTTGGATCATTTGTAATAGGTGTTCAACTCTAGATTGGTTACAAAAATATATTCAACTTTGTATTGGTTGCAAAAAAAAGTCTAGATCTAGATCCGTTACAACGGGGTATCTGACTCTGGATCAGTTGCAATAGAGTATCTAACTCTATATTGGTTGTAACCAAGGATCCAACTCTAGATTGGTTACAAAAATTTGTTTAACTCTGGATCATTTATAATAGGTGATTGAATCTAGATTGATTGTAAAAGGGTGTTTAACTTTGGATCGGTTACAATATGTGTCTAATTTTGTATTGGTTGCAACTAGGTATTTGACTTTGGATTAGTTGTAAATAGGTATCTGACTCTAGATTCATTGTAACAAGTATCCAACTCCATATCTATCACAAAAAGGTATTCGCTTTGGATCGATTATAAAAGGGTGATCAACTCTGGATTTATTACAACAAGGTATCCGACTATGGATTGGATGCAACAAGGACTACATTACCATGTGTCAAATTATTGATCACTCACCTATGTATATCAAATTAAATGCTACCATGTGTCCATTCGTATTTAATTTCAACATACATTTATCTATAAAAAGGCTTTTGCAATTATTTTTGATGTTTATTTGTTTGCACATCCTTAGAGCGAACCATTGGTAACCAATTTTCCGTACCCTATTCTCTCAAAAATTTACTTTATTTTCAAAAATCACTTCCAGCAATGGCCACCACTTCCACCCTTGCTTCCAAAATTACATTCAAAAACCTTGTCTACCCCAACATTTTAGATGTGTTAACCACACCCAAATATGATCTTTCTTGGGTCACTGATGTAGGCTTGCAAGGTTTAGTTTTTATGCCACAATTTATAACGGATAACCATATCTTGATGAATATTATAAATGTGTATGATAATGATATGGTTACTATTAATCTGGTAATCCATAATATGAAGATGTGTTTTACTATCAAAACTTCATATGTGGAGAGATTAATAGGTCTCCCTCATATGGATGTTGATCCCATCACTATGAAGTTGTCACTATCCCTATATGATAGAGCTTTCCTAGAGATCAACTTCAATATCTTATTTGAATTTTTGTTAGGTATAATTGTTGATTTTCTTATTAAGTTCAAAATTTAAAATTTATTATTTCAAAACTAATGATTTTTTTGTAGTTTTCACCTCTAAGTATTGAAGGGGGTTAATTAATTTATCTATTGAAAATAAACTTCTTAAAGCGATCATAGAATTATTCCAAGCAAGACTCATTTTGCAAGGAAGACCAATGGATATTTTGTTCTGGAGATTGGTCTATCTGGTTTGGTGTCTTTACCATCAAAAATTTGATTGGTGTACATATATTTGAGAATGCATCAAATCTAAACTACATGGAATCCAAATGGGCACAGTGATTACTATGATGATCTGTAATTTTATTCTTGGATTTTATTATGAATTTCTTCATAATTTAAAGAATACAAATGTACCGATTGTGTTTCCATCCAACCCTAGCAAGCATTGCCATGTCAACCCAAGAGGTGAAGGTAAAAATTCCATCTTTCACCAAGAAATAAAATTTTATATTATTTTAGGTTTTCATTTTTTTATTTTAAATTTACACCTAAATGTAGATAAGGGAAGCCACTACCACCACCAAACAGGATGTTTTTGCAAGTGTTTTTATACCAGAATCCAATGGTAATTATTTTCATACATATTTAGAATCAACACCCTTTTCAAAGGATTCTAAAATATGTAAAGCAAGCTTCTTCTACTTCAGTTTCATATCCATGTATACCTGCACATATTATGCAATGTGAATCTAGTGAGGCCACCCCTATGACAAGTAAGTTTACTATTTCAATATTCTTTGTATATATTTATTTAGCTGAAATTATAACAATTTATATTTATTTTTTATATGTTTTTAGTATTACACTCCACCCCCACCCGCACTGACATGCCTTCATAAGCTATAGGTCAACAACATGGTTTTTGGGGCTAACATGGTTCCTAGAGTAAAGTCTTTGGTTGATATATATAGCAAAAAAGGTACACCTGATCTAGGTGGAGCTAACACTAGCGACGATGCTAGGTATTTTTTATCTCAGCAAAATATTTCTTACAGTCTTCATCCCATTCGAATGGGACCCCCTTATGTAGCAGTTGATTCATGGGTCAACATTTATTCGATAGCTATATGATGAAGCACTTAATGGATGCTACTTTACCCTGTAGGCTTCTAAGATCCTTAATGTTTATCGAGGGAATCATATCTAATATAGCTTTGACTTTGGCTAGATTAACATGATGAATCCCAAGATTTTTCCTGATGTAACATTGAAAACGTATTTCTTGGGATTCAACCTGACATTGTATTCTATCATACAATCAAAGACTTTACGTAGGATCTTTGTGTGATCTTGACACAATAATGATTTGGTGAGCAAATCATCAATATAGTCCTCTAGAATTTTATGCATATAGTCATGGAAAATATATTTCATAGCCTTTTGATATGTGGCACCAACATTATTGAGATCAAATGGAATAACCTTGTAGAAAAATATCTCCCATGGAATGGTAAAGGTTATTTTGTGCTAAACTTTAGGTTTGACCCAAATCTAATTATAACCTAAAATACCATCCATGAGAGATAGCATCTCATGACCTATAGTAGAGTCTACAAGTGCATCTATATTCGAAAACAAAAATACATCCTTTGGTGTTGGCTTTTTAAGGTCTCTGAAGTTTATACAAATATGGATCTTCCCATCAAGTTTTCCTACATGTACCATGTTTGATACCCATTCTAGATATTTGATGGGTTGAATGAACTCTACATCCAATATTTTTTCCAATTCATATTTTACCATCAAGGCATTCCTAATATTTTGCTTCACTGGTTTCATGGTAGAGGCCAATGAAAGGTTGTGAGTAACCAATTTTGGATTCAAACCCAACATATCTTTATACATCCAAGAAAATATATTGGATCTCTCTGCTAGTAGAGGTATGAGGATGGTTCACTCCTTAGGAGATAAGCTTTCTCCAAATTTTACTTTCTTTGGATGATTGGGATCAGTGTTGATATCAACTTTGAAAGTATCCTCTATTGATATATGGGATCCCTCCTCAAGCTGGTGAGGCATAGGGATCAAGTGGATGTCATATATTTGGTTTGAGTGATACTTCACGTTAGGTTCAACCTTAATGTTGTATACATTGTGAGCACAACCTATCATAAAATGAAATGATTATAACATATCTTCATAAGGGAAGAAATCCTCAAGCGATGGAGGCATCATGGTGTGATCAAAATCAATGGCCTCTGGGTTGAGGTATAATGGCTTCAAAGGGTTGCATGGGTTACAGAGTAGTATTAGTTAAATTAATGAAGATCATATTAATGGATGGAAAGTAATCTCCATGACCACATGGGTAGGACCTATCAATTATTGTTTGCTCTTGATGCTCCAAGTCTGGACAAGGAGGTATTAAAATCTTGGGATCCACTCTAGGATTATGCAAGATAATTCGATCCTCTAGCAAAAGCAACTACGCTAAAATAGGTAATTGATAAAATACCCTATGATATATATTGTCTATGTCAACAGGTGGTCTTTCGGTATCAATGACTTTTGTATCATTATTAAGATGACGAAGATGTCTAGGACCTAGATATGTAATCTTAGTTTTATTCTTATACTCCTCATCTATATCAACCTTATAATTTTTAGAAATATCTTTTGATACATATTGTTCTTCAAGGAGGTTCTCATGATAAACCATATGAGGTTATATGGAAACCATGATCACTGGGTGATCATCCCTCCATAGATGTTAAGGGTTGGAATCAACATATGGATTCCATTATACATCTTCTCCAAAGCCTAAGTTTAGGTGCTCTAAATAAATATCCCATTGCTCATCCAACACGCAGATAGATTATCCTAATCCAAACTTGTTTTTTGGTAGTTTATACTATGACTAATATGGAGTTCTATGCCCCTACTTGTATAAGCCTAATCCATTACCATACCAATGGTAATGTTCAAAATACTAAAGGGTGAAGTCAAGGTTTTATAGATAGTAAATTTTCCTTGTGAAGGGTTCATCATCATGCTCAATTATAGAAAAATGATCAGTAGCTTGATCAAAGCTCCCATAGATAAAGTTGGTTTGATTAGGTGGCACTCCTAGGGGCACCACCATCCCAATGGGTAAGGGGGGAACTCAAGATATCTCCATACCCTGAGTTGACTGGATGATAGGTGTGAAAGTCACATTTTTGACCAAATATTCTTCTAATCTAAGATTAACTAAATAGACTATCACCTACAATGCGGATGATGTAGTGGATGATGTAGGTGAAACCAATTGAGGTATTTCCTCCATTAAATCAAATGAATCATCTACCTTCATAAGAGTCAGAATCTTCATTATAGCTATATTGGGTATGACTCTAGGCTCTTATTCTACCATGGGTGACTTAATATTTTATTTATACTTTGGAGATGATGATAATGAAGGCTTATTATAAGAAAAAACTGGCCTAGGTGATTGTGGTAGAGCCGATATGGATGGATCAACCCACACTGATTTAGTTTTATAATCTGGATGTCGAGTAGGTGATATGGGTTGAATATCTGTATGCATAGATGGAAGGATGAAATCCCCAAAAATATCAACTTGATTCACATATTTGAATGGCTCTTCGTCTAATGGGATGACATGGACCTATCCCTCATATTCATATTTTATGCCTTTATGAAAAATAGAGGGGACACATCTCATATCTTGGATCCAAGGATGACTGAGTAATATGTTATACTACATAGCACCTTCAAGCATGTGGTACATAACTGATATGCTCTTAAGCCCTACCTGAATAGGTAGAACTATGGTATCAACTGTGGAGCATAATGCATCATTAAATGCTCACAAAGTGAATTTTGAAGCCACAATGTGTGACTCTAGAATACTTAGGTGTCCTAAGACTTTTTTCATGGTGATGTTAATTGATTAACTAGAATAAATTAACACTCGATTGAATGGAATTCAATTTATAGAAGCGATAATGTGTAATGGAGGATCCACTACATCAGTCGAGACTATCTTGATTTCATGATCATAGAATGTGATCACAGGCTCTTTACACTTTTGTATGTACCCCACAAAATTTTTGAACGCATTGGGGTTCTGGACCTGGAGCTCAATGGACTTAAGTATTTCCATAAGGGTCTCCCTATGCCTAGGGTATTGCTGAATGAACTCATAAATGGACAACTTGGATGAGGTCGTTTGCAAACTCAGGGTGATTCTGGTTTTGATAGTAATCATCAGTTGTGTCAATGCACCTGACAACTAATTTTGTGCTAGCCTTAGCTAAGGTATAGCAGGTATCTGAATAGAAGCTACATGTGGCTCAAGTTGATTATATCTCCTATTATGGATTATTATGTTAATCATGCCAACAAATCCCTGTATGGGAGGATCTATGTGTACCTGGTTGACATGTCCAGTCTGATTTCCCTTAACCTCATGATTGGGTAAGGTTTCTTTGAATATGCCCAGGTGTTGGTTATATGGGACTAGAGGATTATCAATTTGAATTTGGTCCCTATCTATCATGTTTGTACCAAGTTTTTAAAATGATAGCACCCTTGGATATCATGAATGTTTTGTCTATGATAGTCATAGTATTGATCCTCTCTATACCCTTTAGACTATAGCAACTTGACTTTTGGAAATGTTATCACCTTTTCCTCATATAATTTATTAAACAAATATTTCAAAGACTTCTAAAATGGCATGTATGCACGAGGGGGTGACGTTGTTTGTCTTTGACCTGATTTTTGTTGTGCTAACTATTATAGTGTGTAGGAGGTGGTTGAGCCTGATATTTAGGCTATTGCTGGTATTTCTTTGCTTTTGAAATATTTAAAATAACCTGATTAATAGGCACTGGTTTTTCCTTATTATTATTATTATGGTGTGGGTTTTTGTTCCACTCTTTCTTTTGAAGTTTTAGCTCTCTCTCTTGGACCTTAACTTCCTTAATTACTTTTGCTTGAGCCAAAGCCTCTTAAAATATTTAATACTATTGCAACTATAATAATAATGATATGTGTTTGGAGCAGCTTTTAGTAAACACTTGTGTAAGCTCAAAAATAGGGATGGTAAATGGTAATTTTGACATAATTTTACTCTATTCTTGTAATCCATGATTGACTCATCATCATACTATCATAGATTCACCAAATTAGATAGATTAGCCTTCTTCTTGATGCTAAAAGAGAAGTGTTCAAGAAATGCATTGGCTAGCTATTCAAAGCTATATATTGTGTCTAGGTAATTTTTTAAACCACTCCAAGGCGACACCAGAGAGTGTTACCACAAATATACATAATAGCAAAGCATCAATATTCTATATTTGAAAGCACAAGTTCATATAGTTGGTGATATGTTCTTGTGCATCATCATCCCCATGAAATTTTTCCAACTTTAGCATTTCAAAATGCTCAGGGTAAGCTAGACTAAGAACTAATGGATTGAGGAGTTGATTATGTATCTTGCTCATTGTGGATTTTTGGTAAAGTGTACCTTGTTTCTCGAGATATTGTATTCACTTACTGAGCACTTTGTAGGCCTATGATGAAATAATCTCATCCTCCCGAAGAGATATCTTGGGAGCAAGCAATGGGTGATTTTTATTTGACCAAGTTGGAGGATTTTGATCACCCCCAAGTCTTTACAAGATGGTTCAGTATACGTTTAATCCTATTCATCCACTTCCATCTCTTCATAATATTTATACTTTGGTGGATTTGGTGCTAGGTGTTACCTTTACCAAGAAGTATGTATCAAAGTGTGAAGAGAACGGGTGTCTATTATCCTAAGAGGTAAATCTTGATGATGAGTACTACACCTTGCAGTGTGTTACTACCTATACGCTAGGACTAACTATTTCTTCTTGACCTATCCTACGGGTTTGTTCTTCACATAACTGTTTCTCAAGAATTCATTCTTCACGTAGATAATGTTCATATAGACATTGAGGATGCAATCTCTATTGCTCTACATGCTCATGATTTAGGTATTCTCACATATTTTTTAAATCCTCCAATTGAGATTGGAGTAGTTACTCTCTTTGATTAGCATTAATGCTAGCCAGTTGATCTGTGTGATCTATTGTATAATATCACTAACTTATTAAGGCAATGCAAGAGGATTTTTTTATTTCCATTCTTGTAGGAGGGACTACTACCCTCTTACCTATTCAATGGAGGTTACATTCACTTTATATTTAATCTTAGGTAACTACCCTCATGTGAGGATGATGTGTATGTGTGGTGTGCTCATTTAGAACACTCATCGTGAGCATATGTATGATGCGATCTATCTTCATCGTGCTCACCCTCAAAATGAGGATTTGTAGAATAAATGGCTCTACGGGTTACATTTGTACCATACCTATCTAGATTATTTAGCTTATGAGATTTCTAGGGCTGGTCAAGAGGAGTACCTCACTCACCTATACCAAGCAATGACATGTATTCTGCTCCAAGCTTGGAGGGATTTGAATATTTTTTGGGTATACGAATATGCATAACCCCTCTACTTTGCCCCTCATTGGGTGGATTTTTTCTACTAAAATTTTGGGATGAATGAGGTCTAGAAAAATCCTCATCATGATTACGAGAAGTTTCTAAAAAGGTCCTCCTAGGAGGGATCTCTTTATGAGAGGTTCCCCATGGGTGGAGTTGTCTCCGTGGAGACTACCTGAACATCGTTCATGTAAAGGTTGGTTAAGTGAGATATGTCTAAGGTAATCTGCATATTTTTGTGCATTATCAATTACTTCATTCTGATGTTGGGCATGGCTACATTTAGTAACCATTTTGATTTTCATTATCTTGTATGTAATTAGGAAATAAACAATGTATACAAATTATTATCTCTTTTAAAAATTAAATGTGTTTCCTAAAACCTGGATTGTGTGTTGTAGTTTTTTGAAATCTTGACTTTGCTCTTATTGTGTTTGATAATAGTTGATGTAATTCTTAATTTTTTAAGGGATTTCACCTGTACATTTTTACACACTAATCCAGTGATGAAGTTTGAATTGTGAAACCCACTAGGATATAGATATGAAGCCCATATCTAACGAGGGAACACAGGCCCTATCGATCCTCACCTAGTCCACTATGGAAAGCGATACACCCTTCTAAATAGGAATGATGCTATTTTCTATGGCTTAGATGATTCTTGGAGTTGGCATTGGTCATGATCGGGTTTGAAAAGTCCATAATACAAGCCAAACTGGTGGTGATGAAGGCCATCGTTGGTCTTGATCAAGCAATTGGATGTCATGCCCAACTCACTTGATGTTAAATTTACATTGTGATGTGTGTGTGGTTTATTTTAATCTATGCAAAAGGGAAAATGTAAAATACAACAATCCATGATTTTCACTAAATACATGAAAAAGACATTTCAAATTTATAAATATGCAAGTAAAAATGTTTTAATTTTTATAAACTTGTAATGTAAATCTAAATGAGAACAACCTTTAAGAAGGCTAAAAGCAAGAAAACCCTAACACATACTCTAGCAGGGGCCATCTCTATGAAAAATTATCAATAGTAGTGGTCGTCAGACACAGAGTTGATCAAAAATCTGGTCATTGTACCCTAGGATGGCTAATAGTAGAGGTCATTGTTCCCAATAGTGGTGGCTAGCAAACAAATAGAGACCTAAAAAAATTGCTTTTAAATTTCTCTATGTTGTCTAATTAAACTCCTATTATTTAATTTCCCATAAAAACATAATAGAATCAATTTTATGGTCACTTACAGATGTAGCCAATGTTTGAAGAAGATGTTATAAATCAATTTTTTTGTGTTTTATCCCAAGGCCATTAGATATCAGAGCGGTAGTTGTACTGGTTGTCAGAGCTTATGGTGATGGCCACTGTTAACCATACTTTCTTAGAGCGGTGGTACCTACAAAGCAAAACAAACAAAAAAATCAAGTTAGCAATAATTTAGGAATGGTCTCGGACATGATCACCACTGTAAAGCAACAAAAACCATGCATCTAACTATGTAATATGTAATCAAAGTGATGAAAAAATTAAATAACCATTGTAACACAAAGACAAAGAAAGTAGGACACTCTTCTCATTAATAATTTGGAAATCGATTACATAAGCTCCCTCTTAGGGATTCACTAGTGATACATTATTACAATATGTAACCCCAAAAGGGGAAATATGTAATCCATAGAGTTCTTGATATTTAAAATTTGATAATGAAGGGTTTACTTCACAACCTCCACTTTATGATGTCAAGAAGAGTGATCTTGATGATGCCTAGCTCTTGGTTAGGCTTGTAACCTGCACATAATGAACCACAAAATCATCAATAGCATATGAAATCCTCTCAAGATGAGGTATATTTCTTGATAAATATAAATTTAAAGGAAATTACATAAATAAGTACAAAAGTGCATGAATTACAAAAAATAAATATGTAAAGACTGAAGGAAATTGCTACTAAACTATGTCAAAAATAAAAATGAAAGTAGCTAAGCTAATATAAATGCTAAAACAAAAGAAAAAAAATGTCACAACAGGTCCATCCTCACTTAGAATAGTGGACTCTACTGGTCGTCATTACTGATGGTGATGGTGCCTGTGAGCCACTATCAAGAACAATGACCATGGGAAAGGGAATCCATTCCTTGTGGTCTCTACTCTACGACATTCAATTCTACTATGGAATTGATGTTCAAGGATCATTGTGTTCAAAAATATAGTTTGATGGCATGAAAATTGCTCCAATTCATGGCAAATTGATGAAGAATAATGATGAAATGCTCCTCAAACCTCCAAAAGCTCCATCAATGGATATGCAAGCTTCATAGTAGCAATCCGATAGCACTTCGTGGATTATGAGAGATTGTTCTCTGGTTTCAATTTGATAGCACTTCATTATAATTCACTCATCAAGAATTCTTTCTCTTTTGGTAAGTTTTTGGGCATCTTAAGTAGACCTCCCAAATTGGCATCCTAGCTTCCTTAGGAAGCCAATATCAAGAATCGGTTAGGATTGGACATCACAAACGATGCTTCTAGAATCTTCTGGTAAGTAACCGTCTAGAACTACTGCCTTGTAACTAATTTTACTTAGCTTGGGTATCCCAAGTTTGTTATATACTTTACCATCCTCAACAATCATAGCCACTATTGGGGACTGTTATAGGGTCTAGCAGTTTCGAGGCAACCTCTATAGGTAATGGGGATCAAGGCTGACAAGGACTAGATTGCCCTGCATGAGTGGTTTGAACCAATGTTAGGTCTTGGAAGGGTCCAAGACCAATAATATGGACTGAACATGTGTCCACATGAGTAGCCTCATTAATATGACTGTTTTAGGTGTCTACATAACCAAGTCAGACTATGTCTAATTTTTCAAATATTTCATTTTCAACAATTTTTTAATTACAATAAATTTTGAGCTCGGGATTAGATAATCCTTCAATAGATGATGATTATATGTTATAGAGAAATATTTTGAGGTTCAAAGCAATAAATATGCTTCACAATCTACACATAGAAGCATAACAAACACAATAATATCCTACAACTTTGCAAACCTCATCGTCGCCTTCTCAAATTGATGACCTTGGTCCTCAAATTAAGGAAAAAAAAGTTAATTTTTTTGAAAAAAAATAATTGTTGATAATAGTGAAGCAAAAATCAAAGGCAGATTGCTTCAAGATATAAACAAAATGAGGGATTGGAAATTTTAGGCCAAGGTCCTTATCAAGGAGTTAAATGACCGATATAAAAAAATTTCTAAAAAGGAAGATATTTTTTCTCTAGCCAAAAATGAACCAAAAAATCTTGGTGGTCTACTACATCAAGCTACATTAGGCTCAGTACGCTATGCATTTGTACAAGGATAAAATTTTAGATATTATTTTGAATATATTGGAGAACCTTAATGATGAAACCCAAGCATATTTTAACCAATGGGCTTCTGATAAGAAGAAAGTTTTAGTTTTTGAGGCTGCAAGGGATGCGGTTGAGGTGAGACTTGAGTTGCAATAAATTTGATTGTTTTCTTTTATCATATAACTCTCAACTAACTTATGTTTTAATTTATCTTTTATATTCAAATTTTGATAATTTAAAGATACAAGTTAAAAGCATGGAATTTAATATCTGTATGGTGAAGAAAATACTAGAGGGTGCAATTAAAATGAAGGAATTATTAAAAGAGAAGGTTAGATATAATAATTATTTAATAAATATTATAAATAAGCACAATATGGGTCCATGTATCTTGCTTAAGAATAAGTGTAAAGAAACACTTTCTACAATGCAAGAAGATCCTACCCAATAAGAAAGAGCAATATTGGGGAGCATACATAAGGTAGAGGAAGGTCTCATAAGAACTAAAGCATTACCATGGGAGGGTGTTGACAAAGGAGATATAGGAAAATAATCTAGAACTCCAAAAGAATCTCAAACTCAAGCTGATCTAGATACTCAAGGAATGATCGAAATTACCTTTGACCCCCAATCTCAATATTAAGAAATTATAAATTGTTTACTAGTTGACAACAAATTTTGTTGTATTACAATCAACAATTTTGTACAATGTATATTTTCAATACAAATAATGAAAAATACATTTACTAATTTGTGTCTTCTATCATTCAATGGTTGTTTCCATATATATTCTTGTGCTACTTTTAAATTTATGATGATTCAATTATATTTGCTATTGTAATTTCAAATTTAAAAATAAAATATTACTATGATATATCTTAGTTGTGCCAATACATTTATAATATCAATACATTAAAAATATTATAATATATCAACTTCTATCTACACCCGATCGAATACCATCTGGTTTCTACACCCAACTGAATACTAACGCATTTTTATACCTAATCAGATATCAACTCATTTTTGCACTTTACTGAATATCAAATTATTTCTGCATCAAAAAGAAATGGTTGGATTCTGCACCTAACCGAATATGGCTGGTTTCTGCACCCGATCAGTTATTGACTATTTTTACACCTATTCAAATATCAACTATGCCTACATCCAATCAAATATTGGCAATTTATACACCTATCCATAGATCGAGTGGCTTATACTCCTGGTCAAAGATCAACTTGTTTCTCCACCCAATCATATATTGAATGTTATCTGCATCTGAATAGATACCAACTTATTTTTACACTCGATCAAATATCGGCTATGTCTGCACCCAATCGAAGATCAATTTTTTTGTACCCATCTATAAATTGGTTGATTTCTACTCCTAGCTAAAAATTAACTGGTTTCTCCACCCAATCAGATATCAACTATTATTTGTACCCAATCATATATCGACTTGTTTCTAAAACTAACTGAATATTGTTGCTTTCTACACTCGGTTGGATATGGCTATTTTTTGCACTCGATAGATGGGTTTTTGTTCTCGATCGATGATCAGTTAATTTTTTGTAACCAATTCATTATTGATAGGTCTTTTCAACTAAGTGATTATCAACAGGTCTTTGCAATCGATCTATTTTTATTTATTTATTGTTGGAAGGTTTTCATTGTTGCAACTCATTTTTTGAAGAGTTTCAATATTTTACATGAATAAGTATCACCATCACATTAAGTATATATATTGGTGGTATAAGAGGTAAATTTTAAGGGATAAATAAAAAAAATTATAATTTCAAGGTGAAAAAGGTCCATGATTTAGGTGGGAGTGTTGGCAATTTAAAATAAAAAATTTGAAATTATTATCAACGTGGGGTGAGCTGACCCCTAAAAATGTTTTGGACCCAAAAATTTTGGGTGAATGGGATGATGTCTAGGGTCCCCATATTTGCCAATTTTAAATTTCAAAACTACTAATATTCATGAATTAAAGATGATTCCCCACTATGCATAACCCTGTGCACATATGATCGAAGCATTCTCATACTCAATATTTTGGTTCCAAACACCCTTGAGACCATATTGATTGAGGTAGGTAAATCTATCTAACATGATATGTAATTGCTTCAATGAAGGAAGTTCCCCTAAGCCTTGAATACAAATGCTATAGAGTATTTATTTCCTTTGTTTCCCTTATTGTATTTGATCAACTTTACTTGTTTGGCTTCTTTTCCCTTATCATGTGACTTGGACCTTGTATTCATAAGATATTCCATAATATATATTTCTTGTTGATATTTTTCATACCTACAACAATAAAATAACTTGAGAAATAGGTCAATTTAATCAAATTTTAAAAATTTGAATAAATCTAGCAAATCAATAGAAAATTGATGTATCTTCAAATTTTAGAAAATTGTTGAAAATAATGTTTAGCACTTAGACGATTCAAATAAGGATTAGTGATCACTATATACTAGCAAGAAAAATGGTAAATAATTGAATAAGCCAATGAATAATTGCAAATTTGACTTAGAATTGGTGAGAGAATTTTGGAGAAGGGTGACAGAAGGATTAACCAAATTTTTTATGTTTCATTGCTCAAATGATAAATTGATAGGATGAAGGTTTAGACAAAACTTCATGCAAATTATCAACTAGGAGTCACTACTAATGTTGAAAAATTAGTGTTAACAAATCATTGATTCATTAAAAAATCAATTGAAGGAGTATTTGGTTGAATTTTTAAGAATTTTCTAAATTTCTTTACAAAACATATATATATATATATATATATATATATATATATATATATATATATATATATATATATATATATATATATATATATATATATATATATATATATATATAAATCAATAGGTTTTGGAGATAGTAGTGGTTTTTCTTAAACTAGTTTTAATTCAAGTTAGGTTTATAGGTTGGATTATTAATGTGTTTGCCATTTGCATCTAGTTCATTAGATATTAAAACAATAGTTATAGGGATCAAATATATAAATCTATAAAATTTAAGATTATAAAAAGGTAGAATGCACATAATATCTCCCTAAGCCCTTATTTCACTATGGTCTTTATTGTCGATGCATAATCCTCATTTTTTGATAACAAGCTAACACATAAATCTCATACATAACATATTGGTTATGAACATATAAAAAGTAATAAAAGAATAACATAGGCTTATACTGAGAGGGGGGGTGAACAGTATAAGATCAACTTTTACTTTCCTTTCCCAATCAATATTATCCAATATTATCAATTGCAATATCAATAACAGTAATCAAAGCAATGTACAAATCATCACACACATGAGAGACACAAATTTAATGTGGTTCACCCAATGTGGGTTACGTCTGTGGAGAAAAAATTTCTTCTAAATTTTCTCATAAAATCTCTTGGGAATCAATTCCCTATTACAATGTTTATGTACCTCTGTCCAAAGGAGACACCAATCCCCTATACCCTGATTTATGGACCTCTCTTCATAAGAGAACTCTATCCCCTTGCTCTTGTTTTTGGATCTCTCTCCATAGAATAACTCTTTCCCCTTGCTCTAGTTCATGGATCTCTCTCCATAGGAGAACTCTATCCCCTTTGCTCTGGTTCACAGATATCTTTTCGTAGGAGAACTCTATCCCCTTTACTTTGGTTCATGGATCTCTTTCCATAGGAGAAATATATCCCCTCTACTCTAGTTTGTGAACTTCTAGAAGACTTCTATCCCCATTGCTCTAGCTTGTGGATCTCTCTCCACAGGAGATATTTTTTTCCACTACACTAGCTGATGGACCTCTTTCCAATGGAGACCTCTATCCTCTCTACTCTTTTCACCTTCAAATTTTGCTCTCAACTCTATCTCAAATCTGCACCAAACCCTATCAGAATTCTACCACCAATATGCTCTAACTCTACCTCAAATTTACACCAAATCCTATAACAATTCTAGTGCAAATCTACTCTAACTTTGCTCATAAATTTTTCCCAAGTCTTCTCTCAAGACTTTCTCAAATTTGCCTACAAGCCTTCTCAAAATACTTTCTCAAAACTACCCTCAAGCCTTCTCAAAATACTTGCTAAAAACTGCCCTCAAACCTTCTCAAAAGACTTGCTAAAATCTGCCCTTGAGCTGCTCCAAAAACCTGCTAAAATATTTCCAAATATTGCATACAAACAAAGCTTAAATCTCTTTCATAAAAGCTTTCTTCAAACAAAAAAATTCTACTTAGAATTTGTTTAACCTCTAGAACATATAGAAAATTATATGCTCTATCAAAAACTAATATGTTCTTCACACTCACAAATCTTGTACTCAACTAGTCCAATCTCTATATCTTTCAAAATCCCTTTCAAATCAAATCAAAACAGTTTCACCAAACTAATCTATCTTTCTTTCAAACTTGCTTTCAAATATCAATCACACTAATGCACAAATTTCCCTTACAATATTGATCTCAAACACTTTTACAATTGCCTTCAATATTTCTCAAACCAATTTATGCACATGTAGGTCTCAAACCCTAACTCAAATATTTCCAACAATGCTTATCAAACAACCCTTTTATCTCCACCTTATTTTCCAAAACATTCACTCAAAAAAACACCTTAAACAAGGAATTATGTGCCCATACCTCTTAATTTGCTCGTATGAAGATATATCTTCAAAAAATTGTCTCATAACCAACTAATATTTCTAATGCCACTTCAAGGGTTAGATTTGCAAAATACTTTCTCAAAACATTCACAAGAACTTTCACCTTCAAAAATATGCTCAATGAAATCTGAAAATGATGTTCTAGAATCCTTATTTTGTTCTCAAATATGAAGCATTAAAAACTCAACAATAACTCTCATATTTTCTTTTCACCATGCAAGAAATTACAATAAAATTATCAAGCCACTTTTACACCTTATTGCTCCTATTCTTGCAAAATATTAATCAACACAATAAGACACAAATTACACACATAAAATTTACCATATACACCTTATTCCTCCTACTTGAAATAAAAATATTTCAATCCACTTCAAACATCCAACAAAAACATTATAACATAATTTTGTTTTTGCAACACTCAAGCTCTCAAATAAAACTCCATGTTGTCCCTTTTTATTTAAAAAATAAAAACAAAAATAACCCCTTATAACTCCCTAAGAGTGCATACCTTAGACTTTGGTAATTTAATTAATTTCAAAAATTAATGCACTCACTTTGCTGCCACCGTAATTCGAACCTACGTTGTTGGCTAGCCCGCGCCTTAGCACTAGCTAATCCGTCGTGTGGGCTAACCATCCACGTAGAACTCCAAGCTCACGTGCTTTATCTTAAGCTCATTTTTATTGGAAATTTGAGCAAGTTTTGTTATCATTGATGTCAAGAGGTTTGATGTCCAGTTTTGTTGTCATTAAGATCAAAAGATTGATTTCTCCAAAAGGCAAGGAAGTTGTTAAAAAAAAAGGGTATAATATTTATTTTAAATATTATATGCCTAAAGAGGCTAAAAAGGTTGAAGACCCAAGAAAAAAGAAGCAATCTTAAAAATAAATAATAATATTATAATATTTGGGCAAAAGGAAGAGGTGAAAAATAACAAGGTCCAAGAAATCATTAAAAAAATATATCCCTGACAAGGCCCATTGAGCAAGTTATAAAGGTTGGCAAATATTTTAATTTATTTAAATTAAAATATTTTAACCTAAGGTTAAAATTTTAATTTAAATAATTAATGGCACCAAAGGTTCAAAGTTTCAATTCAAATTTAAATTCGAATTCGAAGGAGGGTCGACGTGTTTCAATCCAAAGGTAAAGGTATTTAAAGGAAATGATTTTCATTTCCAAAAGTCTAAGCAATTTGAATGCCCATGTGATAATATAATTTGTGTGCTCCAATTCGAAAGGAAGAAGACAAAAGGTTTACACTGAGTTTGAGGTAGAAGCTACGGTATAAAAGAATACGATGAAAGACTAAGTTTCTTCCACGCTGGCTAGCACATACGATAGTTGGAAAGTGGCTAAGGTGCTCACGAAGGGAAGGTTGTGGTTTCGAATCCCACATAGTTCATTTTGGTGAAGGAGGAAGGAGTTTTTTTTTCGATGAAATTCGTGAGAGGCAGACTTTAATACGAAAATGTGAACCTTTGGTTCATGTGTGAGCATGTAGCCCAAGCGGCAGCCTAGCCTTGGGCTAGGGCATTATGGCGGTATAGGTCGTGGATTCGATTTTGGGCGTTGGTCATTGAAGACGTGCACAATATATTTTGTGGGTAATTTATTAAGGTATGCATTTTGAATTAAATTTTGCCAAAGGTTTTTGGAAAGCGCAAGTTGTTTTAAAGCAACATGATATTAAAAAGGGTATGTATAATATTGTTTAGGGAGTCATAAGGGTTGTTGATTAAATATTTTATTTTGGGTGCTTATAAAATAAATAAAGTATTGGAGATTATAAGGTGTAAGTAAGGAACTTTATTTTGATGTGTGTTGAATATTATTTTGAGAGTATTGGAGATTATAAGGTGTAAACAAGGAACTTTATTTTGATATGTGTTGAATATTATTTTGAGAGTATTGGAGATTATAATGTGTAAAACAATGAACTTTATTTTTGATATATGTTGAATATTATTTTAAAAGTGAATGAGTGATAAAGTGTATTTTTGAATTGACATTTTATTGTATTTCTTTTATGGTGAAATATTTGTTGAGATAAATATTCTTGTGGAGATTTTGAGATAGATTGTTGCTATCTAACCTAGAATTAGCAAAAGGATTTGGTTGTGAGTAAAAAAGGTTTTGAAGATATATCTCCATCAAAACAAAGAGGTATGGGCACATCATATTTTTTTTGAAATATTGGAATAAATATTGTGAAATATAAGGTGGAGTGAAAAGGATTGATAGATATTTTTGGAAATGAATAAGCAAGGTTAAGTGCATCTTGTTGATGGATGATTTGATTTGAGATAGATTGAGAAATATTTCAGTTAGGGTTTGAGACCCACATTGTGCTCTTTATTTAAATAAGTTTGAAAATACTTGTTTAGGATTAGTGAGCAAGTTGTCTTTCATTGATTGAATGATTGAGTGAAATTCTTGAGCATTAGATTTGAGTGATATTGGAAGTGAATATGCAAAAATTAAAAACCATATTTGTGAAAGTGATAGACTTAATGATTGAGTAGAACATATTGAGTTTTTTATAGAGTACATCATTCTCTATATGTTCTAGAGGTTAAACGAAATCTGAATGGAATATGTCTAAACTACTTCAAGTTAAAGGAATTACCTTGAAGACTAGACAATACTTCATAACATTTTGTGCAAGATTTAAGATTAAATGAGCATATTTTATGAGTTGTTTTGAGCATGTATTGAGAGCATATTAAGCAAGTTCTTGAGAGGACTTGAAGAGAATATTTGAGGCAAGTCTTGGTGAATACTTGAGAGCATATTGAGCAAGTTCTTGAGAGGAATTGAAGGTAAATTTGAGGTAAGTATTAGTGAAGACTTGATAGCAGATTGAACAAGTTCTTAAGAGAACTTGAAGGCAGATTTGAGGTAAGTCTTGGTGAAGACTTGTAGGCAGATTTGAGGCAAGTCTTGATGAATATTTGTAGGTAGAGTTGAGAAAGTATTTGTGAAGACTTGAGAGCATAGTTTATTGATTAATTTGTTCAATATTTGGGTTAAGTATTGGGACAACTCTAAGTATAGTTGCTTTGTGATTGGATCAAGCTTTGTGTTAAGGCTTGAGGATATATTTTAGGATAGAGTTTGGTATAGATTTGTGAGCAGATTTATGCTAGACCTGATACAAATTTAGAGTTGATTTTTACTACACTTGGGATAGATTTTGGTGCAAATATAATATAGAGTTGAGAGTAATATTTGGAGGTAATAGATTAGAGTACAAGCGTCTCCAGTGGATAGATATTCATTAGCCAAGGTAGTGAGGACAGAGGTATTCTATGGATAGAGATCCACAAGCTAGAGCAGTGGGGGAAGAAGTCTTCCAAAATATCATCAGCCAGAGTAGAGGGGAAATATTTCTCCTATGGATAGAGATCCACAAACCAGAGCAAGGGGAAAGAGTTCTCCTATGAATAGAGATCCATGAACTAGAGAAAGAGGAAAGAGTTCTCCTGTAGAGTGTCACCCATGAACCAGCTGGGAAGATAGAATTCTTCTGTTGAGAGATATCCATGAACTAGTTGAGTATATAGAGATATCTTGGATCAAGTTCCATGAACCACACAAAAGAGTTCTCCTATGGATATATATCCACAAATCAGAGCATAGGGGATTGGTGTCTCCTTTGGATAGAGGTCCATAAACATTGTAATAGGGAATTGATTTCCAAGAATATTTGTTGAGAAATTTTAATAGAAATGTTTTCTTTGTGGAGTAGCCCACATTGGGTGAACCAAGTTGAATTGGTGTCTCTATTGTGTGTGATGATTTATGCATTGCTTTGATTACTACTATTGATATTACCATTGATAATATTGGATAATATTTTTTGGAAAAAAAAATAAAAGTTGATCTTACACTGCTCACCCCCACTCTTAGTATAAGCTTGTGTTCTTCAATTGGTATCAGAGCCGGTTCCTTTAGGGAAGCCTAATAGCTTGAAGGAATATCTACAAGAACACACATGGCAAGAAAAGGCAAAATAAGAACCATGAAACCTGAAAAGAAAGAAGAACTTGATTTTGAGACTAAGAGAAGGGAAGAATAAAATCAGTGAGATGTGTAGAGTGTGGTAAGCTTGATCACATGGCACTTTATTATCCATAAAATGGATATAATAGTAGCAAATAAGAGAAGAAATTTGACTTTGCTTCCAAAGATATTTTTTCTCTAAGAGGAGAAGTGGAAACGGGATCTAAAGGAAGCTAATTGTGTAAAAATATATAATAAGGAACTAATAATACTCAAATGTTTTATTTGTGGTAACTTTGGTCATCTTGAAGATCATTGTTCAAAATTTGGGTATAGTAGCAGTGAAGAAGAATGTTTTGGTAACCTTTGCCACAATGCAGCTTATTGTAATGGTTTTAGTAGCAATGAAGATGAAAAATAAAATAGGGATAGTCAAATCAGGTGTACAAAGGAAATTATACTTTTGGCAATAGAAGAAAAAGAAGATGCTCCTATTGAAGTAGAAATCAGTGCTTCAAGGGATAGTGATAAAAGTCTTTTAGATATTGAAGAGTATGAAGATGCTCTTGAAAACCTAGAAGAAGAAGAAGATTCAAAAAAAGCCACAGTTAAGGAATTTGCTAAGTTAAAAATGGAGAACTCAAGATTGAAAGCCCAAGTACAAGAAGATAAGGAAAAAAAGGCAAAGTTTCTATAATATATCACTAATCTTAAGGTTAAGGTTGAAGAAGCAAATAAAATTGAAGAAGGTATGACTGAAAAGTTAGAGGCAAAAGTCTCAAAATGTGAAATATTAGAACATGAAGTAGTTTCACTAAGGAAGTGAAATATTCTAAAGATAAACTACACAGGTTTGAGAAAAGTTAAAAATATTTGGATAACATCACCAAAGCACAAATATCTTCATTTATCAAAATAGGACTAGGCAATGAAGAAGATCTAGAAGTACAAAAATGGGAATCAAGATCAAAAGAAAAGGAAGTATCAAAGGGAACATCAAAAGAAGTGACTGAAGAAGAACCTAAGACTTACGTCGATATATTGAGAAGTTACAGCATCAAAAAGGAAGGAAACAATGCACAAACAAGGTATAGGGATCATCACAAAGAAGGAAAAATACTAAGAGACCAGTGGTTCCAAGGCACTATTTCTTCAAAGGACGTTGCTTCTCATGTAACAGGTTTGATCACAAGGCTATGCAGTGTAGAACTCATGAAAAGAAGGAATATGATTTGACTAAGAGAAATTTTAGATATGAGCATCTCTTTCAAGGGTATTGCTACTCTTGTAATCATTTTTATCATAAATAAATTCATTGCACGTTTCATTATAGGAATGGGTATGGCTTCACCAGGAGGAACTTCAAGACATTTGCATCTCCTAGGAATTACAACATCAAGTGTTTCAATTGCAATAATTTTGGGCATACAGGAAGGTGGTGTAGAACAGAATTTTTAGAATGTCTAGGGATAAGCAAGAACAAGAATACTCAAAATAATCAGAAGGATCAGTTAAGGTAGAAGGTGAAAAAATAAAAAGAGCATTGTATGCTAGGAGTAGATATACTCCCAGCCCAAAATGAATCACCTCAAGGAGAGGAGGTGGGGAGGGGGCTGAGCTAAGAGTCTTATCTTTAGATCCAAAGGAGTCCCTTTGCCATTTATGTTATAGGGGGAGACATTTGAGTTAGGGGGAGAGCATTCAGTCAGAGGGAGAAGTTTCTCAGGGGGAGCAGAATTGAAAAAGATAAAAGGAATGCTTAAATAAAAAAGGGTTGCCATCAATGACAAAGGGGGATATTGTCAAAAATTTGAGCAAATTTTGTTGTCATTGATGTCAAGAGGTTTGACGTCCACTTTTTTTCTCATTAAGGTCAAAATATTGATTTCTCCAAAAGGCAAGGAAGTTGTTAAAAGGAAAAGGGTATAGTATTTATTTTAAATATTATATGCCTAAAGAGGCTAAAAAGGTACCTAGGTGTTGTAGGTTAGTTGGAGAGGAGAGGGAAATCCTCCAAGGGAGGTCCCAGGTTCAAATCTCCACCCTACCAAAAATTTGAATTGGGTATCCAAAATCCAATTGATAATGTTGGTGCGGGTAGGGTCGGGTGCGACTCCTAGGTGACTTTGACGGTGTAGAACCCCCTGTTCATGGTCTCTCAGACCAAGGTGGCCCTACAAGGGATTTTTCGCTTAAAAAACAAAAAAAAGAGGCTAAAAAGGTTGAAGACCCAAGAAAAGAGAAGAAATCTTATCAAGAAATAATAATATTATAATATCTGGGTAAAATGAAGAGGTGAAAAATAATAAGGTCCAAGAAATCATTAAAAAATATATCCCTAATAAGGCCCATTGAGCAAGTTATACAGGTTGGCAAAGATTTTAATTTATTTAAATTAAAAAAAATTAACCTAAGGTTAAAATTTTAATTTAAATAATTAACGGTGCCAAAGGTTCAAATTTTAAATTCAAATTCAAAGGAGGGTCGTTCTGTTTAAATCCAAAGGCAAAGGTATTTAAAGGAAATGATTTTCATTTCCAAAAGTATAAGCAATTTGAATTCCCATGTGATAATATAATTCATGTACTTCAATTTGAAAGGAAGAAGACAAAAGGTTTGCATTGAGTTTGAGGCTGAAGTTCAATTATAAAAGGAGATGATGAAAGACTAAGTTTCATCCACGCTGGCTAGCATAGAAGGTAGTTGGAAAGTGGCTAGGGCGCTCACTAAGGGAAGGTCATGGTTTCAAATCCCATGTAGTTAGTTTTTGTGAAGGAGAAAGGAGTTTTTGATTTTGAAGAAATTCATGAGGTAGACTTTAATACAAAAACATGGACCTTTGGTTCACGTGCAAGTGTGTAGCCCAAGTGACAGCCTAGATTTTTGCTAGAGCATTTCGGCGGTATAGGTCATACGTTCGATTTTGGATGATGGTCATTGAAGACTTGTGCAATATCTTTTGTGGGAAATTTATTAAGGTATGCATTTTGAATTAAATTTTACAAAAGTTTTTTGGAAAGCGCAAGTTTTTTAAAGCCACGTGATATTAAAAAGGGCATGTGTGAAATTGTTTAAGGATTCATAAGGGTTGTTGATTAAATATTTTATTTTGGGTGCTTAGAAAATAAATAAAGTATTGGAGATTATAAGGTGTAAGCAAGGAACTTTATTTTGATGTGTGTTGAATATTATTTTGAGAGTATTGGAGATTATAAGGTGTAAACAAGGAACTTTATTTTGATGTGTGTTGAATATTATTTTGAGAGTATTGGATATTATAAGGTGTAAAACAAGGAACTTTATTTTTGATATATGTTGAATATTATTTTGAAAGTGAAGGAGTGATAAGGTGTATTTATGACTTGACATTTTATTATATTGCTTGTATGGTGAAATATTTGTTGAGATAAATATTCTTGTGGAGAGTTTGAGATAGACTGTTGCTATCAAACCTAGAATTGGCAAAAGGATTTAGTTGTGAGTAAAATAGGTTTTGAAGACATATCTCCATCAAAGCAAAGAGGTATGGGCACATCATATTTTGTTTGAAATGTTGGAATAAATATTGTGAAATATAAGGTGAAGTGAAAAGGATTGATAGATATTGTTGGAAATGAATGATCAAGGTTAAGTGCATCTTGTTGATGGATGATTTGATTTGAGTTATATTGAGAAATATTTAATATTTGAGACCCACATTGTGCTCTTTGTTTGAAGAAGTTTGAAAACACTTTTTAGGGTTAGTGAGAAAGTTGTGTTTCATTGATTAAATGATTGAGTGAAATTCTTGAGCATTAGATTTGAGTGATATTGAAAGTGAATGTGCAAACATTAGAAACCAGATTTGTGAAAGTGATAGACTTAATGATTGAGTAGAACATATTGAGTTTTTGATAGAGTACATCATTCTCTATGTGTTCTAGAGGTTAAAAAAATTTGAATAGAATATGTCTAAACTACTTCAACTTAAATGAATTACCTTGAATACTAGACAAAGCATTTGATAATATTGTGTGCAAGATTTGAGATTACTTGAGCATATTTTGTGAGTTTTTTTTAGCATGTATTGAGAGAATATTGAGCAAGTTCTTGAGAGGACTTGAAGATAAAATTTGAGGTAAGCCTTTGTGAAGACTTGAGAGAATATTGAGAAAGTTCTTGGGAGGACTTGAATGCGGATTTGAGGTAAGTCTTAGTGAAGACTTGAGAGCAGATTGAGCAAGTTCTTGAGAGAACTTGAAGGCAAGTTTGAGGTAAGTCTTAGTGAAGAATTGTAGGCAGATTTGAGGTAAGTCTTGGTGAAGACTTGTATGAAGAGTTAAGCAATTCTTTACGAAGACTTGAGAGCAGAGTTGATTAATTGATTTTTTCAAGCTTTGTGTTAAGGCTTGGGGCAAATCTAAGCAAAGTTTATTTTTGATTGGATCAAGATTTATTTTAAGGCTTGAGGATAGATTTGAGGATATATTTTGGTATAAATTTATGAGCAGATTTATGCTAGACCAGAGACAGAGTTAGAGCGTATTTATACTACACTTGGGAAAGAGTTTGGTACAAATCTAAGCTAGAGTTGAGAGCAAGCTTTGGAGGTGATAGAGTAGAGGATAGGAGTCTCCAGTGGAAATATATCCATTATCTGGGGTAGTGAGGGTAAAGGTCTTCTGTGGAGAGAGATCCACAAGCCAGAGCAGTTGGGGTAGAAGCCTTTTAGAAGATCATCTTTCGGAGAAAAGGGGAAAGAGTTCTCTTATGGATAGAGATCCACAAATCAGAGCAAGGAGAAATAATTCTCTTATGGATAGAGATCCATGAACCAGAGCAAGGGGAAAGAGTTCTCCTATGGAGGTGATCTGTGAACCAGCTGGGAAGATAGAATTCTTCTGTGCAGAGAGATCCACCAACCAATTGAGGAGATAGAGGTCTCTTGGATCAAGTTCCACGAACCACAAAAAAGGGAAAGAGTTCTCCTATGGAGGTGATCTGTGAACCAGCTGGGAAGATAGAATTCTTCTGTGGAGAGAGATCCACCAACCAATTGAGGAGATAGAGGTCTCTTGGATCAAGTTCCACGAACCACAAAAAAGGGAAAGAGTTCTCCTATGGAGAGAGATCCAAAAATGAGAGCATAGAGATTGGTATCTCCTTTGGATAGAGGTCCATAAACATTGTAATAGGGAATTAATTTCCAAGAATATTTGTTAAGAAAATTTAGTAGAAATATTTTCTTCGTGGAGTAGCCCACATTGGATGAACCATGTTAAATTGGTTTCTCTATTGTGTGTGATGATTTATGCATTGCTTTGATTATTGCTATTGATATTTCCATTGATAATATTGGATAATATTGTTTGGGAAAGAAAAGTAAAAGTTTATCTTATACTATTCACCCCCTCTCAGTATAAGCTTGTGTTCTTCAATTTTTTGGTGCTAAAACTTCCATGCAAAAACTTCTATCACTCTGCCTTCTTGTGTCTCAAACCCAAGACCTCCTTACTGCCACACCTTCATACAAAGGGTCCTGCCATATGGTCTAACCACCCGAATGGATATATCTTTTGCTTTATACTATTTTATACTCGAACCACTACCTTGAAATGTGCATCATCCTATATCTTCTCTACCTTCGTCGATCGAAACAATGAGCAGATGAATGTGTGCCTTCTATTTTCTCTATCTTTTTTTATTGAAATAGCAAGTGAATTAATTCATTTTCCTCTATCTTCTCTACCTTTGTCGATCAAAACAACGAGCAGATGAATGTGCACCTTCTATTTTCTTTGCCTTCAACATTTGAAACAGTGAGTGGATTATTCCATTGACGTCAACCTTAGATTTTGCAACAACTAACCATCCCTTATATATATATATATATATATATATATATATATATATATATATATATATATATATATATATATATATATATATATATATATATATATATATATATATATATATATATATATATATATGTTTTGGCTCCTCAAAACATAATTTCAATGCTTCGAAACATCATGCTTTGGTGCTTTGACATGACGTCGACGCATGGAAAGAGTGTATAAAACTTTTGCAACTCCTTTGTTTAAAAGTCTTTTTATTATAATATTTTAAATCTTAAAAAAAATTAAATATATTATAATTTAATATTTTACCTCTGGACCATTTCATAAACCTTTTTATTCTAATATTTTAAATATTGATAGATTTAAATATATTATAATTTAACCTTTTCACTTTGGGCCATTTCATTTGGTATTGTCTTTTTACCAATGCCATCATGAGGACTTAAATAAAATTTTCTTTTTATTTGCAAATACCGCCATGGATAAATAATTAAATCTTTCCATTTTACTTGCAAAAACCACCATGGAGAATGCCTTGTCTTTTTCTTGCTCACACAATTATGAAGGGCGCATTGTGAACAAATACTACCTTTGACATCAATGATAAGAACCAATACTACCTTTGACATCAATGACAACCAATGTACTCAAAATCCCAACAATATCCTCATTTTTCATTGATGGTAATCCTTTCTAAAAATTCCTTTTCCTATCACTGGATTCCAAATATTCTCACCCTAAGAAACTGCTCCCCCTGACTGAATTCTCTCCTCCTTACTCAAATATCTCCCCCTTTGATATCAATGGCAAAGGGATTCCTTTGGGGCTAAATATAAGACTCTTATCTTATGTTAGTCTCACAATGACACTGAGAGGGGGGGGTGAATCAGTGTGGCTCTTTATAACTTAAAACTTTAACTCTTAAAGCCAAAACAATGAAAGCTTAAAACCACATAAAGCAAATATAACAAGAGAGCATCACACACAACACAAGATGTACCGAGGTTCACCAATTTTGGCTACTCCTCAACAAATAGACTGTTTGGACTTCCATCCAAATCCAGCCTTTGCAAAGCAACAACTTTACAATCAATTTATCTACACCAACAGAAAGGAGCACCAACCCCTGATTTACCAGCACCAACTGGAAGGAGCACCAACCCCTGATTCCAAGCACCAACTTGGACTTCAATTCTAAAATTTGAATATTGACATATAAATGCCTTCACTTTTACAAGACCCTGACTGGTCTATTGCTCACTCAACATTGCCCATAGTTCACACAACACATACCTATGGCTCTACTTACTGCTCTCTTATAACACTCTTCTAACCCTATTTTGGCAGCACTTTCACACATTCAGCGGCAACCTAATTCTCCAGGGAACTACCCTTTTATAACACTATTTCCAACTTGAAACTCCTGTTCTTCTGTGACTTCCATAATCTTGCATGCACCCTATTAATAGACACTTCTGAAAGTAACTCCTTTATCACATAGTATTTTTGCATGCAACCTATTAATAGTTGTCTCTTGTTTTGGACTGACAGTGTAATGGCTGCTCGATGGTTTCACTGCATCACGTGCCCTGTAACTATTGTTCTTCCTTTAATGCCTTGTTCTTATTTTAGCTTGCATGATTTCTATCTGTAACTACACCTGTAACTGTCACACTAACTCCAGTTGACTCTTCTTATTTTGGCTACATGATTTTCCTCTACAACTGCCCCTTAACTGTCGTTCTACTTCAGTTAACTGTCTATAATCGTGTTGTTGCGACCTATCATGAAATCATGACACTTCTGTCTCTTTGTACTCTTCTCGCCTTTTACCCACGAAAACATGACATGTCACGATATCGCGACACTTTCTGCCTCCTTGTCCTCTTCTCAGCTTGCACCCGAAAACATGACATGTCATGATATCGTGACACTTTTCACCTCTTTGTCCTTTTCTTGGCTTGCACCTACGAAAACATGACATGTCATGATATCGTGACACTTTCACCTTCTTGCTTCTCTTCTTGGCTTATACCATGAAAACATAACATGTTGCGAAATCGTGACACTTTCGTTGCCTTGTGCCTTTTCTATCTTTGGCCTAGCAAAAACACAACATGTCACGAAATCGTGACACTCTCGCTACCTTGTCTCTTTCTCTTGCCTTAACAACTAGCAAAAATAGACATGTCACGAAATCGTGACACTTTCGCTTCCTTGCACTCTTCTCTCCTTGCACTAGCGAAAACATGACATGTCACAAAATTGTGACACTTTCTCCCTACAATCTTCTTCTTACCCAAAAACATGTCATGAAATCATGACACTTTCGCTCCTTGTGCTTTTCTCTCGCCTTCCCCTGAAAATGGAACATGTCATGAAATCATGACACTTTCCCTTTTGAGCTCTTCCTCCTTGAATTTGTCACAAAATCGCGACGCTTCTGCTTCCATGCTCTTTCATTTTGCTTTTGTCATGAATTCATGACACTTCATCCTTCAGTGTCTTCCTCTCTGTTGTTGCGATATCGTGACATTTCTATCTCCGTACATTCTCTCTCCTCTCTTAGTCGTGAAAATGAAACATGTCGTGAAATCACGACATTTTTCCTCCTTAGCCTTTTCTTCTCATCGGGTCATGAAAATAGACATGTCACGAAATCGTGACACTTTTTCTCCTTCTCTTCCTCTTGCAAATATGTCAGAAATCGCGACACTTTTTCTTCCTTAGCTCTTTCTCTCAAACATGTCACGAAATCGTGACACATTTTCTCTCTTCCCTCTCTTGCATTGTCATGAAATCGTGACACTTTTCTTTGCAACTTCTTCTCCCAACATGTCACGAAATCATGACAGTTTTCTTTTCTTTCTTCTTAACATGTCATGAAATCATGATAGTTTTTCTTGTTTCCTTCTCTCCGAACATGTCACAAAATCATGATAGTTTTCTTACTTGCCTTCTTTGCTTCCAACATGTCGTGAAATCATGACAGTTTTTCTTGTATGCGCTTCTTCTTCGAACATGTCATGAAATCACGATAGTTTTCTTACTTGCCTTCTTTGCTTCCAACATGTCATGAAATCATGATAGTTTTTCTTGCACTTTCTCTCTCTTCCAACATGTCACGATATCATGACAGTTTCTTTTCTTTCTTCTCAACATGTCGCGATATCACGACAGTTTCTTTTCCAGCTTCTCAACATGTCGCGATATCGCGACAGTTTTCTTACTTGTCTTTTTCTTTGAGCTTTTGCCTATGGGCCACTTCGGTCTTCTTGGAAATTCATTGTGCATGCTCTGTATGACCTCTGAACTCCTATCCACTGCATCAACCGATCTCTCTAATGACCTCTGCACTCCTGTCCATTGCATCAACCGATCCTCTGTCTATGTTGACAACAATGACAATACTTTGGCTGCACCTTGCTCATCAATGAACTCCTGTCCATTATACTTTGGCTACACCTTGCTCATCAATGAACTCCTGTCCATTGCATCAACTGATCAACCTGATTGTGTTGACAACAATGACAATACTTTGGTTGCACCTTGCTCATCAATCTCCCCCTTTGGAATTGTTGGCAACACACGTAATTGTGTGCAATTACCTATAATTCTTCTCCCCCTTTGACAATAATACCAAAGGGCGAGTCGCAAAACTCCCCCGAGTCCATGCACAACATTCTCGAGCAAACATTATGACAGTTAGCAAAAATTACAAATATGAGCAAAATGATAAACAAATATATAAATGCTCCCCCCGAGAATGTGGTCCCGTCACTAGTCAATCTTCGACTATTCTTGGGAATATGTGACCACTTTGTCCATGTACTCGTCAATAGGCTCATCGGACTCGCTCTAGCAATCTCAAACTTGTCCACTCTTATAGAAGGCATACACCGATCGTATAGATATCCAATTTTTGTTTATACTTAATGCTCAATCAAAATATCATCCTAGATTCTCAACAAGCTTGAAGCTATTGTTGAGACTCATTGTTCTTTCTCAAATCCAATCTCAGACTCACCTCAACCAATCACCTCAATGAACATCCCTTTCTCCTAGTCACATATCAACCAAGCTCTGTACTCAAACTCTACCACAACTATTTCCCAAAGGTTCATCAAGGCTCAATAATCTTGCTATAGCATGAACCCACAAAGAGAATTGTTAGAGACCCAATCTGATTCATCAACCTCATAGAAGCATAAAGAGAATTGTTAGAGACTCAATATGTTCTATACTTAACTCCCAATCTCAATCTCAACTCAATCTCAATCTCAAAAGAATAAGATAGATGTAGTATGCTTTTCTCAAGAACATGAAACACAACCCAACAATTGCCAACCATGCAATAACTCATATAACAATGATACTCATGTTCTTTCCACAACCAATATCTTTTCTCAACCAATTAGGGCTTTAACAACAATGCTTATAGACAAGGTTTAACCAACATCATTCAACTCAAGATTAACCTTGAAGCATTCAACCAATCACTACATGAAAAGGAAACTAGTAGACATCCTTTTCCTTCCAAAGGTATTTGAACAAAACAGCCACCAACATAAATCACCAATGCAAAGAATAACTTGCTCAAATCAATCTCAATGGAGTAAGCCCAAATCATGTATCAAGTAAAGCATTAACTTGATCAAAACAACCTCTTATGAAAGCAACTCAACCATCAATCTCAAAATAGCCAACTAAGGGTTTCACCATCTCAATGCAAGTAGCAAGACTTACTAACATAAACCCTAGTGCAAAATGCTTCCTCTTCCTCAACCAGAATTATGCATTCACCCAAGAAAAACTCATCAATGATTTTAATGCATAAACAATCTTCAATATCCAGAAACTAGGATTTACACCAACAAGAATACCTAGTAGACAACCTTTTCACTCCAAACTCAATTTCAGAAAATACACCATCAACAATATACATGGAAGAAGTTGCCCATACCTTTGTTTGAGGAAGAAGAGAATAGTTCTTCAACCTGTTACCAACACCACCCTCAACTTTGCCACCAAGTTAGGGTTAGATCATAAAAGTAACCACAAAAATATTTATTCCATAAAACACCTTATGACTCCAATCCTTAGAAGTCAACTACCAAAAAAATATAAAGCATACAAACAATGTATCCTTTTACACCTTACTCAAACTCATACTTCTGGACCGTTACCTCTAGCGTTGGAACCTCAATCTACGCGCAGTCATCAACTCTCGATATTCTGCTTCCTCAGGCAATATCTCGCATTCCTCAAATAATGCAAGACTTTCTTAGGTGCATAGGCATCTTGTCCTCCTTGGCGCTTCACCACCTGGGCGCTATTCTCTCAACGTCTCTGCCTTGCATGTGCCACTTGGCACTCTTGACCAACTGGGTGCTAGTGCCACTGTTTGCTTTGACTTTGGCATCTCTTAGATAACGGCTACTTCTTTAGAGAAAATTAATGCTCTCTTATACCAAATGATGTGTTGTATTTTTGGTTAAGAAACGCATGCCTTCCCACTCAGAACATGGATTCTATTTTATCTGTAGATTGGGAATGTTACAGGCTTCATAAACCAGCACCTGCCAGCTTATGCTTCCATGATACGTCGACCTGTGCTGCATGTTCTATCCCTAGATAACGCCTATCAGCTGTTGCATCAAAAACCTAGTTGTTCACCATGTTGTTCTGCTGAAGCACATCAGTTTGATACTATCTCCACAAATGTTTATATGAACTGAAACACATTTTGACAACTATACAAAAATAACCCGACTGCTTGCCTTTCATCCTTAGATAACCAAACACATACATAGGAGCATTAAAATAAGACTTTAAGATTGCTCCCCCTGAGGATGTGCCACCTGGAGTTGCTTAGAGCAATGGCGGAGTAGCCTCCTTCAGTCCAAGGAGACACGATTTCCTTTCTTCTGCCTTTCTCCAGACTTTCTTGAACTTGGGCTTGAGTTTTTCAATTACTTCCCTATTTTGCCCCTGTTCGTGAACTTGAACATTTCTCTTGCGGGGTTGTCTCTTGTGCATTCTTGATGGATGATTATTTTCTTTTCTTTTATGCACATGATATGTTCCCTATCTGTGTTGCCCTCTTTGTGTCTGATGAAATCTAGGGTTTTGCCTTAGATTAGATACAGAAGTGCTTGGACAGAACCTTGCTATGTGCCCTTGACCATTACATTTAAAACATTGCACATGTTTTATTCCCTGTCTGTATTGCATTCTGTGTGTATGATGAAATCTATGGTCTTGCCTTAGATTGGATACAGAAGTGCTTGGACAAAACCTTGCTATGTGCCCATGGCCATTACATTTAAAACATTGCACAGGGTGTTCACTCAGGAAAGTAGATGTGTTTTTATCAGCATAACTTTTTGATCTATTGTTCAATCCACAATAAATTGCCTTGTGACCATAGGAGTTGCATTTAGAACAATAGCCATTAAAAGCATTATTATTAAAAGAGTGAGAGTGAGAGAACCTCTTTTGTTGTGGTTGCTTTGTTGTAGATCTTCTTTGATATTTTCTTCCTTTTGAAGATTCAGCTTCAGACTTTTCTTGCTTCGATCCTTCAGCAGTGGACTTCTTCTTCTCTATACTTTTGGAAGATGAAGGTTGTTCAGCTTCATATCCAAGACCAAGCTTAGCCATGGAGCTTCTTTGTTGCTTTATCATTTTATCTAGCAACTCTGTGCTCTTCTCAAATTTGAGATTTATATTGGCCTCTTCTAGTTGTTTCTTCAATGAAACAATCTCTTCTTCTTGTTGGCAACAAATAGTCTCTTTCTCATTGATTTGAGACCTAAGAATATCTTCAATCCTTTTGTACTGTTCTACTTGTAGCTTTAGATCAACAATAACTTTGTTAGATTCCTCTTCACTTGTGTTGCATACATCATCCTCATCATCCAGGTGTGTCTTCAAGGCTTCTTCTGATTTCTTGGCCTTTTGAACTTGTAGGAAGAGATCTTCAATCTCATCCCCATATTCTTCTAACTTCTTGGACATTCTTTTGTTCTTTTTCTTTTCTATACTCAACTCTTCAAGTGCGGCTATCAACTCACCTTCTAGATCTACTTCAATCTCCAGGTTTTCATTGCATACTTCAGAATCCACTTCTTCTACCTTCTCTAGTTCAGTTTTCTCTTCCACAAGAACTAAAACTGGTTGAGATGCCTTTTTGGAGGAGGATCTATTCTTCTTACCCATTGTGTACTAATCCAAGATCAACCTTAGCTGATTTAGCCTAAACTGGGAACTTGGCTCTGATACCAATTGTTAGTCTCACAATGACACTGAGAGGGGGGGTGAATCAGTGTGGCTCTTTATAACTTAAAAACTTTAACTCTTAAAGCCAAAACAATGAAAGCTTAAAACCACATAAAGCAAATATAACAAGAGAGCATCACACACAACACAAGATGTACCGAGGTTCACCAATTTTGGCTACTCCTCAAAAATAGACTGTTTGGACTCCCATCCAAATCTAGCCTTTGCAAAGCAACAACTTTACAATCAATTTACCAGCACCAACTAGAAGGAGCACCAACCCCTGATTTACCAGCACCAACTGGAAGGAGCACCAACCCCTGATTCCAAGCACCAACTTGGACTTCAATTCTGAAATTTGAATATTGACATATAAATGCCTTCACTTTTACAAGACCCTGACTGGTCTATTGCTCACTTAACATTGCCCACAGTTCACACAACACATACCTATGGCTCTGCTTACTGCTCTCTTACAACACTCTTCTAACCCTCTTTCGACAGCACTTTCACACATTCAGCGACAACCTAATTCTCTAGGCAACTACCCTTTTATAACAATATTTCCAACTTGAAACTCCTGTTCTTCTGTGACTTCCATAATCCTGCATGCACCCTATTAATAGACACTTCTGAAAGTAACTCCTTTATCACACAGTATTTCTGCATGCAACCTATTAATAGTTCTGTCTCTTGTTTCGGACTGACAATGTAACAACTGCTCGATGATTTCACTGCGTCACGTGCCTTGTAACTGTCATTCTTCCTTTAATTTCTTGTTCTTATTTTAGCTTGCATGATTTCTATCTGTAACTGCACCTGTAACTGTCACACTAACTTCAGTTGACTCTTCTTATTTTGGCTGCATGATTTTCCTCTACAACTGTCGTTCTACTTCAGTTAACCGTCTGTAATCGTGTTGTTGCGACTTGTCACAAAATCGTGACACTTCTGTCTCTTTGTACTCTTCTCGCCTTTTACCCATGAAAACATGACATGTCACGATATCGCGACACTTTTCGCCTCCTTGTCCTCTTCTCAGCTTGCACCCACGAAAACATGACATGTCGCGATATCGTGACACTTTCTGCCTCCTTGTCCTTTTCTCGGCTTGCATCTAGGAAAACATGACATGTCACGAAATCACGACACTTTCACCTTCTTGCTTCTCTTCTTGGCTTATACTCGTGAAAACATAACATGTCACGAAATCGTGACACTTTCGCTGCCTTGTGCCTTTTCTGTCTTTGGCCTGCGAAAACACATGTCACGAAATCGTGACACTTTCGCTGCCTTGTCTCTTTTCTTGCCTTGACCTCGCAAAAACAGAACATGTCACGAAATCGTGACACTTTCGCTTCCTTGCACTCTTCTCTGCTTGCACTAGCGAAAACATGACATGTCACGAAATCGTGACACTTTTTGCTGTCGTACACTCTTCTTTGCATGCACCAGTGAAAACAACATGTCACGAAATCGTGACACTTTCGCTGCCTTGTGCTTTTCTCTACCTTACGCCCATGAAAATGGAACATGTCATGAAATCATGACACTTTCACCTTTGAGCTCTTCCTCCTTGAATTTGTCATGAAATCATGACACTTCTGCTTCCATGCTCTTTCGTTTTGCTTTTGTCGTGAAATCGTGACACTTCATCCTTCGGAGTCTTCCTCTCTGCTGTTGTCGTGAAATCATGACATTTCTATCTCCATACATTCTCTCTCCTCTCTTAGTCGCGAAAATGTGACATGTCATGATATCGCGACATTTTTTCTCCTTAGCACTTTTCTTCTCATCGGGTCACGAAAACCTGACATGTCGCGAAATCACGACACTTTTTCTCCTTAGCGCTTCCTCTTACAAATTGTCATGAAATCGTGACACTTTTCCTTGAGAGCTCTTTCTCTCAAACATGTCACAAAATCATGACACATTTTTGTCTGTACTGCCTCTCTTGCAAATTGTCGCGAAATCACGACACTTTTCTTTGCAAGCTCCTTCTCCTCGAACATGTCGTGAAATCGTGACAGTTTTCTTTGCTTGCGCCTTTTCTCCGAACATGTCACGAAATCGTGACAGTTTTCCTATATGCACTTCTTCTTCGAACATGTCGTGAAATCATGACAGTTTTCTTACTTGCCTTCTTTGCTTCCAACATGTCATGAAATCGCGACAGTTTTTCTTGTATGCGTTGCTTCTTCGAACATGTTGCGAAATCGCGACAATTTTCTTACTTGCCTTCTTTGCTTCCAACATGTCATGAAATCGTGACAGTTTTTCTTGCACTTTCTCTCTCTTCCAACATGTCGCAATATCGCAACAGTTTCTTTTCTTTGATATTTTGCCTATGGGCCACTTCGGTCTTCTTGGAAATTCACTGTGCATGCTCTGTATGACCTCTGAACTCTTGTCCACTACATCAACCGATCTCTCTAATGACCTCTGAACTCCTATCCATTGCATCAACCGATCCTTTGTCTGTGTTGACAACAATGACAATACTTTGGTTGCACCTTGCTCATCAATGAACTCCTATCCATTATACTTTGGCTGCACCTTGCTCATCAATGAACTCCTATCCATTGCACTTTGGCTGCACCTTGCTCATCAATGAACTCCTGTCCATTGCATCAACTGATCAACCTGATTGTGTTGACAACAATGACAATACTTTGGTTGCACCTTGCTCATCAATCTCCGCCCCCTCCCCACCTCCTCTCCTTTAGGTGATTAATTTTGGGGTAGGAGTATCTCTACTCCCAGCATAAATTGCTCTTTTTCTTTGTCAACCTTCTTTTTCAACATACCTTTTTGATCCTTTAGAGTGTCCCTGTTCTTGCTTGTATTTGGAAGTTGTGGAAACTCTATTCCACACCACTTGCCCTTATGCCCAAAATTATGCACTTGTAACACTTAATGTTGTAGTTCTTATAAGGTGCAAATATCTTGAAGTTCCTCCTAGTGAAACCATACTCATTTCTGTCATGAACCCTGTAGTGAATTGCATTATGACCAAAGCGATTACAAGAGTAACAATACCCTTGGAATAAATATCCATATTTGAAAGAGTTTACATTCATTTTAGTGAGGCCATACTCCTTCTTTCTATGAGTCCTGCAATGCATAGCCTTATGACCAAATCGATTATATGAGAAACAATGTCCTTTGAAGAAATATTTTCTTGAACCCTCTAGTTTCTTAGTCATTTCTTTGCCTTCTCTATGATGATCCATGTTTCTTGTTTGTGCATTGTTTCTTTTCTTAGTGAAGCTTATATTCTTCAACTTATCCACATAATTTTTACGTTCTTCTTCTCTCTCTTCCTCTGAAACTTCCTCTTATTTTAAGCTTGAGCTTGATCCATATTCTTTTTTCCCTTGTCTTTCTTCAAAACCAAATCCTTTTTTGATATATGAAGATAGAGTGTGATCCATGAACCAGGTGGGAAGATAGAATTCTTCTGTGGAGAGATATCCATGAAGTAGTTCAGTATATAGAGGTCTCTTGGATCAAGTTCCATGAACCATAGAAAAGAGAAAGAGTTCTCCTATGGATATATATCCACAAATCAGAGCATAGGGGATTGGTGTCTCCTTTGGATAGAGGTCAATAAACATTGTAATAGGGAATTGATTCCCAAGAATATTTGTTGAGAAATTTTAATGGAAATATTTTCTTCGAGTAGCCCACATTGGGTGAACCACGTTGAATTGGTGTCTCTATTGTGTGTGATGATTTATGCATTGCTTTGATTACTGCTATTGATATTGCCATTGATAATATTGGATAATATTGTTTGGAAAAGAAAAATAAAATTTAATCTTATACTGCTCACCCCTCTTAGTATAAGCTTGTGTTCTTCAATTGGTATCAGAGCCGGTTCCTTCAGGGAAGCCTAATAGCTTGAAGGAATATCTACAAGAACACACATGGCAAGAAAAGGTAAAAGAAGAACCGTGAAACTTGAAAAGAAAGAAGAACTTGATTTTGAGACTAAGATAAGGGAAGAAGAAAATCAGTGAGATGTGTAGAGTGTGGTAAGCTTGATCACATGGCACTTTATTGTCCATAAAATGGGTATAATAGTAGCAAATAAGAGAAGAAATTTGACTTTGCTTCCAAGGATATTTTTTCTCTAAGAGGAGAAGTGGAAACAGGATCTAAAGGAAGCTAACTATGTAAAAATAAATAATAAGGAACTAATAATACTCAAATGTTTTATTTGTGGTAACTTTGGTCATCTTGAAGATCATTGTTCAAAAGTTGGGTACGATGAGTAGTGAAGAAGAATGTTTTGGTAACCTTTGCCACAATGCAGCTTATTGTAATGGTTTCAGTAGTAATGAAGATGAAAAATAAAATAGGGACAGTCAAATCAGGTGTACAAAGGAAATTATACTTTTGGCAATAGAATAAAAATGAGATGCTCCTGTTGAAGTAGCAATCAATGCTTCAAGGGTTAGTGATAAAATTCTTTCAGATATTGAAGAGTATGAATATGCTCTTGAAAACCTAGAATAAGAAGAAGATTCAAAAAAAGGAAAGGAGGAAGCCACAGTTAAGGAATTTGCTGAGTTAAAAAGGGAGAACTCAAGATTGAAAGCCCATGTACAAGAAGATAAGGAAACAAAGACAAAGTTTCTATAAGATATCACTGATCTTAAGGTTAAGGTTGAAGAGGCAAATAAAATTGAAGAAGGTATGACTGAAAAGTTAGAGGTAAAAGTCTTAGAATGTGAAATATTAGAACATGAAGTAGTTTCACTAAGGAAGTGAAATATTCTAAAGATAAACTACATAGGTTTGAGAAAAGTTAAAAATCTTTGGATAACATCACCAAAGCACAAAGATATTCATTTATCAAAATAGGACTAGGCAATGAAGAAGATCTAGAAGTACAAAAATGGGAATCAAGATCAAAAGAAAAGGAAATATCAAAGGGAACATCAAAATAAGTGACTGAAGAAGAACCTAAGACTTACGTCGATATGTTGAGAAGTGACAGCATCAAAGAGGAAGAAAACAATGCACAAACAAGGTATAGGGATCATCACAAAGAAGGAAAAATACTAAGAGACTAGTGGTTCCAAGGCACTATTTCTTCAAAGGACGTTGCTTCTCATGTAACAGGTTTAATCGCAAGGCTATGCAGTGCAGGGCTCATGAAAAGAAGGAATATGATTTGACTAAGAGAAATTTTAGAGATGGGCATCTCTTTCAAGGGTATTACTACTCTTGTAATCATTTTGATCATAAAGCAATTCATTGAACGATTCATTATAGGAATGGGTATGGCTTCGCCAGGAGGAACTTCAAGATATTTGCATCTCCTAGGAATTACAACATCAAGTGTTTCAATTGCAATAATTTTGGGCATACAACAAGGTGGTGTAGAACAAAATTTTTAGAATTTCTAGGGATAAGCAAGAACAAGAATACTCCAAATAATCAGAAGGATCAGTTGAGGAAGAAAGTGGACAAATAAAAAGAGCATTGTATGCTAGGAGTAGAGATACTCCCACCCCAAAATGAATCACCTCAAGGAGAGGAGTTGGGGAGGGTGTTGAGCTAAGAGTCTTATCTTTAGATCCAAAGGAGTCCCTTTGCCATTGATGTCAGAGGGGGAGAGATTTGATTTAGGGGGAGAGCATTCAGTCAGAGGGAGAAGTTTCTCAGGGGGACTAGAATTGAAAAAAATAAAAGGAATGCTTAAATAAAAAATGTTTGCCATCAATGACAAAGGGGGATATTGTTTGAAATTTGAGCAAATTTTGTTGTCATTGATGTCAAGAGGTTTGACGTCCACTTTTTTTCTCATTAAGTTCAAAATATTGATTTCTCCAAAAGGCAAGGAAGTTGTTAAAAGGAAAAGGGTATAGTATTTATTTTAAATATTATATGCCTAAAGAGGCTAAAAAGGTACCCAGGTGTTGTAGGTGAGTTGGAGAGGAGAGGGCAATCCTCCAAGGGAGGTCCCAGGTTCAAATCTCCACCCTACCAAAAATCTGAATTGGGAATCCAAAATCCAATTGATAATGTTGGTGCGGGCAGGGTCGGGTTCGACTCCCGGGTGTCTTTGACGGTGTAGAACCCCCTGTTCGTGGTCTCTCAGACCAAGGCGGACCTGTAAGGGGTTTTTCGCTTAAAAAAAAAGGCTAAAAAGGTTGAAAACCCAAGAAAAGAGAAGCAATCTTAAAAAGAAATAATAATATTATAATAACTGGGTAAAATGAAGAGGTGAAAAATAACAAGGTCCAAGAAATCATTAAAAAATATATCACTAATAAGGCCCATTGAGCAAGTGATACAGGTTGGCAAAGATTTTAATTTATTTAAATTAAAATGTTTTAACCTAAAGTTAAAATTTTAATTTAAATAATTAATGGTGCCAAAGGTTCAAATTTTAAATTCAAATTCGAAGGAGAGTCGATGTGTTTAAATCCAAAGGCAAAGGTATTTAAAGGAAATGATTTTCATTTCCAAAAGTACAAGAAATTTGAATGCCCATGTGATAATATAATTCATGTGCTTCAATTCGAAAGGAAGAAGACAAAAGGTTTGCATTGAGTTTGAGGCATAAGTTGAGGTATAAAAGGAGATGATGAAAGACTAAGTTTCATCCATGCTGGCTAGCATAGAAGTTATTTGGAAAGTGGCTAGGGCGCTCGCAAAGGGAAGGTCATGGTTTCGAATCCCATGTAGTTCATTTTGGTGAAGGAGAAAGGAGTTCTTGATTTTGAAGAAATTCATGAGGTAGACTTTAATACAAAAACATGGACCTTTGGTTCACGTGCAAGTGTGTAGCCCAAGCGACAGCCTAGATTTGGGCTAGGGCATTATGGCGGTATAGGTCATAGGTTCGATTTTGGATGCTGGTCATTGAAGACTTGTGCAATATATTTTGTGGGAAATTTATTAAGGTATGCATTTTGAATTAAATTTTACCAAAGGTTTTTGGAAAGCGCAAGTTGTTTTAAAGCCACGTGATATTAAAAAGGGCATGTGTGAAATTTTTTAGGGAGTCATAAGGGTTGTTGATTAAATATTTTATTTTAGGTGCTTAGAAAATAAATAAAGTATTGGATATTATAAGGTGTAAGCAAGGAACTTTATTTTGATGTGTGTTGAATATTATTTTGAGAGTATTGGAGATTATAAGGTGTAAACAAGGAACTTTATTTTGATGTGTGTTGAATATTATTTTGAGAGTATTGGAGATTATAAGGTGTAAAATAAGGAACTTTATTTTTGATATATGTTGAATATTATTTTGAAAGTGAAGGAGTGATAAGGTGTATTTATGACTTGACATTTTATTATATTTCTTGTATGGTGAAATATTTGTTGAGATAAATATTCTTGTGGAGAGTTTGAGATAGACTGTTGCTATCTAACCTAGAATTGGCAAAAGGATTTGGTTGTGAGTAAAATAGGTTTTGAAGACATATCTCCATCAAAGCAAAGAGGTATGGGCACATCATCTTTTGTTTGAAATGTTGGAATAAATATTGTGAAATATAAGGTGAAGTGAAAAGGATTGATAGATATTGTTGGAAATGAATGAGCAAGGTTAAGTGCATCTTGTTGATGGATGATTTGATTTGAGATAGATTGAGAAATATTTAATATTTGAGACCCACATTGTGCTCTTTTTTTGAAGAAGTTTGAAAACACTTTTTAGGGTTAGTGAACAAGTTGTGTTTCATTTATTAAATGATTGAGTAAAATTCTTGAGCATTGGATTTGAGTGATATTGAAAGTGAATGTACAAACATTAGAAACCAGATTTGTGAAAGTGATAGACTTAATGACTGAGTAGAACATATTGAGTTTTTGATAGAGTACATCATTCTCTATATGTTCTAGAGGTTAAAAAATTTTGAATAGAATATGTCTAAACTACTTCAACTTAAATGAATTACCTTAAAGACTAGACAAAGCATTTGATAATATTGTGTGCAAGATTTGAGATTAATTGAGCATATTTTATGAGTTTTTTTGAGCATGTATTGAGAGCAGATTGAGCAAGTTCTTGAGAGGAATTGAAGAGAAAATTTGAGGTAAGTCTTGGTGAAGACTTGAGAGAATATTGAGAAAGTTCTTGAGAGGACTTGAAGGTGGATTTGAGGTAAGTCTTAGTTAAGACTTGAGAGCAGATTGAGCAAGTTCTTGAGAGAACTTGAAGGCAAGTTTGAGGTAAGTCTTGGTGAAGAATTGTAGGTAGATTTGAGGTAAGTCTTGGTGAAGACTTGTAGGAAGAGTTAAGCAAGTCTTTATGAAGACTTGAGAGCAGAGTTGATTAATTGATTTGTTCAAGCTTTGTGTTAAGGCTTGGGGAAAATCTAAGCAAAGTTTATTTTTGATTGGATCAAGATTTATGTTAAGGCTTGAGGATAGATTTGAGGATATAATTTGGTATAAATTTATGAGCAGATTTGTGCTAGACCAGAGACAGGGTTAGATCATATTTATACTACACTTGGGACAAAGTTTGGTACAAATCTAAGATAGAGTTGAGATCAAGCTTTGGAGGTGATAGAGTAGATGATAGGAGTCTCCAGTGGATAGATATCCATTAGCTGGGGTAGTGAGGGCAAAGGTCTTTTTTGGAGAGAGATCCACAAGCCAGAGTAGTGGGGGTAGAAGCCTTTTAGAAGATCATCATCCAGAGAAAAGGGGAAAGAGTTCTCCTATGGATAGAGATCCACAAATCATATCAAGGAGAAAGAGTTATCTTATGGATAGAGATCCATGAACCAGAGCAAGGAGAAAGAGTTCTCTTGTGTAGGTGATCTACGAACCAGCTGGGAAGATAGAATTCTTCTATAGAGAGAGATCCACCAACCAGTTGAGGAGATAGAGGTCTCTTGGATCAAGTTCCACGAACCACAAAAAAGGGAAAGAGTTCTCCTATGGAGAGAGATCCAAAAATCAGAGCATAGGGGATTGGTGTCTCCTTTGGATAGAGGTCCATAAACATTGTAATAGGGAATTGATTTCCAAGAATATTTGTTAAGAAAATTTAGTAGAAATATTTTATTCATGGAGTAGCCCACATTGGATGAACCACGTTAAATTGGTGTCTCTATTGTGTGTGATGATTTATGCATTGCTTTTATTACTGCTATTGATATTTCCATTGATAATATTGGATAATATTGTTTGGGAAATAAAAGTAAAAGTTGGTCTTATACTATTCACCCCCCTCTCAGTATAAGCTTGTGTTCTTCAGTTTTTTGATGCTAAAACTTCCATGCAAAAACTTCTATCACTCTTCCTTCCTGTGTCTCAAACCCAAGATCTCCTTACTACCACACCTTTGTACAGAGGGTCCTGCCATCTGGTCTAACCACCTGAATGGATATATCTTTTTCTTTCTACTATTTTATACTCAAACCACTACCATGAAATGTGCACTGTCCTTTATCTTCTCTACCTTCATCGATCGAAACAGTGAGCAGATGAATGTGTGACTTCTATTTTCTCTATATTTTTTTATTTAAACAACAAGCGAATTAATTCATTTTCCTATATCTTCTCTACCTTCGTCGATCGAAACAACGAGCAGATTAATGTGCACCTTCTATTTTCTTTGCCTTCAACATTTGAAACAGCAAGCAGATTATTCCATTGACTTCAACCTTAGATTTTGCAACAACTAATCATCCCTTATATATATATATGTATATATATATATATATATATATATATATATATATATATATATATATTTTTTTTTTTTTTTTTTTTTTAATATGTTTTGGCTCCTCAAAACATAATGGCAATGCTTCGAAACCTCATGCTTTGGTGTTTTGACATGACGTCGACACATGGAAAGAGTGTATAAAACTTTTGCCACTCCTTTGTTTAAAAGTCTTTTTATTATAATATTTTAAATCTTAAAAAAATATATATATATTATAATTTAATATTTTACCTTTGGACCATTTCATAAACCTTTTTATTATAATATTTTAAATATTGATAGATTTAAATATATTATAATTTAACCTTTTTACTTTGGGCCATTTCATTTGGTCTTGTGTTTTTGCCAATGCCATCATGAGGACTTAAATAAAATTTTCTTTTTATTTGCAAATACTACCATGGATAAATAATTAAATATTTCCATTTTACTTGCAAAAACCACCATGGAGAATGCCTTGTCTTTTTCTTTCTCACACAACCATGAAGAGTGCATTGTGAACCAATACTACCTTTGACATCAATGACAAGAACCAATACTGCCTTTGACATCAATGACAACCAATGTACTCAAAATTCCAACAATCTCCCCCTTTTTCATTGATGGTAATCCTTTCTAAAAATTCCTTTTCCTATCATTGGATTCCAAATCTGCTCCCCTTGAGAAACTGCTCCCCTTGACTGAATTCTCTCCCCCTTACTCAAATATCTCCCCCTTTGATATCAATGGCAAAGGGATTCCTTTGGGGCTAAATATAAGACTCTTATCTCAGCCCCCTCCCCTCATTCTCTCCTTTAGGTGATTAATTTTTGGGTGGGAGTATCTCTACTCCCAGCATACATTGTTATTTTTCTTTGTCAACCTTATTTTTCAACATACCTTTTTGATCCTTTTGAGTGTCCCTGTTCTTTCTTGTCTCTGGAAGTTGTGGAAACTCTGTTCCACACCACTTGCCCTTATGCCCAAAATTATTGCACTTGTAACACTTAATGTTGTAGTTCTTAGAAGGTGTAAATATCTTGAAGTTCCTCCTAGTGAAACCATACTCATTTTTGTCATGAACCCTGTAGTAAATTGCTTTACGACCAAAGCGATTACAAGAGTAACAATACCCTTGGAATAAATATCCATATTTGAAAGAGTTTACATTCATTTTAGTGAGGCCATACTCCTTCTTTCTATGAGTCCTGCAATGCATAGCCTTATAACCAAATCGATTATATGAAAAACAATGTCCTTTGAAGAAATCTTTTCTTGAACCCTCTAGTTTCTTAGTCCTTTTTTTGCCTTCTCTATGATGATCCATATTTCTTGTTTGTGCATTGTTTCTTTTCTTAGTGAAGCTTATATTATTCAACTTATCCACATAATTTTTACTTTCTTCTTCTCTCTCTTCCTCTGAAACTTCCTCTTCTTTTAAGCTTGAGCTTGACCCATCTTCTTTTTTCCCTTGTCTTTCTTCAAAACCAAATCCTTTTTTGATAGATGAAGATCTTTGTGCATTGATAATATTATCCAAGGTATTTGAACTTTTCCCAAACCTATGTAGTTTGTCCTTAGAATATTTCACTTCCATCCTTAGAGAAACTACCTCATGTTCTAATCTTTCATATTCTAACTCTTTTGCCTCTAACTTTTCAATCATGACCTATTTAAATATCCTTGTGTTAGCTTTTGAATTTGTTAGGTCTTAGAAGCTTTTCTTTTTTTTTCTCACAATCTTGAACTTGAGCCTTTAGTCTTGAATTTTGCTTTCTAACCTTTTTCAATTCTCTGGAGAGCAATAATAAGTTCTTCTATATCTATTGTGCCTTCCATTTCATTTTATAAATCTTTCTCTACTTCTTGGTCTCCAAGAGCATCTTCATATTTTTTGACTTTATCTTCAACAAGAGCATTTTCTTCCTCTTCTATTTCCAAAAATAGAATCTCTTCTTCTTCACTATCTGAGAGTCTCTCATCACTGTCACTCGAAACCTCATTTGCTTTGTTAACATAGAAACTCTTCTTGTGCCTTTGAAAGAACTTATTTTCATGCTTGCCTTGATCATACCTATTTTTCTTTTCATACCTGGATTTTCCTCCTTTTTTCTTATGATCCTATTTCTCTTCATTACTACTCCTTATGGCTTCTGGAAAATTAGATGCACAGTGACCAAAATTACCACAATCAAAATACTTCATAATTTTCATACCTTTGTGCTTTCTTGAGTCCTTGTTTCTTCTCCCATAGTTAGCTTCTTCATCACTTCTTGACTCACCACTTGATTCTGGTTTCTTATCTTTTGTCTTCTTTGAAGCTTTTAAAGTTGCTTATTTCTTGGAGTTGGGATCCTTCACTATTCTCATTTCATAATCTGTGATAATTCCATGTAACTCATCCATAGTCAAGTTATCAATATCTCTCATTTCTTCTATAGTTGAAACCTTTCCATCATACCTCATAGGAAGTGACCTTAATACTTTTGGAGCAACACTGGAGTCTTCAATTTTGAATCCAAGTTCACACATGGTGTTAACAACCTCATCCACATGAAATAAGTATGTAGCAATGTCTTCTTCATCTTCCATATTAAAATCTTCAAACCTTTTCTTGTGGTTTTATAGTTTTTACATCTTGACCTTTTTATCTCCCTCATATGTTTACTTCAATTTTTCCCATATCTCTTTTGCTAATTTGTAGTGCATAACTTTCACAAATTTTACTTCACATAATCCAATTAAGATTCCATTCATAGCCTTGGCATTATTCACATGTAACATCTTACCATATTTATATGTGGGAGTAGTTGTAGGTGTGAACCCATCCTTAATGAATTACCATGTCTCATATCCTTGTGCCATCAAGTAAGTCTTCATTCTTATGCTCCAGAAAGCATAATTATTCCCATGGAACAATGGTGCCTTATTTTATGAAGATCCATTGTAATATGTCATTTGTGTTCCTATAATATCTTCCTTCAAGTTGTTAGACTCTTTCGAAGGAACCCTCTCTGATACTAAGTGAAGAACATAGGCTTATACTGAGAGGGGGGGTTAACATTATAAGATCAACTTTTACTTTCCTTTCCCAATCAATATTATCCATTATTATTAATTGCAATATCAATAGCAGTATTCAAAGCAATGCACAAATCATCACACATGAGAAACATAAATTTGACGTGGTTCACCCAATGTAGGTTATGTCCGTAAAGAAAATATTTCTTCTAAATTTTCTTAATAAATCTCTTTGGAATCAATTCTCTATTACAATATTTATAGACCTCTGTCCAAATGAGACACCAATCCCTTATACTCTAATTCATGGATATCTCTCCATAGGAGAACTCTATCTCTTTTCTCCATTTTATAAATCTCTCTCCACATGTGAACACTTTCCCCTTGCTCTGGTTTATGGATATCTCTCCATAGGAGAACTCTATCCCCTTACTCTATTTAATGGATCTCTCTCCATAGGAGAACTCTATCCCCTCTTCTCTGGTTTGTGGATCTCTTTCCATAGGAGAACTCTATCCCCTCTACTCTGATTCATGGATATCTTTCCACAGGAAAACTCTATCCCCTCTAGTCTAGTTGGTGAACTTCTAGATTACATTTATCCCAACTACTTTGGTTTAAGGATCTCTCTCCACAAGAGGCATGTCCCATTGCACTGGCTGATGGACCTCTATCAACTGGAGATATCCTCTCTACTATTATCACCTCCAAAGTTTGCTCTCAAATCTATCTCAAATATATAACAAACCCTGTCACAAGTCTAGCACACATCTACTCTAACTCTGTTTACAAATTTGTCCCAATTATTATCTCAAGACTTGCTCAAATCTACCTACAAGCCTTCTCAAAATACTTGCTCAAAACTACCCTCAAGCCTTCTCAAAAGACTTGCTCAAAACTATCCTCAAGCCTTCTCAAAATACTTGCTCAAATATGCCCTCAAGATGCTCCAAAAACCTGCTAAAATATTTTTAAATCTTGCATACAAACAAAGCTTAAATATCTTTCAAAAAAGATTTCTTCAAACAAACAAATTCTACTTATAATTTGTTTAACCTCTAGAACATATAGAAAATGATATGCTCTATCAAAAACCAATATGTTCTTCACACTCACAAATGTTATACTTAACTAGTCCAATATCTATCTCTTTCAAAATCCCTTTCAAATCAAATCAAAACAGTTTCACCAAACTAATCTATCTTTCTTTCAAATTTACTTTAGAATATCAATCACACTAATGCACAAATTTCCCTCATAATATTGATCTCAAACACTTTCACAATTGCCTTCAATATTTCTCAAACCAATTTATGCACATGTAGGTCTCAAACCCTAACTCAAATATTTCCAACAATGCTTATCAAACAACCCTTTTATCTTCACCTTATGTTCCAAAACATTCACTCAATAAAACACCTTAAACAAGGAATAATGTGCTCATACCTCTTAATTTGCTCTTATGAAGATATGTCTTCAAAAACCTATCTCACAACCAACTGATATTTGTAGTGCCACTTCAAGGGTTCGATTTGCAAAATTCTTTCTCAAAAAATTCACAAGAACTTTCACCTTCAAAAATGTGCTCAGTGAAATCTGAAAATAATGTTCTAGAATCCTTCTTTTGTTCTCAAATATGAAGCATTAAAAACTCAAAAATAACTCTCATATTTTCTTTTCACCATGCAATAAATTACAATAACATTATCAAGCCACTTTTACACCTTATTGCTCCTATTCTTGCAAAACATTAATCAACACAATAAGACACAAATTACACACATCAAATTTACCATATGCACATTATTCCTCCTACTTGAAATAAAAATATTTCAATCTACTTCAAATATCCAACAAAAATATTATAACATAATTTTGTTTTTGCAACACTCAAGCTCTCAAATAAAACTCCATGCTATCCCTTTTTATTTGAAAAATAAAAACAAAAATAACCCCTTATAACTCCCTAAGAGTGCATACCTTAGACTTTGGCAATTTAATTAATTTCACAAATTAATGCGCTCACTTTGTTGTCGTCACGATTCAAACCTGCATCGCTGGCTGGACCACGCCTTAGCACTAGTTAGTCCACCGCGTGGGCTAACCACCCACGTAGAACTCCAAGCTCACATGTTTTGTCTCAAGCTCACATGCTTTGTCTTAAGCTCATTTTTTGATGCTAAAACTTCCACGCAAAAACTTTTATCGCTCTGCCTTCCTGTGTCTCAAACCCGAGATCTCCTTGTTGCCACACCTTCGCATAGAGGGTCCTACCGTCTGGGCTAACTGCTCAGATGGATATGTCTTTCGTTGTCTACTATTTTTACACCCGAACCACTACCTTGAAATGTGCACCATAATCTATCTTCTCTACCTTTGTTGATTGAAATAGCAAGCATATGAATGTGCACCTTCTATTTTCTCTGTCTTCGTCGATCGAAATAGCGAGCAGATAAATTTATTTTCCTCTATCTTCTCTACCTTCTTCGATCGAAATAGCGAGCAGATGAATGTGCGCCTTCTATTTTCTCTACCTTCAACGTTTGAAATAGCAAGCAGATTATTCCATAGACTTCAACCTTAGCTTTTGTAACAATTAATCATCCCTTATATATATGTTTTGGCTCCTCAAAACATAACATTGATGCTTGGTAACCTCATGCTTTGGTGCTTTGACATGATGTCGGTGCATGGAAAGAGTGTATAAAACTTTTTTTGCTCCTTTTTTTAAAACCCTTTATATTATAATATTTTAAATATTAAAAATATTTAAATATATTATAATTTAATATTTTTTTTTGGGCCATTTTATAAACCTTTTTATTATAATATTTTAAATCTTTAAAGATTTAAATATATTATAATTTAACCTTTTCACTTTAGGCCATTTCATTTGGTCTTGTCTTTTTGCCAATGCCATCATGAGGATTTATATAAACTTTTCTTTTTATTTGCATATACCACCATGGAAAAATAATTAAACCTTTCCATTTTACTTGCAAAAACCACCATGGAGAATTCCTTGTCTTTTTCTTGCTCACACAACTATGAAGAGTGCATTGTGAACCAATACTGCCTTTGACATCAATAACAACCAATGTACTTAAAATTCCAATAATAAATAAGAGTAACATTGATAGCATAATAGGGTGGCACAATGAAATTAGAAGGAATTTTATTACATATACAAACTATATGAGTATATGGATTCTCATCAGATAGTCTAGTGAGTGAATATGGACTTCTTATTGAGCCTCCACCTCCTATGGACTCACCCAATGATCATACTCCACACTCTCACTCTAACAATCTTGAACACACCTTGGACAAGAAGATACATTCTCTAACTAGCTTGGCTTACTAAATATCACTATATATTTAGACTCTCTCTTACTTCCTTGAGCTCACACTTGCTCAACTTGCTTTCCATAACAGGATTCTCCTTTATGAATAGGCTCATAGAGGATATATTATATGCATAAATAACTCTAGATGAACACATGGAAAGACATTATAGATAACTTTATGAGTGTCATTAATTCTTGCATTTTAATCTTATCAATTTGAGGTGGCATTCAATAGTTGTATGCGCTAGAGAGTAAGGAAGCATATCTTGGTATAAAATATTTAAGGTTTCCTACTAATTGAAATTTAAATCACCCTTACAAAGATTTAAAATCATACTTGCAAAAATTAAAATCACGCTTGCAAGAAATTAAATCATACTTTGCAAAAATTAAAATCACACTTGCTAAAAATTAAATCTAATGTAGTAGTTGCATAAATCTATCTTCGAAAATAAATAGTCAAAACAATATATAAATTAATTACAAATAAAAATAATATACATATTAATTACAAATTAAAATAATCTACAAAAGACAACAAAAAAATAAATAAAATTTTATTAATTATTTTACAAACATATTTACAAGAAATGTTAGCTTTTGAAGCTATAAACTTAAAGGAAATGCAGCCACAAGTAAAAAAATAAGCATGCAATGTTATAACTATGATAATGGTAATCTAACATGCATGAAAATATGATAGAAAACTTGATACAATGCTCAATAAATGCTCATATAAGAAATCTCACGAAAATATACAATGGCATATAATGGAGGTAACTACCTCTCCATTTTTACAAAAATAGTCTACATTGTGTCTACTACTAATCTACTCTATGCACTCCAAAATCCTCTCTTTCTTATACTCTAAGAAGGCCTATTTATAATGAGATACAACTCTTTGCCTTCAATATTCCTATGACACCTCACTATTATATTCTAAGGACTCATGTACATGTGGACTACATACACATTTACATCATTGCACATTCTAACACTTGTGCATTTATTACATTGCTTAAATAAAGTACTTAACTTCTAATACGCTCCTAATCTAAATATGTACCCATGATGGTACATTAGTAATAAGCAAAATAATGTACTATATTCTAACATCCCTATGTATTACATTATTTGTGTTTTTGAAGACTTTAGTTTTCAATAGGATCTTTATCTCTTGCATATTCTTCAGCTTTGTTTGATTCAATCTTCTTCATCCATTTGTTGTTTGATATTCCAAGATTTGTGGTAAAATTATTGGTTTTAAAGTCTTCTAAGTATCCTTGATCAATTAGTGCTCTTATAACCTTGTGTGTCATACTTGGATCATAATTACTTTCTTTTATTTTCTTTGGATTATTGTATGACCTATATCTTTGATCTTCAAAGAAGTCAAGCTTGAATTCAGTGTTAGTAGATGCTTTTAAAATAAGGATTTGGATGAAATAATGTAATCTAAATATGAGTCTTTCTTCAAATATTTTATAGTATTTTTCCTTTTAGTAATAGAAGAAAGATGAATAGGATTTACCTCCACAGTATTTACATGGATGGAAACTCCAACAATTAATTTTCTCATGACCAAATTTGTTACAATAAGTGTAGAGTAAAGGTTTCTCAGCTTCCTTCTCATCTATTTTAGGAATGTTTGTATATTTCTCTGATGAGATAGTTGAACCATGTATGTATAATTGAAGCTATTCCTTCTTTACTTCTTTTGTATATTTGGATGAGATCCTTTTGATCAATGTTCTTTTCAGATTCTTGAGTATGGTCTTCAAAATATTCATTGATATAGACATCATTTTCTTCTTGAACTATCTCATTGGAAGATATTATAAGAAGTTGATCTTGGTTAGATAGTTAGCTTATGGTTTTTACATAACCAATTTGTATTCTTCCTCTTTATCCACTATATTTTTTGAATTACCAATTATGATTTTCATTTAATCAAGTGTGTCTCTAAACCACATTGGTATTTTTCTTGGTCCCTTCCTAATTGTATTATTTAATATGTTATTTGGAGTAGACATCCTAATAATTTCTTATCAAGATGATCTAGGAAGGATTTATTCGATTTTGTAAGCTATATTTAATTTGCAATCATTTTGAGTGGTCAATACCCTTGATAATAATCTTGTCTTTCTAGTTTTTCTTTGAGTTGAAATCCTTTTGTCTCCCTAGTAATACGATAAACAACTTATAATAATGTTCAACTTCTATCACTTACAATCAACTATTTATATTCACTTGTAGAAAGCTTAAATGCAATTTCAAAGGATAAGAATACAATATCTTTGAGATATTTAAGTTGGATTTTCTATGTCTCTTTAATTTGAATATGAGACTAAATCAATTTTTCCAACTAAAACTTGACTTCTTTCTAACCTTGTAGTTTCTAAATTTCTATGAATTCAATTTGGAGTAGGATTCCTTATATCTCCCTAGTTAGAAATTTAGAATAAATATATATTTGCAAATTAAATTTCACTAACTTTATAACTCCTTGGTTTTTAAAATTTGCAAATATATTTGAAGCAATAACAATAATGGTTCAAATACATCTAGTTTTAACTTGTTTTCCAAGATAAATTTTCTATATATTAACAACTTATTGATCCTATCATTTAATATATCTAGTGTAAGTTGATTTTACAACCGTATATACTTGCAATATAATTCTTACCTTTCCTTCAAACTTGCAAGCTATCTAAAATTGATTCAATCTCCATAGACTTGATGATTATTGAATTCTTATCAAGTCCAAGATGCAACAAAAATTATTTACTTATTTCTAAACCGATATGCATGCTTCCTCCAATGTCTATATTCAAACATGTGCATGCCTCTTTCAATATTGATGTTTGGGCCTACGAGTGTCTAATCTCCTCGATGAATATGCTCTCCTTTACTTCTATTTAGATGGCATTTTTCCTCTCCTTCAACATCACTTTGCTTAGCCTTCGAGCTTCTATCTCACTGGCAAACGTGTTCTTTCATAATGTAAATTGGCTTGGTCTGTAAACTCCTATCTCTATTGTGTGTGCTTCTCTTCGGTGTAGTTATGCTAGTCTGAGCACTTAATGAGTCACTTTGCTATTCTCCCTCAATTTTTGTGTCACTTCAAATCTTAAATGCACCTTAGATTTTTTACCTCAAGCTTCTAAGTGATGTTACTTTTTTTATGAGCGCTATTCAAGCACTTCTCTTTGAGGGTATCTCTCGTAGGATGCTATAGGTAATACCAAGTGGTGTTAGCATTATTTTACTACTCCAAAAATGCTTTCACTCCTCCTTCCAATGTCAAATGACAAGTGATGTTAGATAAGTTGATAGATTCCTTCAACATCCCTGACCTACAATTGATGCTTCTTCAAGAGCATTATGTGAATAATGTCCAAGAATTCTCAAGTTATACTTGATGTCATGGTGAATACATGTAATGCCTTCTCCCATTTGGTGCAAGTCGTTCACATCTTTTGCCCTAACTGATGTAGGTTATTTGAACGCTTGTTTTCTACCCTTCTTGTTCTACTTCCAATGCTTCTTTGATAGTAGAATGATGGTTATTATCCAAAGCTTCTATGGTAGAAGTATTTTCTCTTCCAAAACTTCAAGTGAATTTTGAGTAAGGCTATGAGGTTGCTTCAGGTGATAAGTTTCCTTATCTGAAATTAAACCTTCTTTGAAACTGAATCATCCTTGTTGTTTGCATTGTATGATGGTCATTGTATCTTCTTATTTTTTATTGCTAAGTCTACCTTGCAACCTAAGATGTCTTCCACACTATATATCTGAGTTAAATAAAACCTATTCAATGGTGCAAGTTGCATGATTATGTGGGTAAAATGGTGGCTAGACTTGGTGCCAATGTAGTTTCTTCCAATATAGATTTATGGACAGAATACTACGATGCCTTCATAGTTGTGATCCATGTGTTACCTCTACCAAAGACTACCAAATATTTTAGGTACCTTGCATTTCCTTCTAAGACATTTCAACGTACCTTATAATGTTGGATGTCCTTAGTATAGCTAATATTTTCTCCTACCTTTGGCTCAATGATCCTTCAATGGATACGTACTATTAGAAGTCTAAAAAATGATCTCTTACTTCACCTTACTATTAACGACTTCTTTTCTTGATTTGAGTAGATAAAATGCAGGTAGATGATGTCTAAGATATCTCCCTTTGCCTTGGAGATACTTCACTTTGAGTGGCTCTAATGGGATGCAATGCAAATGTAGAAAGATATGGTGTAAAAATTTTCCCCCCTATGCTCTTAAACCATATCTCTTAGCTTCTTAAAATGCTAAGATGAAACTAGAGTTCATGTTGACTTCAAACCTTAGGCAATAATGTTTTTTGCACTATAGTATATGCAAATTTATAGAGTCTTCTTTTGCTTAGAATGATCAATAGAATGTTGATATTTTTCTTTATCTCAAAATATATCTAACTTCTATTCTTTTGTGCAGGTTGAACCTTGAATATTATAACTTATGCACTACCTTGAAGACTTAAAATTTAAAAAAACTATTTATACAACCTTCAAACCATGAAACCGGTGCTTAATAAACTTAAAAAGAAACCAAATACAAAAGCTCAAATCATGAAATTTTTGCACCTTTGTTGCATACCTCTCTACCTCTATAAATGATGGTGATGGTGATTCAAATAACCTAAATGATTCCTTCTAAATATAATAGTGTAGCTCTTCTAGGATGTCCAAAAAAATAGCTTTATTGCTCACCTTTTTGCAACTTTAACACTCCACTAATTTCTTGCCCAAAACTGTGACTTGGTGGTTCAAATACTCCTTCCAAATACACCTCTAAAATCTGAATTTTAGCAGCTACTAACGCTTTCCAAATTTTTGCTTTTTTTATCCTCAAATATGAAATATTTCATATTGTAAGGCAGTCAAAACCTTCACTCTAATACTGTCCTTAAACCTCAAAAATTTGGTAGGAAACTCCTCCAAATTGCAATTGAGATATTTCTCAAGAACCCTTCAATGACAATCTCCAAACCTCTTAGATTTGATGGTTTCCCTATCTCCTTACTCTTGTCGAATTCTGACTTCAAAAATAGATCTCCTTCTCAAGAATCTGAAAGTATTGAGATCTTCTCCAAACTTCTTTGAAATTTGATAATATCCTTGTCGAATCCTTCTCTCTTGGGCTTGTTGTTATACGGAGATAATTATCCCAATTTCCTCAATGAGTTCTTCTAGGAACTCTTCCAATAAGGCTCTCCAAGCCTTTTTCTTGTTTATCCTTGAGACCTCTCCAAGGTATTCAATATTGTAGCTTAAGAAACCTTCAATGAGACCTTCCTTGATCTCTTCAATCTTCAACTATGTATATTTCATAGTGAAATCTCCTTATAGGATCTCCTACATCCACTGCTACTAAAATATACAATGGGACTTTTGTTAGTCCTTCTATGCTGAATATTCCAACTATGGAAACTCTTCAATAGGATCTTCTATGGGTATTTTCTTCAATGTGAAGTTTTAGTCTTCAATGAAGATATCCTATCTCCAATATTCACCAAGACTCTTTCCTAGAGTCTATTCTACCTTCCATGAGGTCTTATTTCTAGGAACTCCTTCCTATATTTGTAATCTCCAATTTGGCTTTCTTTGTCACTAGATATCTTCTCAATCTCCAACTTGGAGTCTTCAATCCACAAATATTGCAATGGAGCCTTTTCCTTAAGCCTCCAAATATTAAATATGTAACTTGTTGCTTTAAGTACTGGATTGATTCTAAAGAAGATATTCTTCCTAGCTCTTGTAGGAAGCTTCCCAGATTTCTTGAATATTCTTTCTTCTGCAACAAAATATTAGGCAATGATAATAGAAATTTGTATAAATCTATAGAAAACAATCTTCACTAGTTGGATTTTCAATCTAGTGGATGCAATGTTGAGTTCTAGTCTTCACAAGTTTTTTTGCAACTCTATGGAAAAACTCTAGCCAACAACAATTTCAAAAATCTAAAAATGAGATTTACAATCTCCTCTCAATCACTCATGTGGTTCTCTCTATTTTCTATCGATCTACCTAGTTCTTTGATACCACTGTTAGCTTTTGAAGCTATAAACTAAAAGAAAATACAACCATAAGTAAAGAAATAAGCATACAATGTTATAACTATAATAATGGTAATCTAACATGCATGAAAATATGATAGAAAACATGTTACAATGCTCAAGATACGTCATATAAGAAAGCTCGTGAAAATATACAATGGCATAGAATGGAGGTAACTACCTCTTTATTTTTACAAAAATAATCTACATTGTGTCTACTACTAATCTACTTTATGCACTCCAAAATCCTCTCTTGCTTCTACTGTAAGAAGACCTATTTATAATGAGATGCAACTCTTGGCCTTCAATACTCCTATGACACCTTAGTATTTTATTCTAAGGACTCATGTATATGTGGACTACATGCACATTTATATCATTGCACATTCTAACACTTGTGAATTTATTGCATTGCTTAAATAAAGTACTTAACTCCTAATACACTCCTAATATAAATATATACCCATGATGGTACATTAGTAATAAACCAAATAATATAATATATTCCAACAAGAAATAATATTTTCCATTGTGTTGATGGAGTGGGCCCTTACTCCTTAGTGCAATGGAAAGTAATTATTAATTTAAAATACATACAAATGATCCAATGGATCCTTGTTTTAACAGTTGGAACAAATAATTAATGTAGCCCGCACCAAGGTTCAAATCTTGATGGTATAAAATAGCTCAATGTGACTAAATTGATATAAAAAGGAAAGGGAAAATCTTTCAAAACTCTATTTTAAAAAAATACATACAAACGAGAAAAGAACAAAATCAAATAAGAGAGAATTAATTCTTTATAAAATCTTCAATCCAAATGCATCCTCCATTTATTTGAATCATTGTCCTCCTCTAAAAAATATGCATAAGCTAGACACACATTTTTGTACAAGTGGAACATAACCATAACCCTACTTTATTGGAAATATATCTACACATCTATAACCAATTTCTAATAATTCGCATAGATTATACATACACTCTCCTAACCTATTGAAAGCATCCTACACTTCCTCAACCACTTGCTAATAATAAGCATAAACAAGGTAAGTGGCACCTTACACTCCTCTTATCTTGGGAGCATCTCAACCACTTGCTAACAATAAGCATGAACAAGGCAAGTGGCACCTTACACTCCTCTTATCTTGGAATCATCTCAACCACTTACTAACAATAAGCATGAAAAAGTCAAATCGTACATTACACTCCTTGTATTTGGGAGGAATCTTCCCTATATCTTGGAACTAACATTCCCTATGTCTTGGAACTAGCTTTACAATTTGAAGAACTTACAACATAATTTTAGCCCAATATTTGAAGAGGAATTAAAGAAACTAATAAGATAATTTTAACCTACTTTTTAGGGAGGTTGAATTATTAAAACTAATAACATAATTTTATCCCTATATTTAAGGAGAAATTAACAACACAATTTTAGCCTATTTTTTAGGAAGGTCAAATTATTCAACCCACAAAAGTCTTCACTTTATTTCCCATGTGCAAGCTCCATCTCATGCTATATTTCCATCTATTTTGGTCCCTAATTTTTTGGCTCATTTCAATCTAGCTCATTTTGACACATTATGACATTTTTGGACTATTCTAGCATATTCTGGTTTATTTCGACAAAAGATCATTTAGTGCACTATGACAGTTTTAGTGTATCATTATTTAAAGACCTCCAAGATATCATCTTTCTATCTGGTTCTATTAGTCTAATGATTAGAAACCAAATAATCATGATTAAATGTAAAACTAAACTTGAAATTACATAAAACCTATCTAAAATAACATGGTAATACATTTTACCTATTCATTATGTCTAATCAAAATAGTAGAATAAATTACAACCTAGCGTACAGTTAATTATTCTTTATCAACATATTAAGGGGATCAAGAATTATTGCTTTGAGGTACAAAATGAGACATTTCAAGGCCTCATCACTCCCCCAACTTAAATTGATGCATGTCCTCATGCATATCTTTCTTAAATTTATGTATTACATTGATAATATGGTGCACAATCATTATGTTGATATGTTGTCTTTTCTTCCCCCAACTTGAAAAGAAACATACCCATTTTTGTAATCATCATTTCATTTTTTTCTCTCTTTATATATATATATATATATATATATATATATATATATATATATATATATATATAATCATGGCTAGAAAAGTGTCACTATGGCATCAAGTGCTAGAATGGATGCTAGAAGATTTCTAGCACTGATGAAGTGCAAATAGATTTCGGTGCATCCACTAACAACCTCTTTAAATGTTGATTATACAAGGTTATCCATAGTGAAATGTGTTGTATGTTAAATGTGATGTAATTATACATAATATTAAAACTAGAAAATAATGAAAAGAAAAATGCATACCTTATTATCACAGATGGCTCAATGCTTCTCCAAGGTAACATTGTTATCATGAAGTTGGCCATAAAAGCAACTCCTAGAACAATGATGGAGTTGTCATTGGTAGTTGGCTTGTATATACCTATAGGTTTTTTTGTTACTACTACAAAAGAGACCGCCATTTTTTATTTTCAACCATATTCTGCCCCAATTGCGTCCATTAGGGATTTTCACAACCAAACTTTTTTTCAAGACAAGCATACCAAAAATTGTTTTTCGTGTAAACCTTGGTCTAGTAACACCTCAAAGAGGTTTTCACCACTAAATTTTTTTATGAGCTATAATGAGGGAGAATATCTCATTTTTATTTGGTTAAGAACAATCCTTATTTCCCTACAAAGGATATGTGTTCATATATAACCAAATCTTTATCGCTAAGAGAAATATAATTATGAAATGACTAAAAAAATAGCAAATCATGATATAGTTGGAAAAAATGGTTCAGATAATTCACCAAGACTCCCTATTTCTTCCTACATGGAATCTACTACAAAACACGTCTATCTTTTTCTTTTGCATGAAAACAAAAACAAGAAGCATCCACATTTTCTTTCGCATGAGCAACAAGAATCCCCTCCATCTTTATTTGCCATTGAAAATAGTAGCTAGAAAAAATATATATATTTTCTGTCATGTGGAAGTTGTTAGAAAAATATAAAATATTTCTAAACTCTTATCTGATTCTTCCATGTGGGATGTGCTAAAAAAATATACAATTCTTTTTTTTTTTGCCATGTGGAAATTTCAACAAAACTAGTTTTTTGTTGTCACGTGTCAGCTAGAAATTCTTGTAAAGTTATCTTTTTTTTATCAGTTGGAAATTTAAGCAAAACCATATTTTTCTGCCACATGGAATAAGCTAGAAAAAATGCATTTTTATCTTTTCCTGCCACATGGGCCAAGCTAGAAAAAATATGTGCAATTTTGTATTTTTCTACCAACCAAGTTAGAAAAATGCAGTTTTAATCCTCTCTTTTTTGCCACATGGAACCAGCCAAAAATATAACTATAGTGTTTGTATTTCTCTAAAATGTGAAACCAAGCTGGAAAAATAATGTAGTTTTGTATTTTTTAGCATATTTTTTGTGCTAGTTTTTGTTAAAACTAAACATGACATTGATACTAAATGAAGAGAGCTAAACATAACAAGGAGCAACAAAATAGAGATGCAAACACAAAATCATTTTAGAACAAGAGAATACCAAGGGAGAATCCCCCTTGGGGATGTCTAGACATTCCAATTTTTTCCATTAACGATCACAAATAAATACTATATTAGATCTTTTACAAGGCAAACCCGAGCATCTGTCATTGCCAACTCACATGTGCATGTAATGTGACACCTCATCCTTACATACACATTGAAACCTCATCCTTAGACTTTGACCCATATTACAAATGTGTGATTACATAGACATTTAATGCCAATATTTTTCCTTTAATGGCATATTTGTAATTTTGCAATACAAACAATGATTTTTGACACAACCCTTCATGGGCACAAGCTAAAACTAGTCCTTTTGAAGACAAGTAGCCTTAACATGGTTACTACCAACCTCTAGATCTATAACTTCCACCAGCTATATCTAGTTATTCCAAGATCTAGCCACCCTACAAGCTACCTCTAGCCTTCTAAACACATCAACTTCACCTATTACCCTCAACCATATACTGGGAAGGTAACAAAAATGTTTTAAAAACCGCTTTTAAAATATTACAATTATTACTAGAGCTAACTTTGAGAATATTACACTAGGCAACCGCCACTACATCCACACCAGTCTCTTTTGGGCACAACTACACTAGTAGTATTAATAACTCTACAAGCTACACCAGTTATAATAGCCAATAATCCAACTAAACCAGTTATAATAGCTTCTTCAAGAACAAGCTATACCAGTTACAATAGTTAATACTTGCCCGAAACGTGTGGTACAACCAATAAACCATCTTAGAAATTCTTTAGAAACTTTGCAAAAAATAGATCTAAGGTTTCAAATTTGCACAACACACTAAAAAAATAAAAATACTAGATACAAAATGAAACCTCATGCTTGGACACCTTGGCAACTTGCACAATAAAACCACTAAAACGGACATTTCTAGTCTTAAATTCCAATACCTATTCAAAAAATGAACATCTAAATACAGATAAAACATAGTGCCTTTATTGAACCTCACTAGGTCTACCACTATCAAAGCCCACCAAATTTGTTGTTTTCAAAGCTCACCGGATCTGTTGTTGTTGAAGCTCACCATATTTTCTACTATTGAAGCTCACCATATTTTCTACTATTGAAGCTCACCATATTTGCCAATTTTGAAGCTCAACAAGATTTAAATATCAAACCCTAGCATGAATAGTCCTTAATCTAGATCTGCCATTGTAGAGACTCATTAGATCTATTGTTATCAAAGCTCACCGAATCTATCATAAGCTATAAACCCTTGCATCTCTTCATACAATGCCATAAACCACCCAATTTCAAAACCATAGGCTCTGATACCAAAATTTAAAACTAAACATGGTATTGATACTAAATGAAGAGAGTTAAACATAACAAGGAGTAGCAAAATAAAGATGTAAACACAAAACCATTTTAGAACAATAGAATAACAAGGGAAAAACCTCCCTTGGGGATGTCCAAACATTCCACTTTTTTCCATTAGCAATCTCAAATAAATACTACATTACATCTTCTACAAGGTAAACCCTAGCATTTGTTGTTGACCACTTAAAGGTTTGGAATACGAATTTTCCTAAAAGCCTCTAGATTTTAATTAATGATGACCTTGCATGTGTCCAATTTTTGGATTGTTGAAAGGAATTATTTTATTCTTCTCCACCTCTTACTTCTTCCAACTAGAATTTTAAATTTCTTTGGCTCATTATGTTTTGGGGTGAGTAGAGGTTTGGGTTTGAGCTATCATGGTGGCTTTCAACACACTTTTAAATTTGAAAGTGCCCATTTTCATGCCAAAGCAATTAGATTAAATCCTCTCATGGTGGATAGAAGTTACAAGATGACTTTCTCCTTTGATGGTTTCAGGTAGTCCCACATCTATTCTTTCCCTACATGGATTAGTTTCATCATTCCTCTTCATGGTAACCCATCTATTAGTAGCCCAGGTTGGCCTAGGACCAGAGCTTTCCTCCTTGTGATTTGGTGGGGCCCATCTATAATCATGGATCAATTTGATCGAGCCTTTTGTAGCTCATCTCTAGCGTTTGACCAACTACCTAGGTTGAGGGTTTACCACCTCAAAAGTTGCTTATGTGGAATGTTTGTCACCTAAATCATGTCCTTGCTTTTATTTAACTCTTATTCGTAGCATATCCCCCATAGTTTTTCAAGGATGTCCTTCCCTAGGTGGCTCAATGACATTTGTACTAATCGTGGTTGGATTGAAAACTATCATTTTTCCCCTGTGGCAATCACAGGGGAAAAGACTCCCTATCCATGCATGCTTATCAAATCATGATGACAGTATTGAGATCCTTGGATTGATAAGTAAACTCTATTTTAGTCCTGAATGACATTGTAATCTTGAAAGAGCATACATTTTGTTGTGGTATCGTGTTCCTTGGCAATTTTTTAAACTCTCATTGAAAATTGTTGCTAGAGACTATTCGGGGTCTTATATTTGCTCTTTTATCTTGGTGAGGTACTCTTCAGTTCAGAGTGTGATCGAAGGATGACATATGATTCTTTTTTTCCTATTAAACAGTGCTTCAACATGGGACAGATATCTATGTAGAAGGATTTCAAGGTCACTCTAGAGCCAAGTATGATAGAGATTGATGATGAAGTAAGAAAATTAATGCAAAAATATGGGTTGCTAGATTACCTTCAATCCTTTCATGGGTACAATAGAGGTCTCTCCAGATCGATAGCCCACTCATGGAGGAATATTTGGGTCAAGGTTGGTGGACTAGAATTTTAATTCTCAGTGGTCTTAGTGGGTAAGGTGACAAGTCTTATTGTAGATGGCATGTGTCACAATAGCAAAAAACATTCTCTCAAGAGAGAATGAAGCTTATTTCGAGGAGGATAATATCTATTGAATCTCCAAAATGGATATGATGTTAAAGCTCTTAAAGCACCTTGGAATCGTATCATTATGGTTATGATGGAATACTTCATTTTGGATGCGAACAAGGTGTTATGTAGCTTCCATATGATGTTCCTGATCAACTCAGGAGAAAGCGACTCACGAATATCCTCCTTTTTCTTTACCATTCATTGGAAAAATTGTTGATGGATGTAAGGGGAGGAAAAGAGCTAGACCCTGTCCATCAAGGGCTAATTCTAATGACCTTTGAGTTCATGTCAAATTCTAAGGATATACCGGTGGAGGAGGTACTCACAAAGATCAAGTTTTAAAAGATCCCTCTAAATCTTGATCCACTCCTTTTGTCATCTAAGGATTTAAGGGATTCTTTAGAGTCAAATTTTGATGATTCTATGACTCCCTTTTCCTCTATAAAAGGAAATTCTAAAACTAAGAGAAGAACAAAAGTGACCCCTCGTGCTAACAAAAGGAGCGACACGTGAAGGTCTAAGAAAATTTGTGTGAAGGCTAGGAATACTGGAAACTCCCCTATTTTAGTTGAGATGACAGACTCGAAGGATAGTCTTCTAGTGATGAAAAAGTCAAATCTCTTTGATTCTTTAGAAGAAGCCATGAAAATATCTCCTCCTTCGAACCCTGAGCCTCCTGACTTCTTGCCATCTTGGAGCAGTCTCAAGGAAAAACACCAGACATTGATGGGTGCTCTTCAGGTGGTAATTGCTTATGTCCAAGATATTTGTAGAATGTCTCATCATCATAAGTAAGATGCGAGACCCAAGTAGGATTTGGAGATTTATTTCTCCTTATTTCATGATGTCTGCTTCGATTGGGTTCCTTGTCCTATATTTTGTGGATTGTTATCCAATCTATCATTTTGTAGGTTTTTTATTTTCCTTAGTTTTTCTCATGGATTATGATCTTAGTTTTAGCTTGTAGATGTTGTGCTTCTTTTTTATTGTGGTTTGATCCACATGTTTCTTGAATGGATGTTTGTCTAAGTTAGTTATGCTTGTTTGAGATTTATGGTATGGCCCTGAGCTCTCTCTGATTCTTTTTGTAACAAGGTTTGGGGTCCCTTTCAAAACCCCTCTTATTATCTAATCAAAAAAAAACTTGCATGTGCATTAAAGGCAACACCTCATCTTACATGCACATTGACACCTCATACTTAGACTTTGACCCATATTACAAATGTGTGATTACATAGGCATTTAATACCAACAGTTTCATGCATATTTTGACAATAGACTATTACGACACATTTTGGTAGCAAACTATTCTAGCACATTTTGGTAGCAGACTGTTCTGGTGCATTCTAACAACACACTATTGCTAGAGAATATTACGTTATTTGGTACATGTTAATGTACCCTCATGGTAATTTTATTGTACAAATATAAATATGTAATAAATTAGGTTTTGTATCTATAATTTAGATGAGTGGTTTATATTTCTTTTTAATATGTGTTTGTGTAAGATATACATAATAGTTATGTAAAAGTGCAATGTTTAGGATATGCACAAGTGTCATATAAGTAAGAGTGCCAATGTGTATTTAGAGAATGTGCACAAGTGTCGTGTATGTAAGTGTGCAAATATGTAAAGTGATAATACGCACAAGTGTCTTGTATTAGGAGTGCATGTAAGAGAGTAAGAGTCGTGTAAAAGTGTGCAAGTGGCATAGATTCAAGTATACATGTAAGAGATAGTGAAGAGTCAAGTATACATGTAAGAGAGAGTGAAGAGTCAAGTATACAAGTGGCAAGATGAGAAGCAAAACGTCAAGAGTAGAAAAGGTTGCATCTCCTTGATATGTGAGGAGTGCAATAGATAAGTATTGAAGAGTCACATTACAATGTCTATATTATGGAGATAAACCTCCATACAATGCAAAGAAAAACGATTTGTATCTATCACCATATGAAAAGCATTGATAATAAAGCTTGTATACATATTTGAGCAATTTTATTGTAAGTATTCATGTATGTACATGAATGATTTTGGCTATTTACATTCATATTTGATATTATAAGTGAATGAAAGTTGTTTCATAATTATATGGCCTAGATATATATTTAATTGCTCATATATAATTCTACTCTTGATTATTGATATTATTTTTTTAAGCGAAAAATCCCTTGTGGGACCACCTTGGTTTGAGAGACCACGAACAGGGGGTTCTACACCGTCAAAGTCACTCGGGAGTCGCGTCCGGCCCTGCCCGCACCAACATTATCAATTGGATTTTGGGTACCCAATTCAACTTTTTGGTAGGGTGGAGATTCAAACCTGGGACCTCCCTTGGAGGTTTGCCCTCTCCTCTCCAACTCACCTACAACACCTAGGTAGATTATTGATATTTTAACCTATAATATTGTGGCTTATTTATATTAGGACTTGTGATATTTTGATATAATTAGGCTTAAAAGCCAATAGTGGTATCAAAGCTACCACTTACCTTCATCCATTTTTTATAGAGTTATATTTCAAAACCACCATATGTAATGACTCAAAATTCAACTATAATAAAACACAAAAAAAAAAATCTTTTTACTAAGGAGAGGGATCCATAAACCCCTAACCGACTTTTAACTAATCTATTGTTTAAATCCCCTAAGTTTCTCGAAGAGCTACATCTCACTAGATACCCTAACACAAGTCCATCTGTGTAGACGTATTATGTGTTACTGCAAATAAGTTTATCCTTCTCATCACTCTTTATGAGCTAAACTTATCACCTTCAATAAATCGAAGGTATACGCCCATCACCATACCATACACAAGTCAATTTTTGTAGGTATGCTACGCGTATTGTGAGTTAAGCTATCCATATCATCTCCATGATGAGCTATCTTAACTCATATATAGTCTTTTCCTAAACTCAGTTATCATTCTCCCTAAGGGGTCTTAATCCCTTAGGTCCACTATGTTCACCCTAAGGGGATCTCAATCCCTTAGGTCATCCTCTAATTTCACCCTAGAACTCATTACTTAAGTTTATATTGTTTAGCAAGAAAACAAGGATAACTCTAGATACTAAATCTAACAAAACATAATTCATAAGCATACAAGATACTAGAAGAGAAGTAACATTTAAGGAAAATAAACATTAATTGAAAGGAGTTTAAATACAAAATATAGATAATCCAAAATGGTAATTTAGAGGTACATCATCCAATCAATAAGCAATTATTACATGTAAGCAGGTATGGTAAAACTTCCATACTCTCAAAGAATAATATATTACATCAATTTCATCATGGAAATCTCCCCACAAATATTCTATTCAAGCATAAGTAAATCATTTACAGGTAGAATTTAACATGACCATAATTGATAAATATTTGTCCTTGGTGCCAATACCACTTAAAGTGGTAAGGGTATTTAAAAATCATAATTACAATTGTGTTTGGTGTAAGACTAATTCTATATAGGTATGTACAATATGATCTAATGAACCTTGAGAACATTCTATATTTACATAGACCTAAAATTTATTGTTAAAATGACCTAATTGACGCTAATCCCTATCATCTAGCTATAAGGTTGATTGAAGTTGAATTCTCTTCATATTTCAAAGCCAAAGTGGTCCTTTCTTCTTTGATTAAGGTGTATCAAAGGTGGAAGGATTTGCTATTGATGTTGATTCTTTTTTTTACTTGTTTGATAAGTCAATTTGCAATGTGGTAAGGGATAAGAAGACATTCCCAATGATGAAGTCGTTCTTTAATTTATATATGTTAAGGAAGAGTTCTTGCCATGGTATTATCATTAATATAACATTCTTAAAGTACAACCAAATGTTCTAATTGGATGACACAAATGATTAGATTACATTTATCGAGTAGAGATTAATAAGGAAATAGTCTTCCTCTTATCCCATATCATTTTGAGGAAGGGAATCGCATGAATGTTGAATCTATAATAATATCAACATAGGCACTTTAAACCAACATAAGATAGTGAAAAATTGAGATATCGTTATCTACAAATGAACAAATTGTATATACTAACTTGCTTAAAGAGTACAAGGATGTTTTTGCCTAGGACTATATGGACATGTCGAGGATGTTTACTAACATCATTGTCCATAAAATTGCCATATATGAAGACGTCGAGCATGTTAGGCAAAGTAAAGAACTTTTTCTCCATTGATTCAAGAGCTTTGTAAAATAGATTTTCAAGAGTTATTGGAGGCATCTAATGAATATACCAATGCCACAAGATTTACATCATATATGTTCTAGAGATTAGTGGCATCCAATAATCATACCAATACCTACAAAATATTAAGATGGGCTATTTCTAGCCTACATTAGTACTAGATTCTAAATAAGTACGTCTCAAAATATATTCAGTGTCATTATCATAAGGATGAGATCCATGATCCTATGAAGACCCTTCATCTCATTGAGTCTTCTTGGTCCTTATCTATGTGTGTCTTAATTTTGGTTACTCTGATTCCTCGTGTCTTTTGATGGTCACAAGTATATTATTATGGCAAACAAGTTTTTATCTAATAATGGTGGGTTATTAAATTAAAAAAAAAATGGAAAAAATAAGTAAAGAATTATATATTGCACATCTCTTTTCCATGCCTTACTATCATGTCATTTAATAACAAATAAATGAAAAAAAATAACTAAAGAACATCTCTTTTCGCTCTCTTACTATAAATAAGCTATTGAACAAGCTAAGTCATCAAATAAAGTTATGATCATTTAAAAAGAACTAGTCCTAGAAAGATTGGCACCTAATGTTATATCCAATGGGTCATACTCAAATAAAATTTTGATCATTTTTCCTAGAAAGATTGGCACTTAATGTTATATCTAATGGATCATACTCGTATTCAAATATCTATAAGGGCCATAACTTGTATCATCTTTAAGGTTGTTTTATATTTTGAGTTGGAGATTTCTTCTTTGCATATTTCTTTTAAGTGTTTGTTAGATCATGATAAATTTATCAAGAGTAACATAAAGCCTTTGCTAGATCATGATAAATTTATCAAGAGTAACATGAAGCCTGCCCTATTGAGCTCACTAATTTGGATGAGATGCACCTTCATACTAACCATCATTCTTAAGTCTATAAAGATCATGTTGCTATGCAATACAAGAGAGTAAAAAATGTGTTTAACATTAGGGATCTTGTTTTGAAGCTTTAACATTCACAATAAAGAAAATAAAATTCATTCACAAATGGTTGATCCATTATACCATCAAAGAAGTACATACTCAAATACCTTGAAAAGTAGTTTTAACTTTTATTGTAAGAAGAACAATTGTATGTTTTGCTTTCCTCTTAAAGAACACAGTTGTTTTATATTCCGTGCTTTGATGTTACATCTTTTAAAATTGGAGAATACTAAATGAAAAAGAAAATTCATTCACAAATGGTTTATCCATTGTACCATCAAATAAGTACATACTCGAATACCTTTAGAAGTTGTAATTTTAAATTTTATTGTAAGAAGAACAATTGTCTGCCTTGCTTTCCTCTTATGAAACATGGTTGCTTTATATTCCATGCTTTGATGTTACATCTTTTGAAATTGAAGAATTTGTATTTTTATTTGTGCCTACTAGCGTGTTAATTGCATCAAATTATTTTGCCTGTATCGCCAAGTTTTATTTGAACGTGATTGATAAGTGTTACCATTTTTCAATAATGTTGTATATTCCATGAAATATCATTTTTAAGTGCACTTTCATCTGCCTTTCATGCTTAAGTAGTGTTGGCTTAAATAGTGTTGACATTTTCAAGAATATCAATACATAGAATTACAAGAAACCACTACAAATCACATAATAACATTTTCACAACGAACTACATATCACAGAACACTACCACCAAATAACTTGTGCCAGCTACCCATCTTTTGTGAAACGAAGGCAGCACACAAATATAGGACCTAACCTGCCAGAACTTAAGGTGATATCAAACAACCGTAAGAAAAAAGTCTCGATTTAAAAATTAAAATTATTTAAGATCATATCAACCATTTAAAAGGTAAAGCTAGCATTAACATTATATGCACTAAAACAAAACAAAAGAAAAATTATGCATTGCACCGCTGAAGAAAATACAGTATACATTTACCTGAAGAAAATGCAGAATACATTTAGTTTACACTTATTCATCACCCTCTATGTATTAGATAGATATAATAATAGAGCCATCATCACCCTCTATGTATTAGATAGATATAATAGAGCCAACACCGCGCACATTTTGTGATCTTCCTTTCATTGTTGTGCCTACCAGAACGGCACAACCACAACACTTTTTCCTAAAGGAAAAATATATAAAGAACTCCACCACGGCTAGTTATGCAAGACGCAATGAATTCCAGAGGCATTCTCCTACAATGTCTAAAATATGTTGCAGAAAAAAGGAAGATGAAACATCACCTCTGCAATTTTTAATACAATCAACATTCAACATTTTAAAGAACCATTTCCCCTCTGCAATTTTAAATACAATCAATATTCAACAGTAAATCTCTAGATAGAATTATTATTATTACCATAGATAGCCTCACTGTAACCGATTTCCCCTTTTGAGCCAGCACGACATCAATTCTGGCATCAACCAACTTGACTAGAAACAAAGTGAAAAACAGGACGACATTACAATAACGCTAAATAGATTTTACTTAAACCATAGGCAACTTGAAGAGATCACACAATCTAAAATCGACCTCGAAGTCGAAGAACCAGATGAAGAGTTGACCCCTTCTGGATATTGTCGTCATCCAGGGTTTGAGCATATCCTCCAGTTGCTTACCAGCAAAAGAAGCCTCTGCTGGTCAGAGCTCTTTCCTGGATCTTTGCCTTCACTTTATCAATGGTGTCTGAGGTCTCCACCTCCGGTGTGATAGTCTTTACAGTATGGGTCTCCACAAATATTTGCATGCCTCCCCTCAGGCGGAGCACAAGGTGGAGGGATTCCTTTTATATGTTATAATCGGCCAATGTTCAACCATCTTCCAGTTGTTTTCCGGTTAAGACGAATCTCTGCTGGTCTGGAGGAATACCCTCTTTGTCCTGGATCTTCGCTTTAACATTGTCAATGGTGTCAGAGCTTTCCACTTCCAGAGTTATGGTCTTTCCGGTCAGGGTTTTAACGAAAATTTGCATGCCTCCCCTGAGACGGAGGGCCAAGAGAAGTCTCGGTTATTTTTTAGTGATGTAAACAGCAAGAGTACATCCATCATCAAGCAAATAATTGACAGAGCAGGAAAACAGAATCAAAATCGGCAATAAACAGTAAATCGATGGATTATAGGTGCAAAAATAGAGATTTACAGGATGGAAGGCACCTGAATTTCTACCTAGAAAATGTAGATACTATGAGGTCTGCCAATCCGCTGTTTGAAGATTCCACTTGATGCTGATGAGTCTGTAAATCCCTAAAATAGTGGAGACAGGCAAATAGTAAGAGCAGTATAAAGGGGCCTGTCTAGTCTTGGGAAAGGGGTTGAGACAATCAGGCCCCTGGCTCAAATGATAAAATCTTGATAAATGCTAGGAATGATGAAAAGATTCAAGGAGTGATAGGTGTAGTAAAGAAAACATGTCATTTCATTAACTTGAAAGATATTACAAGAATGATCATTATGAATGCCCCTTGGGCTACAAAGTGGAAGAAATTCTGCCTTTTGTACCAGCAAATGAAGGTTAGTAATAGTCTCAAGCCAAGTTCTTGGACAAACGATTCCAGAATTGAATGTTTGAATTTGTATTTTGTCTTGATATATGGAGCCTCGGTCTCCTTTTTACAACAATGGGTATCCCCATGTGCAGGGGTATGATTACAAAAAGAATGATTACTTGAATACAATAAGAAAAGGAGAAAAAGCCCCATTAGCAGATCAAATGGAGGTGGAAGCCAAAATCTTCTTGCTACAATCAAAACGTGGGTGGACTTGTGTATCCTCGCAGGCCACCCTTGCTTCAGCAGCTTCCAAGAACCTGTCACCTGCACACAAATCCTGCAAACACAAGAGGGTCAATAGCATATGAAGGGCTTTCACTGTGTAAGGCCCATGCTGATATGAAGAAAGCTACAAAAAAACTTAACAGAAATGATTGCAGAACACAAAAATATATGCAGGAGACAAAACAATGAAAATGATACCTTGATGTGTTACCTGTTCTGATCCGAAGCTGAAATCGGTCGATCTAGGCTAGCTTAGCTAGTGCAGGAAAGAAAAAGTTATTCGAAGTGTTGACCATAGGGGTTTGGTGCCTTTGGGGCCTTTTGAATTTAAAGTGACCAAAGGGGTTTAGTTCCTTTCCAGCCTTTTGGACTGAATTGACCAAAGGGATGTCTCCTTTGGAGCCTTTTGGATTCAATTGACCAAAGGGGTGTCTCCTTTGGAACCTTTTGGATTGAATTGACTAAAGGAGTTTGGCCCCTTTGGAGCTTTTTGGATTGAAAGTGACCAAAGGGGTGTCTTCTTTGGAGCCTTTTGGATTGAAAGTGACCAAAGGAGTTTGGTTCCTTTGAAGCCTTTTGAATTGAATTGACCAAAGAGGTGTCTCATTTGGAGCTTTTTGGATTTTGATAGAGTGAGGCAAACGGATGCATTGGTTTTTGGTGATGAGCTTGAGAGCTTTGTTGTACATAGCCTAAGGGCAAACGATGTACCTTGCAAGATATATATATATAGATATATATACATGGCTCCATTTGATGGATTTATTGCATCTTATATGTGCGAATTTAATTGTCATAAGTGGATGGAATAATGGTATATGCATGTGATGAAATGAATGCATATTATATGGTAACGATGCATGTGAATGAATGTATGGTGTTGCTACATTTCTTGTCATTCGAAGAAGTTATGGACCGTTGTTTAACATACTTTGGACTTTATTGCATAATCAGGGACACCAACACAGTAATCCTGGTTTGACTATGTGATGGAAAATGGAATGAAATTGAAGACATGTATGGGGTAATGCAATGGTGGGTATGTTCTTTTATCAATTTGTTCGTCTTAGGATAAAGAATCTACAATTGTTTTCCAAAGACCCAAACATCCTAGTAATCGCAAACAAATGCATCTACTAATCTTCCAAATCCATAAGATACTAAGGGTGTCCTAGTGGAGTCAAGTCTCTCAAGGACCAACTGTGTGTGCAATGAATGTTCATTTCCAATCATGAGCAAGGGCAGACTAATCAGTTGTAACATATGACAATAAGCTAGTTCATCTGCAAGCGTACATAGGTCTGTACAAAAGAAGGTCGCTAATGTAACTTACATGTCGCCACGCTAGGTGTACTCCACTACCAGTCAAACGTCTATAGCCCCGATGGAGGTTAGCCCCATTGTTGTCAAAACTAAGAATTCCAGGGATTCAAGCTCTTTCCCTTTCTTTTCTTTTTTTTTATTTTGAAATTTTCAAGGATATTATTTTTGGGATTTTGCTCGTTTTGTGGTGGAGCAAGGGATTTTTTCTTTCTTTTTTTTGAAGGGGGGGATTTTGCTCGTTTTGTGGTGGAGCATGGGATTTTTTCTTTTTCTTTTTTTTTGAGGGGAAGCTTGTCCTTTTGCCAATTCTTAGCTTTTAGACCATGTGCATGATAGGATGAACAAGGGAAACCGTTCACTTTATGACAATAGCTATGCATGAGTTTGTCGGTCCAAGACATCACAATGTTATTAATGTGTGACAATGTGTGTGGTCCAAGAGGAAACCTGATTTAACCAGGAACAACCTGTAGCACCTAAGGACTGTTCGACGTTCCATAGAGGTTGCCTGAAACTCTAAGAGTGGCTAAGTGACTGAAAACACCTAGATATTCCTCAAACCAGAGCCTACCTAAGAAATAAGGTGCTATGGGATTTATTACTATTCATTCGTTCATCATTATTATTATTTTTTGTTTTTGCATGGTTGTGAATGGTGGAATGAGACCAATACTAGAATGAAGGTGCCCCTGATTAAGGCAACAAGACTCAGTGGACGAAAAATTATCCAAACTAACCGAATGACCACCAATACAACAGATGACATGTATGAAAGCAGATGACAGGAATGTGTGAATGCAATGTACAATGGAATGAGTGGAATGCATATGAATTATGGATGCAACTAGGTTAAATGCATGGAATGTGATATGCATGATTAAGCTAACATTTTATATATATATTTCACATCAGGTGTAGAAAGCTCTCAAGTAACTGCTACAGACAAATGGCCACTATCTATCAAGTCTTGGATTAGATTCTTAAGGCTCCTGCTGTTATTGGTTGCATGGCCACTAATGCGGTGGAAAGCACAATATCTATTAGGATTAAACAAACAAACTCTCCCTCTTGCAAGGTGGACAGGCTTGATAGGTGGGAGTTCCACCATCTTGGCTTCAAGAAGTTGTGTTAGGATATCGGCAAGAGATTGGTCTAATTTAGTGAAATTTCGTTGTGGTTTTTGTTGTACAACAATATTTTGAGGGGTTGTAGGAAAATTGACATCGTTGATCTGGCGAAAATTCGTGACTCTGGTGCCTATAATACGCATGTTCTTATTTCGCTCCTTAAAAGTTTCAATGTTCAATTGCCCCTGTCTGTAGACAGTTTCTACCTTCTTGGCCATTTCTATGGCATCTTCCAAAGAAGAAAAGACATTGGACGTTTCTAGGTGGAAGGATAGTTGTTCATTAATGTTTTCTATAAAAATGTCTAAAAGGTCTTTTGTTGGGGGACCCATTGGAGCATCCCCACCAAGGCTTGCCACCTTGCTAGAAAGTCGACAAAATTCTCACCTTCAGCTTGTTTGAGCTTACAAACGTCATTAATTGTGGGTCTGATTATGAAGTAGACGAAGAATTGTTTAATGAAAATTTCGACAAGGACTTCAAAGCTTTTGAGGGAATGCCTTGGTGTTTGGTAATACCAATCCAAGGCAGGACCGCTAAGGCTCTTGGGAGAGGTCTTGAGTAGCAACATTTCATCATAGCCAGCAAAGTCGTTATATACCGTCCAAAATTGTCTAATGTGACGAATAGGGTCCTCTTTCCCATTATACATTTCAAACATTTCAAATGTAGGGGCTTTAAATTTGGGGGGAAAGGGGTGACTAACTATGACAGGATCTAGGGGTTGATTGCACAAATCCTCATAGGAGTACTTGTGGTCGAAAGAGGATCTTTACATAGAGACCATTTTGTCGGCAGTTGCTTGTTTGAGCTTGTAAAGGTAATTAATTGTAGTCCTTTCTTCCTCCTCTTTAGGAGTTTTGATTTTCAATCGCCCCCTCTTGCAAAGGGCAATTTCTACTCTCATGGCCATTTCTATGGCATCTTCAAAGGAAGGCACCATGGCCATCTTTACATGGAAGGATAATTGTTCGTTAATGTTTTCTATGAAGATGTCTAGAAGGTCTTTTGGTGGGGGTATGTATTGAAGCCTCCCCACCAAGGCTTGCCACCTTGCCATGAAATGGACAAAATTCTCACCTTTAGCTTGTTTGAGATTACAAAGGTCATTAATTGTGGCTCTTTCTTCCTCCTCCTTAGGAGTTTTGGTTTTCAATTGCCCCTTCTTGCGAAGGGCGGTTTCTACTCTCTTGGCCATTTCTATGGCATCTTTAAAGGAAGACACATTGCCTATCATTAGGTAGAAGGCTAATTGTTCGTTAATGTTTTCAATAAAGATGTCTAAAAGGTCCTTTAGAGGGGGCACGTATTGGAGCCTTTCCACCAAGGCTTGCCACCTTGCCATGAAGTTGACAAAATTCTCGCCTTTAGCTTGTTTGAGGTTACAAAGGTCATTAATTGTGGCCCTTTCTTTAATGTAGCCAAAGAATTGTTTGTCTAACTCCTCCTTAAGAGTTATGGTTTTCAATTGAACCCTCTTATGGAGGGCGGTTTCTACTCTCTTGGCCATTTCTATGGCATCTTCAAAGGAATATGCATTGGCTATCTTTAAGTAGAAGGCTAATTGTTCATTAATATTTTCTATAAAGATGTCTAACAGGTCTTTTGGTGGGAGGGCATATTGGAGCCTTCCCACCAAGGCTTGCCACCTTGCCATGAAGTCAACAAAATTCTCGCCTTTAGCTTGTTTAAGGTTAAAAAGGTCATTAATTGTAGCCCTTTTTCAGGGTAGACAGAGAATTGTTGTTTGATGAACTCCTCCTTAGGAGTTTTGGTTTTCAATTGCCCCCTCTTGCAAAGGGAGTTTCTACTCTCTTGGTCATTGCTGTGGCATCTTCAAAGGAAGACACATTGGTTGTCTCTAGGTTAAAGGCTAACTATTAATTAATGTTTTCAATAAAGATGTCTAGAAGGTCGTTTGGTGGGGGGACATATTGGAGCCTCCCCACCAAGGCTTGCCACCTTGCCATGAAATCGACAAAATTCTCGCCGTTAGCTTGTTTGAGCTTACAAAGGTCAGTAATTGTGGTCCTTTTTTCAATGCGGAAAAAGAATTCTTTGACGAACATTACGACGAGATCTTTGAAGGTTTTGAGGGAATGCCTTGGTAATCGGTAATACCACTCCAAGGCAGGTCCGCTAAGGCTCACCTGAAAAATCCAGAGTAGCAACATTTCATCATACGCAATGTCCGATACATACTGTCCTAAATAGTTTTAGGTGATTAATTGGGTCCTCTTCCCCGCTATACATTTGAAACTTAGGGGTTTTAAAGTTAGGAGGACAGCGGCGACAAAATACGATGGAATCTAAGGGTTGATTGCAGACGTCCTTATAGGAGTACTTGCGGTTGGAAAAGGATAATTCCATAGATGCCAGTCGTTGCTCCAGTTCCTCCAATTGGATCTGCATGTTTAAATCTTAAAATAGACCTTAAAAATAACCTGCAAAATTAAAGGACGCATGTAATTAACATAACAGATCTTTATAACCCAGCACAACTATCTCCATAAAGAATCCTAAAAACTCAGAGAAGAGAAACAATTTAAAAAAACCCTACAACAAAGATGCAAAGTTACGGCAATACCAACCAGAGACGGTGGGCAGCCCATAACAGCAGAACACAAAAATGAGAGAAAAACCCCAACAAGAAAATAAACACAAAACACAGCCACTAATTTACCAGGCAGCGATTAAAAGAATAAATGGCCGTTTAAAGAAGTATAATGCTCGCAACAGCAGTCTCCATAAAAAATAATTTTAAAATGCGCGCATTTAAGAAGGCATCGATCATTACAATTACACACAGACACTATCCTTTCTATAGAGCGTACCTGGAAAACAAGAACCGCACTGGAAATATGCAAATGCACACCTTTTTTTCTTTTTTCAAATCTCCCTAGCCGAAGAAATTGAGTTTGTGCAAAGAGATGAAAATAATAGAAGAAAACAAATAAGAAAACCCCAGGCCTGCAATACATTAAGCATCTACTACTCCAAGGGAAAACCTCTCCGGATGTGTTTACAAACCCTAAGAATAAACCCTAAAAAGTCACTAGTCCTCGTTTCCTCTTGGCTAACAAGAAAAAGAAAACACTCCAACAAGCTCTATAAAACCCTTCGCTCTTCGGCAACAAGAACAAATTAAATAAAATAAAAAGACAGAAGAACGGAGCATACCTGTAGAGAAAGCAAACAAGCACGACGTAGTAAGCGATATGTAGTGAAAGCACACAAACACGACGTAAGCGATCTGTAGAGAAAGCAAACAAGCACGACTGGAAAAAAGATGAGAGCGCTAGATAAAGAACAAATAATCGGTGAAAAGGGGTATTTATAGGCGGAGTGAGGACCCGTCATGCATGTGTAAAAATAAAAACAATTTTTGGAGGATTCCAAAGCATGGATGGGCCCACACCGAAGCTCCCCGTCGATTCCGAAAGAAAACAATTCGTTGGAGATATAAACCATAATTGCGATGAAAAGATTTTTTTGGTTTTACAGCGAGGAGTTGATTGCGATGAGAAGTTTTTTAAACCAAGGGATAAGAGATGGAAGAAAAGTCTAATGAGAAGTTATTTAAACCAAGGGATAAGGGATGGAAGAAAAGTCTAATGAGAAGTTATTTAAACCAAGGGAGAAGGGATAGAAGAAAAGTCTAACGATAGCTCTTTTTCAATAGTGGCACCGTGCACAATACCTTAAATTGCCCAACATCATGGTCAATCTCCTTTTTTAAAAATGCTTGGAAAGCATTAAAAAATTAGTTTGGGTTAGTAGATTAGTAAGTGTTTGTTTGGTCAGGTATTTATTAAGAAGACATTTAGGTTCAAATTTCGAGGGTAGCTTATTTGCAAAGGTTATATTTTGATCTGAATCCTTTGAGTGCACGTCAAACAGATCAATGATGATGTTACGAACTTATGATGTTACGAATTTCAAGCGACTATGGTTCCTTTCACGTCGATTCAACAATAATGAATCAGAGTAGGTTTGGTGGTAGCAGCTAGGTTTGGTGGTAGCAGCCCTGGTGGTTTGAACCATGCACTTATCAATTACTAAAAATAGGGTACCAACTCTTCTATCTAATCGGAAGAAGAAAAAAAAATTACAAACAAAAACAAAACATTCAACGATAGATTGGTTTATTATTTTGAGATATATTAGTGAAAATTTTTTAAATTTAAAAACTTTTTAATTGTTTTATGGGTTTTAAGAAAGTTCTTAGCATAGTTGTTAAGAGTAAACTATAAAAATAGAATAAAAAACTTTTTTTTTTTGTTACATAGGAGAGTTGGTAACAGCCACTATTTTTAGTAACTGGCAGCGTAGGGTTCAAACCATAGGGACTGCAACCACCAAACCTATATGTCTTGTTAATTGTTGATCCGGAGTGAGATGGGGACCGTCAGTCGCTCGAGGTTTGTATCGTCAATGCCGATCTTGCATGCACTCAAAGGATTCAGAACAGACTACTACCTTTGCAAACTGGAACCACCAAGGTTTGAACCCAAGTCTCTTCTCAGCAAGTGCCCATCTAGACTAGCACTTACCAATCCACCTAGCCCTTGGGGCTAATAGAATAGAAGACTTAGATAATGTAGTGAATTTAGAAGAGCAAATTTTGTGCAAGCTAGGGAGTAAATTATCATGTTAAGAAAATAAGAAATGTTAGAGAAAAAGTGTATCATGAGATTGAGCGTCAAGAAAGTATTTGATCCAAGAAAACAAGTCAAAAGTTATAACAACTTATGATTAAGAAAAGCTTTAAAAATCAAAAGTTTTGAAACGGAGAGTAAGTAAAGCAAAATGTTGAAAATCGAAAGTTTATACATATGCATCTCATTCTACTTTTAGTGTACAGTAATGATTACAGGTAATTCAAAATTAAATGTTGTTATACACCTAAAATAAATAAGCCAAAAGAGTTGTATGGCTTGTGGAGAAAAGAATGTAGAGTCATTTAGATCCTTAAGGAAACATGTTATATCTGGCTCGATTGACCTCATGATATGGATATTATGTGATAGGCTCAGGTTTATTTCACTAGGCTTAAGCTTATTAGAACTTAGTCTTTAGGGGCTTAGTTTAGTTTTAATAAAACCTTAAGATAAGACTTAGTCTTAAGTCTTAATGTAATGTGAAACTTTGTTGCTCATGTAGAACTTGGCCAACGCCTTCTAGATAAAAAGTTGGCAAGCTTCTGATTAAGGGTTAGTAGAAGATCAGCGTATCCTCATTGTTTTAAGGATCTAAGTATGTAAATTGTGCTTATTTAAGCATTTATTTTCTAATGCAAATCATCTTGGAATTAATTTCTTATCTAGAATATTAATTCTTTATCATTGGTATTAAAGCCTAAAAGGCTCCTGACCTGTGAGGGGGATGTCCCTCGTGGAAATCTCCCTCTTCTACATTTTGCAATTTCATTTCGCATTTATCCATGTTTTCCTTTTGGATTCTCTAGTTTCGTTTCTATGGTGGGGAGTTGCAACAACTTCTTCATGAGAGCCTCTTGTCTCCTATGAGGGGAATTCCCCTCTTCCTTCTGCATTACTGCATCAAGCTTCCCATTTAAGTGCACGAAGACACGCGACGCTGCCCCTACTTCTAGGATCGTCGTTCGTCGATAGCAACCGAGCACTGCATTTGTAATTGTTTGAGCATTACATGTTGTGTAGTCTTCTGCTCTACTGTGCAGTTTCTTCAATGGTACCTCTACCTCCCATCGTCGTGGGTTTGATGCTGCTATATAGAATTTCTTGTTTGTTGAAGCATTGGCAGTTTTGAGTTGATTATGAGGTTTTATCCTCAAGACCGATGAAGGCGAAGTTGACAACAAAGAACGCGTCAACTGTTTTGAGATCCAACAACTTCACGATGGAGTGTAGCTCATGTTCTATGGAGACGATCGCCAGTTACCTCATCACGAGTGGAACTGCCTATCTGTGTGTTCTATAATGAGTGGAACCGTCGACGTGGCTACCAGATCCGGTCACTCAAGGTTTCCAACATAGGATCACATTTCCTCTGTAGCTCCTCGCGCTCAATTTCTATGGTCCTATGTTTTCCAATGCGTTGACCATTTCTTGTGTGCGCATCATTCCTTGTGTCACCTTTGGCAGCCAACGTCGTGCAACCCTAACCTGTAAATTTGTTGATTTCAGATATCAATAGATTCCCAGTGTACCGTCGACTTAGACCCCGATCTTCTCGTAGATCTAGCTATGGCACGATCAAACTCCATGTACTCGGGTGACATGTATCCAAATATCTCCCTGTTGAAGTCAAAGATACGATGTTGTGTCTGCGATGGTATCTGAATAGAACACCCTTAAGCACCACCTCACTATTTTTGTCTCCCATGGTAGATTTGGAGCCTCTGCATATTGTTGGCATCACCAAAAACACTGAACTACGAAAGTACTCTAGGGTTTACATATCGAAAGCGAGGGTTTCCACCTAGCACATAGTGACCAAATTCGAACTTTGTTGTCATAGTAGAGCAAATCACCCATGCGGGATCTGTAGACACCACTTCCTGACATCCTTTTTCCTCTGTGGTGGATGGTCAAGCACCTAGGCGCTTGGCCCTTGTTGATTAGTTTGTTGCATAGTAAAATAACTAGTAGAGAACTGGCTATCGTGCCCTTGAGCAAGCGTCGATAAATACCTTTATCATCAATCCCTTGGTGTGTTTTACTGTAGTGCACTGACTCTGACAGAGCTCAAATTTCAACATCCATAAAACACGAAGATTTTGAATCTGGATTCCTCATTGACTAAATCCAATGCATGTGGCTCTGACATCTAGCATTATACGATTAATGGATCTATTTTCCTGTTTGCCCAATCATGGAGCGCCACGTGGTGGAATACTAAAGGCGGTGCAATTTTTTGTATTTTTTTCATTGGGGAATAATTGTGTTATCCCACATTTTGTGTGGAGAAATATTTTTAGCATTCATAAGGACAAACGCATTTAATGAAGAATAGCCAACACACACAGGCGGTGTGTGCACTGACTACGGTGAAGGATGCGCCTTTTCTTGCGCATTATTGATCGAACGACCACCTTGTTGATCGATTCTTTGGGTGAGGAAATTATTTTTATCCCACATTGAGTGGGTTGAAGATATTTTATGCCTTCATTAGGGTGAATGCACCCTAACCATATCAGCCAACACTATTGACTATTGTGCAACCAGCTAGCTAGTCAGCCCACCCACCAATGTGGAAGTTATTTTACACCAAGTGGCATCCGCTAAATGTGTTGACTTCTGCCATGTATCGAATGCTTGGTACGTTTCATCCTTGGACCACCAATTTTACGAATCGAATCGTCGATTTCTTACTTTTCAATGTATTTTTATTTTACAAGTATAGCCTTGCATATAGTCGTTGGAAAGCTCTTTTCGAGCCAGTTCCAATAGGACTATTATTTTGATATTTTGTGATGGTCTATATTGAACTATGGTACTCCAAAGTTTGGGTTACCAAAACTATTTGCAAACACAAATTATTGTAAAATAGAGTACAATTTCGGTTGAACTCGACACTCCTTTAATCCACTTTCATCCTTAGAGACTTTTGGAAGTAGACTTTTTCATGACCATGGCCCTCTTACAATTCCATCATGATTTTGGGTGCTCCTACAATAGGAGGTATTATTTTTTGATCATGGGAATCTTCGGGTACTCCAAATTTGGAGTTGTCATTGTCTCTTCTTTTGACCCTGGCCCTTCTATTTTGATTCCTTTGATCATGGAATATGGGTACTCCCATCAAAGTTGTCTTAGCCACTTAGTGGCTTGTATCTTAGTGGATTTTAGCTTTTCAACTTAGCTCATATCTTCATTAGCAAGACTTGCAACACTTCTTCGAGCAACACTACATCAACCACAACTTCCACATCAGCTACTTCTGCTTAAGCTACTCGACTTCTCCAACTTAAGGATTGACTAAAGCATATGAGGAATTGCAATCCTCTAAAATGATCCATTGGATCTTTAAGAAGTCACATTACTCCTCCTCTTTGGGATTTTACAAAAAATTATGGATTTGTAATGAAGTGCACCTTGGTGGTACCTGACACTTCAACCTTTGTTTACATCCATTGTATCCCACTTGGGCATTTTTACTACTCCCTCACTAGGATTTGAAGTTCCATTGTATTTTTTTGAAGGTGTCACTTCGCTTCATGCCTTTCAACAAAGTATCATGAGTTGAAGACTACAAAGATTCAACACTTCGAACAACAAACTTTTGAAGACTACAAAGATTTGACACTTCAGAACATGCCTACTTTGTGACTTTTTCCTCCACTCTTCCTGCATCGACTATAGTTACAAGATGATTACTTGCTTGGCAGGATCATTTGTACTAAGTTTTGAGTGCATGCTTATGGTTCAACATGGTTGGTGTGAATATTTGCAACTTTTCAAAGATTGAAAGACATTTTTATACAAGACCCATTTAAGCCTAGTAGTACTCACTCCTACATGCTAGAGGTTGACCCAAGAGGCAACATACCTCGAGATCCCATTGGGGATTCCTAAATGGACCCTTTTATAGCATGTGTTTTGCTCGTTGTTGCTCCCTTTGATGGATTTGTGGTGATCTCTTTGGGGTTATTTTATATTTTCTCTCTCTTATTTTCTGAACCACTTTGGAGGATTTCATTTTTGGGCACTTCTATTTGTATATCTTCTCTCCCAAATTCTTGTAAAAGCATTGGGGTCCAATGCTTTCGTTGTTGGGAGGAATGATATGGATATTATGTGATAGGCTTAGGTTTATTTCACTAGGCTTAGGCTTATTAGAACTTAGTATTTAGGGGCTTAGTTTATTTTTAATAAAACCTTAGGATAAGACTTAGTCTTAAGTCTTATTGTAATGTGAGACTTTGTTGCTCATGTAGAACTTGGCCAATGTCTTCTAGATAAAAATTTGGCAAGCTTCTAGTTAAGGGTTAGTTAGTAGAAGATCAGCTTATCCTCCTTGTTTTGAGGATATAAGTATTGTGCTTATTTAAGCACATATTTTCTAATGCAAATAATCTTGGAATTAATTTCTTAACTGGAATTTTAATTCTTTATCATTACAAATGATATGGATATTATGTGATAGGCATAGGTTTATTAATGATAAAGAATTAAAATCCCATATAAGAAATTAATTCCAAGATGATTTGCATTAGAAAATAGGTGCTTAAATAAGCACAATTTACATACATAGATCCTCAAAACAAGGAGGATAAGTTGATATTCTACTAACTAACCCTTAACTAGAAGCTTGCCAACTTTTTATCTATAAGACGTTGGCCAAGTTCTACGTGACAACAAAGTCTCACATTACATTAAGACTTAAGACTAAGTCTTATCCTAAGGTTTTATAAAACTAAACTAAGCCTCTAAAGACTAAGTTCTAATAATCCTAAGCCTATCACATTATATCCATATCACCTCAATTGTCTCTAAGTTGAATGGCAAATTCAAGACCAAAACTATCAGGTCATGGCAGCTGGGATCTGTCTTAGATATGCTTGGACCAAGGACAAGATAGGGTTCATAGAGCAAGCCAATAAGGTTATAATTCATTATTATCTATCCCTCAAAGTAAAGCTAATGAAAAGGGAGGAGCTATAAAATGTTAAAATCACTTTGAAAAACTCCCAACTAGAAACCAAATCACTATAAGATCATTGGACCAACTCACCAATTAATTGGCTTTGTAGCTGACAGCTTCTCTCTTAAAAACAAAAAGAGCAAAGTGCAAGCCCTCACAGATCAACTTATCGCTCAAGAGGTCAATCTCAATAAGGAGAAGGTCATTTTGCAAAAGGACATTAAGGAAGAGAAGAAGAATGCAGAGCTCAGACAACAACCACGGGGCATAGATTTAATAAAAAAAAAATTGTAAGTCATACTAGGAGGACATCGCTAAGACAATACCAACACTATCCCAAGTGCTAAAATTTATTGATGAAGTTGCCACTTAAAGCTTACAAATCAATCAAGAGGTTGAGAAAGCCCTAACTATAACTTCTATGAGGCTAGTTGAGGCATGAGCGTATAGATCTAAGTTAGTCATCTCACCTCATCACTGATTAGTGGTTGTAGGAATTTAAGATAGAAAGGGAGTGGTATAGAAGGTAATTGACCTCCTGGATATAGAATGGGATGCATAACAATGCAAGGACCAAATGGATGCTCTAGCCACTTCCACTACAAGCCTTAAGAGTCACATTAACTCATTTATTCATAAGGGCCTTCCCTTCCCCTAGACTATAGATAATGAATTTCTCTTTAAGCAGGATTATTTTTAGTTGCTTGAGCAAAAGGAGGATCAAACCTTTAAGGCATGGTTGATCCCTCCCACTTTAGATGGTGTAACTCAAGTTATCAAATTTTTGGTAGAGATCAAAGTGTGATTGCACGGGTCATGGATAGAATAGAAAATTTCTCCCATGATGTCCACTTGGAGCTCCAAAAAATCTACCATCAATTTAGATAGATTGAGCTACCATCAAATAATAAATAAGGTGAAATCAAGGCCTAGATGGATAAATTGTCCTCCTAGTAGCCTTGACATATATCCTTCATCATTCCTATTTGTTCTTCAATTATTTAAATTATTTATTCTTTTCATTTGACTCCATGCACAATGGATAAGGCCATAAATTTTCAAGGATTCTTTATCTTCAGTGAGTAAAATATCCCTTATGAGTTGCTAGAATTATAGTGAAAATTTACTATAATCGAAGGAATTTTGCCTTGGCTAATTTTGTAAGTCAACCTTAGTGGGAGGCAAATTAGCAAGTTGAAGAAACACAAAGGCAAAGACCATGTGCATCGTTGATTAAAGCTAACCTAACAACAAGTTTTGATTTCCATAGGAAGAACAATCCATGGAGGCAACAAAGTAGAGTGCATCGTTGATTTTCAAAATCAACAATGGGCATTGATTCACAAAGTTGAGAGCCAAAATAGTCTTCAAAACAATATGGGTAGCTTATATTTTGATTAACAATGGGCGTAGCTTCCTAGAAAAGTAGTATAAAGGAAGTTATCAAAGCCATGTGAGTCATTGATTGCTCATTTAATGTCCCATGCTATTTCATAAATTTGGTAAAGGATTTGCCAAAGAAAAAACCCTAACATTTGCTTATACTAAAGATACCTGACAAGTGTACCAATAGTTCATAAGGTTTTAAGATCAAAACTCACATTAAAAAAGGCTCATCCTAAATCACAAATATGTGGCAAATCCAACAACTTATAGAAGATTGAAAGGGACATTAAAGCATCCAAATTGCAAAATCCTGTAGGCCATCCCATTTAGCTATTGATGACCTAGGCTATCTCAATGAGCTCTTCAAAATGAGTAAAATCAACCATATCATTGGTTGAAGCGTATCAAATTCAACAACTATAGAAATTTTATTGTAAATCTAATTAAGCTCACTATGACAAAACACATGGCAGTCATGCAATCTCCTTGCTCTACGATAAAAAATAATCAATAATTAAGATCAAATCAAGGCCAATCTGATAACTCAAACAAATTGGAAAAATATACAAACAATATAGCATTGGAAAATAATTCTAACCATTTGATATCAATGATTAATGGCCTAAGAAGGAGAATACGACTAAAACAGAAGATCAAGAGAAGCAGTGCCAATCGTCTGATCAAATGAAGAGTAGACTAATCCAATAGGCTGCAACCTTGGAGAAGATGACAACATTCTTTCAAATTTAGTCACTAATCTTTCATAGCAAGAAACCTCTATGACAATTTAAAATGCATCTATCCACACCAATTGGACATATTATTCCAAGTAAAGTGGTTGGTGTCTTAAAGATAGTAGAAATAGAAGCTCCAGTTCCAAAGACCTTGATTCTAGCCATATTTGTTACAAATGAATCTTGTGCTTAATTTTAGGATAATTTCTAGTAAAAGTAGTTGGTAAAATCAACAGAGGATCCAAATTCAAAGGTCTTGAACCCCTCGACATTGACAGATCTAGTTTTGGAGACCTCAAAGCCATTAACATTGAGTGTGGACTAGTCTCTCGCTCGATTTAGAGAGGAAATTTGGATTTCTTGTATAGTTTTGGAGGCAAAGAAACTTTGTATTTTGGCATATAAATATTAGTTTCATTCTCATTATAAGGCATTGAAAATTGCATTCTCATTCCTAATAACTAACCTTGTGTGTATTTATTTCACTTTTCTTCTATGTATGTGGACTCAAACCTTAACTCATTTTGTTACAACATTTGAGCCTCTTTAGGTCTAACATCTCTGTAAAGAAATCTTGCGATATATATGTGTTTCAGGCACCCACAAGGAAAACACACAAAAGGATTTGGCAATGAAGAACTAAGAAATTATATCTAAAAATTGGCTATAAATAGCATGATACACTACCTTTGTATAATCCTTCCAAAATATATAATATAGGATTAAATTAACTCTAATGTCATACTAGCCCATCTGCTCTTTTAAGAATTATACTTGACTACCTAACTTTTAATTAATCCTTTTGATAGAAAATAAAAAAAGTTGGCCTATGAATTTTATGCAATGTTATTTTCTAGCCAAAATATAAAATATAACATAAAACATAATATTAAATGCTAATCCCTATCATTCCTCCCCACTATAAAAGCATTGGACTCCAATGCATACAAAAATAAAGGAAAATTGTGGACCAACTAGGGGTGAGAGATCTATCGAGCCTGATATGAAAGTTGACCTCATATAGCAATAAGGTAAGAAGTGGAATATCCTTGGTATGTTTGGCGATTCTTGGTGTCAAACACATGATCAACATTTGGTGGAAGTTGAAAGTTAGTTACAACATTTGCAGGATGACAAACGGTTGGCATTGTCTCCAATATAGAATCATGTTATGGCTTGAGCAGAACAACAATGGCAATTTCAGCAATGTCCAAGTGTGTTAGAAGATCAAGGCAGAAAGCATTCATAAACACCTGGTACAAGATAGTGTAAGGCCCATAGCAAAGAGGTTTGATCTTACTATGTGCCTTCTTAAAAAATGTTGTTTGTTGAGGTACAACCAAACTCTACCTCCAACCTATAAATGGTGTAGAATGTGGTGTCAATCCATGGTTTGATTTTGCTTCTATTGTTGTTGAGTCTTGTACAAAATTGAAATAACCTTAGATTAAAGCTACTGTAAATTATGAATGAAGGATCGTGCTTTATCTTGTTCTTTCTGCATATGGACAATGAAAGGAGATGTAAGTGACAAAGGTAACTCATATGGGGCTAACGGTTGAATACCTAGATAAAAGTCAAAGGAAAAATGACATGTGGATGAATGGATAACTTGATTATATGCATGCTCAATATGTATAAGACTAAAGTCCTACTTAAACAAAGATGAGTGATGGAAGATATGAAGACTCTTGACAAGAGTACGATTAACAACTTCAGGTTTGACCATCAGACTATGGATAGAAAGCAGTAGAAAAGTTGAGAGACACACCTAAGAGTTTCCACAAAGATTACCAAAAATGACCAACAAAAAAAGAATCGTGATCAAACACAATACTAGTGGGAAGTCCAAAAGAATACCAAACAAAATCAAATAAATGTTGGGCTAAATCGACGATAGAACTAGTTTTACAAAATGGGATAAACTTAGCCATGTTACTAAAATGATCAACAACAACAAAAACACAACTATGCTAACAAAAATTCATAGGAAACCCACTAACCAAAAACATAGAAATGCTCTCCCAAGGGTAAGAATCAATAGGCAATGGCATGTTGAGGCCCAACTTTTTGTTAACTGCCTTAGAATGACAAGATACAACACATTTTCTCAAATACCTTAGAATATCACGATCCATATGGGGCCAATAAAAAAAATTCTACAAGTAATGAAGAGTTTTTTGTTTGCCAAAATATCCATGTGCATCCTTAAGAAGAGATGGTTGATTCTCATAGGGTACATAGAGTTTATCCATACGATAGAGTAATCCCCCCTTAATATAATAATTCTAAAAAGTGCTTAAGTTAGAAGATGTAGGATGCTGAAGACATTGGTAAACCTATGCAAAGTCTAGATCATGAACAATGGTCAAGGCATGGAATGAAGGAGGACTACTTAAACAATCAACCATTAAGTTTTTACAACCTTTTTTGTACTTTATGATTAGGTGGAATTGTTATAAATATGAGGCCCATTTCATGTGATGAGCTTCTTGGATCTTACTCTAAGACTAAAGGAACTAGAGAGGAAAATGGTCAATTTGAACAATGGTCTCCTTACCTAGGATATTGATGAAGATTAAAACATCAAACCACAAGTTTTATTATCATATATGCTTAAATAAGTATTAGAGATGTACAATAATCTGCGTGCTAAATTTGGATAACAAGATAACATAGCTATCTACCATCTAGCTATCCTTATAACAAATTAACATATGATCTAATATTAGAACTTAGGCTAAATTTAGCTAACAAACAATATAACCTTAGCACTTAAGCTAACAAACAAGATAACTTATTTTTTACAAAGCCAACCATGATTTGATTTGCAAATTCATGGGTATTCGACCTACCCTGAATTTCTTGCACACTTGGGTCAGACAGAACTGGGAGCCCCATGGTGAGTTCTCCCTTTGGTTTATTAGCAACGGATATTTCATCGTTAGCTTCTCCTCTTTAGCTGATAGAAACAGAGCGTTTGAGTCAGAGAAGAGAAACCATGGTCCGACAGGGTTATTTGTTCAGCCCTGGAGAGTGGGATTCGATCCTCGCATCGAACCCACGGCTGTCAGGTATGGATTCGGCTGTATGCTCTTCCAATGGAGTTCTGGGGGGAGCAGGTCTTGGAAATGATAGGTAACTCCCTGGGTAGATTTCTGGGCGTCTCTAGGGATACTATAGAAGGTAACTCTGGTGTCTATGCCAGAATCTATGTGGAAATGGATATCAGCCAACCTCTTCCAGCAGAGGTGGAACTGGAACTGGTAGAGGTTTCCTGGATCCAACAGTTAGACTATGAGGCACTGCCTTTTAGATGCAGGGTCTGCCATAATCATGGGCACTTGGCCAGGTTTTGCCCAAACCTTTTGAACTCCAAAACGGAAGCCCAGCATGGTATGCCAAACCGCCCCAGAGAGAGTAAGTCTTTTTCTGCTAAAGAAACATCCAATACTCCTCAGGGTAATGAGGGTCAGAAAGATGGCTTTGAACAGGCCAAGCGAAGGAGAAAGCCGAAGAAAAATGGTAAGGAGCAACTTCAATCTAAACCAGCCAACAGATATGAAATCTTCAAGTCATTAGTGGATCAGGAGGATCAGAATATGGAAAGTGTGGATGGGAATATTGAGGCCCATAACCTCCAAACCCATGTTTCTCCTTCATCTCCTCCTGTTTTAGAACAGGTGTTTGTGCCCACTGAGGTATTGCCGCCAGAAAATGCAGGGACACTGATAGTGCACTCCCAAGCGCCGCCAGTAATTAAAGACGTTAGCATGGGAATTGCAAAAAAAAATAGAGAAAGGCCAGCCCTGGGTATATCTCAGGTAGAAAAGAGATCCAAAAATAGCAACACTCAAGGAGCGGGCAGAAAGTCAAATAAGGATCTGATTGCAGCTCAAGGGGATAAGCTGATCAATGGAGGATCGGTGAGGACTATTGATTCTTACTGCTCTCAAGGTTTTCAATGATCATTCAATCTTGGAATGTTAGGGGTTTAAACAGTAGAACCCATCAATCTGCTGTTCAAAGACTCTTAGGCAAATGTAAAACAGACTTTTTGCTTATTCAGGAGACAAAAATGTCTTTAGATATTATGAGTAAAATAGTAAATAGACTCTGGCGGGGCGCTGGTCATATGGATGTGGCTGCCCAAGGAGCTTCAGGGGGGATTGTCACTCTCTGGAACCCTTTGGACTGGACTGCAGTAGAACATATAGCTTGGAGGGGTGTTCTCACATCTCACTTTAGAAATAACTTCACAGCAGAACATGTCTTAATCACTAATTTTTATGGGGCCCAAGACCTTGATGGCCAGAGGCTCCAATGGAAAGTTGTTCATAATATGAGGTCCTCCAGAGAATACCTAGACTGGATTATTGCAGGGGATTTTAATGCAAAATTATCTACTCGGGAACAGGAAGGTGGCTCCCCAATTTTGGATCCTGGGGACCGGCTTCTGATTGCCCAAGTCCAAGCCTTTCAATTAGTGGATGTTCAAGGCCCTGGATCTTACTTCACTTGGACAAATAAGAGGCAGGAACCACACAACAGAAAGGTCAAGTTAGATCGGTTTCTGGTCTCTGAGGAAGCTTTTGTAAAATGGAATTCTAAGTTTCAGATTTTGGAGGGCCCTGTTTCTGATCACTCTCCCATTTTGTTGGAGGGAGGGACTTTGATAGAACAGCATCACAGGCCTTTTAAATTTGAGAATTTTTGGTTGCAAAAGGAGGGCCTTCATCAGAAAATTCCACAATGGTGGGAAGCAGGTCGTCCTCCATTTGGGACAGCAATGTTCAAATTTCATAAACAACTTCACTATGTCAAACTTCAACTGAAACAATGGAGGAAAGAAAACAAGTCAGATTTTCAGCTCCAAAGGGCCCCCTTGATGGCCAGATGGGAGGAGGTTCAGAAACTCTTTAGGGAAGGAACTATTACTGAGCAACTCAAATCCGAGGATGATGCCTTGCGTAAAGCGGTTGAGGCCATTGATAACCAAGAAGAGATATATTGGAAACAGAGGGCAAGAAATACTTGGCTTCTAGAAGGGGACAGAAATACCAAATTTTTTCATCGATCAGCTTGTGCTAGGAGACAGATGAACAACATGGAAGCCCTTAAAGATGAGAGTGGACATACCTTTGATACTCTTCCTGGTATGCACTATCACTCAATTGATTACTTCTCTAAACTTTTTAAGGAAAGTATGGAACAGGATGTTGAGGCTCAGATCGAAGTTCTTAATGTCATTCCTGCCATTATCTCTGAAGAAGAAAATCAGGCCCTGCTTAGACCCATTGAGAGAAATGAATTGAGAAATGTGGTCTTTGGTATGAATACTGGTAAATCTCCCGGCCCAGATGGCTTTCCCATTGAGTTTTTTCAAGCCTTTTGGGACACTCTGGGGGAGGATGTTTTGGCTGTTACAGAGGAATCCAGAACCAATAAAAGAATGCTCAAGGCTATTAATCACACTTTCATTTCTTTAATTCCAAAAGGGGAGGAGGGGACTCAGATCTCGGATTTCAGACCGATTGCTTTATGTAATGTGATTTACAAAATAATCACTAAGATAATGGCTGAGCGGCTTAAACCCCTCCTTCATAACATCATTTCTTCAGAACAAGGGGGCTTTGTTGAGGGAAGACAAATCTTGGATGGGGTGATTCTTGCCCAGGAGGCTATCCATTCTATGCAAAAATCGGGTAATAAAGGAATGTTCATTAAACTGGATATGTCTAAGGCTTATGACCGGGTGGAGTGGAGCTTCTTGTCGAAAATAATGGCAGCCTTTGGCTTCTCCCAGGACTGGATTGATTGGGTCATGAGCTGTGTGTCTACGCCCTCTTATTCTGTTCTCATCAAGGGTCTCCCCTCGCTTCCTTTCGGAGCCACTCGTGGTCTTCGCCAAGGAGATCCTTGCTCTCCCTATCTCTTCCTCATTTTGGCTGAAGGACTAGGCAGACTTTTCTTGAGGAGAAGGCAACAAGGCCTGCTAACTGGTATCAAGGTTGGGGAGGAAACCTTGACTCACTTGCAGTTTGTGGACGATACTGGATTGGTTGGTGTGGCCAGTCTCAGGGAAGCCAGAGGAATCAGAGATACTCTTAATGTTTACCTTAGGGCTTCAAACCAGGTCCTCAATGACAGGAAATCTAAAGTGGTCTTTTTCAATCTTGACCAAAGGATGCAGGATAGGGTTATTGAGACCCTGGGATTCACAAAGACTTCTCTTCCAATAGTTTACCTGGGCGTCCCCCTACATTTCAAAAAACTAAAACTGGATATTTGGAAGGACCTATTAGAAGGTATCAAAGATAGAATGAATCACTGGTCCCATAAATGGTTAAGCTATGGGGGTAGATTAACCTTCCTGCAGTCAGTTATTCAGGCTCTGCCAATCTATAAATTCTCTATCCTGGCTGCCCCTCAATCCATCTGGAAAGAGCTGGACAAAATGGCTAGAAGATTCTTATGGGAAGGTGCAAAAGGGGAGAAAAAATGGGCTCTGGTTGGGTGGGATAAAATTACCCAGCCTAAGGATAAAGGAGGGCTAGGCCTGAGAAGCTCCAAGCTTAATAACAGAGCCTTGGCTGGAAAATTGTATTGGAGGTGGATTTCCCAGCCAACCTCCCTATTCAGCCGATTCCTATCCAGCAAATATTTGGGCCCTGTCCACCCCACCGTGGTGGGCCGCCTCCCCCTGGAAGGTTCTGGCTCCTTAGTGTGGCAGACTCTCAAGCTTGGAGCTCAGGTCATCAAAGATCAACTTTTTTGGAAAGTGGGGAGAGGGGATAAGGCTCGCTTCTGGACCGACTCTTGGGACCAGTATCCACCCATCATTGCTATGTATCCTGAATTACAGCCAATCAAGTCCGCCATAGAAACCCAGGGCTGGATCCATATTGAAAGCTATTTTGACACCAGTCAATTGGGGGAGTATAAATTTAAAAAGTTTAAGAGGTGGGAGGAGTGGCCAATAACAATCCCTCCAGAGCTGGCACCCATCTTGAACAAAATCTTGTCTGAAAGGTTCCTTACAGGGAGGGATGAGGAGGATGAATTAGCTTGGGGCTATGGGAGCCTTGGGGTTTATTCAGTAAAGGATGGTTATGAACAGCTCCTCCCTGAGCCTCCCCTGCACTCATTTCTGGTCCAGGATTGGAGAAGGATTTGGCATCCCAAGGGCTGGCCGAAAGTGAATTTCTTTGCCTGGCAGCTCATGCACAATGGAGTTCTCACCTTTGACAATCTAAGAAGTAGAGGAATCATCGGTCCTTCTCAGTGTGCTCTGTGTCAAAAACATGAGGAAACAGCTGATCACCTGATGTTCGAGTGCCCTTTTTCGCATCAGATTTGGAAGCGTTGGTTCTCTCAATATAAACTCCAGGCTAATGGTGAATTAAATCGTGCCAAAATTTGGGAAATATGGAAAAGGGGCAGATTCAAATCTTCAGCTCTCCGTATTGGCTGGGAGCTCGGCTTTCTTTTCATTTGGTGGCAAATTTGGCTGGAGAGAAATGCCCGGATCTTTAGAGAAACTTTCTCTTCGATAGACGGTGTCTGGCAGGTCATCTGGAGCAAAGTTACAGAAATTGTGGCCATCAATGCTGATGAGGAGAATCAGGATGGTCTTGGGCCTTCAGAAGAGGGGGTAGAGGGACCAGAGAGTCAAGACAGAGGTTGCTGGAAATCTCCCCCAGCAGGTTGGATCAAAATCAACACGGATGGGGCTGCAAAAGGCAACCCGGGCAGTGCGGGTATTGGTGTTGTCTGTCGAGATCATGCTGGTTCGGTGCTTTACTGGGAACTGTAGGGTTTGGGTAGAGCCACAAACAATGAAGCAGAAGCCATTGCGATCAAGTCCGCCTCTATCTGGGCTGTTAAGCAGGGTTACAGGAGGATAATTCTAGAATCCGATTCACAAGTCCTGGTCGGCGCTCTTGACTGCATGCGGAACTTCTCCGTGAAAGCGTGGAGGCTGCGGATTTTGATCTCCCAAATCAAGGATTTATGGAGGGAGTTAGATGATGTGATTCCTGTCTACGTGAGCCAAAATTTGAACAAGGTGGCTGACTTCCTTGCGAAGATGGGCGCTGAGAAAGAGGTAGGAGTGCAGCTGCACAATGACATGCCTCAGATTGATGAAGTGATTCGGGAAGGTTTGGAACGATCCCTGCGGCAATGAGTAAAAAAATGGCTAAGGTTGGTTTTTGTCGCGATTTCGTGACTTGTCGCGCTGTCGCGACCTTCGATGGCAAGCTGTCGCGATTTCGCGACATGGTGCGCCATCGCGGCCTTTGGCTGGAAGCTGCAGCGATTTCGCGACGTTTTTGGCGTAGGGTCGGCAAGGAGGGAAACCGTCGCGATATCGCGACTTTTTTTGGGAACCGGAGCAAAGGGCATAATCCGTCGCGATTTCGTGACATTTCGGCTGTTTGGAGGACGCAAGGAAAAATCGTCGCGATATCGCGACAGTTTCGACGAACTGGCACCATCTGGAAAACTTGTCGCGATATCGCGACACTTTGGAAGACCGGGCGCAATGTGATAAACTCGTCGCGATATCGCGACAGTTTTGAGGTTTGGGAGCTGAAAGAAAAAACTGTCGCGATATCGCGACACTTTGGGCAAACTGGCGTCATAAGGAAAACCTGTCGCGATATCGCGACTCTTTTGCCGACTGGATGCAAAATGGAAAATTGGTCGCGAAATCGCGACACTTTTTGTGGTTGGGCGCCGAAAGGAAATCTTGTCGCGATTTCGCGACACTTTTGGCGCATAAGAAGCTTTTGGAAAAACCGTCGCGATATCGCGACTCTTTTGCCGATTGGTTGCAATATGGAAAACTGGTCGCGAAATCGTGACACTTTTTGTGGATGGGTGCTGAAAGGAAATCTTGTCGCGATTTCGTGACACTTTTGGCACATAAGAGGCTTTTGGAAAAACCGTCGCGATATCGCGACACTTCTGCGGCCAGGGCACCAAATGGATTACTCGTCGCGATTTCGCGACACTCTTGCTGGCGGGGCGTTTCGGAGAAATATTGCTGCGATTTCGTGACCTTTCTGGAGTTCGGGAGCTCTTTGGAATTCTTGTCGCGATTTCGCGACTCCTTTGTTGATAGGGCGCCGGAGGGAGTTGCCGTCGCGATTTCGTGACCTTTTTGGTGATCGGGTGTCGAGGGCTCTGGCTGTCGCGATTTCGCGACATGTCGCGTTTTCGCGACTAGTGGTGCCGTTGCGGTCGAGACGGGGCTGACTGTCGCGATTTCGCGACATGTCGCGTTTTCGCGACATGTCGCTTTTTCGCGCCCTGTTGACTTTTGTGCTCTTTGTTGGTTTGTGCAGACTTTTTTGCTCTGCTCTTGTAATCTTGGTCCTTGCTCTTGGTTGGGATGTGCTTTCTCCCGTTTGTAACAGTTCTTTGTATTAATACAAGTTTTTCATTTTTTCAAAAAAAAAAAACAAGATAACTTAATTTAACCAATGTCAACTAAACTCTCAACAAACAATCCTATGTGAGCTTGTAAAATCCTCACATGGGTACATAGGTTGGCAATAAAATAATATTCCTATGAACAATAAAATAATAACTAGCCTATGACATAAACTAACACACACACACACTCCTAGCTGGGTGTTCTCATCATACCTCACCACATTAGAAGCATTGTACTCTAATGCTTTTACAATAGAAGTAGGAGGGTGAGTAGCGAAATATTGAAAATATATCTCAATGATAGAATTAAATCGAAGTTAAGATGCCATGTTATCGCAAGCTTGGACAAGTTCAAGGATGCCAATAGATGCATGTGATAGAATACAATATTTGATCACAAATCTATTGCCAATCGATGAGGACCAACGACCTGCTGCAAAAGTTGTAGAGTCTGCTACAAAACATGAACCTATCTAACTAAAGGAGGTTGCAAAGAAGAGAACCTTCAATACCATGAAGGGGATTATTAGGAGGGGTAGTAGGAAGGGCACCTAGAACAACAAGAGGAAGAACTGATGAAGGAGGGATCACCTCCTTGTAAGGAGAAGGTGATGCAGTTGGATCTAATGTGTCTCGTGGCCTACTAAAGATTAAGGTAATCTTTTATGGCTGATTAGAATGAAGCAAAAGTGTGGTATTCTTAAGACTAGTAATGATAAATATATTACTCACATGATGTAGGGTATATGTGTTGTTATACACAATATATTGAGTCCTCTTATCATATTGATAGGGCTCGCTAAGAATTAGACCACAATAGTCCATCTAAGTCACATCATAGGTGACTCGATCCACAAAATGCGTACCAAATGCAAAGGACATCGTGCAAGTTTACATAAAGAAAATATTTATGTAAACTTAGGCACTCAATCTTAGGGTAAGTTATGATATCATGACGACTCCGTTAATAGCAGTAGTGAGCCAATGAATGTTATTAGGTTTGTATTTTGGTATTAAATCAATATATTCATAAAGAAAGTTTGAATTTATATTTTTCATATTTTATTTTTAAGAGATCAAAATTATTATTTATATTTAAAAGTAATAGGTTCAAATATAAGATAATATATAATAATTTTAAATTATTTAATTTTTATTTTTATATGATAAAAACTTGGTATAAAAAGAGTATTCCTTAATTAAATATATAAATCATTTTTTAATAATTTTAAAATATATAAGTTCTATTAAGGAGATATATAATATAGAGAATTTGAGAGACTGAAAGACCACTTGTATTTAGCTCTTTCACTTCTTTTACTTGATTTACATCAACTTTTTGAGGTATTGATTGATGCATTAGAGTACATATTAGGAGCTATTCTCACACAATATGGGCATCTAATTTCATATGGAAGCACTTAATGAATCAATTTAAAAATACCTCACATACGACGAAGAGCTCTACACCATTATCCAAACATATAAACAATGGAAGTATTATATACTAGACAAGAAAACCATCATCCATATAAATTATAGATCTATAGAGTTCATTCAAACATATTGTAAGCTAAGGAATGAAATACATCAAAAGTGGATATATCTATAACAATTTTATTTGATCATAAAGCATAAGAAAGGGTGTGTCAATTCAATAGTAGATTTTTTGAATCAACCTCTAATCATAGTACTCATAACCATTCTTTGTTCTTGTGATAATGATACTTTCAATTGGTCCACTTTGTATGAAATAAATTCTTATTTTGTAAATACATGCCAAGCTCTTCATATGGGTAAGCATATCTTTTATTTTTATTCATAAGATATCCTCCTCTATCACATGGGACATATTTTTGTACCATGTATTATGTTCTCAAACATGATTTGTAAAGTGCACTTTAGTAAAATAGCAAGTCACATTGGGATGGAAAAAACATTAGCAATTCTTTAAAAGGGTTTCTTTTGGTCTAAAATAAGAAATTACGTTGGGATGCACATCATGTCATGTATCCCCTATGTTGTAGCCACACTAACCAATAATAATTAAAGATTTCATACACTATTTACAATGCCATCCAAGCCTTGGGAATCTATCTCCATGGATTTTATATTAGGTTTACCCATATCTAAGCATGGTAATGATTGTGTTTTTGTAGTATTTGTTTTTTTTTAAATAACAATCATGATTCCTTGTAAAAAAACCATTTCAATTAAGAATATAGCTAAGATCTAGTTTAGTCATGTATGGCTTGACTTTGGCTTGCCAAATTCTATTGTATCACATGTATAACATATTCTAAGGTATTTTTGGCCCACCCTATGAAGCATAATGGACACAAAGTTGACCATATCCACAACCTTCCATCCTTAGATTCATGGCCAAACAAAAGTTGTGAATTAATTGGTTGTATGTCTTATTTGAGTGTACAATATCAAGCATCTATGCACATGGGATGAGAACTTCCCGTACATTTAGCATGGATACAATGGAAATCTACACAATTCTACCAAACACAACCTATTTCATGTATATTTTGTATTGCATCTTTGGTTCGAAGTTTTATAACTTCCAATTTTTGGACATTTTATTCACTTCTTCCTTTTTGAACCTTTTTGTATTTTGATCCTTAAATCTTCTAGATTAGAAATTTTGCTTTAATTTTGTTCGATGCATTATTTTCTACTTCTTGCTTGTTTTTCCCTCTACTTAATATTTTTTGAAGGCAACATCTGAGTGACTTATTATTGAGGCATAATAATAAATCTCACATATTTACATAAAGATAAAGTCTCTCATGATTGCTCATAACTCCTCACTTCTAAACATGAAACTTCACTCACATAACTCACACTTACTAACATGACACCTCACACACATAACTCCACACTTACATGGCATACTATAGACACAAATATTAAACACACCCTGGAGTAAACTATTTATAAGGTCCTTGCATTAATATTGAAAGATACTAAATAATACAATACCTCCAATAGATGCATGTGTTCATTTCATTTTGGTCATGCATAGAATAATGTTTTGATCTTGGTGCATCGCCTTTGTTAGATTAGGTTTTAATTTATGTAATTTCTCTCCCTTTTCATTTGATGAATGTAAGTAGTTTAGGAAGATGAGCAATGAAGATCATACTAAAGGAGGAACCAACCTTAGCAAAATCCTAAAGGTTTCCCTATGAGTGTGTCCTTGAATCATAAAACTTTTATACCGTGTTGCTCTATGCGAGGCATGGGTGTTGAGTGCATCCGACTACTGCAACGGATGATTGTGGCATTCTAAGTGGGCAACATGTTCATAATTTACTTATCATCTATAGGTTTATGTTTCCCCATAGAACTTGAAGTGCAAGTGATAACCTTAAAAACACACTATTCTTTATGTTTCCCTATAAGCCATAAAGTGTAAATGTCATCCTCTATAGTGCTTACTTTTTATGCCACTCTAAAAATCCTAAATTGTAATGGATATCCTCCATGCTACTTTTTTATTAAGTTTCCATTTAAATCCTAAAGTGCAAGGGACAAACTCTATAGTACCTTCAAACAAAGATGACTTGTATGGATTAACTTTGAACTCTCCTACCATTTTATGTTTTGCAATTTGCCTCCCCATATTTTTCTTCACATCTTTAATTCCTTATGAATTTAAACTTGGGTATTGCAATTACTTATTCCTAATACCATTCTTAGTTTCTTCTAATGTATGCTCTTATTGATTGTGAAGGCCTTCTCCATTTGATTAGGCAAAGGGGATCTCTTTACCACATTTTTGGGGTTGAAATATCCTTTATTTAAGTTTCTATTACAATCTAATATACTTACTCCATCTTTGAGTTTGTCTCATGAATATAAATTTTCATATTTTTTTAAATCATTTTTATTTTGCAATCTCTTGCCATGTGTTTGATCTCATAACATTTTGGCATTAGAATGAAATGTTTTAATAATCCACTTGTTGATCTAATTCTCTTGATTCACATTTAACCTTAGTGGATTTTGAAAAAGATCTTGAAATACCCATTGCAACACATATTTGGGTATACTTAACATGTTTTTGCTCCTTAGTAGTTGGGTCATCCTTGATGAATTCCCCTAGAATATTACCAAATTTCTTTAATTTTTTAATTAAAATATGAAAGTCCAAAAATCCTAATCCATCCTAAAATCCTTTTGAGATTTTCCCATTTCCACTAAAAATTTCTCACTTCTTGCTCTTAAATACAAGCCATCTCACCCCCAAACCATGGGTCATGACTCATTAATTTATCCCTACCTTCTATATTATAAAAGATGGTGTGAAAAAAGTGCTTTTGAAAGAAAAAATATGGAATAATGTGAGCTCAATCCTAACTTCATTTAATCCATTTTTAATTTCTATTGAACTTACATATTAACTCTTTATTCTTAAGAACCATTGCATCATGTTCAATTATCTTATCCATAATAATCATTTTTGGTGAAACATGTGCAATTTGAATAGAGATAACCATATAGTCATTCTTCTTTATTATGCAACTAGGACATCCTTACTTTCACTTACGACTTTTATAAATTACTTTCATTCTCTAATAATTAACTTTTCTTTATGATAATAAAATGGCATTTGCTCAGCTAGTTAGGTTCCTCAAATTTCATAAAGGAAACCCAGGTTCAAATCTTGCCTAGCGATACATGGATAATAGACAAGTTGTAATACCATTATGTGATGATGATATTATATATATATATATATAAAGCGAAAAACACCTTATGGGGCCGCCTTGGTCTAAGAGACCACGAATAGGAGGTTCTATATCATCAAAGTCACCCGGGGGGTCGCACCCAGCCCTGCCCACACCAACATTATCAATTGGATTTTGGGTACCCAATTCAGCTTTTTGGTAGGGTGGAGATTCGAACCTGGGACCTCCCTTGGAGGATTGCCCTCTCCTCTCCAACTCACCTACAACACCCGGGTTTGATGATGATATAATATGGGTGAGGGTAGTTTCTATCCAATGTAGCCAATTTTAATAGATATATATATATATATATATATATATATATATATATATATAGGTGTCTAACTATTGTGGATTAATTGAGATGAGAAGTGTATCTATTTGTAAGCTCTCAAGCTCTAAATAAGAGAGATGTAATTTGTTAAGGGTGGAGGACCCGAGCACAACCCTTTTTTATCAATCAATCAATATTTCATTCTTTAAATAAAATTTTGAAAAAAAACTAGAATAACACTCCCTTCCTTCTGAAGGTTCCATAATCAAGGAGGAGGGACGTTTTTTGCAGGACTGCCCAAACTATCGAACTTGTTTCGGCCATATCTCACTCATCCGGACTCGGATTGAGCTAAAATTTTGAGGGTAGATGCCTAAAAACCCTAGAATGTCTCCACCAATTTTTAGATCATTTGGAGCAACACAGATCCTAGCGCATCCCTATGTGTGAACGAGATTTTTGGCAAGCGGTTGTGCGAGGGTTTCATCTGGGTTGAGTGCAAGCAGCTCCAGAGGTTGGTTTTTAGGGCCTTCGGGCCCTAGCGGCCAATATTTTTGTGGTTTATGCTCAATATTTTAGCAGGATATGTTGCAGGGGATCCAAGATGGGTTAGAAATTTATCTTTCAATAGATCATGCTGTGAACTTGAGTGACAACGACTTCCAATTTGTTGCACAAAAGAAAAGTGAAAACCATACCTTTCCACGACGTCTAGGGCAAGGATTAAAGAGATCACGAAACAAGTTTCAAGCAGTTGATCAAAAAATGGCTCAGATCTCAAGTGAATCTGGTGCTAAGGTGCACCCACAAAATAATTCTACTGTGAAAACCCCTGTCAAGGGTAAGAATTTCGAAGACTCAGCCCCAAAAATGAATTTTAGGGATGCCCTCCATGGTGGACAGCCTCAGCCCAATGCTAATATTAATCTTAGGGCTTCCCATAAACCTCTAAGAATGCCTAAGATTGATCCCAGGAAAATGGAGTCAGGATGTCTTAAAGCATCTGATGGAACTCCTATTGTTAAGCTTGATATGGGTAACATTCAGATTGGCATTGAAGATTTGGAAAAAAGAGGACTAATTTGTCGGTTCATGGGTTTTCGTCCGAGCCTATCTCGCTTTCAAAGTCTCGGGCTACAAAAAGCTGGAAAACTAAAGGTGAGTTACAAATCTCTATTTATCCAAATGGTTATTTTCTTGTTTTATTTGCTAATAATGAAGATAGAGAGAAAACTTTTCAAGGGGGTCCTTGGTTTTTTGGAAGGGCAGGGCTTTTCATGAAGCCCTGGCATACTAAATTTAAATCCGAAGAAGAGATGCCTTCTATAGCTCCCGTGTGGGTTAGACTCTTTGGCCTCCCTATTGAATTTTGGAATCCTACTATTTTTTCTTCAATTGGAAACTCTTTAGGAACTTTTATGATGACTCGTTGATTGTACTCAAAATTTTGAACATATTATTTATGCTCGAATTTGTGTTTTAATGGATTTTGACAAACCCCTACCTAAAAAGATCACATTACAATTTGGGGAAGACACTTGGGAGCAAGTAGTGGACTATGAGAACATTCCTTTTCATTGTAGAATTTGCCATGAATATGGTCATTTGGCTAGTGCTTGCCCAAATAAAATTCCTGATCAAAAGAAAGAAGATATAAACTCAGCAGGTTTCCAAATGCCTAAGAAGAAGAACACTCAGAAAAAACCAGTTATGAAGGATCAATCAAAGTCATCTGCTAATATGTTTGAAATCCTTTCCACAAATGATGTCCCAAGTGAGGAAGAGGAAATAATGGAAACATAAATCTTAGAAACACAATTTAAATATGAAGGGAAGAACTCAGAGACAAACCAACAAATCAAAGGTTTTCAATAGAAAAAAAGGGAGAAAATTTACACAAGAAAAACAATCTTTTAAATGTCAAAACTTCAAATAATACAGGTCCCAATATAGACTCTGTTGAACCCTCTAGTAAAATTTTGGTTGTGTACGAGCATTCTTCAAGGTTAGAAGCCATCTCAGATTCAATTGGAGTAAGTCAAGAAATAGGAAAAAAAATTGAAGATGGATTCTAATCAAAAAGCAGGTCGCAAGACCAATCAATATCATATGGTAAAAGAAGGTGAAAAGCTTGTAGAGGAAGGTAAGATTAATGCCCTTCCCAAATTTTTTAGCCCTGGTATTAATGAAGATCATCACTTGGAATATTAGAGGACTCAAAGGGAGTCTTTCAAAACAAAATGAAATTAGAAGAATGATTCAGATAAATCATCCACATCTTGTTTTCCTTCAAGAAACGAAGATGTCAATGGAGGATATGGACTCAATTGCCAGTAAAATTTGGCCAGCTGGAAAAGTGGTTTCCCTCAGTTCCCAGGGGACTTCTGGTGGCATTGCTTGTCTTTGGGACCCAAAAGAGGTAGTTATTCACCATATGGTTGGCAGTTGGGGTCTGTTGGCTATAGCTATTCAAAGTAGACATTCCAACCAAATTATGCTCTGCATTACTTTTTATGCTCCGACTGCTTTGGAGGAAAAAAGAAGACAGTGGAAGGATATAACTCATATTATCTCTCATTTTCCTGAAGCTTGGATCTTGATCGGAGGAGATTTCAATACCATCCTCTCTCTGGATGAGAAAATGGGGGAAATAGAAATTTGGACAAAAGCACCGACCTCATGAGCGAATATATTGCAAACCTCCATCTTGTGGACATCCAACCGGATAATGGCCTTATGACTTGGTCTAACAGAAGGCAAGGCTTAGCTTGTATAATGGAGAGATTGGATAGGTTTTTGCTCTCTAAAAATTTCTTAATCCATGGTCACATTCCTAAAGTGAAGACTCTTAACAATGTTGGTTCGGATCACTGGCCACTCATGGTGGAAATGTGGAAAACCAATGTGAGTTTCTCTCCTTTTTGTTTTCAATTAATGTGGCTTAGAGACAGTTCCTTTAGACCTCGTGTGCAACAATGGTGGAAGGAAGGTAAGCCTAGGCATGGGACTAAGATGTTCTATTTTGCCAAAATACTGCAATACATTAAATCCAAAATCAAGACTTGGAACTGGAAGGAGTTTGGGGATGTTCATAAAAAAAACATGAAGTTATTGCTCAACTTGAAAATTTGAATAAGAAAATCCGTTTAGATGGCCTCACAGAGAATAGAAGTGCAGATGAAATTAAACTCACAACTCAGTTAGAGGAATGGGAAAAAAGAGAAGAACTCTTATGGAAGCAAAAATCTAGAATTCAATGGCTCAAAGAAGGAGATCGAAACACAAATTTCTTCCACAAATCTCTTCTAGCTCGAAGATCTCACAACTTTATTTCTTCCCTGAAATCAGATTCTGGAGATGTTGTCTATACTTGGGATGGCATGAACTCTATTGTTGTCGATTACTTTTCCAATATTTTTGCTGCTACTCCTCTTGACTCAACTTCTCAACAAAATGTTCTTCAAGCAATCCCTTCTCTTATCACTTCTGAGGAGAACTCTATTTTGACTGCTCCTGTTACTATCAATGAGCTTCAACAGGTAGTTTTTAAAATGCAAAAATGGAAAACCCCAGGTCCTGATGGTTTTCCCATTGAGTTCTACCAAGAGTTCTGGGATATCCTTCATGCTGATTTATTAGAGGTGGTGGAAGAAGCCAGGAAAGCCAAAGAAATTTTGAAGGTTATCAATAAAACTTATATTACTCTTGTTCCAAAAGCTCAAGAGGTTGATCATATCTCAACTTTTAGACCTATTGCTTTATGTAATGTTCTTCTCAAAATCATTACTAAGATCATGGTAGAAAGGTTGAAGCCTCTTTTGCATAAGATTATTTCCCCTGAGCAAGGGGGTTATGTGGAAGGGCATCAAATAGTAGATGAGATAGTTCTTGCTCAGGAAGCCATCCATTCCATGGATATGCAAAAATCTCCTTCCATGTTCATTCGGTTAGACTTATCCAAAGCTTATGACAGAGTGGATTGGCACTTCCTTATCAAAGTTTTGAGGCAATTTGGTTTCTCTAAGGATTGGATGGATTGGATTATGGGATGTATCTCTTCAGTTTCCTACTTAGTTCTTATCAATGGCAGGCCTTCTCAGTCATTCCCAGCTTCCAGAGGTATTAGGCAAGGTGACCCGCTATCCCCTTATTTATTCATCATTCTTGTTGAATGCTTGGGTAGGACTATAACCAAAAAGAGGGAAAACAAAACCCTTGAGGGAGTTACCATTGCTCATGGAGCTAGACCTATCTCTCATCTTCAATTTGTGGATGACTCTACTCTTTTAGGTAAAGCTACAGTTAAGGAAGCTTCTAATATTAAGCAAATCATTAGTTATTTTTCTAAGGCTACTAGGCAGTTGATCAATGAAGACAAATCTAAAGTTATTTTCTTTCACTGCTCTACCAGACATGAATCCATGGTCTTGGATAAATTAAGATATAATAAGACCTCCCTTCCAATCACTTATTTAGGTATTCCCATCAATATTCAAAGGCAAAAAAATAAATATTGGAATTGGTTGTTGGACAAAGTCAAGAAGAAAATTGGAAAGTGGACCAACAGGTGGCTTTCTTCTAGGGGTAGAATCACCTTGGTAAAATCAGTCCTTCAAGCTATTCCTATTTATGTATCTTCCATGTTGAATATCCCAAAGGTTGTTCTTCGAGAACTAGATCAAATCAGTCATCGATTCCTTTGGAGTGGTACTAAGGAGAAAAGAAAATGGGCCTTGGTGAAATGGGACACTTTATGTCTTCCTAAGAATGAAGGGGGTTAGGATTCTGGTCTTCTATTAATAACAACAAAGCTTTAGCTCGCTAAATTATATTGGAGGATGTTGCATAACCCCAATGCTCTTTGGGCCAATAATCTTCGTGCTAAATATGTTGAGAACAAAAGTCCTGAAGACCTTGTTCGCTATCAACTTCCTACCAAAGGTTCTCCCATTTTAGCAGTTCTTAAGACTCGGTGAGGATTTGATAAAGAAAAATTTATTTTGGATCATTCATAATGGTCAATAGGTAAATTTTTGGATAGATTCTTGGGATGGTCACAAGCCTTTGATAACTCAGTTTCCCGATTGGAGGCCTTGGATGGAGGAGCTTCACCGAGCTAACTGGATAAAGGTGGCTAATTACTATCGGTACCATACTCGGTAATTCAAAGGTTGGTAGATATTGGATCCCTATTGAGGATAGGCCTATTCAAATCCTAGAAAGGCAAAGACAAGATATCCAAGGCATCCTTCATATGAGATCTCTCTCTTGGTCCCATGAAAAATATTGTTTTGGATGGAACAACACTACTAAGGGTGAGTATTCAGTTGCTCAAGGTTATTTGACCTTATGCCATAATAATCCCAACCAATATTCTGACATATTTTCTCAATTGTGGGCTCAAAAGCTCTGGCCTAAGGTGAGGTTCTTTACTTGGCTTTTATTGCATCGTAGGGTGCTTACTGGTGAGCAACTTATGAAGCGTGGTTTTCATGGCCCTTTTAGATGTGAAATGTGTGAAGAGAATGTAGAAACTCTCAACCATATTTTTATTGAGTGTACTTTAGCCTCTGAGCTATGGAGGAGAATGGCCACTTTACTTGGCTTATAATGGTCCAATTTTTTTACTTTTGAACAACTTTGGAGGGATTGGCCTAAACAAGAGGGTGTTGATCATTTTATTAGGCAGTTAGTTTGGATGGGTTCTACCATTCTTCTTTGGAATATCTGGAATGAAAGGAACAACCAAATTTTTAATCAAGATAGGAAGGATATTCACTATATTTGGCAAAAGACCATAGCCAACTTAGTTGAATCAGTCCATCAACTCCTTAATCACCCCCAAAACTCCCACCAAATATGGGATCAAGTGATGCAAAGATTGAAGATTAAATCTTCTAAGGGCAACCAACTTAAAGGGAATGTGAGTATTTGTAAGATGGATAGGACAAGAAATTGGCAACCTCCTCCTAAGGATTTTGGAAAATTCAATACTGATGGAGCCTCTAGAGGGAACCCTAGAAAAGCTAGTGTGGGAGGAATTGGTAGACTTTCAGATGGCTCCCTGGTTTTTACTTTTGCTGAGAATTTGGGTATTCTTTCCAATAACCTTGTTGAGGGGTATGGTATCCTCAGAGGCCTTCAAGAGGCTACTAAGGTTGGATGGGAAAAGGTGTTAGTTGAGTCTGACTCTCAACTCATGATTAATATTTTGAAGACTCCTTCTAAGAATCATAAGGTTGATTGGAGAATAAAAAGAATTATTGAGAAGATTCAATTAATCCAGATGGGATTTTTGAAAGTTGATTACAATCATGTGGTCAGAGATCAAAACAAGAGTGTTGATGCTTTAGCTAATTGGGCTTTGGACAAAGGTGATCTTACTTGTTATGGCCACCCTCCTAGATGGTGGGCTTCACAAATAAGGGAAGCTCTTCTTTCTATCATTTCTTTGGATGGCTCCAGTTCTGAAGGTACCTAGTTTCTTCTTGCTTTATTTTGCTTCTCTTTGGTTCGATCAGGTTATTTTAGTTCCCTAGCTCAAACTATTCTTTCTTTTGTTTCCTCTGTTGATTCTTGCCTTAAAAGTCTTCTGGTCTAGAAAGGTCATTGTTATGTTCAATTTTTTTTTTTTTCTTTTTTGTTTAGTTTTTTAAGGTGTGTGTTCTTTTGTTTTGTTTTGTTTTTGTGTTCTTTGTGTTGTTTTTTGTTGTTCTTGTGTTTTTGTTGTTTTGTGTTTTTTGTTATTGTTCTTGTGTTTTTGTCGTTCTTGTTCTTGTGTTTCTGTTTGTTTGTGTTAATTCGTGTTTTTATGTGTGAGTGTTTTCTATGTTTTTTGTTTTTGTTTATTGTCTGTTGTTGGTTGTTTTTTATTTTTTTTTTTTTTAATTTTTTAGGTTTTGGTTGTGTTTATTTTTCATGTTTTTTTTGTTGTCTTTGTAGTGTTCTGTTGTTTTTGTCATGTTTGTGTTTTGTTATGTTGTTCTTGTGTTTTTTCTATGTGGTTCGTGTTGTGGTTTTTTTTATCTTATTGTGTGTGTGTTGGTTGTGCTTTTCTTTTTGACACACTCAAGGAGCATGTTTTTTATTTTATTTTATTATTTTTATTGTTATTTATTTATTTTTTTTAAATGTTTTTGTGTGTTTGTTTGCTCCTTGAGTATGTCAAAGGTGGTAGGCCAGGTTCGAGTCCTGGGCGATTTTGGTGGAATGGATACCCCTGCCTCCTTGGGTCTTACCCGAAAGTGGCATCCCTTCTGGGATGTTTTCCACAAAAAAAACACTCACTTCCTTATCTTCTTTTTCCCTCGCTTAAATTATTATCATTTTTTTATTGGAGCAAAAGGGTTGCACTTGACCCTAAGTGCAGTCATGCGATGGAACAAAGAGACACATTTGGCTACAATCTTCACAAAAGGGATGCAAACCCTAGGTTCAATCAAGCATTGAAAAAAGAGGGTTGTAAGAATAAACCTAAATGAAAGTGAAAATCCCATTTGGCAGTTCATTATTTTGTCACCCACTTGCTTGGATCAAAGGATGTCGTAAGTGTCCAAAGTTAAGAACTTCAATTTTCTCTTAAATTATATTTAATTATATATAAAAAATTATATTTTAATAAAGTTCAAGAAAATAATAACCACATGGAATCACAAATCCATTGTATTTTGTGTTATTCACCCAACAAACACAAAATGTAAACTTTATCTACATTTTTAATGAACGTTTATTTATTAGGTCAACAATGGCAAATGTTTTGGGTGGGAACTTGAAGAAGGCTAACAAAGATAGGCTTATAAGTGGACTTAAGGGTAGTAATAACACCAACAACATCACCCATAAACAATTTATAGATGATACAACCCTTTTTGGAAGGGTAAGGATAAACGAGGCTAGATCTTTGAATAACTTACTACAGGATTATGAAAGAGCTTCAACGCAAAAATTTAATAGGAAAAAATTCAAAATTTACTTCCTAGACATCCCAACTAAAATCAAAGCAAGGATATGTAGGTTACTACAAATGGAGAAGGCAAATTTACCCACAACTTATCTAGGGATGTCCTTATTTGAGAGAACGAGGATAGAATTATGGAATCTAGTTATAAGTCAAGTTCATAATAAACTACCAACATGGAAAGGTAGATGGTTATTGTTAGAGGAAGAGTGCAACTAATTAAATTAGCCTTATAGGAAATTCCAACATATTATATGTCCTTGTATACTATGCCAAAAATAATTACATGATAAAAGAAAATTTATGCGATTAGGATTACATGATAAAACGAAATTTTCTTTAGTGAAAAGGTGCAAGGTGTGTGATTATAAAACTAGGGGAGGTCTCGGTTTAAGAGTTCTTATGGATGCAAACTTAGGTCTTAGGGGAAAAGTAATTTGGAGATTGTACAAAGAGAGTCAAAGAAAATGGGCAAGAATTCTTTTAAGTATGTTGAACCCAATGACCCAAGCTTAATATTTATTGCATTCTCTCTACCAAATGGTTATGCATTATAGAACGGTTTTAAAAAATCAATTGATCTAGTTATTAAAGGTTTAATATGGGTGGTGGAAACTGGAGAAAATATTTATATTTGGATGAATACTTGATGTGATAAAAAACCACTTAATCTTTATCCAAGTTTGAAACTATGGATGAGATTACTTCAAGATAAATATGGTGATAGGGTTTCAAACACTTTGTATAAGGATCAAGAAGGAAGATACAAATGGAAAGGAGATTTTTTAACAAGTATATAAGACATTGATGCTAGGAGGTAGTTGAGTAGAAATATAACAATGAGTACTCCAAAGGGAGCCAAGGATAATTTGATTTGTGAGTTGAATAGCTCAGGAGAATACACAACAAGAAGTGGATATAATGTAAAGAACCAATAAATTAAGAATATTGCACGAATATGGAGAGATATTTGGGATATCCTAAGCATTCTTAAAGTCAAATGTTTGTTTGGCTAGTAGGTCATAGAAGAATTTTATCCGAGGATAACCTTATGAAAAGGACTTTTCATGGCCCCTCATAATGTGTTCTTTGTAAAAAGGAGGAGGAAGTATAGACCATCTCTTGGGACACTACTCATTAGTCTGGAAACTATGGCAATGGATTCTTAATATGTTTGGTAAATGCACGGTGATGGATGACAAAATTGAACAATGGTTAAAGCAATGACAAAGCACTTTTAAAAGAGAGGCTTTACAAACAATTTGGGATATATCAAAAGATACAAAGTAGACTGTATGGCTATAAAGGAATACAATAATATGTAAAGAAAAGGAAAACAATTTAGAGGTAATAAAAATTAAAATCTGTTTAGCCATAGAGGAGTCTAAACAAACCCTATCAACTCACTCATTCCCTAATTTGGAAGCAAAGAGCCTTGGTAGATGGAGTCAAGTAATCAAATGGAATTATAATGTTAAATATAGGAGAAACAAAAAGAATGCAAATAATTTAAAGTGGAAACCACCATATGTGGAGTTGGTCAAATTAAATTTTGTTGGATCCTCTAAAGAAAATCTAGGACTAACACAAGGAGGAGGAATAATTACAAATAACAGAGGAGAGATTTTGTCTCATTACACTTTTAATAGTGGATTTAAGACAAATAATGAAGTTGAAGCTTGGGCGACTTTGGAAGGATTAAAAATATGTAAACAAATAAAATGGAACATAGTATGGATGGAAGGTGATTCACTCATAGTAATAAATGCAATTTTAAGAAAAACAAAGACTTCATAGAACATACAAGAGATAATTGTGGAAATTCAAGCCCTTGTTATAGAGTTTGAAGAAATCAGGACACATGCGTTAAGGGAAGGAAACAAATATGCAGATAAACTAGCCCATAAAGGGGTTTTAATTGAGGATTGTAAAGCTAAATTCTCTTGGTTAGAAGAAGTAGTAAGTTTATTTGAGCCTAATTTAAATAATGATTAAGATTTACTTTAATAATTTTCATTGGTAATATCTGTTTTATTTTATAACTTTAATGCTAATTCAAATAATGATTAAGATTTACTTTCATAATTTTCATTGGTAGTATTTGTTTTATTTTATAACATTAATGTGCTTTTATATAAACTACTTATTATAATTTTTGTGGTGGCTCTTGTGCTTTAGAAACGAAACTAGTAATCTAGACATCGTAAAGTGGACTATGATAGTTCAATGTTTTGGAAATATTACTCTACCAAAATATAATGCATAAATAGTAAAGGTGAAGTTTTGGTATGAAGGTTGTTGAAAAAAAATGTCAAGAAGGATGTTGAATTCTTGAATATTTATATCCACAAAGAAAATTGAAAAAGATCCAAAAAATGAAAATCAAGGATTCAGACATTTTATGTAAAATGATGTAGGTTTTTAACTATAGCAATTCAATTGAGATGAGAATTAAATCTATTTGACAATAAATAAAAGATTTTAATTATGTTTGCATGACCTAAACATGGCCTATGAGACCCCAAATATGGAAGCACAATTACTCAAATCATATCATATGATCTTTAATATCTTTGAGAAGGTTGTTCCTTCTCCTGTTGATTTGGGTTAGCAATTCCCCAACTTCTTTTATTTTACCGTCTTCAAATAACTCTACCATAGACCCTTTTCCAAGTGTTTCTTTGTATTTGCCACGGATATCCGAAAAACTTGGGCATTTATAGATGAAATGTTCCTCTGTCTCTATTGCCCTTGTGTTCAATAGAGTACATATCTTTTCTTCCCATTGTTCTTTGGGCGTTGTCCATCTCCCTGTTTCACATCTAAGCCTATGAGAGCTAGTCCTTATTTGAGTAATGAGGATATTTTCCCTCCACTTGATTTCAGCACCTATATATATATTTTCCTTGTGGTCATACGTTGGGTTAAACTTTGCAATATAGTATTGTCTTTTCTTGCTTGCATTTTTCCACATTCCACTTCTAAACTTTTCATTCACATAGTTTTTATGTCTTTGTTGAAATTTGGGCATTCATTTATGTTGATTTCCCAACATTTCATCCAATTCTGATTTTGTTTCATCCATGTATTCTTTCGCCTATGCAACTCTTTGTCCCTAGCTACCCTAGGCCATCTGTCGTTTTTCATGCTTTCTATTTTTTCAAGTAACATAACAACTTGGTCATAGCAATTGCTTCTAAAGGGAACATTCCAATTTTAGCTAGAATAATTTCATAAGGGGCTGTGGCCTTAATTTTTAGAAAATTTGTGATTAGATATTTTTGAATCATTTCTATTTGCCTCCATTTTGTATTTGTCGTGCCACTAGCCCACACCTCACAACCATACAACACAACCGGTGTGACAAATAGGCCAAATAAGACCTTGGTGGTCTTCCAATCCCACAACTCGGCATTCCTACACCTATTTTGAAGTGCATATAGTGCTCTCCAACCACTTTGAGTTCTTTTCATCCTACATGTATTCCAATTGAGTTTGTCATGAAAGTCTATGCCCAGGTATTTGTATTCTACCACTACCTCAAGAGGTTCTCCTGTAAACTAAAATTCAAGATGTTGTTTCTTATTTTTTACTAAGAAAATCATGATTTTTGTTTTGCTCGTGTTCACTTGCATCCCAACTTACTTACAAAAGAGTTCTAGAACCCGAAGGTTCTAGATATTTAGCTATTTTGACCATAAGAATTACATCATCTACATACAAATTCTTAAGCTTTAAAGAAGAAAGTTTGATTTGTCAAAGGTAAGGAACCTAAGTTCAACCCCTTGTTCTCTAGCCAAAAAAAAAACAATAAATAACACAATTTTTTTTTTTTCATTTTGATTTGGTTAATACGAGAAACCCTAACATTTTTTTGATTTGGTTAATGCAAGAAACCTTAACATTTTTTTGATATGGTTAATGTGAGAAACCCTAACATTTTTTTTTTTTTTGGTTAATGTGAGAAACCCTAACATTTTTTTTATTTGGTTAACGTGAGAAATATACCAAGATAGTTTGAGTAAGCTAATGACCTCTTATAAGAGTATCTTATCAATAAGAAATTTAACAAAAAAAATTCACATACTCACTTAATTTGAAATGAAATGAAAGATTTTAATTACGTCCGCGAGACCCAAATATGGTCTATGGGACCTCAAATATGGAAGTACAATTACTCAAATCATATCATATGATCTTTAATATCTTTGAGAAGGTTGTTCCTTCTCCTGCTGATTTGTGTTAGCAATTCCCCAACTTTTTTATTTTATTGTCTTCAAATAAATCTGCCATAAACTCGTTCCCAAGTGTTTCTTTGTATTTGTCACGGATATCTGAAAAACTCGGGCATTTATAGATGAAGTGTTCCTCTGTCTCTACTGCCCTTGTCTTGCATAGAGTACATATCCTTTCTTCCCATTGTTCTTTGGGCGTTGTCCATCTCCTGTTTCACATCTAAGCCTATGAGAGCTAGTCCTTATATGAGCAATGAGTATTTTTCCTTCCACTTGATTTCAGCGCCTATATACGCTTTTTCCTTGTGGTCATACGTTGGGTTAAAATTTGCAATATAATATTGTCTTTTCCTGCTTGCATTTTCCACATTCCACTTCGAACTTTTCATTCACATAATTTTTTATGTCTTTGTTGACATTTGGGCATTCATTTATGTTGGTTTCCCAACGTTTCATCCATTTCCGATTTTGTTTCATCCATGTATTCTTTCGCCTATGCAACTCTTCGTCCCTAGCTGCCCTAGGCCATCTATCATTTGTCATGTTTTCTATTTTTTTCAAGTAACATAACAACTTGGTCATAGCAATTGCTTCTAAAGGGAACATTCCGGTTTCAGCTAGAATAATTTCATAAGGGGTTGTGGCCTTAATTTTGAGAAAGTTTGTGATTAGATATTTTTGAATCCTTTCTATTTGCCTCCATTTTGCATTTGTTGTGCCACTAGCCCACACCTCGCAACCATACAACAAAACCGGTGTAACAAGTAGGCCAAATAAGACCTTGGTGGTCTTCCGGTCCCACAACTCGGCATTCCTACACCTGTTTTGAAGTGCATATAGTGCTCTCCAACCACTTTGAGTTCTTTTCATCCTACATGTATTCCAATTAAGTTTGTCATGAAAGTCTATGCCCAGGTATTTGTATTCTACTACTACATCAAGCGGTTCTCCTGCAAACTGAAATTTGAGTTGTTGCTTCTTCTTTTTTGTTGAAAAAATCATAATTTTTGTTTTGCTCGTGTTCACCTGCATCCCAACTTCTTTACAAAAGAGTTCTAGAGCTTGAAGGTGATCTTCTAGATCTTTGGCTGTTTTGGCCACAAGAATTACATCATCTGCATACATGAGGAGTTTTACCACATATTTGGCTAAATGCACACCCTCTCCCCCAAATTTGTTTATCCATTCTTCTAACTTGTCAATGTACAACCCAAATAAGGTCGGAGATAGAGGGCAACCTTGTTTGACACCTATGTCACTACCAAAACATTTAGATAACCCTTCCTGTGTTATGATTCTAGCCTTTACATGCTCATATAGTCTGTGAACTGCTGCCCTGTAGTGAATTGGAACCTCTAGCTCTTCCATTATGCTCCATAATTTTTTCCTTGGCATTGTGTCAAATGCCTTTTTGAAGTCTACAAAACAACAAAAAGCCTCCTCTTTTTTGTCCCATATTTTTTCCACTATGTGTATGAGCGTGATACAGTGATCAATAGTTGAGTGCTTGGGCCTAAAAACTGCTTGCCCCTTTGCTCTCTTTCCCTTTTCTTCTGCCCATATGCTGATCCTACGCTCTATCATACTCCCAAACAACTTTGCAAAGAGAGGGTTGATCATGATAGTTCGATAGTTTGAGGGATTATTTACATCTCCACTTTTAAACAAAGGAATGGTCAAGCTAGTTGTCCACTCGGTAGGGAAGCCATTTTGTATGACCTCATTGAAAATTTCTTTGATTTGCGGTGCCAAGATATCTACCCCCCATTTTATATGCTCTGCTTGAAGATTGTCTATGTCACGGGCTTTACCAGTTGCTAACTTTTTTATCCCTTGAATAATGTCTTCAATTGTGAAAAGTTCTTTCTTGACAATGATAGTAGGGGGTGTCTCCTGTTGGTTACTACGTTGATACAATTGTTTTGAATACTCCAACCACTGATTAACTGTTATGTTATTTTCAGTTTGCATCCTTTTCACGCTTAGTTCCTTCCAAAATTTCTTTGGTTCATGCTTCCCTAAGTAAATCAATTCTTTCCTCCTTGTTCTAGTGTATTCTTCTTTTTTTGCCCTTACCAGTTTCTCATATGCTTTTTTGTTTGCTCTTGTTTTACCCGTTGGTTCCTTTAGTAATCTTCGCATTTTTTTGCAATCTTCATCGAACCATGGGTTGGTTGGGAAGCTATTCCTTTCTTTCTTTTTAGGTTTAGCTCTCTTGCATTTGTTTAGAGCTTCTTGAATAACGTGCATTAACCATTCACTCTTATTGTAATCTCTACTACTGTGATGTAGTTCTTCCCTTTTCTGTAACTTGTTATTTAATACTGCTCTAAAATTTTGCCGATTTTCATCTCGTTAAGAGAATGTTTCCCTTGTGAGGATATTTATTTTGATTGCCTTGCAAGTGTTTTTCCCTTGGTTTGTCTCCATGCATTCGAAGTTTCATAACAATTGGGTTGTGATTGACTTAAGTTCCATTGGAGAATCTTCCACTTCTAGCTCCTCTATTTTTGGTATGTAATTCTGTGAGCATATTACATAGTCTATTACACTTTGTCCCTTATATGTTTTGCATGTATACTTTCCTGAATTTTTCCATTTGTTCATCCCATTGCAAATAATCAAATTGTATATCTTTGCAAAGACCTAACAACTCTTCTCCATATTGCGTGATAGCCCCATGCTCATCTTCTGAAGTCTTGGTCCATTGCTGATTTTCCTCTTCGGCATCCAAAGAGGATTAATCTCAATATCTTCGTTACCTTCTAGAATGTTAGCTTGCTTATTTGTTGTCCTTGCATTGAAATCTCCAATTAATATAATCTCCCCCAACTTACTGTATATTGAAATGTCTCTTTTTAGGGAGGAGTATGGGTCTTCTCTGTTAAGGTCATGTTTCTTATAGAATTTAGAATTCTTGGGAGCAAAATAACATGTTGCTATGCTAATAACTGACTTATTTTCTAGGATCTTTATCCAGATGTATTGTTTGTTTTCATCTTGTTTTTCAATTTTAATGACCCTATCCCATTCCTCTTTTATTAAAACCATAATACCCCCATGCCCTTTGCCATTTTCTATTGCTTTATTCCATATTGCTATTTTTTTGTATCCCACAAATTATGGAGTCCTACATCCATCGTGTTCATGTGTTTCTGTCAATATGATTATATCTTTGTCTCTAGCAATGGGCCCTAACCCGGGTCCTCTTCTCCAAGGGAAACCTCTACAGTTCCAACTTACCATTGTAAGATGTTCCCGGGCGGGGCCATACTCCCTATTTGTTTTGGATTTGTTTAGATGTGATGTATGCCTTTCCATTTCTTAAATATGCTTGTTTCCCTTCATTCCTTGTTGCCCTCACCTTTTCCCATTCCTTATTTCTTTCTTCCTACTGTAAAAATGTTAGGTCATCATCTAAATAAAATTGTGACCCTCTCAGCATGCCTCTATTTTTAAGTAACCTTATTTTATCCTCGTAGCTCATCAATGTGACCCGAATATGTCTATCTCTGCCTCCTTCTCTCAGCCTACCAATTCTGCTTGCTTTTTTATCTGACCCTTCCATTGTAATCGATCTGACAAGAAGTCCCTGGTTAAACGATTTGTGTCTTCCCTGTCCCCATAATCTTTCAACCCTTTGATGATTATATTTGATAACTTCTCATGTCTTTCTTTCTCTTCTATTATTTGAATTTTTACTTGCTTCTCTATCAACTCTTTTTGTTGATTGATTGGTTCTTTTACTACTTGAGACCATGTCTTTGCCTTTGCTAATTCATTTCGTAGCTCATTTTCTCTTGTTTCCATGTTTTGGAGTGTTTTATGTACCTCTTTTATTTGATTTGCATTTGTTTTTCCACCTCTATTGCATCATTGATTGGGGGGTGGATGGCTTGTTTGAGGACATGCCATTCACGTTGACCCATGTTTGCAAGGTTTTGTAGCTTTGACACTTGCTCCTTGAGTTGGTTGTTTTCCTTTTCCAACCTCCGAATGGTGTTTATAACCTCATCTGATTTAGTTTCTCTTAATTTCTCCCTCCTTTCCATGCTTTCAAGTTTCTCTTTCATCTTCATTAGCTCTTGCACATAAAGTCTTGGTGCCCACATGAGTGGTGTAGTTGTGGGACTGTAAGTTTCTTCCTCATCTGAAAACTCATTTTGGTGATTTGCCTTTGATTGTTCCTTATTCTCCACCTGTTTATGTGGTAGAATATTTTTTATTTTTATTTTTCGATATGCCCTCTTCATTGTTGTTGCCCTTGCTCGAGCTTGTCGACGCCTTAATATCCTCCAGTACTGTTTCTCATTGACATATATTGGTTCTTGCAATTGTTGCTTCCCTTCTTCCATTTTCAAACCCTTTATAGCCGAACCCTCTGTACTATTGATCCGATGAAATAAATGTGTAATAAAACCCTCCTTGCTCTGCAAACCCTCAAATCCAAACCCTTGTTGATAATAAAACCTTCTGGCGCAAACCCCTATAACGAATGTATTTCTCCTATCTACTTAAATTGTTTTATAAATCGAAAGAGGACGAAAAATGTGCTTACCCGATGAAATAGATGTTTAATACAATACTCCGTCGCAAACCCTCCTTGCTCTACAAAAACCCTTTGCCGCAAACCCTTTAATTTTTTTGTGCTGATATTTCTTGTCTGGTTCAGTGTACAGTTCGAATCTTCTCTGTTCTATCGGCTCTGCTTCAGTATCCCCACGCTCTGCTTCAGTCCTGCTTCAGTATCTTGTCGTAAACCCGATGAAATAGATGTTTAATACAATACTCCATCGCAAACCCTCCTTGCTACGCTAGAGAACCTTGGACCTTGAAAAGAACCAAATCTGGAACGTTGACTATCCCCTCACCGACAGGTTCCAATTCACTACGGGCAACAATTCACGGACTATATGAGCATGTAAAGGCTAGAATCGGAACACAGGAAGGGTTATCTGAATGTTTTAGTAGTGACATAGGTGTTAAACAAGGTTGCCCTCTATCTCTGACCTTATTTGGGTTGTACATTGACAAGTTAGAAGAATGGATAAACAATTTTGGGGGAGAGGGTGTGCATTTAGCCAAATATGTGGTAAAACTCCTCATGTATGCAGATGATGTAATTCTTGTGGCCAAAACAACCAAAGATCTAGAAGATCACCTTCAAGCTCTAGAACTCTTTTGTAAAAAAGTTGGAATGCAGGTGAACACGAGCAAAACAAAAATTATGATTTTTTTTAGCAAAAAATAAGAAGCAACAACTCAAATTTCGGTTTGCAAGAGAACCGCTTGATGTAGTAGTAGAATACAAATACCGGGGCATAGACTTTCATGACAAACTTAATTGGAATACATGTAGGATGAAAAGAACTCAAAGTGGTTGGAGAGCACTATATGCACTTCAAAACATGTGTAGGAATGCCGAGTTGTGGGATTGGAAGACCACCAAGGTCTTATTTGGCCTACTTGTTACATCGGTTCTGTTGTATGGTTGCGAGGTGTGGGCTAGTGGCACAACAAATGCAAAATAGAGGCAAATAGAAAGGATTCAAAAATATCTAATCACAAACTTTCTCAAAATTAAGGCCACAACCCCTTATGAAATTATTCTAGTTGAAACTGGAATGTTCCCTTTAGAAGCAATTGCTATGACCAAGTTGTTATGTTACTTGAAAAAAATAGAAAACATGACAAATGATAGATGGCCTAGGGCAACTAGGGACGAAGAGTTGCATAGGCAAAAGAATACATGGATGAAACAAAATCGAGAAATGGATGAAACGTTGGGAAATCAACATAAATGAATGCCCAAATGTCAACAAAGACATAAAAAATTATGTGAATGAAAAGTTCAAAAGTGGAATGTGGAAAAATGCAAGCAGGAAGAGACAATATTATATTGCAAATTTTAACCCAACGTATGACCACAAGGAAAAAGCGTATATAGGCGCTGAAATCAAGTGGAAGGAAAAAATACTCATTGCTCAGATAAGGACTAGCTCTCATAGGCTTAGATGTGAAACAGGGAGATGGACAACGCCCAAAGAACAATGGGAAGAAAGGATATGTACTCTATGCAGCACAAGGGCAGTAGAGACAGAGGAACACTTCATCTATAAATGCCCGAGTTTTTCAAATATCCGTGACAAATACAAAGAAACACTTGGGAACGAGTTTATGATAGATTTATTTGAAGACAATAAAATAAAAAAAGTTGGGGAATTGCTAACACAAATCAGCAGGAGGAGAAGGAACAACCTTCTCAAAGATATTAAAGATCATATGATATGATTTGAGTAATTATACTTCCATATTTGAGGTCCCATAAACCATATTTGGGTCTCGCAAACGTAATTAAAATCTTTCATTTCATTTCACAATAATAACCTTTCAATTTTTTACCCGTGGGTGAATTTAAGTAGATTCTAAACGTATCCACGAGGCAACTCTCCACGGCATAAGCGTATATAATTTATATCGTCGTAAACATACAAAAATTCAAGTAAGAATTTATATCAATTCATAATACCATTTTAGAAATTATTAATATTTATTTACGAAAGGAGGGAGAGTGGATAAACCTCCATAAAACTCTCCTCACTCTGCTGAGTATTTCACAGTTGGGTCTGGTCGACTCTACGTATCAACAATGGTGGGAGCCTCATGTTTCAGGGGCATTTCCCAGCCTTTACTTCTTCCTCACCCTCGCCATGCCCAATTTCATAAACCTTCTCCAACTTATCTGCGCCCTTCTATTTCCAGAATAGGGAACATCCTCCATCCAATACTCTGCAAGGACGAAGGCAGCGCAGCCGAAGATAGGGAGTCCTCTGCCAAAACAGCAGCCGAAAATGCTTCGAAGATCAAGGCATTGTCCGCGAGAAATGTGGAATCGTTACACGATGAAGTGGACACGAGGGAGCAACAGCTTCTGCAACCTGTTTCAGTCAAGATTCCGGTGGGGGACAGACAGGTAATCACCTCTTCATTGCCTCTTTTGATTGTTTTTTTTTTTCCTGTTGGAATGGTTGATTAATTTATGTGATACCCATTTTGAACTTGCGGGTGCCAAGATGCAATTTCTAGTCCATTGTGGGCGCATTTTAAATAAAACGCTTATACATAAAAAGGAAAGTAGTTTTTACTGGTCATGTGTCTGACAGTCATATTAAAAGAAAAAGATGATGTTTATTCAATATGGAGAGATACTCAACTCTGGCAGTTAGTATGTTGTTTATTCGTATGCAAAATTTTTCAAACTATAACATTTTAATAATTAAGTTTTAAAGACAACCTTACTGAACCTTAGACCTTTTATATAATAAGTATGTTAATGTATTACAATTTAAATTTAGAATGCAGTTTATGCAATTTTGCCCCATATTTTTAGAAGTAGAGACTAAGTATGTACCCTGAGTGTTCCGATTCCTTTCCTGGGTTGTCACTAGAGAAGGGTTATAATTTATTGTCTAGTTTATTCGATCATCAGTTTCAGGTCAAGTTTCCAGGTTAGAGTTTGTGTTTGAGTTCTATAGATTTAAAAAAAAAAATATATAAAAAACTTTACATTTCATACAAAAATAAGATTAACTTGTCCTTATATCATTTTATCCTGTTGCCATTGTTTTAATTTTTCTTTGCTTTTTAGTTTCAATCTTTAGTTCTTTCACGGAGAATGGAATCAAGTATAGGTGGAAAATGAAAGACAAAAATGGGACAAATTTTAGTATAAAATTTTTCATTGATTGCTGTTCGTCTAAAGTTTGGTCATTTTTTTTTGTTAAAACTCGCTGAATTTGGGAACACTGGTTTCAGATTATCTCCTATTGGGCCTTTGCTTTTGATTTTTAAGCAACCAACTGCAGCTTGAGCTTGTTTATTTTAGGTACAACATAGATGATGCATCCAAACAAGTTACAAGCAGGAGCTCCCTATATAGATAGTAGTTTAGAATCCACATCTAGCTGGGCAGAATCTAATTTAACTGGAGGATGGACCAGTTGATAAACCTCACCTTATCCACTTCGCTTCTTCAGCCCATAGTATTGCTTATAATCTTCTTTTATTTTTTTATTTTTATTTTTTGCTTATAATCCTCTTAATATGTATAGCTGTGGTAGATTTTTACCATGCCAACATTGTCAGTTGAGTGTCAGCTTTTTGAAAGGGCAATCCTGAATAATGAGGCTTAGTCGCTTGGAAAAACAGATGAACTCCAAATCCTCGGGTTCATTGCCTTAAGCTCTGATAATTGTTGTAATTAATACCTGGCGACAAAAAGAAAGGCATATCAGCATAGCGTTCCTCATTCTATAGAGAAGATTCATTTTTGAGACAGCTTGGCACCAACGGTCTTGCATAATTTTGACTCCAGGATTTTTTTTATCTCCTTTGCATCCTTCACCTTGGAGAGCAGACAAAGATTTCATCCCATTTGCCAGTGAGTTCCCCAAGGGAGTCTCCAGGTCTTCAATAACGAAATTGCTATCCCATAGTCTTCCTGCTTCACTAAGAGTCTTCCACTATTTGCTTGTACAAGTAGAGAAACTTCAAATACTCAGGGTCATTACCTGAAGCTTCGATACCGTGTTAGAGAATCTATGGTTCCAAAGTACAAAGCATTCAAAAGAAAAGTTAAATAAAGATTTGGAAAAGAAAACTATGCAGAAGAGGAATGGACAATTCAATATTTAATCTATGTTTGATGATGGTTACAAATGAGAAAATTATGTGCCTTTCTTTAGGCAAAAGGTGCTGAGGTATGCAATTGTTGGCCTCAATCACAAGCTACAAACGACAAATATACAACTAGACCATAGGTCTGTTATAAAATATGCCAATGGACCAAGCAGGTTTACAAGTTCCAACATCTCTTTAGTCAGGTTAATACAATTCTTTTCAAAATCGAAAGCTCTATTCAGAGGTCTGTTTGAGTAATGGTGAACCCCACCAATCTCTACTCCAAATGAGGTGTTTGATCTACAAATGGGAGCTTTCCCATGTTGTTTTGGGTGGAGTTGTGTGCTTGGATTTGGGGTCCTGCCAAAACATGAAGAGTCTAGTCAAAATTCAAAAGAGGCTTGCCTAAACTTGGAGAGTTTTCCAAAATCTTGGAGTGCCTCAGGATGTCAATCCTTTTTGACTATGTAATGTCCTGTCTCTAGCCAGTCACAAGTTGTGTGCAGGATTAGCCTCCTCTCGGGTTCTCCTAGGCTAATGGGAGTGTGTGGGAGTCTATTGGGGGTGTGTTCGATGCTTGGAGATGTTTCTTGTTGCCAGTTGTCAGGTCTTGGGGTGATTTTGGGATGTTTTGAACCTTACTTACTATTTTTAGTAAGTTGGTTCACTTTGGAATCTTGAGAAACGGGTGTTGGGTTTGAAGCGTCCTCTAAATGGGTATCCATTTGTATCCTCGGTTTGTGATCTTGTTAGGTGAGGACCAAAATATTAATATTTTTTTGTGAGGGTGAGTTATCGTAAAGTTAAATTTAATATTTAACTTTAATTGTTTATTAAATGTGCTTTTTGGGTCTAATGGGGACATAAGGTTGTTTTTAAAAAGGGCCAATTGATATAACATGTTTTTGGGCACCCATTTTTGAGGGAAAAAGAGTTTGAAAATGAAATTACATTAAATTTAAGTTAATGAGGCCAAAAGTGGTGTGGGTTTTTGGAGGAAGATATAAAAGCTGTTTTTTCTTCATTTTTGCTCATTCTGGTATGCACATTTTGTCTAAAATTTGGAGATTGGCCTGTCAAAGGGTTTCAAGCTTCTTGAGGACAAAAAACCCTCTTGAAGAACATCATCTTCGAGTGTGAAAGATCACTCCTGGATGGTTACAGAGGTAGCTTCACACAGAGGTTACCATTGAGCTTCAACAGTGACAGATTCAGAGCTTCCTGCAAATCTTTTGGTTTGATTTTTGTATTGTGTGCAAAAGGGAAGGGTGTGTTTGCTTCAGATTTATTATTTTCCTTGTTGCAGCAGATTTTTCAGTCTATTCCTTGCTGGGCCGTACATTTTGTGGGTTTTTCAAGACCCGGGTTTGTGCCTGTAGCTTTCTTTGGAGACGGCAGTGCGATTTGAGCTTCTGGGTGTTTGAGGATTGCAAGGAAAAGGGGTGTTTTGTGTTCAGATCTGTTATTTATTTTTGTGCAGCAACTTCTACAACTGATTTTTGCCGGGCCGTACCATTCTGGGGTTTTCCCAAAACTCCAAGTGCTTCTTTTGCTTTCTTTGGATTTACAGGGTAATTTGGGCAACTGGGTGCTGGAGATTTCACACTGGGTTTTGTCTGAGCCTGAAGAATTTGATGCTGAGTTGTGTGTTGCAGACCTTGCTGCTGTACACACCTGATTTGTGCAGTCCGTACCATTCTTGATTGTTCCAACATAGTGGCACAGGGTCCCGGTTTCACTAGTTTTGCTTCCGGAGAGGTTTCTGCTTCTGGGCAGTGTATATTGCAGCTTGTTGGGTCTCATGACCATCTCTATGTACTTCTGAAACCCTCCTGGTATTTTATGAGAATAAATTTCAGAATTTCCTTATTTTGTGTCTTCTCATTTCCTATCCAACATTTTCTTTATTTTTCAATTGCAAGCAAAAACAAAACAAAGGCACAAAATATCAAAAAGCAAAAAATATCAATCTAAAAAACAAAGCAAATTCATAGGCAGTAAATTTTCAAAGTTACAAAGGGGGTGGGACATTACAGACTAGTTTTAGGTTGGTAAGCACTTGTTCTTGGGAGTTTTACGGCTGACGTGGAGACACTACAAACCATGCATAAGTGTAGAGATACACGTTCTTCACTGTCATGACTTAGTTGCGACCTAGGATTATATGACTTGTGCTGTTTCCACACCTATGTACTCTTCCCTGGATTTTGATGGACTTTCAAATTGTTTAATGATAGAATATAGTATGATAATTTTCTTGACTGTTCTGTGATATATGTCACTTAGTGAAACCTATTCTTTTTCTTTTGCTCATTTATGTTGGATTTTACAATACTTTCCATAAATCTTCCAAAGCATAAATTCACAACAAATCATATTGCAAAAGAGTAGAAGCGATATAAGAGAGCATATACCAGGAGAGAGATATGAAATTGTAAAGATAGCCAAAATAAGGATGGGGGAGGGGGGGTGCCTGTAGGCTTCCCTACGATAACATATCACAAACTGATACAATGGATCAGTCATTGAGGGGTATTTATAGTGATACCTAATTCCCAATCAATCGACATAACCTGACTTGAAGGAAAAATTATAAAATTTTAAATATATTAAACCTTTTAACGAAGGTTAACCAAATAGGTGGTTTAAGCAATATTGCTAAGGGTGAATATATTAAAATTGCTCATAGGATTACATAAATGATGCTCGTAGGCTTACATAAATGATGCCCGTAGGCTTACATCATGAGTGCCCGTAAGTATACATAGAACATCCATAGGCGTACATTGCACTTGCCCTTAGGCTAACATCCGGTGTGCTTGTAGGCACTTCATCATTGTCAGTGTTGGCCAAGAAGGTTAGATTACAAATATTCCAACAACCCCCCATAATCTGAGTTGAAGGTCCAAGAAAAGGAGACATTAGAGATGGTACATCTCTCTCCACTCCCCTACCCCCAACCAATAATGAATGCTCGAATGGGCCAATGAATCTTCATCGAGAATCCTATTGTCTTCTCTTTCCAAAGGTGCATGAACTAGATCAACCCTTCCTCGAAAATGAAGCTGTGACTCCACATTTGGACCCGAGACGTTGAGCTTCTCATGAGAAGATCTTCAACATGCAATATTGTGACCGTAATCTACCCTCCAGTCTCAAGAGAGAAATTTAATTATAAAGCAACAAATAGTTTTCAAATAATCAGCCCCCATGGTGAGAAAAGGACCCCTAGGAACAAGGCATACCTTGTGCTGACTATCCAAAACCTTCTCCTCTTGCAGCTAAAAAATCACCCACAACACTGTAACAAGTCCTTGAACTTGTTTCACCAATGCATAGATCTCGAAGAACCGTGCAATATGGAAAAAGGGCCTGAAACGCTTCTGTATGCAAAAGTTATGGCCTTTGTAAGGATTGGGCATATTAGCACTAGAAAATCAGAAAAAAATAAATTTCAGACCTTAGGGAAAAATTCACCAATCGGTGACTATCATGTGTCACATCCGAAAGTGCCACCTGTTGCGTTGACATCATCAATCTAATTGGGCTGCCAAATACGTTGAATGGGCGAATAGGAAGCTGACACTTGGCCCAAACGGATTGGTTGAACTCATATATATATATAGATAAAAATGTTTCTGTGGCCATGTTAGTGCCATGTTGGTGTTGGCCACTACATCATCAAGGAGATAATCGACACAGAGAGCATGAGAATTGAACTCAATATCTCCCATGTATCATAAACATTTTCAACTGGCAGGCTAATCATCAGGTTGGAGTTATAGAGTTACTATGTCATATATGTTGGAAAGGGGACGTGCTGAAAAGACAAACAAAAGGGGCATCACTGTGAATTGAACTTGTGACATCGCTCATTCTATAGAGATTAGCAACCAGTGAGCCAAAATGGGGGGTTGGAGTTAGGACTCACCTTTCTCTATGAGGTGAGCAGAGGATTCAGAAAAAGTAGTTCACATAAAAAGGATTAGCCATTGCAGGCTTTGAACACAAGACCTTTTGCTTGCAATCCACATGCGCTACCACTGCGCTATACGTGAAAGGCGAAAATATGAGCTTGCCTCCACAGACATTGTGGGCTTCAGGGCGCTAAGGAATTGCAAACTTTGTAAAGTAAAAGGAATTGGATTGTGATTTGACCACATGACATCTGCTTTTTCATCCAAGCGCCTTACCATTGTGTTGTCCTTTGTTGGCAACACGTTGGCAGCCTTCGTTAAGCATATCATGCGCCCCAAGGTGTTAGAAGTGTAGAAATAGGTGCTTGGATGACTAAATGTTTAAAAATACTGAACTGGGACCCCCCCTGAAATTTCACAAGGAATTCACCAGAATTGATGATTTATCTGTATCTGTCACAGTTTTCCCTATACAACCCTTTTGTGTGATTGAGAGAAGTTGCTTTGTATTGCCTCTTACCATGTTGGATGTTACAATACTCTTCCAAAGCATACAGTCACCACAAACCAGATTGCAAAATAGTAGGAGTGAAATAAGAGAGCATTTACCGAAATACAAATAGGAGAGAGATACAAAATAGTAACGGTAGCCAAAATAAGGATAAGGGGTGGGTGCCCATGGGCACCCCCATGATACCATATTACAAACTGATATAATGGATCAGTCATCGGGGGTATTTATAGTAATACCTAATCCCCAATTAATTGCTAACCTCAAGCTGACATAACCTGACTTGAAGGTTAAATTACATCATATTAAATGTATTAAACTTTTTAACTGAGGTTAACCACATAGGTGGTTTAACCAATATCACCAAGGGTGAATACATTAAAATTGTCAATAAGTTTACATAAATGATGCCCATAGGCTTACATAAATTTTTTTCATAGGCTTACATAAATTAAGTTCATAGGCTTACATAAATTTTTTTCATAGGCTTACATAAATTAAGTTCATAGGCTTACATCAAGAGCGCCGTAGGCATATACATTGCACTTGCCCTTAGACTAACATCCAGTATGCCCTTATGCACTTCAGCATCGTTGGCCTTGGCCAGTAAGGTCGGATTACAAATATTCCAACAATTTAGTGGTACTCCTTCTTGTGCCTTTGCATAACAACTGTTATATGTTTTGTTATGGCCTTTATATTTTTGTTTATGCCTATGTAACATATATCACTTGATTATGTTTTTTTTTGTATTCACCGGACATCAATTGTCGTATTATTTTATGTTTCATTGGAGCCCTTGTAGTGATCCCTGCTTCTGCCAAGTTATAGAGAAGTAACAAGATTAGAATGTTTGAATTTTTATAGTTGTATAATAGAATGTTTTTCTGTTTTGTAGCATATTTTCTATCCATGTAAATTAGCATCTTTGTAATTAGAACTTTCCATTCAATAGCTTTTGCATGTGCCTTGTTGCCTTATCCAACAAGCACACCTTTATCCTTGTACATCTATTTAATACATTCCAATATAGGCTGTAATTTTCAGTTTTGGTGGATATCTTCTCTCATTTACTCCTTTGTCTGTGTCTTCTGCAATCAACAGTCCGATTTGTGTCTTCTGCTGTTATAATTTTGTTTCAGGTTCATAGCATTTTGGTATCAGAGCCTTGTTGAGGTCTCCAAATACATCCTTGCTGAGCTTGCTAAACGTCAATTTGAGATTATTTGAGGAAACCTGCCCTGCTGTTCAGTTTGATGCTTCAGGATTCTTTGCCCCAAGCTGCCATATTTTTCCTGCAAACAAGCATTCTCCTTTTGCTGGTCTTCTTCCCTGATTTTTTTTTTCTTTTCTTTTCTGCATGCAGCAATTGTGTGCTTGCCACTCAAAGCACATTAGTTAAGTTGAGGACATTCTCATCCTTCTGTTACCTGCAAGTTACTAAATTGTAGGAGTCTTTGCATTTCAGACAGCTTTGCAGCTAAGTCTAATTTAATTCAGTTTTTGATGCAAAAGTTGAATGATTATCGACAACAGCAGAATGAGTGAGTTTCAATGAAAACTCATGGATCAAATGGCAAATATATTCCAACTTCTCATGTGAACAATCTGTCAGTTCTCCCTCTTCGGCCATCATGATTACCCAGTGTGCCTTCAAATTGGACACCAAGATATGCATTCCTCGTTTTGATGGCATAATCGATAGGGATAAAGTGGATGCTTGAATTCGCAATCTAGGGTCATACTTAAAGACACAACTGCAACTCACAAAGGCACAAAAGATCATGGTGGCTGAAGTCTATATGGACGGTCAAGCCCTCACTTGGTGGCAATACTGTATAAAGCTTTTGGAAGCAACAAAACAATCAGAAATTGCTACATGGAAAGAGCTTCCCACTGCTCTTCAAATGTGCTTTTATCCCCTTGAATATGTAGAGGAGTTATTGCCTGTTTGATTTCATCTTTGTAAAAAATCTAGCCAATCAGTCAAGTACTATATTGAGGAATCAAGTGGCATTAGCTCAACCGGTTAAATTCCTCAACATTTCAAGGAGGAGATCCAGGTTTAAATCTTGCCAAACGATACATGGATAATATCCAAGCTTTGTTGTAATACCACTATGTGGTGATGATGTAATATGGGTGGGGCCTGTTTCAATCCCATATAACCCATTAAAAAAAAGTAGTACATTGAGGAGTTCAGTCTACTCTCTACCAAGTTGGATGTGGTTGAAACAGATGATGACCTTCGCATCAAATTTGGTTCCGAATCATTTTCTCATCTTCAAGAGGAGATAGAGTTTCTCACCGTTACATATTTAGAGCATGCTTGCCAACTCGCTCTAAAGGTGGAAGTGAGGTAGTAAGAGAAGATCGTCAATTATTCTTTTGCCTCTTATGAAAAGAGCAATTCTACACCAGCCAACTTCTCAAACCCTACCACCCTCTTGAAGAATGGAAATTCTTCTCAAAATGGCTCAACTAATGGTTTTGGCAATGGTGAGAAGAATTTTTGTGCTTATCATAAGCATGTAGGATATTCTATTGAATAAGGCTATGTCTTGAAATCAAAGAAGACCAAGGCCCTTTTAGTTGAATCATAGTCATAGTCGTAGTTGTAGCAAGAAGATTCAATGATTGAGTTAACAAATCCCAACACTTTAAATCCTTAATTTGATCTCATGGTCAATCATTATGATGCAAAAATTAGGAAGATTTGGTCATATAAAATTGTCAATTCAAGGACAAATTGGTGGATTTGATCCATGATAATGACAGTCAAAATAACCTAATTTCGCAAAAATTGGTAGATGATGGCCTCCTCCCTTGGACGGGCATATCCAGACGGCCTCCTCCCTTGCCTGGGCACATCTAGATGGCCCGGGGGACTCGACAGCCCACCCAGACTGTTTGAATTGCCAAACTTGTACACACACCTTGGGCTGTCTGGTAGTCCTTGCAGACTACTTCAACATCCCTTGGAACCATTCAGATTTATTGGCGGATCATGACTCCTACTTGTTTGCCTACCTGCCTTGGAGGCATTTTGTTCCTGAGTTGCTTGTTGCCATTCACCCATACTGCCTGTTGGTTGGGCAACTTGTTGCCTCCTCGATGTTCCTCTCCTCACTCTTCTTTCGAGTTCCAAGCCTGAGCTTTCACTGCTCCAGTCTTCCTCATCATTGCTTGAACTCGTCAAGGACACATTGTTGGACTCTTGTCTCAAGTTCCCATCTTCCACTTTGCTTGGCAATGAAACTTTGTGGATGTCTCTCCATCCCACTTTGGTTGCTACAGTTCTACCTTTTTCTTGGATATCCTCTCATAGCCTCAATATCTCTTGCCCATGCTATCTCCTTAACTTTTCCTTTCTTCTGTTTAAGTGCTCATTTTGTTGATGCAACTACTGTGTTTCCTCATGCATTCTTTTTTGTGCATGACCAATGGCTGCAAGCAAACTCATTCCTTCATATTCACTGCCTTCACTTCGAGGCTTTTGTTTTGATGGTTCTTCTTGTCCAATATACACCGCCACCATCCGCTGTATATTTTTTCGCATTCAGTGATCTTAGTCTTTCTTCTTCTTCTATATCTGGAAATGTAACTTGCACTCGAATTCTTCTATGCTTCGTAGATAGAGGTTGCAATTCCTTTTGTCTAATCATGAGTTGCATATTATCTTCACTTCTTGCATTTTCTCCTCTAAACAACCAAGCTAGTTGTTTTGCAAGTTTGTTGAGTCATTGTCACCTCTTGCACCATCTTCCTCCTTGGTCCAACTCGACTCCCCAACTTCTTGGACCAAGATACCCTCAAAAGGTTTTGAAGGCTGATTTGGTGCCACAATCAGCCTTCCTATGCTTGCTTCTTTTCCAGTTGGTTCAAAATTTACCATATTAACTTGTGCTTTTATTTTATATGGTTTTAACTTTGAACCATTAACTGTCTTGGAACACAATGTCCCGTCTAGTTTCTTCAATTTGACTACGCCGTTAGTCATCATCTCTTCTACTTGGAAGGGTCCAAGCCATAAAGTCTTCAATTTTCTTGGCTTGATCTCTCTTTTGCCATTGTACTTCAGGACCAAGTCACTTGGCTTCAAATTCATCTTCCTCAAGTGCTTGTCATGCCACGACTTCCTTCGATGTTGGGCAATCTTTGTTGCCCATTGAGCCATCACTCTCTTCTCGTCCAGTTTGATGAGTGTCGTTAGCCTCTCCTCTAGGCTCTCCTGGTCACCTAGACGGTTCTATACCGCCACTCTCAAACTTGGTACTAGAAATTCAACCGGCACAACTGCTTCTTGACCATACATCAACTGGAACAGTGTGTGGTTCGTCATTTGGCTTATATGTAGTCCTGTATGCCCATAGAATTGCTAGAAGTTTTTCCTCTTAATCAACATCCTCAATTCTGCATGTCTTCTACGTTATTGAAATTAAGACCTTGTTCGTTGCCTCTGCTTGCCCATTTGCTTTGGGATAATACAGACTAGACAAAGAGTGCAAGATCTTAAATTCCGTGGTGATCTTTTGAATAATCTCATCGACAAAGTGCCCTCTACGATTACTTGTCAACTATTGCAAAGGTACGCTGAATCTTATATTCACTTGCTCGTACAAGAAATACGTAGGGCTCTTTGCGGAATTGTCTGACGACGCCCTTGCTTTGATCCACTTCGTCAAATACTCAGTTACCACCATAATGTATCTACATCTTATTTTGTTGGTTTTCAATGGTCCCACAAAATCTAGACCCCATATCTTGAACAACTCCTGCGGTTGTGATGGGTGTAATGGCATGAAGTCCCTCTTCAACGGCCTCCCAACTCTTTGGCACGTATTGCATGTGGTCACGAACTCCTTCGCATTGCGATAGAGGGTGGGCCACCATAGCCTTGCTAGAAGCACCTTCCTCGTAGTCACATTTGGCCCCATATGCCCTCTTGCCAGCCCTTCATGAGCTTCCTTCAACGTTGAGTTCACTTCCTCGTCCATTACACATCTCCTCAACACTCCATCAGGTCCGATTTTGTACAATAAACCAACTATCAATTGAAATGGTGCTGATTTGATGATGATTTTCTTTCTCTCGGTTGTTGTCAACTCTTGTGGCAACTCCCTTGTTGACAAGTATTCTCCCACATACTTGTACCACGATGGTAACACAATTATTGCAAACAAATGAGCATTTGGAAATTCATCCGACACTCCTCTCTTTGCAGGTTCTCTCGAGCGAATCCTTGACAACTGATCCGCTATTACGTGTTTCTTCCCTGGTCTGACCACCACACGAAACACAAACTCCTGCAACGTGATGAGCCACTTGCTAACTCGTCCATGAATGGTCGGCTTGTTGATCAAATACAACAATGCTTGATGGTCTACGTAGAAAGCGAAGGGATTGGCGAGTAGATAATGTCTGAACTTTTATACTGCATACACCATTCCCAAGGCTTCTTGCTCCGTAGTGCTATAATTCTTCTTTGCACGGGACAACAACCGACTTGAAAAATATATGGGCTGATCCAGCCCAAACTGCCCCTCTTGGGCCAACCCGCATCCAATTGCAAAATTGGACGCATCTACATGGACGTGAAACTCTTTTTCCCAATCTAGAAATACCGGAATGGGTGCGCAAACCAGTTTTGCCTTCAACTCCTCAAAGGCCTTCTGATGCTCCTCCATCCATGGAAAAGGAACATTCTTGCACGTTAGCACATCTAACAGGTGGGATACTTGTGCAAAGTTTTTGATAAAACGCCGATAATACCCGACGTGTCCCAAAAAGGACTTCAGTGAACTTATGTCGTATGGCTCCTCCATGCTCATAACGACTCTTATCTTGTCGGGGTCGGTCTTCAAACCTTCTTTGCACACCACGTGTCCAAGCAACTTCCCGTACGATACCAACAACTTGCATTTCTTCGGGTTCAAGGACAATCGAGCATTCATACACAACTTCATGCATTCCTCCAATGCCTTCAAATGCTCGTCCTTCTTCTTGTACAATGACCAATCGTCCAGGAAAACTTTGAACTTGCCTGTGGACATCTGTTCAAAAATGTACAAAATTATTCTCTGAAATGTGGCTAGGGCATTGCACAAACCGAAGGGCATTTGATTATATGCATAAATGCCATTTTCTACTACGAAAGTGGTCTTCAATCTATCTTCCTTGGCGATATTGATTTGATTGTAGCTTGAGAATCCATCCAAGAATGAATAGATCTCATGTCTTGCTACCTCCTCCAAGATCGAATCAGTAAAAGGTATTGGGAAGGGATCTTTAATAGTCATTGCATTCAAACTTTAAAAATCGACACAGATGCGGATCTGATTGCTCTCCTTCAAGCTGATCACAATCGGTGACACCCATTCACTCACAATCACCTTGAAGATTATTCCAGCATCCAACATCTTTTCAATTTCTGCATTAACTAGGGCCGCATACTTTGGGTTCATTCTATACGTCCTTCTTCATACTGGTTGTGCACCTAAAGTCAACGGAATCCGATGCACACACAATTCAGGCGAAATCCCCTTCAAGTCCTTCGATGTTCATGCGAAGACCTCCTTATACTGCATGAAAATTTTGAAAGCTGCCGCTTTCAACATTGGGTCCCAATTGTCTCCACAATGAATTATCTTCTCTTCGTCGCTTTCACCGAGGTTGACCTGTACCATCTTTGGTCCTTTGTATTGTATGGTATCAGGTTCTCTTGCCACTTTAGCCACATCAAATGGATGTGTTGGTTTCTCATCAATCATTGCATCACCAACACTATATTCTGCAAAGTTCCGTGGAAAGGTCCACTTTTCCTCTTCCTCTTTGGTTGTAGACTTTGTATTTTGCTACACTTGCCGATTTCGTACGTACTCCTTGGTTAATCATGGTCTTCTTCTTTTCGTGAATGTTCATGTAGTTTGGTTGGAAGATTTCACAGTCTTCCATATGCCAGTGGAGAAGTATGCTATGCAAGTGCTCTTTATCTTCTATGCACTCCAACTCCAGCACACAATCTTCATTTGGTTTGCGTATGTTTTCTTCCTTCGATGATGAACTTTCAGACTCATTGGATGTTGCTAAGTCTTCACTAACGGATTGATTCTTCAAATTGATTATATACTTGTGCTGGCCTTTCTTAAATGTCAGACGATCCTTCTCCCAATTGTAGTTCAGCTTTGCCATGCGTAGCCATCCGCGTCCCAACAACGCATCATAGGCAGGTTTTTGCATAGCAATGACCACAAAATCCATGATGAATTCTTGATCAACAATTTTCACCTTTTGTGCAGTCAACACTCCTTTCATTTCTATCCCATATTGGTTTGCACCATATAATCTGAAATTGGGAGACCATAAAAATGGTGTCCCCAAATCTCTCCATGTCTTCTCAGGCAAGACATTTACACTTGATCCTCCATCTATGATCACCTGCGTCAACCTATGATTATGCAACTCAATATGTATCAGTATTGGCTTCCTTTTGACGTCTATCATGAAGATTGGTGCATCAATATACCGATCCTTCCTTATTCTTGTTGCTTCTAGTTGGCATTGCAGCTCTTCTACTCTCCTTGTCCACACCATTTCTCCTATCATTGCGTATACCTCCGATATTGTGCACAATAAACTACATACCTTCATTTCATCAACTCTTGTATTCAACACTTGCACAACCAACTGATGTGTTGACGTCTCCTCTTCACTTATGATGGGTTTCTTCAAATTTTATCCTAGAGTATTCTTTCTTGATTGGTCTTCCTCGTTTCTTCTATTTGAACATGTGCTTCTTGCCATCTCTCCTCCTTGGCAGGATCCGGGTATTTTTTGGTCTTCTTTGCTTGTGCCTGTGTGACTTCTAGCACGTGTTTCTCCTTCTGTTGCTGGTCTTTTGGAGGCTCTTCAGTGTCAATAAAATTGACATTCCATGAGTTGCTTGAACTCGTCTACTCACTCACTTTGGTCCTAGTGAGTTTGAAGATTTTACAGGAGCTATTTCTAAACTTAGACAAACTTGAACCGTTCGAGAGTATCAAACTCAATTTGAAAATCTTGCCAATCATACCACTGGTCTAAATGCCCATTTCTTTCAAAGTTGTTTTGTGAGTGGTTTGAAGGATGATATTAGGGCTGAGGTTGAAATTAAATTGTTGAGACCCCAAACATTACAACAGGCAATGCAATTGGTTAGATTGGCACAAGACAAATTCAAGGCTCTAGGATGCACCTCTAAATTTCCTCAATCTCGACCATATTTTCCGTCCAAGCCTATGACAAGTCCTACCACTAAATCTCCAACTATAAAAAAATTGACTCGTGAAGAGATGGAGAATAGAAGGGCACAAGGGCTATGTTATAATTGTGATGAAAAGTATTCCCCGAGGCATAAGTGTGTGCGTCAAAAATTGTATCTGCTAGATATGGATGAGGCACCAACCGCATAATCTTCAGAGGAAGAGGAGGATCCTCAAGAGGGAGAAACCACAGATCAGGCAACAGATCTAGAGGACTCCCAATAAGAAATCTCCGTGCATGCTTTAGTAGGAGTATCCACTCCCCAAACAATGAAAGTGATCGACTACTTCAATGGACAATGGGTCATCATTCTTATTGACTTTGGCAGTACACAACTTTATTGATCCACGTGTGGCCAAACAAGGAAACTGATACATTACTACATGCAATTCCTTTGAAGTCATGATTACCAATGGAGGCACCCTACCATGCAAAGAAAAATGTCGTAATGTCAAACTTCAAATTGGGGACTATAATCTCAAGACAAACATGTTTGCCCTACCATTAGGTGGGTGTGATATAGTTTTGGGAGCACAATGGTTGTGGATGTTAGGACCAGTTTTATGGGATTTTGTTGAGTTGTGGATGAAGTTTAGTCAAGAAGGGAATGAATATACTTTACATCGCATGAAGGTTGGCGGCATAAATGTTTGCTATCAATGCCCCCGAGGAAGAGGAATGAGACCACCCAATGCAATTACAAGGCTTATTAAACAAATATGCTCAAGTTTTTGAGGAACCCAAGGGACTACCTCCTCATCGCTCACATGACCATGCAATACAACTTTTTCCTGGTAGTCTTCCTCCTAATGTCCGTCCGTACAGGTATCCTTATGCTCAAAAATCAGAGATTGAGAAAATAGTGCAAGAGCTTCGTACTGTCGGGGTTATCCGTTCCAATGTTAGCCCCTATTCTTCGCCGATGTTATAAGTATGGAAAAAGAATGGCACTTGGCGCTTGTGTGTGGATTATTGGGACCTCAATAAGATCACTATTAAAGATAAATTTCCTATTCTAGTGATCGATGAATTACTTGATGAGTTGCATGGGGCTCAATACTTTTCCAAGTTGGATTTGCGGTCAGGGTATCACCAAATTCGAATCAAGGATGAGGACATTCCAAAAACAGCTTTCAGAACTCATGAAGGGCATTATGAATTCCTGGTTATGCCATTTGGATTAACCAATGCCCCTTCTACCTTCCAGAGTCTGATGAATTCCATTTTTCACCCTTTCCTTCGTAAATTCATTCTAGTATTTTTTGATGATATATTGATTTACAATCGTTCATGGGAAGAACATCTTCAACACTTAGATCAAACACTCAAACTTTTGTTTGACCATCAGCTCTATGCCAAGAGGTCCAAATGTTCTTTTGGCCAACAAGAGGTTGAATACTTGGGTCACATTATCACTAAGGATGGAGTTCAGGTTGACCCCAAGAAAATTCAGGTTGTTCAAGATTGGCCTAAGCCTCGTACCCTAAAGGGACTTCGTGGCTTCTTGGGACTCACGGGATATTACAGGAAATTTGTGAAGAATTATGGCAAGATAGCGGCTCCCTTGACAGCCATGTTGAGGAAGAATTCTTTTTTGTGGACAGAACCTGCTGAAAAGGCTTTTGTTGATTTGAAGTATGCCATGACCACTACCCCTGTGTTAGCAATGCCAGATTTCTCTAAACTTTTGTCATTGAAAGTGATGCATCGGGAACTGGCATTGGGGCGGTTTTAATGCAAGAAGGTAGACCTTTGGCCTTCACTAGCAAGGCACTCTTAGGCCGGAATTTGGGCAAGTCTACTTATGAGAAGGAAATGCTTGCCATTTTACATGCGGTCAATCATTGGCGACCGTATCTCATTGGGAGACATTTTTCCATCAAGACTGATCATCAGAGTCTCAAATATTTCTTAGAACAAAGGGTGGCCACACCAAAACAACAAAAATGGGTTTCAAAATTGTTGGGTTATGATTACGACATCACCTATAAGAAGGGTAAGGAGAATGTGGTAGTGGATGCTTTGTCTCGACTACATGAAGAACAAGCCATGCTACAGGCTCTATCCACACCACATCCTCAATGGATTCATCAACTTCGCGAGGAACTGATCAAGGACTCCTCTTTGCAAAATTTCGTCTGCAAACTTCAAGCAGATCCTCATTCATGCCATGGCTATACTTGGGATGGTCAAGATTTACGATACCATGACTGTCTTGTTGTGCCCCATCAATCACAAATAAAGGACCTCATCCTACAAGAGATGCATGCTTCCCCAATAGTTGGCCATTCAGGGTTTCTCAAAACTTATACAAGGACCAAGCGTACCTTTTTTTGGTGGGGTATGAAAAAGGATATTCATACTTTTGTGGCTGAATGTGATCGCTGCCAACATATGAAAGGTGAAAATGTGTGTTCTCTTGGTACCCTTCAACCCTTGTCGATTCTTGAACAAGTTTGGACAAATATCTCTATGGATTTCATTGAAGGGTTACCTAAATCTGGAGGAAAATCGGTTATTCTAGTGATAGTGGATCGTCTTACAAAGTATGCTCATTTTTGTTCCCTATCCCACCCATACACCGCCTCCGTTGTTGCTCAAATCTTCCTAGACTCTATCTTTCGTCTCCATGGCATGCCTAAATCCATTGTCTCTGATAGGGACCCTACCTTCACTAGTCGTTTTTGGCAGGAATTGTTCAAGTTGCAGGGAACACAACTCAAGATGAGTTCGGCCTATCATCCTCAAACTAATGGCCAAACCGAAATTGTGAATAAATGCTTGGAAACATACCTTTGTTGCTTCACCTTTGAACATCCTACACAATGGGCCAAGTGGATTCCTTTGGCCGAATGGTGGTATAACACAACATATCACACTGCCACTAAGGTGAGTCCATTTGAAGTAGTCTATGGTCAGCCTCCACCAACACCATCTTCTTACATTCCAGGTAGTTCCAAGGTTCAAGCTGTGGATTCCACTCTCCGCCAACGTGATTCCATTCTTCGCCAACTCAAGGTCAATTTGGACTTGGCTTAGAACCGTATGAAACAACAAGCTGATCAACACCGCACTGAACATAGCTTTGATGTTGGAGACATGGTTTTTCTTCGCTTACAACCATACAAATAATCCTCTCTCCAACTTCATGGTTGTCAGAAACTTACCGCAAAATATTATGGTCCGGAGGCAAACATAGTTCCAAAATTCATCTAGTCTTCCATGTATCTTCTCTCAAGCAAGTTGTTGGCAACAAGGTCCAGGTGCAATCTACACTTCCAGAGTTGGATGATGAAGGTTCCATCATTCTTGAACCTAAATGCATTCTAGACCGCAGATCGCATACCCTTCGCCGACGTGTCATCACCGATGTTCTTGTCCAATGGCGTGGCTTACAACCTGAAGATGCTACGTGGGAACCTCTTCAACAGCTCCAACAACAGTTTCCTCATCTTCAGCTTTGAGGACAAAGCTTTCCGAAGGGGAAGGGCATGTTAGGACCCCATCCTAACACTATGATGTAATAACCCTTGTTGAACGTGGGGGACACCCATGATAATGTTTTGTAATAGTTGTGGCTCTAGAAGCGCCTAGACAAGTGGTGCCATTATATGTAACTATTATCAAGAATGTAACTGTTTTGTAGGTAGGAGATTCTAGCTCGGGTGGCATTTTGCATGTAAGCCAACCTTGAGAGTTAGGTGGTAGATGAAGTCTTTAAAACTACGAGGGGCAGGAATGAATGTATCTTTTTGCATAATTGAATGAAAGTATTGAAGGAGGTTGCCCCCTCAAAGTGGCCTGCGATTCTGTGTTATTTGTGAGATTGTTTCATTTTTGCACTTATATTCCGTATTGCAATAGTTTGTGTTTCAAGCATTTATGTTTATTTGCAATGTTTGTGTGAATGTGTTGTTTTTAATGAGAAGGTTCCTAACAAGTAGAAGGAGACCCCTTTCAATTCTGAATAAAGACATAATCGGATATAATTCATTCAGCCATCTAGTTGTGTGTGCCTGGCAGCATATCTGTCTTGTGCATGAAATTGCCTGACTGTGAATGAACATATTGCTGCTGTAATTGAATGTACATTGCTGTCCTTACATAAAGCAAATGACATATTCCAGATTCATTCCATTTCAGTTTTGAATATTCTTTTCTTGTACATCGTGAATGCTGTTTATTGCTGATTTTTCCTTTCATTTATTCCTCTATGTTCCTTCAATCATGGAATACCACTGCCGTGCTGCAATCATTCATGAATATGCTTATCTCTTATAAATCTATCCCTTTTATGTTAACCTAACATCATATTACATTCAGGCCTGTAATGAGTTCTCTCCATGTTTCTATTGAGTGATCTTTGAGGTTGTAATATAATTGGTCGTAATGTATTATTATTTTTAATTGGTAAATCCCCCCTTCAGTGGCGATAAAATTTGGCTTAGCTGCCATGACCATGACATATTTCTTCCATCAAATTCACTCAGGACTTGCACCTGGTCATACTTGTTGGGGTATGCTGTACCCACACTTGGATGCAGTAATTTACCCATTTTCCACTCAACATTTTTGGCAATTATGCATATATCGCTTGGCAAGATTTGAACCTGGGTCTTTGTGTTGGGAGACATGCCATTTGATATTATCAGTGTAATATTAATAGAGTCTAACTGCAATTTTATTTCATTGCAGAGCCTAATAAAGAAAATAAAACCATATATTCTTGACTGTGATAGTATATTCTGGTTTTCTAGAAATTTCAAGGGTGTGGGCATGTTAAGAGCTTGGATGTGTTCAAATGGAATTTTTCATCTCTTTCATATTGTAATCTGTGGGGTTCAACATAGCCAGCCACATTTATTGTGAAATCTTATCTCATGAACTTTTTTTTTATTAATTTATGAAAATATTAGACAGTTGGCCTCCATCAACCTTTTTGTATAATCTTATCCACTATGAATCTTTCTTTCTATGTGATTTGTGCGCCCATTAAGACCCTTATTTTGATAGGAGCCCACTCCAAGGAAGTGATTAGTGGCACCCTTAGGATTTGTTTAAATGCACGTTTTCTATAAAATGTAATTATCTTACATGTAAGAGAAAAGGGAATTGAAGTGGGAATTGTTGGCATAGTCTCCATCTGACCTCATTTAATGGTGAGATTCAATGCCACTATATTTTAGATGTACAAGTGCTATACGATGCTGTTTTACATATATTTTCTTGGCATACTGTATTGGAGTTTGTAATTCTGTATTCTTTGGACCTCCTCCTAGGCTACTGTAACCAAATGTACTACTTGAGTTCCGTTTGCCTTATTGGGTCACCTATGGGGCTTTAGTGGGGGCAGAAAGTGGACAAGGAAAGGGATGCTTCTAACATGAACCTGCACATGTTTCTGTCCTTTGCATTCTGCCATGAAAAATATCAGTAGCAATTTTTTAATGATGGAAAAATGGATAGATTTCAGATTAAAGATCTGTTTCTGTGAATATCAACTATCTGGATGTCTAGACATGATTTTTGTTTATGAAGGGTAGCTAATTCTATGACAGACTTTGAGAAGCTTCTAGAGACTCTTTTTATATCTCTAAATGTGTTTTGAAACTTGAAAGGGAAGGTTTACATTTTAGATGGAGTTTTATTGCAACTTCTCCCCTCTTGACATTTATTGTGCTTGGATTATGGTTGGGAATACAGAGTGAGATTCTTTTTGACCGAGCAAGCCTTGGAGAAGTTAAAGCATTGTAGTATAGGAATCTCTGCCCTTTTCCATTCAATGCTACAGTTTCAATACCTGTAAGAGAAGATTATTGGCATTCAATTTATAATAGAAAGGTAGATTAGTATCTTCTTTATTTCATTTGCTACTTTACCTTGTAAGCTCAAGTTGTTGATCATCTTTTGTGTATACTTTGTTACAGATTCTTGTGGAAACAGGTCTGATTGGCAGACAAGCTAGTGGGTCTGTTACAGTGACAGATGGTGAGACTGTAAGTCTAATTGGCCTTTTCCAGTTATTGATATGATATCTAAATGATTTTGAGCTCTTAAGGCAGCTAACAATTTATTTGGCAAGATTTTAGATATTCAACATTCCTTTTAACCGAGTGGGCAGGTTATTATATTTCAATCCAATTTAAAGATGACTTTAAATTCTTACCAAGGTTCAGTTGCAGAAATATTGATATATGTGTTTATATATAAGATTGACACATACACACATGTATAGATAACTAGCATGTATGTGAAGTTCACATGAAACTAAATTTTGGAAAAGTTGATACATATATCATTGAAGTTTTGTGTTTTCTATACATAAACAAAAACATCTTTGGGAAAGGCGGATTGGCATCACTATGTTCAAATTCATCTTCTTTGTAACAACATTAATTTAAATCAAACTTGGTTTGTAGTTTGTACCAAGGTTTTCCCAAGTACCATGGAGTAGGTGATGGGAAGATGAGGACAGTTTTGGTACAGTGGGGACCCAGGGAAAGGGGCGTGGGGGCGAAGGAATTGTAGGAGACTGATGGTTCTGAATGAAGTGTATCTTACATTGGACATGTAAATTTTATTAAATATGGAAAAATAAGTACAATCAGTGAAGAGGGCTTAGGCCCCCAACCTCCCAGATTATTCATGCCCTGACTTATAGGGAAGTTCACCTAGGGATGTGAGTAAATATTTGAATATGCACTGAACATCTTAGTAATTGACTTTTAGCACAGCACCTATGATGTGAGGCTTATTTAGCCCCCCAATTATAGTCAAAGCAAGACTTTAGACCAATGACCATAGCACTTTAACTTTTGAATGAAATATTTGGGCCACTCATTTCCCCTTGATCCAAGAACAAACTCAATAGGATACCAAATGAGTCTCTGAGCTTTACAAATTGATCTTTCCAAGTGTCTTAGTGAACATATATGCCATTTGGTTTTCTGTTGGATAAGGAGCAGGCTTGATGACTCCTTTCAAAGCCAACATTTTGGTGAGTGGGACTTTATGTGAAATTTCTTTTTCTTTGCATAAAACATGAGATTGTTAGAACTTAGAAATCTTCATGTAATTTTGATTTTCGATTCAAAGCACAGTTGCTTCATTCTATATTGTTACATTTCACTCACATCTTAAAGAACTCTCTATAGTCATGCAATCTTCCATGAGCAGCCTCTTCTAGAGGGTTGGCCATTGTATCCCTTGTTTTGCATTACAAAAACATTGTTGTTGTTGAACCAAGATTCATCATATAGTTTGGCATTCAGCTTCAGGCATTGATTTTGCCTCCACGGTTTGCACCTAAGTGTTAGACTTTATTACATTATTTGTTGCTATGTAATTATAATTATTACATTATTTGATGTTATGAAATGAAATGAAATATTATTAATGTCCACGGTGGGCCAAAAAAGACCCAAGGGACTATAAAAAGGACAACAATAACTGCCAGCGAGCAGGCCAAAACGCCCAACAAAGAAAGAAACTAAGATAAATACAAAGACACGACCCGAGAAGTGGGCCAAAGGGAATGGGAATAGAGAAGAGGGGAAAGGGGTGGGCTGCAGTCCAAAAGAGTGGAGTGCATGCCAAGAAGAATGGAGAGAGAGAGAGGGGGGGGGGAGCAGCCCTAAGGGGCAAACTCCAACGCCCCCAGAAACTAGTCTCTCCTAACAGTCGAGGCCGAAGAATCTATGCTGAAGAAATCCATGATCTGTCTCTGTCCATCACTAATCCGGGGCCCCAACAAACTGTGGGTGCGTTGTCTAGTGACCCTGCCTCTGTCCAAACGGGCTGAAATGGGGCGTTTCCGTCCGGTGTCACTCGGTCCATCAAAGCTGGTGAAGTAGGTTGTGATGGGTCGATGGTGAGGGGGGCAAGATCCATCTGGAGGAGAGCTTCTCTGTCGACGAAACTAAGTTGTCTCCCTAAAAAAGAGTGCGAGACATCGTTGGTCCGGGTATCTGAAGAAGGTGGATAGAGATCGAGAGTTATCCCTGAAAAGGCAATGAAATCTGCCTCGGATCTCATAGTAGATGGGACATCGAAAAATAAAGTGATGCAGGGTTTCAACTTCTCCCAAGGAACAAAAAAGGCAAACCCGCTCCTCCATCGGAAGATGGTGATCTGACTCAAACCGGAGTTGGTGGGAGCACACCCTGAGTTGTCCAATCGGGATCCGAATGTTATGCATTGTGTGTTGTTGAAGGTACTGTGGGGGGACTATCTTGCCGTCTTGAATCTGGAGGAAGTGCTCGTGGTAGAAAGACAATTTGGGGGAAAGAGGGGCAGCGGGAGAGATCCATGTGCAGCTGGTATACTGGAGACTAACATCCTTTCGGATCTCGTGAAGCACCTTCTCCTTATTATTCCGAGAGGGGGGAGAGCACCCAAGGAATAAGGGGGAAGCCTATCAATCTGTATCTGAATGCTGGCCAAAAGTGTAGAGACCTGAAAATAACAGCTCCTCCGACCCCCCGAGAACTCGGAGAGAGGTCCATCGAGGAGCGAAGGGCAAGGTAAGGGTACCGTCTACAACCCGAGGGGGTATCTCCCAAAGTACGGACCCTGTGAAGATAGGCGATAATAAAAAAGATGATCTCAAGCCGAAGAGGAGAGGCCCCAAACTCTGCCAGAATAATAGAATGGGGGACCGTGCCCTTGCAACGAATGAATCTTCGAAGAAAAAGTGTTTGTACTCGTTCAACACGAGACCATTCAGTCGGGCCAAGACTGGGACCCCAAACCACTGACCCATATGTAATAGTTGGCTTGACCAAGGCGTCAAAGATCCTCATCTTTACAGGAATATCCTGGAAATGTGCTCTGAAGCAATTCCTCTCGAGCAAAGACAGAGTTGCATACCCCTTACACACTCGGGCCTGGGCGGCGGGTTTCATACCAAAGGTGGGTCCAGTGAAGAGAACCCCCAAGTACACATATGAGGTGGTGATCTCAACCTCCTGCCCTTGAAGAAAGAAGTGGAGATGGGATAGAGCCTCTTTGGTAGTATTGAACACCATAACCTTGGTCTTAGAAAGGTTCATTGTCAATTGTCTCAAGTTACAAAAAGCGGCTAAAGTATCCAAATGACGTTGAAGCCCCTCAGGGGATGAAGCTAGAAGGACAACGTCATCAGCGAAGAGGAGGATAGAAATCAGCACATGGTGGAGAAGGCAACCGTCCTCTGCATGTGCGTTCTCTTGGATAAATGACTCAAGCTCGTCAATGAAGATCCCAAAAAGTGTCGGAGAAAGGGGGCAACCTTGTTTCACTCCTATGGTGCTAAGAATGTTGGCTGAAAGCCCCTGTGGAGAGCGAAACCGTCCCTTCACAGTCTCATACAACCGCGAAACTGTTGTCATAAGCTGTCCAGAGATGCCAACCGACCGAAGTCTCTCAAGAAGTAAATGTCGAGGCACTATGTCAAAAGCTTTCCTGAAGTCTACAAAGCAACAATAGACTCTCGAGGACCTGGAACGCGCCTCCTCAATAATAGCTCTGAGGACTAGGATATGATCTGTGGTCTGGTGGTCTTGCCGAAAACCAGCTTGGCCCATGGCCCTGTGACCCTCCTCCTCCAACCTTTGTGAAAGAAGCACATCTAATGTTGTGGCATAGAGCTTGGCAAAGACATGCCCAATCATGATAGTCCTGTAATTGTTGGGTTTGTGGGGATCTCCTGCCTTATGGATGGGGTGGATGATATGTTGAGTCCAAGAGTCAGGGAAACCCGAGCAGACAGAAAGGTTGAAGAGATCGGTGAGGGGCCCAACAAGAGGGTCGATGCCATGCTTCAGAAATTCCGCCTGTAACCCATCTAAATCTGCTGCTTTGCTCGTACAAAGCTTCCGAATAGCCTGCTTAATAAGCCCAGTAGAGAAGAGGTGGCAAGGAGGGGAAGGAACCGTAATAGGAGGTTGATTTGGGATGGTATAGAGGGATGAGGCGTGAGTGGTCCAAGAGGAAAGATTGATCCCATGATTGACCTGGTCACGAGGGAGGATAAGGCGCCAGAAGGATTTAGGAGAATGGTGAAGGGAGTGAATGAGATCCAGTCTACGCTGAGAGAGGAAGAGACGTTTCTTCCTCCGGAGGAGCAACTTGTAATCTCTGTGGGAGGTGGCAATGAGCTGGGGAGAGTACTGAATGGCATGTTTCAACCTTCGGTGGGCAGACTTACAGTCCTCGTCGTACCAGATGTTCATGGGACAATGATCGGGGGGACGAGGGCGAGGAGGGGGGCGGATGGTGTGGGGGTAAGAGTCCAACGCTGCCCTCCAAATAGCTTGGACCAAGAAAGCAGAACGATTGGTAGCAGCGGGGAGAGAAGACAACCTTGGGAGAACCTGACGCAAACGGTCCATGTAGGTAAAGGAATAATAATAGTCAAAGTCTATAGAAACCCGAGGGGTGGGAGTGGAGGAAGGGGGTGGAGGAATAATAGGAAGGGAAACAACGAAGAAAGTGAGAGAAAGAACGGAGTGATCAGTAAGGGGGGAGGGTTATCAGAAACGTTGAACCGAGAAATGAACGGGATGAGGGTGGTGGAGGAAAGAGCATAGTCCACGACACTGGCACCACCGTTGTGAGGAAAACAAGTGAACCCACTAGAATCTGGGAAACAAGATAGACCGTTGAGAATAACGAGCCTGTTGGATTCACCCAACTCAAGAAGATGCTTTCCGTAAGCAGTAACCTGTGTGTCGATGGAGGTTCGAGCAAAACCAAGGTCATCAGGATCCAATTCTCGAGTCTGCATCTCGTCTGTTGTGAGGTCGTGGAGAGAAACCTGCATAGGTCCAGTCCGGGCATTGAAGTCTCCCAACAAAAGCACCTCCCTTGAAGCCGAGTACCTAGTGATGTCCTCATAAAGGTCCTGAAAAGGGTCCCCATCCGTGTGTATAGCAAAATTGGACGTGGTGGGGGGAAGTAACAAATGGCAATGAAGATATCCCGAAGAGGTGGGTGACGACAAATTTTAATCCATAGAAATCTGGAGTGGGGATCTGAGGAAACCAGGGTCACAGAACCCTGGAGTCTATCCCTGATGAGAGCAACGACACCTCCTGACCCTCGAACCCCCCCAGAACGCCGAGTAAGTTGTCGACAATTGGACCACCAGAAGTAACCAATGATAGTTGGTAGGGCCCGCTTAGGACTCTCATGTGTCTCACAAATGAGAATGATATCGTGTCCACTAATCACATCAACAAGGGACCCTAGGGCAGACCATGTCATACCATTACAATTCCAGCAAGCTACAGCTAGCTTATCAGCCCCCCCCTTCCGTGTCGAAGGAGTCATTTAGTAGGTAAGGGTTTGAACCACCTTGGTGGGGGGAGTCCCTGATCACTGCACGCAGATTATGGATAATTGTCCATTTGTTGGATTTTCTGGCTGCGGCAACCTGTTCTCTGGCTTTCTTCAATTCATCAACCTGGAGTCGCATAAGGTCCTCATCAAAAAAGATCTTGTCTTGGAGATTAAATAACTTCCATTTGGCCCTCAAGGCCTTCATACGTTCTTCCACATTCTTGAAGCGTATGACAAATGTGGAATCAGGAGAGACCCATGCTTTCTCGAGTATGATGATGTCACCTCATATGAGGTTGGATACTCACATCTTCCATGAGAATGAGAGAATGTGAAAAGACAAAGTTGAAGGTGAAACACCAAAAGTCCCTTGAAACTGAGAGACACCATCAAGCATAAATATAAATGATGTACTTAGATGCTGATTGGCAAACAATGGTGGAATATATGGTGAAAAATTTGTGCAATATTGTTGTTTGAGTATTGCTTGTTTCCTCCATTTACAACATCTGGTATTAGAGTATGAGTTTGTGTGATGCAACTATTATGCTAACTTGAGTTTGTGTGAGAAGAGGGACAATCGTCACCATTTGACAACATGCCTTGTACCTATCTCTGTCTCTATTAGAGCCTCCAAAAACCGTAAAATTCTATAGTCACTTGGTGTTGAAGATGTTACCTCTTGCATTCGTTTGCCTTGGAGACGAGGAACTTGTGGACATGTGAGTAGCTGGTACATCCAGAGACTCGTGAAGGAGTGTTTATCATCTACAGAAGATGTTTCTAGAGAAGATGTCATAGTCATTGCATTACACATTCTGTTTGCTCATTACCTTGTTTCATCTTGCATATATTTGACATACATTTTTATTTTTAAAAAGAGACGTATTTGTGTTCTATTCTATAATCCACTATGTATTTCTATCAAAACGTTTAATATGTTACAGTTCGTAATTCTATTGCATTTGTGTGTTATACCTTGTCTATTTCTCCCATGGTTTGACTAAAACCCGTAATTATCCCCTAATAAGCTTTTGCAATTTAATTTATGCTTTCTGAATTAAAGGCGTTAGAGCATAAGAAGCCACGTTGAGTGGCCATGTAATGGTCCTTAGCTTGTCACGTGGGAAAAAGATAAACAAGGTGTGCATGTTCTTTGGTGACCGCAAACAAAAAAAAGACCTTTTGGGCACATCAACAAGGTGATACTTTGCAATTTTGTTACAAGTCCTAAGTTGCATAAAGGGGAGAATTGGTCTTTGAAAGAAATTTTAAAATTTTTGAATGAAGGGTCACAAGTTCAATTCACATAGAGGCACTTTTTAAAAGAAAATTTGACAAAGGGATAGATTTTTAAAAGAAAAAGTTTTCATTTAGAAGCAAGGTTGAAAGAATGTTTTTATATTTTTAGTGGGTAGAAAAGAAAGTTATTTATTAAAATTCCTATAGGTCTTAAATTTTCAAAAGTTTTAGACTATAGTGAATGTTTTTCAAAATAAAGAAGGGAGAGTGCATTTAGAGAGTTAAAAGGTGTATAGGTGCATCTTTTTTTAAGTGGGCAATTTAAAAAAGAAAGGGTCTTGAAGAATGAGAAGTTGATATAAGTAGTTGAAATAGTAAATATTTTTGCAAGAAGAATATTATTTTGCTATGTAAAAGGTGCATTTTTGGCAAAGACCGACACCTTATTTTTTAAAACAATTTTTTTATTAATTTTTTTTTGTATAACAAAAGAAAAACATGTGCTTTGCACCATCACAATGTTCGGTATAAACGGCGCCTCTGACTTGCGATTATAGGTAATGCTGTTGCGTTAAGTTATTGCATCTATAGCCTAATATAACTTTCACAACGATGTCTGGGCATCGACCATATAAACCGTTGGGGAGGAATAAGGACACAGTTTTGTGATATATTTTTTTCACTCAATTTTTACCCCATTCGTTACTATTGTTGGACATAAATTGTGAAATTGAGAAAATCCAAGTATATAGGGAAGTTACGCCCACGTATGAGGATTTCTCTTTAAGCAGGTGTCATTGATAGGAAGAATCATTTTTAGTACTACCTTGGTACCATGTATAAATATCTTTCATGTACCTTAAGGTTTCTCTTACGTACAACCATGTATACCGAGAGGACTAGCTTTTTCCATGTACCGACGAGTATATAGGAAGAGCGGGTATATCAAAATTTTTGGTATATAGGACTAGTGGTATGTAGAAAAGGGGGCCATTTAGGGGAATAAAAGGAACCTTCGCGATGGATACATCAAAAATCTTTCTCACAGAATCTTAGTTGCTAAAGGGTCCAAATTTTGCACTATAGAAGACAAAAATGAGAACAATACCATTGGTTGAAAAACTCTGGGATATAGTTACTGGTGATGAAACCCGTCCTAAGGAGATTGAAGCTAGGCAAAAGTATGATGAAGGAGATGCAAGGGCACTTATGCTCATCACATTTGGAGTGGTTGATGAAATACAACCACATATAAGTGAAGCAGAAACATCAAAAGATGCATGGGATAGACTTTGTACCATATTTGAAGGGAGAAATGAAGCCACAATCCTTCATCTACAGTCACAACTTCATATGTTAAAGGTCTAAGATGGTGAGAGTATTGAACAATTTCTTTAAAGAATTGCTGACTTGAAGGCAAAGTTGAATAAAATGGGAGAAAAGGTGGAAGATAAGCTCTTAGTCCTAATTGTGCTTAGAGCTCTCTTTAAATCTCTCCAAGTATCAAATATAAGTATGTCATTTGAAGAATTGGTAAGCATCCTTCAACAATATGAAGTAGAGAATCGGTTGAGAGATGAGTTGTCCAATGATGCTCCTATCTCCACAAAGAAACCACAACAAGGTTCAAAGGGTCCTTCCACCTCATCTTCATCACAAAAGCAACCTCAATGGAGGAGGAGATATTGTCATATTTGTGAAAAAGGACATAATACCAAGTTTTGTAAATATAATTCATTAACTTGAAGAAATCAATTTTGAAGACCTCCTCAAGGGAAACGATAGTCTCAACAACAGGGATGAGGGCAATATCAACAATGGTCACAACAACAAGGGTATATTTCTCACGGCTAATCAGTACTAGATTGTGAAGATGAATGTGAAACAACACATAAGGTCCTCATGGCCAAGGAAGTGTCAAAACCAAGAAATAAAGGTGATAGTAAACAAGCCAAGAAACAAGGTGAAATTCAAAAGTGTGTGTCATCAAAAGATAGTGAATATGGAGAGTTTTCAAGAATCAAAACTTAGGTCTTGTTTACAATCAATTCTCAGAAAATTTGATGAAGGATACTTTGAAAATGATAGTAACCATAGGCGATGCGATTATTGTTCATAACAAAGGTTTAAATACAAATAATTAGGCTAAGAGTAGCCTTTAGGAATATTAACAAAATAATATCCCCTTAGTATTGCTAACAAACATGCTTTGAGAAATAAGCGCTTAACTACTAACAACTAACCTAATTATGTAGTCAAAATGACTACGATAACTAACCTACTAACCAAGATAACATCAAGGTTAATAGTAAGAAGTAAATACTAGTGGTAAAAAGTAACAAACTACTTTTTACCATGCGGTAAATAAAATCTACCTAATGTAGAAAAATGGTAAATATCCAAATAATGGAATATTACTCTAACATCCCCCCTTATTACATTATTTGGCAAATTTTACACCAGAAAATTCCCTCCTTTTGTTACAAGTACTTCAAACAATGAGAGGTTGCTATTTATGAAGCCTAAAAGAGGTACAATCACCCCTTTATTGCTAGTACTTCAAACAAAAACTTATGCTATTTATGAAGCCTAAAAAAGAGAGAGGAAATGGTGTTTTCTTAAGGTGACAAATTTGCTTTTCCCTCTACAACACTATCTTACCAATGAGCACTCTCTATGCTTTTTCTAAACCAGAATCAGAATCAGAACTAGACACTTCACTAGCAATATTGCCTTTGTTTTGCTTCTGTGATGTGCCTTTGCCATTTTAGTTTTGCTTGTTTGGAAACCAACACTGAATGGTGTCATGGTTGTCCTTTTTACAATTTGTGCAAAACTTTGTCTCTTAGGCAATTTTATCAAAAAAGTTCACCAAATAATCCTTCCTTATTGCAAGTACTTCAAGCATGGTTGCTATTATGAAGCCTAAAAGAAAAGGTATAATTTTATGATGACTTCTACTTTTATGATTGCCTTTACAAGTTTTATCTCCCTCTTGTCAAAATCTGTGTTTGAAGGAAGAAAGGAATTATCCCCCCTTAGTGCAAAATATTTGCTACTTTCAAGGTTCCTTATTTTACAAAAACTTGTTCTTTCTTTTGATATACCCTAAAAGAGTATCAAAAGATAATTCACTCAAACATATATTTAATGGCACCTGCTTGAAAATCCTCTTGAAGAGGAATAATCAGTTTGAGGAAATTAAGCCAAACAAATAAGAGTGAATTAGGGTTTTTTATTTTAGGAGAGAATATCAAGTGAAATTGGCTTTAAATCTGTGCAATGGTTAACACAAATTTATTGTGAAATTTTGGGGTTGAGTGTTCTTGATTTTATGACTTATAATTGCAAAAAGAAATAATGCAATAATCAAACAAGAATGCCCACAAAATTCTTATCACATAGGTGTCAGGCACTGCTGAAAATGCACCTATTTTGCCAATAAAGGTGTCGAGTAAAATCGAAAATGCACCTTTTAATTTTTGCAACAAAATTTGAATTTGTGTTGTGCAAAAAATTTGATATTTTATGTCTCCTCCTTGTCTTACAATTTTGCAAATAATGTGGCATAAAACAATTGCCTATCCTTTTTGATTTTGCAAAATAAACAAGTTTGATTTGTTTTAAGTGCTCCTCACTTTGTGTTACAAATTTGCAAAGAAATCCAAATTGCTTGTCTTCCCCCCTTTGATTTGCAAATTTAACAAATAGCACTCCTTTCAAGACAAGTCGACACACGACCTGCGTTTGAAAGGCTTCCAGAACCAGTCGACAAACGACTTGGTTTTTATGGACCCAAGGTCTTCAATCTCTTCTGTCTCAGCGGTTTTGCAAAAAAATAGAATGTGCAATTTTATGTCTTATATCCCCCCTTGGAGAAAACAAATGCACAATTTCAACTTTGATATTTTGCAAATTTCTGTCTCCTTGTGTTACAATTTGGCAAAAAAAAAATTCAAGTGTGATCCTTTATTGTTTGCTGATTTAACAATGTTGAGAAGAATTTTAGGTCTCCTAATTTTGCAAAAGAAGTGCAAACGTTTTGTGTGATATCCCTCCTTTGAGAGAAAACAAATGCACTATTGCCTTTTTAAAATTGCAAAAATAGGTCCTTTATATTTATTTTAATTTGCTAAATTTTAAATAAAAATTAATCAAAACATTTTATTTTGTTAAAATAAATCAAGTTTAATAAATAAAATTGATTTAAAAACAAAAAAATTATATTTAAATCATTAAAAAAAAATATGAATAATTTTCATGAAAAATTAAAAAAACAAATTAAAAAAAATTACTAAGCTGCCTTTTCATTTGCCCCTTTTAGCAAAAAATATCCTTTTAGACCCCGTCGGGACTCGAAACTCGGGTCTGGTGGGCAGCGGCTTAACCTGGCCGTAGTTGCCAGTCGGGCTAGCTAGCCCGACGGCAATGGAAGGTTGCGACCTTCCATATGAAGGCTATCTAGCCTTCGTGTGGGAGAAAAAATGGGATTTTATCCCACATTCATCCCGCAACAACAATTTTGCTGTATAAAGGGCCTAACGCGCCCTTACTCTCTTGATTGTCTTCGGGCAGTCAACTTGACCGCCCCTTTTGTTGCGCACGCTACCCAACGAGAAGACGCCACGTGCATGTGTGGTCAGCCACCCGAAGGACACAACGTCAGCCGCGGAGCCAGCTAGACCACCTCGTCAGTGCCACGTGTCAAGTGTGCAGGGTCCACGTCAGTCTCGGATTCCGTGCTAGGAGATCCACGTCACCTCGCATAGGCAGTTGCCATGTCAGCAGCTGCGGAGATCCATTCAGATATCGACACGTCAACACCAGAGCCTTGATTTCCGTGCAACATCAGTCAGTTCTGCGGGTGCATCAGTTTGCGTGCGTCAGGGGGTACTCAACACTCATGCTCCGTGCGGCGTCAGTCGACGTCAGTCGGTTTTGTAGGTGCCTCAGTTTCCGTGCGATTTGGCTTCCTCGATCGGTGGGCGCTCCCGCAGGTTGCGGGGCCGCCCTGTGTGACAGGTCTGACAGCTGCAGGTGGCTGTTAGATCTGACAGCTCTTGCCTGCAGGGAGTCAGATTCTGCGGGCCTGGTTCTGCATCTGCCTACAACCACAGATTCTACGGACTTCGAGAGATTCCCACTAGAACCTCGAATTTCGTGCAATCAGTTATGTGCCCCACAGTTAGTGCAGATCACCTTGGGAAGCGTGCCTGTCCAGGGGATCCCGATCCTTGGGAATTGAGCCCCTTGGTCTAGCTGGAATGAGAGGATCTCCTCTCGCCTTGTCCAATAATTGCCTTCGTAGCTCTAGAGCGACCAAGCCGCCTTGTCCAGTGCCGAAGGGTGCCTAGGTGAGTTCGTCAATTGCTCTGATACCAATGATAGTAACCATAGGCGATGCGATTATTATTCATAACAAAGGTTTAAATACAAATAATTAGGCTAAGAATAGCCTTTAGGAATATTAACAAAATAATATCCCCTAAGTATTGCTAACAAACATGCTTTGAGAAATAAGCACTTAACTACTAACAACTAACCTAATTACGTAGTCAAAATGACTACGATAACTAACCTACTAACCAAGATAACATCAAGGTTAATAGTAAGAAGTAAATACTAGTGGTAAAAAGTAATAGACTACTTTTTACCATGCGGTAAATAAAATCTACCTACTGTAGAAAAATGGTAAATATCCAAATAATGGAATATTACTCTAACAGAAAATGGTGTGACAATAGTGAGAAGAATGATCACGACACTATTCACCCTTGACATCCTTGAGTTGCAATGCAAAATGCAAATAGAAATAATTGAAAAGTTGAAGGACAAGCCCAAAGATGTTTGTTGTGACATAAATGATCTTCAAAGGACATATTTCAGTTGTGATACTAGTGATTTGAGGCCAATGATGGCAGATTGTTGTGATACTTGTGATCTCGTCCAAAGGGAAGATAAAGTTTGTGATACAAGTGATTTGAAAATTATTGATGGTTGTATTGGCCATGACAAAGGCCATATTGTTAGAGTTGAAAGGGATAGCGATTGTTCAAATTGTGTTAAAGGTCATTATGATAATTGTGTGTGGTATTTGAACGTTGTCGGTGGCAGAGACCATAGTGGAAATGAAGGAATTGGGTATTTGAACATTGTTCAAAGTGGTGATGAAGAAAAAGGGTGCTTTGAAAAGCATATTAAAGGAATTGGTTAAAAAATAATGAGAAAAATGGGATACAATGGTATAGGTTTGGGAAGACATGGCGTGAAAATGCCCATAATACCAAGTATAAGGCCAAAGAATAGGCCTTGGTTATGATGGTTTAACAGGAAGTGGTGAGACCAAGTTTGTGAAACAGGAAACATATGCCAAAGATGAAAATACAGGTCAACAAAAAAAGTGACACTAAATTTGTGAAGAAAGAATCAGATGCAGAAGTTCCTAGTATGGGTTGTTGCAGTCATTGTGGAAGATCCGGACATGTGACAACTAGGTGTTGGAACCTGCATCCTTGTGAGATTTGTGGAGGTAATAATCACTCCAGAAGAAAGTGTTGGCACAAAAATAAAGTGACCAACAAAATGCATATGAATTGTGGATGGATGAATGTATTAGAATGGGATAAAGCAAAAGAAATGTTGAATGGTTTCTACAGGAGATGATGGAGTTTGTTGAATGAGAAGGATGTAAGTTTTCTCATGGAAGAATGTCTTGGGGAACTTGAGATAAATGATTTCAATATCAGAAGAATATGACCCAAGAGATGCTTGGAAGACCTGCAGTGAAAGATTATGTGGAAAATTCCAAAGATATGGAAGATTCCAAAGATATAATTCAATGGTAATTTCCCAGAGGTGATGACCTAAATGCAGATCCAAAGGCTGACCCAAAGGTAATGATGACCTAGAGGCGACCTAGAGGCAAAGGATCCAAAGGTGACCCCTCGACGATGATGACCCAGAGGCGACCTAGAGGCAAAGGACCCAAAGGCAACCCTGAGGTGATGATGACCTAGAGGCAATGACGACCCTAAGGCAAATACCCAAAGGTAATGACATAGAGGCAGACCCAATGGTTGACCAAAGAGGCAGATCCAATGGAGATTATCTAAAACTAGAGCGAGAGCACAATTCCAGTGTACCACCCCTGGAATCATTGGGGGGGGGGGGTGATGATCTTTATACCAAATAAATAATAATGTAATAAGGGGGTGTTAGACTTTATTACATTATTTGTTGTTATGCAAATGTAATTATTACATTATTTGATGTTATGTAATAATTAAGGGATGAATGATGATGTCACCTCATATGAGGTTGGATACTCATATCTCCCGTGAGAATGAGAGAAGGTGAAAAGACAAAGTTGAAGGTGAAACACCAAAAGTCTCTTGAAACTAAGAGACACCATCAAGCATAAATATAGATGTACTCAGATGCTGGCTGGTGAATAGTGGTGGAATGAAAAATTTGTACAATATGGTTGTTTGAGTATTACTTGTTTCCCCCATTTACAACACTAAGTATCCATCAAGTCTATGTTTTTTATTTTAATAAATATTTTATTTCTTTGATCTTCAAGCCCAAAATTTGTGGTGCTCTATATGTACCTAAGATATCTTGGCTGCATTCCATCTATTGTCTCTAAATTGAAAAAAAATGCTTACAACAAAGGGAAGACAAAGCCTAGTTGTCATCAAGTGTCCCCAGCTGCTGGCCAGCTACATATATGAAGTGGAGTGAACAAACTCATTACCCTAAAATCTAGAAAGCTTGAAGCCCTATCCCATTGGTGTAAATGAAGCCATCCATTCATTCATCTAAAATGTTTTCCATGGCTTAGATAAATAGTCTACAAAATGAAAAATCTGTGTTCCCCCATTTACAACACTAAGTATCCATCAAGTCTATGTTTTGTTTTTAATAAATATTTTATTTTTTTGATCTTCAAGCCCAAAATTTGTGTTGCTCTATATGTACCTAAGATATCTTGGCCGCATTGCATCTATTGTCTCTAAATTGAAAAAAAAAGCTTACAACAAAGGGAAGACAGCCTAGTTGTCATCAAGTGTACCCAGCTGCTGGCCAGCTACATATATGAAAAATCTGTGTTCCTGGTGTTTTGTTTTACGTCAACGCCATTGCTTTACATCCACACATACCATTAATTATCCGATTTGCTGTGTTGAAAACCAACCTTTTTGAATTAATCATCCATTTTTGCATTGTATTCCTTGGTGCCTGTTTAATTAACTAGTGCAAATTGTGCATTTGTCCTTTTACTTCACAGCCTTGTGGCTAATGCATATACGCCATGTCTTGTAAATCTCCATCTAAGAAGGCACTCTGCATCTCAATCTAATGCAATTTCGATCCATTTTGAGTTACTAAGACTATAAACATGCAAAATAGTATTCTGCTTTCTCGTTGGTGCAAAGGTTTCCTTGTAGTCTATTCTGTTATTTTGTGCATATTCCTTAGCCAACAAACATGCTTTATACTTGTCAATTGAATCATCCATATTGTACTGTAGTTAATAAGCTCGTTTACGTCACATAGGTGTAGTTGACAATCACTTGAAGTCTAAGTTAGAATATTCATCACCATCTCAGATTCAATGAGTTGACAATCACTTGAAGTCTAAGTTAGATTCTTCATCACCATCTCACATTCAATGAGTATTATTTTCTTCAATAGAAGTTGAGAGCCCCAAAATAACTCTAGCCATCAAGGCAAGAGTTATCTAAATTTGTATTGGTCAATGAGAATTTGTGATGCCTGTTTTGTTAAGCTCATCAGGTTTAACATCTTTCAAAGTCTGTTTCTTGGGTGTTTTCTTGGCTGGAATTTCAGTCGTGATGATTTTCCAACCTCAAGCTGTGTTAGAGAGAAATACCAAAGTCAATTTGTCGTATTCTATTTTTCATTTTAGGCGGTCAACATAATATTGTCCTCATGATTGCATGAGCCATAAGTAGTCAGCATGGATATCATTGAGTTGTTGATGTTTGAATTCGAGTTCGTCAAGCTTGAAGTTCAGAAAAAAAAATTGATATTTTTTGTTAGATGAAGTTTGTCATGAAGTTTAATAAGTAGAAATACAATTATGTTTTAATTACATATAATAAAATAAAAATAATTTCAAAAACAAATTATAATTTGACAATGCAACTTGAAATATGGGTGAAGAAAAAACCTTGTAGTTCACGAAATAATCTGATAACGCAACTTGGAATGTGGGTGAAAATGAACCTTTTTTATTAAAAAAATTTGAATCTAAATTTACATACATTTTGTATTTTAAACCTTTTTTAATTTAAAAAAAAAAGATTTTTTTTTTTTAATTAAAAAAGTCATTAACGGTATATATATTAGTATAAAATCTTCTGAATTAAAATTATCAATTTTTATTTATATAGTATTTTTAAAACTAAAAATTTAAAAACTCGTATATTATAAAATCATCTTAATTTAAAATTAAAATATATGCTTGAACTTTATAATAAATTTTTCATGATAAAATAACTTGTAAATTATTTATTTTTAATAAGCTGTGTGGTTTTTGTTGGGGGCAACTTTCATCAAAATATCAAAACATTTCATTTGCTATTAGGTCAATTAGATTATCTCCAAATTGCCTTTCTATCGAAGATATGCTACTTTTCTTGCATCAGTTCCTTGATATTGTTTTCATTAAGAGAGAAAATCTCTCTCGGTTAGATACCTTCTAAAATTTGAATTTCGCCAAGATGGAGGTCAACACAACAATTGGCCAAAATATTTACTACCTTGTTTCCCTCTCTCTAGATATACCTTTATTAAAAATTGATGGACATAAATGGCTAAATTGTCTGCCACCATGTTTCTTTTTATAAATATATTGCCTCCATTAATAATGGACAAAAAATAATGCTAATGTTGATCTAATCGATGGACATTAAAATGGGAGCAATGGAGGGCTAGGGCATCAGTGAGGCAGGACATTTCATTTGGGCGTTACAGCCCAGTTGTCATTTATCCCTTCATTATCTTCGAAATTCTGCTTGTAGATTATTGTAGGTTTGTTATAGAGATAATATTATCAAATATATTGAGTTTGGGAATTGTAAGCTCTAGTTCAAATAATATTATTGCTTTGGGATATTCTGGTAAATATTTGTAGATATCAAGTAATAGTGTCCTTCCCATGGACCGATTTTAGCTAAATCCTTAGAATCATCCCCATTAGTAGAGGTTAGGGAGGACCTCACAGAATAGCGATCCACATTGCTCAAAGATAAGGCAGTCATTGGTACTTTTAATGGGTCTTGGCTAGGGGCTTCAGCTCTAAGAAAATGGATTGATAGGAGATGGAAGCCTCCAGGTTTAAGTCTATCCTTTCTACCCAAAGGTTTCTTCTTAGCCATTTCCTGCTCTAGGGAGGAAAGAGATAGAATCTTGAAAGGGGTCCTTGGTTTATGGGAAGAGCAAGACTCTTCCTTACCCAATGGTATGAAGGCTTTGCACCTGAAAATGTAAATCTATCCCTTGTACTAGTCTAGGTTAGGATGTATGGGTTGCCCATTGAATTATGGGAAATGGATACCTTCAAGGCAATAGGCAACACTTAGGGAGAATTCCTTGAGATTTCAGAAACTACAAGAGATGGAGTATTGGCTATTTATGCCCGGATATTGGTCATGATTGATAATTATACATCTTTATTAGAATCAATCACTGTTAAGTATGGGGGTAAGTTGTGGAACCAAACCATGGATTATGAAAACATATCTTTTAGATGTAGAAGATGTCATGAGGTGGGACATATTGAGAGATCTTGCCCTCAGAAGAGTCCAACGGAAGCATATGTAGAAAATTGCGACAAAACTTACAAATGGATATGGATGAGGATGGTTTTCAAATTTCAAAAATAGGTCTAGACAGATGAAAGTAAATAAACAGTGGAGACCAGTAAGTAAGGATATTGGAAGAAACAACAATTTTTTTGAGGCTTTAGCCTATGAAGAAAAAACAGATCAAAGTTTAGAGGACATGGTACAATAGGATCAGAACATTAACAAGGAACAATCTACTTAGTCTGAACCTGATTTAGGGATGAACATTCTTGCTGAACCTAAGATTTGTGCCTCATCAGATTTTGAAGACTCTCTTGAAGTACTATGTACCATTTAGGAAAAGGATTGTGGTAGAGAAAACACAGTGTCAGATGTTAATTCCTCTACCGTTAACAAGGAAATACCAGAAAATGCGTAAAATAAGTTAAAAGCTTCTTTAGCAGAGCTAGGAGAGGATAAATATAATGAAAAGGAAAGTTGTGAAAGAATATTAAGGAATAAAATAATAAGACCTACCCCCGATACTGGCAAGGCAAAAAGAGGAAAATCTTCAAATTATCAAGTGAGAGCTAGGGAAGCAAGAACAAACATAGAGAAAGGAACACAATCTAAGTTGGTTGAACTTCTCTTTACCAAACATCAAAATGATATTGGTAATTTGTAGGAGGGGCCAGCAGCCCCTAATGAGACATGGTTACCATCTCGTGAATATAAGGGGTGTGAATGCTCACTAAAAGTAGAGGTGTATCAGGGACCTCTTTTTAAGTAATAAGCCTGATATTGTTTGTATTTAGGAAACTAAATTGACAAAAGAAGAAGTTTCCAAAACTATGAAAGCAATATGGGCAAGAAGTGATTGGGATGGAGTGGTAGGGGGAATTCTAACATGTTGGAATCTTGTTAGAACCTGCTATGAAACCATTCATAAAACTGGGCATTGGATAGCCTCATTAGTCACATGCTACTTTGCAAATATTTGTTACATCCTTATCAATGTCTATGGACCCACAACTCAGTCAGGCAGATCAGAAGTATGGAGTGGGATTGAAGCCTTTATGAGAAGTAAAGACCAAGAAACCCAATTCATGATCATAATAGATTTTAATGCCATAACCAAGCTGGATGAAAAATTTGAGGGAATTAGGAAAATAACCCTAAGTATGAGAGATTTCTCAGCTGCTATTCAAAACAATATTCTATTGGAGGTTGAATTTGAAGAGGAGAGCTATACATGGACCAACAACAAAACAGGCCAGAACCTAATAGCAAAAAAATTAGACAAATGCCTACTTTCAGCTCATTGGCTAGATGAAGGGACTTGTGCTAAAATTAATACCTTGACAAGGATTGGTTCAGATCACTGGCCAATAAGAGTTAAAATGTTGGCAAGTGAATTAAAAAAAGATCATATTTTAAATATGAGCAGGTGTGGGAAGACCATGCTCAATTTGTTGATATGATAGCACATACATGGAATACTAAATTAAAACAAATAAAATCAATGACATCTAAATTAAAAGAATGGAACAAGAATACTTTCAAAAACTTTTTTTTGAGAAAAAAGAACTAAAAGAGAAACTTTCAAAATTCCAAAAAGGTAAGCACAATAATCCAAGCTTGGAGGAAAGGAAGTTGCTTCTTGAATATCATATTATTTTGATTAAGGAAGAGAAATTTTGGAGATTAAAATTGAGACAGGCTTGGTTTAAAGGAGATAAAAACATAGTTTTTTTATAGGATGACAATAGTATAGAGATCAACAACCAGAATAAGTAGAATTAAATTAGTAGAGGGGGTTTGGGTTGAAGACCAGTGCGAAATCAGAAAGGAGGCAAGGCATTTTTACCAGAATATTTTAGGATTAGAGGAGAATGAAGTTTTTAATGATAAACTACTGCAAGAAGTACCTTCAGTTATAATAGATGAAGACAATAGCAAACTGATGGAGCCTATTACTATGGAAGAAGTTCATTTAACTCTTTTCTCTTTTGACAAGGATAAATCCCTAGGTTTGGATGGACTCTCTACAACATTCTATCAGCTAATTGGGAAATAGTGAAGGATTCTTTATTGGTGACAGTGGAATAATCTAGGGTAAAACAGTACATACCTTGTAAATTAAGTGCAATATATCTTACATTGATTCCAAAAAAGAAGGATGCAGAATTGTTTGATTCATTCAGGCCCATAAGCCTATGTAATATGGCATATAAGATAATATTCAAAGTGATGGCAAATCGGTTAAGACCACTATTAGACAAAATTATTTTAGAAGAGCACGGAGGATTTGTGAAAGGGAGACATATTCTAGACGAAATCATAGTAGCTCATGAAGTAATGACTTCGGTTGCTTCTAGAAAAGAGAGAGCAATGATCTTAAAACTTGATATGAATAAATCCTATGATAGGGTTAAATGGGATTTTCTTTTTGCAGTATTAGAAAAGTTTGGATTTGGGAAGAAATAAGTGAGATGGAGTAATGCTTGTCTCTACAGTATCGTATATAGTGCTGGTCAATGGGATATTAATAGAATCATTTAAATCCAAGAGGGGTATTAGACAAAGAGATCCTCTATCACCATATCTATTCATTATTATGGCAGAGGTATTGGGGAGGAACCTGAAAAAGGCATACAGAGATGGGCTAATTGTAATGCCCCAAAAATAAATATTTTTTGTAAATGTCTCCTACACTTAATTATAAAAGTGAAAAAGGGGTTCATGTGACTAGGAGACATAACTTAAGTTGTGTTTATTTATGTTTTATGTTTTTATGTTGTAATAAGGCACTTTAAGTGATTTTAGGGTTGGGAGATGTCAACTCCAAATTAGAACCTCACCCTATATAAGGGAGTGAGACGTCCCATTTTGGGCATGTTATGTTGATATCGGAATTGAATATTGAAACCCTAGAGGTTCCATGAGTTGAGATTGCAGGTCTTGCTCATTCCCATGGTGCATTGGAGGTGCATGGTTGGGGTCTTGGCAATATCATTGCAGGTGTTATTGCCCTAAAATATCAAAAATACAAAAAGAGGCATCCGTGAGGAGTTCGTGGCATTTTTGGGAGCATTTGTGTCATGTGTTTCAGATCTGTTGGCAGCCCCCAACCCTACGCTTGTATTTGGGGTCATTTTTGAGGAGTTTTTGCATCCTGTTCAGCCTTGGGGAGCTGTTGTATTGGTTTGGCAATATTTAATATATGATACTGGCTGATTTCTCCTCATACTTGTGTTATTTTATGAGCAATTTCTGAGTTATTTCCTTGCTGTATTTAATTTCTGCATTTTCGTAGTAAGGGTTTGCTGTTTCTTAAAAAGGGACATTACACTAATAAACGGACTTAAGGCTAGTAATAACATTGACAACATTACCCATCGATAGTTTGTAGATAATACAACCCTTTTTGGTAGGGCAAAGAAAAACGAAGCCAGTGCTTTGAATAACTTATAAAAGGAATATGAAAGAGCATCAAGGCAGAAAGTCAATAGGACAAAATCCAAAATTTACATCCTAAATACTCCAACTAGAATTAGAGCAGGGATATGCAGGTTACTTCAAATGGAGGAGGCAAATTGCCAACAACATATCTAGGGATGCCCTTATTTGAGGGGATAATGAGGACAAAATTGTGGAATCTAGTTATAAGTAAAGTTCAAAGTAAACCATTGGCATGGAAAGGTAGATGGTTATCATTAGCGGGAAGAATGCAGCTAATTAAATCAGTCTTGTAGGCCATTCGAACATATTATATGTCCTTGTCTATTATGCCAAAATTGGTAGAAAAATGTTTAATATATATTATGTGGTTAGGATCACATGATAAAAGGAAATTTCCTTTGGTGAAATGGAGCAAGGTGTGTGATGATAAAACTAGGGGAGGTCTGTGGATGCAAACTTAGCTCTAAGGGGAAAAGTAATTTGGAGATTGTACAAAAGAGTCAAAGACAATGGGCAAGAATTCTTCTAAGTAAGTACGTTGAGCCCAGTGACCCAGATGGTTCTTCACTATATGGTTTAAAAAAATCAATTGATCTAGCAATTAAAGGTCTAAGATGGGTGGTGGGAATTGGAGAAAAAAATTCTATTTGGCTTGATACTTGGTGTGATAAAACTAGTCAATCTAGATCCAATTTTGAAACCATGAATGAGATTACTTCAAGACAAATATGGTGATAGGGTTTCAAACATTATGTACAAGGATTAGGAAGGAAGATATAAATGGAAAGAAGATTTTTTTACAAGTATACTAAATATTGTTGCTAGGAGGCAATTGAGCAAAAGGATTACAACAATGATTATTCTGAGGGGAGCCGAGGATAAGCTGATTTGGGAGTTGAATAGCTTAGGATAATATATAGCAAGAAGCAGATTTAATGTAAAGCACCAAGAAAATAGGAATATTGCAATAATATGGAGAGATATTTGGGATAGCCTAAGCATTCTAAAAGTAAAAATGTTTGTATGGCTAGTAAGTAGGTCACATAATTTTTTTATCCTGGGATAACCTAATGAAAATGGGTTTCATGGCCCGTCAGAATGTGTTCTATGTAAAAAGGAGGAGAGTATAGGCCGTCTTTTGGGTCATTGCTCAATAGTCTGGGAACTATGGCAATGGATTCTTAATATGTTTGGTAAATGCATGGTGATGAATGGTAGAATTGAAGAATGGTTAAAGCAATGACAGAGCACTTTTCAAAGTGAGGCATTACAGACAATTTGGGATTTATCAAAAGATACGATACTTTGGACAATATATTTGGAAAGGAACAAAAGAATATTTAGAGGTAATGAAAAGGAAGATTTTTCTAGCCATAGAGGAGTCAAAACCGGCGCTATCAACTCACCCAATCTTTAATATCGAAGTAGAGAGCCTTGATAGATGGAGTCAACTCATCAAATGGAATCATGATGTTGGGTACAGGAAAAATAAAAGGAAGGCAAAGAATATAAAGTGGAAACCATCAAAAGTGGAGTTGGTCAAATTGAATTTTGATGGAGCATTTAAAGGAAATCCAAGATCAACAAGAGGAGGAATAATAAAAAATAATAGGGGTGAGATTTTGTCACATTATGCTTTTTGTAGTGGATTTAAGACAAATAATGAATTTTGGTGGAACATCTAAAGGAATTCCAGGATCAACAAGAGGAGGAATAAGTAAAAATAATAGGGGTGAGATTTTATCACATTATGCTTTTAGTAGTGGATTTAAGACAATAATGAAGCTGAAGCTTGGGCAGCATTGGAAGGATTAAAAATATGCAAACAAATGAAATGGAATAGAGTATGGATGGAAGGCGATTCACTAATAGTAATAAATGCAATTTTGTTGAAAGCAAAGGTTCCATGGAACATACAAGAGATCATTGTGGAAATACAAGACCTTGCTACAAGTTTGAAGAAATTAGGTTTACACATACGTTAAGGGAAGGGAACAAATGTGCATATAGGCTAGCCAATAGAGTGGTTTTAATAGAGGATCGTGAAGTTATTTTCTCTTCTCCATGGTTAGAGGAAGTAGTAAGTATAGCTGAAGCTGACAATAAAAATCTAGAGGACTACAAAATGTTTCAGGGGATCCATTTATAGTTCAATGCATTGCAGGAATCTAACAATGCATATTTCTTAAAGCGGACTATGATCTCGTAAAGCGAACAAAAGTTTTGTATGCTGAAACAAAAGAAGATGACATCGGATGGACTTCATGGCTGAATGGATTATTTGAGTTCAAAGATGAAACACCTGGTTTTACTCCTAGATGTAGTGGTTGTAGTAGTGCTCGCTCATGATCTAGGCTAATATATGATTTCTTTACTAAGCTAGCATCAGGAAAATACAATTTTTGTGCCTGGCATAACATAACGCTTGTGATATCGTTGGAAAGCTTGTACCAAGCATTGCTGACTAAGAGTCCCGCCATCAGTATACTCAATTTAGAACTCTATGCTTAAGAGAATTGATTTGAACTTCTGTGGTAGTGATCCTTGCTGCCTCCTGGCTGACAAGTCCATCTAGCTATGAAACAACATTGCGGAGATAATCTACAACGTCCACCAAGCAACGTAAGCAATCAAGGAAGTTGGATTGCTGGCCAATGCTGTTGTCAACTTAGGGTTGCAATTGATGGCTGTTATGGGCCTACTTTTCCTAACCGTGCAACACTTTACACACACAAAGTTACATTTTGGACGATCTCAATTGGCCCTTTTCAGGTCTAGCAGCTGTATAATGCTTATGACATAAACATTAAAAAAGAACACAAACAATCTTAAGTATGAATTGTGGAAATCTGGATATTAGTTAGGGTTTCTTTTCAGCATATTCTTAAGTGAATTAAGCACTCAATGAAAAACAACATTCACAATTCTTGATCACACAGATTTTCAATGATATATGTCATTGGTAGTTTATTATGTTTTAAGAACACATCTGTTTCTAAATCAAATTATGAGGACATGTCTCCTCTTAAAACTTAGGCTGTCAAAACTAAAATTGGCTTAGGTTGATTAAAATTCAAAATATTCTGTTGAACGAATTTGTTTTTGTGTAGGTTCTATACACATCAGTTTGTGTGGCAGATGATCCAAGTGAGCCAGCAGATTTCTTTCCCCTGACTGTCAATTATCAAGAGCGTTTTTCAGCAGCTGGACGGACAAGGTTTGTGATGATTATATTTAAAATAAATATTTTTTTATATTTATTATTTCTTTCGAAGCAAATTGTAGACCTGGACTTTGTATACTCAGTATTATATAACAAGGTCTTTACTGGTTCGGTGATTTGAATGCAGTGGTGGTTTTATAAAGAGAGAAGGAAGAGCAAAAGATAAGGAGGTATTGGAGCTTGAGTTATAATGTTTTTTATTCTTTTTTCTTTTTTAATTTTAATTTTGTCTACATGGGATTGAAACAGGCCCCACCCATATTACATCATGCCTGTGTTACCACGGTGTTTCAACAAACCACATATTTTGCACTTATGCATATATCACCTGAGAAGATTTGAACCTGGGTTGCAGCCTTGAGAGTCCATCTTTTTAACCACTTGAGCTCATGCTATTTGACTAGTTATAATATTCTTTAATTGATGAACAGTTATTGCATTTGGTGGAAAAAATTTGCAGAGTATGACATTTATGAACAGTTACTTTTTATGACATTTATGGCATTTGGTGAACAGTTACTTTTTATGAACAGTTATTGTCTTTAGTGATCACCATGGTCAGGACATTTCATTATTGGACTGGATAGTTGAATCCTTGGGTCAATGAAATGTTAAAGAAAAGGGAAAAAGAAAGAAAGAAAAGAAAAAGACAGGGCTTCATGTATGAAACTATATTATTGTCCAAATAAAGTCTACGAAACTTAGTTATCAAAATTTTCTTGGTTGAGTAAATTTACAAATCGAAGTTCAAAATAAGATGTACCGAACGTATTATATCAAAATTACTTTCAGCTGACATTTAATGGCCTAGCTTTTACCAATCAGTCTCTAACTATAACATTGACATGTATATATCAAGGTATTAGCATAGTTGATATGATTAGTATAAAGTCTAAATAAATACAAATAGTTGTATATATTTTAAGTAAATTCTATGCACATGCCATTCTTTTAGCAATAAATTTTAAGTTTCATGCCATTCCACATGCATCACTGTACCTTCCTGGGTTGGGTCGTCCATGGCTTATGAAATTCATGCATTTTATACAAAGAAGGAATAAATTTCACTTGGAATCTATTCACAGAATATGAATCCAATGCATTCTTTCCCTTTTGATTGACTTATGATCATATTCAACATGACATGTGCACAGTTATTTCAGAAAGGAAATGGGGCTATGCTGCTATACAGGATATAGGATTTTTGGCCTTTATAGAGGGTATAGGATTTTTGGGGGTTGAGCACCTAAAGTCACAATACAGCAAAAAATTTCCCCCTTGCTAGTTTAAAATATGGTGTCATAACATCAAAATTGAGCAATAAACATGAGCACAAAATCACAGATTTCTTCACCACGGTCACAACATTGACACTGGCAGTCCAGGCAATACAATCTTCTTTGCAGCATTGTCATTGACCTATTCTCCTGCAGTGATCTCCTTTTACAGTGCACAAGTTTCCTTGCAATCCATGAACATTTCAACAATCATATCTTATGCTTTGTGTGAATAGAACTTGAATTCATCCTTCTGTTGCAAATTGACATTCCTCATGACACATCCTGCAATGCCGGGCCTTTGTCGCTGTCACTTAGTGCAATTTTCATGCAATGAATGGCTTCTGCAAGGTCTGATTCTTCTATGTTCCTGAACCCCCCCTGAGTCTGGTAACTGCTGGACTTTGGGAGTAACTGAATGAAGATGACAGTGTGTCCGAATTATGCCCTTTGTTTGTCGACGTTGTTTTTTTGATTATGGTAACTGGGTCCTCAAACCAGTACGGAAAAAACCCAAAAATGGGTACCCTTCTTCCCACTACATACATCCAATTTAAGTAGACAAACTGGCCTCCTTAGCATAACATAAACTAAAAAGCTAAAATACCATCACGGCAAAAAACAATGCTTAAAACAACATAAAACTTCAGCTAAGACTTTAGCTAAAACATAAAAAGTCTTGGCCAGGAAAGATTTCCAATATATTCTTTTTGATCTTATCCACTCCCTTCAGCAGTCTCCTAAATCCTTCTGGCGCCTTATCCTCCCCCGTGATCAGATTACTCATGGGATCGATCTTTCCTCTTGGACCATTCATGCCTCTTCCCTCTATACCATCCCAAATCAGACTTCTTTTACTGTTCCTTCCCCCCTTCACTTCGTGCCACCTCTTTTCTACTGGTCTTGTCAAGCAGGCTATCTGGAAACTTCATACAAGCAAAGCAGCAGATTTGGATGGGTTACAGGAGGAATTTTTGAAGCATGGTATTGACCCTCTTGTTGGGCCCCTCACTGATCTCTTTAATCTCGCTGTCTGTTCTGGGTTTCCTGATTCCTGGACTCAGCATATCATTCACCCCATTCATAAGGCAGGTGATCCCCATGAACCCAATAACTACAGGACTATCATGATTGGGCATATCTTTGCCAAGCTCTATGCACAGCATTGGATGTGCTTCTTTTGAGAAGGTTGGAGGAGGGGGTTTCAGGTCTCTTGGCCAAGCTGGTTTTCGGCAAGATCACCAGACCGCAGATCTCATTCTAGTCCTCAGAGCTATTATTGAGGAGGCGCGTTCCAGGTCCTCGAAGGTTTATCGTTGCTTTGTAGACTTAAAGAAAGCTTTCGACATGGTGCCTCGACATTTACTTCTTGAGAGGCTTCGATCAATTGGCATTTCTGGGCAGCTTTTGACAGCGGTTACACGGTTATATGAGACTATGAAAGGTCGGTTTCGCTCCCCTCAAGGGCTTTCAGCCAATATTCTTAGCACCATAGGAGTGAAACAGGGATGCCCCCTTTCGCCGACACTTTTTGGGATCTTTATCGACGAGCTTGAGACTTTTATCAGGGAGAACGCTCACCTAGAGGATGGTTGCCTTCTTCACCATGTGTTGATTTCTATTCTCCTCTTTGCTGATGATGTTGTTCTTTTGGCCTCATCCCCTGAGGGGCTTTAGTGTCATCTGAACACTCTTGCCGCTTTTTGTGACTCGAGACAGTTGATGGTGAATCTTTCTAAGACCAAGGTTATGGTATTCAATACTACCAAAGAGGCTCTATCCCATCTCCACTTCCTTTTCCAGAGTCAGGAGGTCGAAATCACCACCTCTTATGTGTATTTGGGGTTTCTTTTCACTGGTCCCACTTTTGGTATGAAACCCGTCGCCCAGGTCTAGGTGTGTAAGGGGTATGCAACTCTGTCTTTGATAGAGAGGAATTGCTTCAAAGCATATTTTCAGGATATACCTATGAAGATGAGGATCTTTGAGGCCTTGGTCAAGCCAACTATTACTTATGGGTCAGCGGTTTGAGATCCTAGTCTTGGCCCGACTAAGTGGTCACGGGTTGAACAAGTCCAAACACTCTTCGATGATTCATTCGTTGCAAGGGCACGATCCCCCGTTCTATTATTATGGCAGAGTTTGGGGCTTCTCTCCAGCTTGATATTATCTTCCTGATTATCGATTATCTTCACAGGATTCGTACTTACGGAGATACCCATGAGGGTTGCAGGCGGTACCCTTACCTCGCCCTTCGCTCCTCGATGGAACTCTCTTCGAGTTCTCGGGGAGGCCGGAGGAGCTGGTATTTTCAGGTTTCTGTTCTCATGGCCAACATTTAGATACAGATAAATAGGCTCCCCCCTTATTCTTTGGGGGTTCCCTCCCCTCGACTTAGTAAGGAGAAGATGCTCCACGAGATTTGGAAGGATGTTAGTCTCCAGTACACCAGATGCACATGGAACTATTGACAATTTTGTCACATTTTGCCTAAGGGGTACATTTTTGAGTCGTTGCTATGTTGTTTTTTCTATTTTAATTCACTTTCTCCTCTGAAAACAACGTTCTTCGACAAAGGCTCTTCCCTGGCATTTTCATGGCGCTGAGGCGCAGCTAGAACATTCTTTCCCTCACTTTTCATGCATGATTCAAGATTAGAGCAGCTTCGCTTGAAAGAACAGTAGTCAAAAGGTAGTTTCGCCAAGAAGGGAGGCTAAACTAGCGCTTCACTCATTCTTGAGGCGAGGGACAACTTTTCTGGAGAAATTGAGCGAAAACCCCACTTTTGGCTTGAAAAATCGACTAAGGCAGCGAGGCCCACTTCGGGTCACAACACTACCGAACTGCCACTTCGGGCCCATCTCTGGCTAAGTCCCTATATCCAGCGAAGAGGCGCTGTGGGCAAATATTTTCTAAGGCAAACAGTTAGGCTCGCCTTTGCTCCTTGGCCGGGCGAAGCTGCAGTTCGGGTCTGCTCTCCAGCGAAGCTGCACTTCGGGCGCAGTTTCAACGAACCTCCCCGCAGGGCCATGCCAAGGGCGATTCGGGCCTATTTCTCAGCGAAGCTTCCACGGAGTATTTTTTGGGCACTGGGGCTGCTTTCAAGAGGCGCGCTTCCAGAGAAGAGGGTGGGTAGAAATTTAAGGCGCCTTCATGGCGCACGAGTTTGAAACCTCCTGCCCATCCCATCAAAGCGGCGATGCTAATCCCAAAGAGATCTCCTCACCAAATGTAGTAACTGCCGATGTGAGCTCCCAACGACCAATCTCAGGGTGAGGCGTGTCTCATAACTGCGCACTTCCCGAGAGGCCTCTCGATCCGCGCTATTTTGCCTGACAAGGGTCAAATCTCAGCTGCCCCAAAGGTTTTTTAGGGTTTGCTATTAATGCTACAGAGGTGAAGTCCTCTATAAAAACCAACTCATTGTAATGTAAAAAGGGGGGAAACGCTTTGCTAGAAAGCTGTTGTATTCAATTTTTGCATCAATGCTAAGAACTCCTGGCTCTGACTCTATTCCTTCTTTGTATGATGCCTTCTGTGTTTATTTCTATTAATTTCGTTTCTTTATGTGATTGCTGTAATTCTGTTATCTGGATTTAAGCATCTTATATTGAGCGAATGCTGGAATTCTTCGAAGGATACATAGAGAAGGAAATATAGGTTAGTTTTCTGTTTTATTCTTTGTGTTGATTGCTGCTAATTCGGATAGAGATAGGTAATCGTGCTGCTTGTTCTTCCCCTCAGTTTCTACTATGCAATTTTTATCTCTTTCAGTAATTTCCCAATCTCTTTCCAGTTCCTTAATCTAAAACCCCAGCTTAGTGTAGTAAAGGAGCCAGCCTTCTCTGGAGATTGGCACGGAAGGCATTCCTTCCTTCCGGCCTTTCAAGGTGTTGGACGGGTCTAGGGCGCATAAACAGACCAAACCCTTTCCTGTGGCAGATTCGTAACCAACAATTTTTTCTGGCACGCCCGGTGGGACGCAATCGTTCCACGGTATAAGCGGTATTGAGAAGTGATGTTCTTCTCAGTGTTGTCAAATCTGAACATCTGGCGACTCCGCTGAACTCAGATACCTCCAAGTCTCGAGGACCAGTGTAAAAAATCACGCCTTCATGCGTACGAGATGGAGAGTTAGAAACGCAGAAGAAGAAACCGAGTTCTATGAGCTTGACATTAGCGCTCTGGGAGAGCATCCTAGGCTACCCTCCGGACGAGGCATCCTCGCAGGAAGTTGTTGTTGCTGAACAGACTCCAACTCCGGACAACACAGCGACTAGCTGCCCCCTGGATCCTCCAAATTCTCCGGATCATCATGACGTTCTGGTACCGCCGGACATTCAGCTAGGTGCTTCAAGCATTCCGATTGTTCCTGTTCAGCCGAACCAGCCGTTGCAGCCGTCGTTGCCGCCTCCTAATCCGTCGAATCCTAACGCAAATATGGCGCAACAACAAAATCAGCAGCAAAATCCACCCCGACAGTTCCCAGCCTGGAACCATTCAGGGCCTTTGAACCTAGCAGCGCAAGATCAAATCCCTGCTGCAGCGTTGAAGGCCATCCCTACGTATGACGGTACTGGGAAAACGACATACGAGCATGTTCAAGACATCGCCGCTCTGGCTACCATCCACGACATCACGAAGGAGAATATTATGGTGAGGTTGCTAGTCCTATCCCTTAGAGGAAAACTTCTTTACTGGTACCGATCGTTGCCTCCTGGTACCATCACCTCCTGGGATCAACTGGCAGGACAGTTGATAAAAGGATTCAACGAGTCGGCGGACCCTTTCTCCTTGCTCCACCAGTTCACGACCATCCAGAGACATCCGCAGGAGGAAGTTGCCGATTTCAACGTCCGATTCGCTCGGACTTGGATGAGGGTCCCCGATGGCCTCCGGCCAACCTCTGAGCAAGCAGCGTTCTATTTTCTCAGAGCTTTCAACTCTGACATCAGCATGAACATCCGGTACTCTGGTGTCAATACCTTCCCGGATTTGTACACGCAGGCGCAAAAGGCAAAGGCCGACTTGATCGCCATTGGCAAACTCCCGCCAAAGCCGACAATGCCAATCTTCCCCGATTTGCCTCAGTACCAATACCCCAATGCGACCGCTCAGTCCCCTCTCGGACCTTCCATGTACCCGATTCCATCGTGGAATCCGAGCCATGCGCCTGCTTTTCCGCAGTTCCCCACTTCCATAGCTCCACAACTTCCTCCACCTCCGCAATATCCTGCATTACCTCCGCCAATGGCCCCATTGCCACTATCGGTGCCATTGCCATTACCAACGCCTGCAAATGTCGACGTACAGACCAAGCTATTGCAGGAGGTACAGTCCCTCAATTCTGCCATTAAGACAATGTCAAACGATATGACCATCATGAAAAGGAGGCAGGCTCAACAAGAATACCAGCCTAGGAGATTTCCTCCTCCGGCGATTACAAGAGATCAAGTCGCCCTAATCGTGAGGCCTCCCGCGAGGAATGCGGCTGTTCTGAATTATGAAGAGGCGAGCACATCGGATCAGGTGTTCTGGTGCTCCACTTGCAATGATCCACATGGAGAGGACACTTGCATGGTCCACCTGAATTATATCCAAACGCTGGCGGGCACCGTCCCCAATGCACAAATCAATATGATCAGGGAGGTGGACCGCAACCTCATGATCCCCGCTGAAGAGCAAGTCTCAGTTCTAACCAAAAATGGGAAGAAGCCCATTGAGGTCGATGCAGCTCAGATGGGGCCTCTGAAAGTATATGCTCACCGCGAAAAGGAGCAACCGCCGACGAAAGCCCCAGATAAGGATCCCTTGCCCCCGCCGCCGGCAAAAGAAAGACCTCTGCCTGCAACTGCGCCAGTATCGCAACCGGTGGGCGAAACAAAAGAGCAGGCCAGAGAAAAGCTCAAATATCCGTCATTGACAAAGAGACAGAGGGTCGAAGCTATGCAGCAGTACCGCACCAAGTATGAAGCTGCGAAGGAGCCAGAAAGGCCCTCTACCTCGACCTATAACATAGTTGAAGAGCTGAAGAAGGCTCCCGCCAAAATGAGCCTCTACGATGCCCTACAACTCCCTGGACAAGTTGACTTGTTGCAGGAATCCCTCAAATCTGCGAAGGGAGGGAAGCTGACCCAGACCGTGCTGACTCAAACTCTGACTACCTCAGCTACAGGCAAGAACAGGCCGCCCCCATTCTACCTGTCCCTTCGGATGGAAGGATGGGTCGTGCACAATTGCATGATTGATTCGGGTGCAGCGACCACTGTCATGCCCAAAGCCGTGTGCGAAGTAATGGGCATGGAGTATACACGGAGCAGTCCAGGCGTTCTTCAACTTGATGGGACTCCCGTGAAAACAGTGGGGGTTATCAAGGATATTCCAATCCAGCTGCATAAGATGCCTCAGATTGTTGTAATCCAAGAGGTTGTGGTCGTCGATCTGGAGCCGTATTTCAGCATGTGTCTCTCACGAGAGTTCACTGCTAAGCTGGGAGGTTACCTCTCTTTGGACTACTCTCACCTGGAGGTTCCATTCAAAGGGAGGAAAATAAAGATTTATAACGAGAAGCCCTCCAGCTACCATATTGAGAAGATAGCCGACGATGAGCAACAGAGCGAATCAGTCCACCTGATGACAGAAGAGCTGAAAGCGGTGGACCTGATGGAGGAATCCTTGGAGGAGCTTCGGACGGAAGATGAATTCTCCCTGACTGATTTCAATGCCATGATCGAGTCAAGGATGGGGTGTTACTCTATCACTAGGCCCGAGAAAGCGAAGGAGATAGTGCAGGAAGACAAGGGCCCTGTGCCGAATGAGCAATGGAAACTTTTCTTCGACGGCGCCCGATGCAAAAACGGCGCTGGGGCAGAGGTCGTCTTGGTCTCTCCCTCTGGAGAACAGAAGGACTATTGTTACAGACTCGCCTGGAGCTGTACCAACAATGCGGCCGAGTATGAAGCCCTGTGTCTGGGGTTGAAGAAGGCCGAAAAGTTGGGGATCAAGCAACTACAAATTTTTGGAGACTCAGAGTTAGTCTGCAAACAGATCACCAACAAATGCGTTGCTAAACAACATTATCTCAAGGCATACCGCAATAGGGTATGGGACCTGTTGGAGTCTTTCGAGGCGCTGAATGTCCAGCCGTCTCGCGAGAAAAGAACAAGCACGCAGATGTCTTAGCATCCATTGGAGCCAGATACTCCCCGGCTGATGACATGATGCAGAAGCCTAAGGCGGTAAGGACCATTTACAGGCCTTCTGTGCCTGATAAGGACACCCACTGGCAGGTGTTCGAGAGTGACGAGCAAATCGTCAATTTTCTGATCCATGAAGCAAGCACCATTGAAGGTAGAGACCCTGATGACGAGGAATATGAGGGGTTGATACAGTTGAAAAATAACCATGTCCCGAAAGGACTGATCACTCTGGAGAGTCTATTTGATCAGAATGATAGAGCAATTTCTCACAGGATCAAAGTAGACGCGAAGCAGTACAAGGACCTTGAGCTGGAGCCTGGAAAGCTAATCAAAGTTGGAGCAGACTGTACTCCTAAAGAACTAGAGCAAATTCGGGTCCTGTGCAGAGAATATCCAGATATTGTTGCCTGGTGTTATCAAGACCTAAAGGGGTACGACAAGGAAGTCATACAACACACCATCGAACTTCAAGAAGGGGTCAAACCCTGCAAGCAGAAACAGAGGCCTGTCAACCCAAAAATTGAAGTTCTGATGAGGGCCGAACTCTTGAAGATGCTCGAGGCAAAAATTATCTATCCTATCAAGCATTCTTCCTGGGTTGCCAATCTGGTCCTTGTCCGAAAGAAAAACGGAGATATCCGCCTGTGTGTTGATTTTCGGAATCTGAACCAGGCGTTCACCACCAAATGGGGAACGTTCGCCTATCAACGCATGCCCTTCGGCCTCTCGAACGCAGGGGCCACTTTCCAAAGAGCCATGGACCTGGCGTTTGGTGAACTACTGAACAGAGTCATTGTCATCTATTTGGATGACATGACTGTGTTTTCACACAAGAGAGAAGAACACACCTCGCACCTGCAACAAGTATTCGAGAGATGTCGAGAATTCGGTATATCTATAAACCCGAAGAAGTTTGTCTTCGCGGTAAAAGAAGGGAAATTGTTGGGCCACGTCATCTCAGAGAAGGGACTTGCTGTTGACCCTGACAGAGCCGAGGCTCTCCTCAAACTCCCACTACCAGTGAATAAGAAAGGCCTGCAGTCTTTCTTTGGCCAGATCAACTTTGTAAGAAAATTCGTGCCCGATTTCGCCCAGGTCGTCAAGCCGATGACTGAACTCTTGAAGAAAAACGCCGAGTTCAGTTGGACAGAAGAAAGAAAGAAGGTGTTTGAAGAGATCAAGGCCCGAATCGCACAAGCACCTGTGCTGGTTAACCCAGACTATTCTAAGGATTTCATCCTTTACGCAGTCGGAGAGCCTGAGAGCTACGCAACAGTCCTGATGCAGAAGGGAGAAGACGGTGAGGAACGCCCAATTGCTTTCTTAAGCCAGGTGATCCAGCCACATGAAGAAAGGTACAACTTCATTGAGCGCCAAGTACACGCAGTCATGAGGTCCCTGAAGAAATTTCGCCACTTTCTCCCAGAGCAGAACGACAGTGTATGTGGTCCATCCAGATGTGAGGAATTTCATTATCCAAGGAGAAATGGGCAACAAGAGAGCTGGCTGGGTCACGAAAATCCAGGAGTTCGACATTGAAGTCCGACCCACCAAGCTGATCCGCGGTCGGGCACTATGCCAAGAACTCGCAAGGAGCGCCGCTGCAGAAGTGACAGCCTGCCAATGGGAAGATCCAGTGTTAGAAGGCAACTTTGCCAATCAATCTGCGGACAACAATGACTGGACGGATGACTTGATACGGTACTTCAACACCGGAAGATGCCCAGACCGTCTCAACGCCTCGCAGAGGAGAAGATTCAGGCTGCAATCCCGCAGGTATGTATTGCGCCCAGATGGGCTGTTTTTCAGAAATGTCGATAGTGTTCTCCTGAGATGTGTCAGGGAAACAGAGAAAGAGAAAATTCTCGACGAATTCCATTCCGGAATGTCGGGGGGCCACTTCGCAGGAAGGCCTACGGCCTTGAAAATAATCAGAGCGGGCTACTATTGGCCCACAATTTTTATGGATGCTTTCGCAGTATGCCGAAGGTGTGAACATGCCAAATATATGTTGGCCGGAACAAGAACGCTCCTATGCCCCTCCAGCCGATCCAGGTCGAAGCGCCTTTCCAGCAATGGGGCTTAGACTTCATCGGGGTGATATCACCAAACTCCTCGGCAGGGCATAAGTACATACTGACTGCAACTGACTATTTTACTCGGTGGATTGAAGCAGTCCCGACAAAGCATGCCGACCAGGAGGTAGTCATCGCCTTCTTGGAAAGTTTGATAACCCGCTTCGGGGTCCCAGAGGCAATCGTGACTGATAACGGCCCAGGTTTCATAGGCGCCAAGCTCAGCGAGTTCGCTTGCAGGTATGGAATCTACCTAAAAGCCTCATCTAACTATTACCCGCAGGGCAATGGCTTGGCCGAGTCAACGAACAAGAATTTGCTGAGAATCTTAAAGAGGACCCTGGAGAAAAACAAGAGAACGTGGCACCTGCTCCTAGACCAGGCGCTATGGGCCGACCGTATCTCCATCAAGAAGTCCATCAAAACAACACCGTATGCGTTGGTATACGGGAAAGAGGCAGTTCTGCCTACGCATGTCGAGATGCCTGCACTCTGGATGTTGGACGATGAAAGAGAGGGCCTTGATCCCATGGACGCCAGACTAGCCCAGTTGCTGCAACTGGAGGAAGAAAGGGAGAAAGCTTACGAAGCTTTCATGAAGCATACTGAAACCACCAGAAGCTGGTTCGAAAAAAGAGCCACCGTCCGTACCTTCCAGGTTGGAGATCTAGTGCTGAAATGGGACGCGTGGAAAGCAAAACCGGGAAACCATGACAAATTCGATGCCTTCTGGGAAGGCCCGTTCCAGATTTCCCGAGTTAACCAGGTGAATTCCTTCATCCTACAGGACATGGAGGGCCGTACTCTGCCCATACCTGTCAACGGCCTTCACCTGAAGGTTTACCACCGATGAGGAGCATCAAAAGGTTTACCTGTGTACATAAGTTTACTTTTGCTGTTATTTTCATTCCGAATGTATATATTGTTTTCTGCTTTAAGTGAGCGTTTGCGCTCCATAATGGAGCAATTTTTGTCTGCTCTGCCCTCTTCCCTTTACCCGGGTTCCCCGACGATCCGTCCGGAGCTGAGCCATTTAAAAAATTCAGTTGTTTGGCTGCAAAAGATGCATTTTTGTTAAAAGTGTTTAGACAAGGCATGGCTTCGCGAGGTTTTCAGAGCGAAGGCGTGGTTCGGCCTTCTTATGTGCGAAGCCCAACTTTCCCCGGAGTAAGAAAAAGGAAAGGGAACGTTTTAATTCTATCTTTCGGGCTCTTTAATTCTAAGTTCGCCACATTTTCGGCCGAAACGGGGCTTCGCCGGGACCGCCCCCCGAAGCTCACTTCCCAAAGACCTATTGGCGCTTCGCCAGTTTCCAAGCCGAACTTGCACTTCGGGCATGATGAGAAGCGAAGAGGGAGTTTGGACGTATTTTAGAGTGAAGGGCAAGGTCAGGGGCTCCCAATTGTGCGAGAAGGACAAAATGAATCCGACAACTTTAAGGCACGAAAGCCCACTTCGGGCGCCTTGGTGGCCGAAGAAGGGCTTTGCTCAAATTTTGAGCGAAGCTTCCCCCTATGAACCATTGAGAATTGCGAGCCTCGAAGCGCGCAAAAAAGCAGCGACGCCCATTTAAAATCCCAAGGCACGCGGTTTTAAACTGAGTGCGCATCCCAAAGTGCGTTGACAAAATAAAAGCTAGCGCCTTGAAAAGCGGAAAACGGCGAATTCACATTTTCAAGGAGGATTGCGAGCCCACGAAAGCTTCGAGCCTCGAGAAAAGCACCCGGTCACCAATGAAAAAGCGCCGCTTTCTACCCACTTCCAGTTCGGGCATTCACTCGTTGCGTGCGCCATTAATGGGGTAGGTTGAGCCCGCGTCTATAAAAGAAGTAGCGCTCCGAGGTGAAAATCATTTGTTCTCCTGCAAATTGCTCTACGTTGTGCTAAAGAAGCCCTCGGCGAAGCGTAACTGCTAGTGATTACCAGTGCGCCTGTGCATTTCCGCCATTCGAAATGGGCAAGCGAGGGGCCGAAAAGAAAGAGAAGGCGCCCAAAGGCGGAGGTCCGGAGAAACCAAAGGGGTCGGAAGCCGAGAAAAAGCAGAGATCGAAGAAACAAAAGCTGGAGGGCGCAGAGAAGCAGAAACCAGAGAGCGTAGAGGAACCGATAATGGAAGAGTCAGAGGAAGAGGAAGTTCCCCCACCCGTCGACAAGCTAGAAAAAGTAAGAGATGGTATCCTCTCCAAGAGCGTCGAAACGCTGCGCCGTACAATCGATGAGATGTTGACGAGGGTATCTGCTGAGCACAAGAGAACAATTGCGTATTATTCACACCTATACTGGTTTTTATGCAACCCTGTACACCACTGCCCAAAACTGGTGTGTGCTATCGCCAGGTTCTATCACCCTCTGACCAGACAAGTCAGAGATGTCGGGGGGAACAAGTTGTTTTCAATTTTCTCTGACGATGTCCAGAACGCCTTCGCGCCCGGACAAAAACCCCCCACAGATTATGTCATCAGGACAGTCAACACTAATGAGCAGAAAGGCAGATATTTGCCTACTCCTCAGATGCGGCGGTTCATGGAGGAACAACTGAGAAAGAAACCGGCATCTAATCAATGGCCAGAAATGCCAATGTCTCTGAGACAATTCAAGTACCCAGACATTTACGCGATCCTGGCGTGGGTAGTAGGGCTCTCCACCGACACAACTGTATATGCATGGCAGGTCGCCCTCGCCGAATGCATCTCACATGGGGAATTTTACGCTCCTGATGCCATGGGGCCAAAGACAAAGCCCGTGTTCTTCGACTGGGCGGACTGGGTAGCTCGCATCCTGCACTCTCGGTTGACCGACTTGAAGAAGGGGAGCGACCCATCTTTCGGGTCCTGTTCTTTCCTAGTCTGGCTGTTTTTCTATCATATGCATAGTAAGTTCCCCTCCATCGCCATCAATTGTACCGATAAGGAGGGAAAAGTATTGCCAGTGTATCAGTGGACTCCGGTTCTGTCACGAAAGGAGTCCTATGTTTTCAACCAAGAGTTCCAAGGCCGCGCCCTGGAAATTATATGCGGCGCTTGTCATCGCATCCCCAGGGAAATGAGAGACAACTTGGTGCAACAAAAGCTGGGGGATGTTTTCCAGCTCACGCAAGGTCTCATAATCAGACTCTTTGGGTTTACTGGCAAACCCTTTCTCCTCCCATATTATACCAGCGAGTATCTGTTTGCTTTAGAAGTCGCTCGGCAGAGTGACTACATAGATGAGGCCTATGGCCACGGGAGAAAATGGGAGCACACTTGCGCCTTCCCTTTCGTATGGGGCGACATCGAAGTCTTTGTCACTGGGCAAAATGTATTCCTCGCAGCCACGCTCCAAGACTTCGGTTTGATCGAACTTCCCCAGCGCTGGAGATACGACCCCCTGAACATATTCAGAGACTTCCTTGGTTTCAAGAGTTTCCACCTTTGCCCCCGTCCAGAGATCGTGGAGCAGCGCAACAACCCGTCGGGCCGCGACCTTGAGTGGCATATAGAAAGAATGCAGTCCTTCCCGCCGTGGCACGACTTTTATCACATAGAGGCGGAGTACAGCCCGTCGCGGCACCCGTTGCCTGATCCGGATTCTGCTTTCTTCAAAAAGATAGGAAACAAGTTGAAAGGTTGGTCCGAGGAGAAGATCGCTAATTGGTGGATCATGAGGGTCCACCATAGAAAAGAAACATCTGATGGATTCCTCGTAATTGATGGCCAATTCTCTGATGCGAACTGCAACACCTGGCAACCAGTCCTGTTTATGAATGTTGTGCCTCGAGGAACCGGCGGCGAAAGCCCCAGGAGAATAGAAGAGTTGTCGGAGCAAGCGGCCCAACAGGAGTAGCTGGACCAACCGACCGGACAAGTTGTAGAGTCCAGCCACCGCGTCGAGGAAAGCGTGCAGCCACCTGCCAAGGAGAAGGAGAGGTCAAAGAAAAGGCCGGCTGGCGAAATGCAGATGCCGCCTCCTCAGGCGAAGAAGCCTCGGACCAAATCTGCCCGTCTTGCCAGCGAGCACCCTCCAAAAAGTCCTGTTGACATAGGCGCAAGCGCGGCTGCACCCGTTGATACTCTGCAAAAGGAGATGGAAATTGTTGATGTGGAGGCGTACACTCCAGCAGAAGCAGAAGGGAGGACCGGTCAGAGCCCCATAACGCAGGAATTTTCCACGACGGCTCTCACCGAAGAGCACGTAGGTACGCGCCCTCTCTCTCCTCTCTCCTCTTCTGAACCTCTAGAAATGGTACCCCTGGGTGATGAAGTCATAGTATCCGCCTTGCCTGCGGGCAACGAACCACCATCAGCTATCCCCCTTGTGGTCTCTCGGCCACTAATAGAAGAGATCCAACTCCCCGCCACTTCCCAGCTTACCCATTTGGCGTTTGGTTCATACGCTTCGGCCCCTAATGCTTTTGCAGCCTCTGCCTCACTCGGACCGGGCGCCACAAGTCAAGTCCAATCATCGCCCCCAATCCTTCATCCGTCGCAGAAGCCCTAGGTGGTGTCCCAATCCCAGGCCCTAACAGCCCGCCCACGGCTATTCAGACCCCTGTTCCCCCAACAGTCACCGAAGTCCCCATCTCCACTGTTTCCGATCCTTCCACAGAAGCCCTCCCCCAGCAGGCCCTGTTCCTTTTTACACCTTTGTCAGGAGGGGCGGAGCCTTTGGACACTGAACTGGAGATGATTGAGGAGCGTCCCCTGGCGGAGAGCCTGCACCAGGCGCGGCAGAGCTCATACAGATGGCTCAAGGACGTCAGGAAGAAGAAGGCGCGGACCCCCGCTAAGGTTGAAAAGTGCGCCATATTTAATCCTCAGAAAATGGAGCTCCATAAGGTAAAAAAGGTGCCGAAGGTCCAGAAACCTGTGGAGGAAATGACGCCTTCAGATTACTCCTACCAGCGCACCATCAAGGACCTGAAGACGCTTGACGTGGCGGAGGAGACAGGGTCTATTCATGTTAAGATCGACTCAATCTACCTCCATAATGAGCATATCAAGGAGCGCTGCTTCGCAGCAGAAAATGAGAACATGAAGTTAGAGGAGGCCCTAGCGCGAACCAAGGCCCAGTTGGAAGACGCACGCACCGAATCAGAGCAGCTACGACAGGAGGTGGCATCTTTAAAGCAGGAGGTCTCCGAGCATAAGAGTGTTGCTGAGCGCCATCTCAAGGCGCATAAAGAAGCAAAGGACCGAGTGAAAAAATTGGAAGCTCGGGTCCAGGAAGTGCAGCAACAGTTCGAAGAAAGAGAAGCGAAGATGGAGATCTTCTCGAGAGACCGGATTAAGGACCTCCGCGCTCATTTGTTGAGAAGTTTCCGGTCTAGAGCGTCCAGTGCCTTGTCTGTTCTTATATACATTTCGGAAGCCAAGCAAGCGGCTTCTCAGGGCCGACCTGTCGTGGATCAAGTCGCGCAGGAAATACAGCGCCGACTCAATTTGGCCATCGAAGTGCAAAATTTGGAGCACATGGATCTTGAGGTCCCTGCGATGAGCCGAACTGCGCGGGATTGGGCTACCGCCAGATCGACTCTTCGAGCTTTCTTTTCCAAATTGAAAAAAGTTAGGAAGGCCAGGAGGCTATTGGACTCCTTCGAGCAGGAAAGGCACACTTCCCTAGTGTAATTTCAAACCCTCATGCAGCTTGGATTTCCTAGTTTTACAGATGATGATGGGAACCTTCAGTCCAGGGACGAGCTCAAGCCAGTATGGATCGCTTTTGAAGGCGATAATTCTGAGATAGACGATTGGGTAGATCCCATCACGGAGACACAGGTGATAAATTTGATATCCAGATACTGCCAGATTGAAGCTTGCCTGATAGATCTGGGTAATAGGGCCAAATATGTTGATATCAACCAGATCGAAAGGTTCAAATGTCTGGTGAAAGCGCTCAGCGACCGCGAGCCGTTCCAGGAAGAGGCCTGGGCCCACATTCGACACACTCATGAGCGCATCCGGGCACGCCTCCCTTCCCAGGAGCAAGAGCAAGAGCCTGAAGGAGAAGGAGGAGGCGAAGATCAAGAGCATAGCGAAGAGGAGGAAGGAGAAAGAGAGAGATTGGAGGAAAAACCCTTAGCCAGCGACGGACAATCAGAAGAGGAGTCAGATGATGACTTCGAGCCCAATGGATGAAGGCTTAGGGTCCTTGCATTGAGGTGAGCTCAATACCCCGCGAGCCGCCAGGAATGTTGACAATTTTGTCACATTTTGCCTAAGGGGTAAAATTTTGAGTTGTTGCTATATTGTTTTTTCTATTTTGATTCGCTTTCTCCTCTGAAAACAACATTCTCCCACAAAGGCTCTTCTCTGGCATTTTCGTGGCGCTGAGGCGCAGCTAGGAACACTTCTTTCCCTCACTTTTCATGCATGATTCAAGTTCGGAGCAGCTTCGCTCGAAAAAACAGGAGTCAAAAGGCAGCTTCGCCAAGAAGGGAGGCTAAACCAGCGCTTCGCTCATTCTTGAGGCGAGGGACAGCTTCGCTGGAGAAATCAAGCGAAAACCCCACTTCTGGCTTGAAAAACCGATTAAGGCAGCGAGGCCCACTTAGGGCCACAACACTGCCAAACTGCCACTTCGGGCCACAACACTGCCGAACTGCCACTTTGGGCCCATCTCTGGCGAAGCCCCCATCTCCAGCGATGAGGCGCTGCGGGAAAATATTTTCTAAGGCAAACAGTCAGGCTCGCCTTCGCTCCTTGGCCGGGCGAAGCTGCAGTTCGGGTCTGCTCTCCAGCGAAGCTGCACTTCGGGCGCAGTTTCAGCGAACCTCCCCGCAAGGCCATGCCAAGGGCGATTCGGGCCTATTTCTCAGCGAAGCTTCCACGGAGTATTTTTTGGGCACTGGGGCTGCTTTCAAGAGGCACGCTTCCAGAGAAGAGGGTGGGTAGAAATTTAAGGCGCCTTCATGGCGCACGAGTTTGAAACCTCCTGCCCATCCCATCAAAGCGGCGATGCTAATCCCAAAGAGATCTCCTCACCAACTGCAGTAACTGCCGATGTGAGCTCCCAACGACCAATCTCAGGGTGAGCCGTGTCTCATAACTGCGCACTTCCCGAGAGGCCCCTCGATCTGCGCTATTTTGCCTGACAAGGGTCAAATCTCAGCTGCCCCAACGGTTTTTAGGGTTTGCTATTAATGCTACAGAGGTGAAGTCCTCTATAAAAACCAGCTCATTGTAATGTAAAAGGGGGGAACACTTTGCTAGAAAGCTGCTGTATTCAATTTCTGCATCAATACTAAGAACTCTTGGCTCTGACTCTATTTCTTCTTTGTATGATGCCTTCTGTATTTATTTCTATTAATCTCGTTTCTTTATGCGATTGCTGTAATTCTGTTATCTGGATTTAAGCATCTTATATTGAGCGAAGCTGGAATTCTTCTGAAGGATACATAGAGAAGAAAATATAGCGTTAGTTTCTGTTTTATTCTTTGTGTTGATTGCTGCTAATTCGGATAGAGATAGGTAATCGTGCTGCCTGTTCTTCCCCTCAGTTTCTACTATGCAATTTTTATCTCTTTCAGTAATTTCCCAATCTCTTTCCAGTTCCTTAGTCTAAAACCCCAACTTAGTGTAGTAAAGGAGCCAGCCTTCTCTGGAGATTGGCACGAAAGGCATTCCTTCCTTCCGGCCTTTCAAGGTGTTGGATGGGTCTAGGGCGCATAAACAGACCAAACCCTTTCCTGTGGCAGATTCGTAATCAACATGAACTCTCCTCTTTCCCCTCTTTCCCCCAAGCTGTATTTCTACCATGAGCACTTCTTACAAATATAGGAGGGCAGAATAGTTCCTCCACAATACCTTCAGCAGCACACAATGCATAGTCTTCGAATCACTATTGGGCAACTCAAGGTGTGTTCTCACCAACTCCGGATTGAGTCAGATCATTATCTTCCGACGGAGAAGCGGATTTGCTTGTTTTGCTTCATGGGTGAAGTTGAAACCCTTCATCACTTTATTTTTTGTTGTCTCAATTATTATGAGATCCGGGGTAGGTTTCAATGCCTTTTCAGGGACAACTCTCGATTTGTTTCTACCTTCTTCAGATACTCGGACCAACGTTGTCTCTCACTCTTTCTTAAGGATATAACTCAGCTTCGACCACAAAAAAGTTCTCCAAATGGATCTCACCCTCCTCATCATCGGCTCATCACAACATACTTCACCAACTCCGACGGACCAGGTGACTTTGATCGGAAACGCCCTACATCATCCAGTTCGAACAAAAGCAAGGTCACTAGACATCGCACTAACAGTTTGTCAAGGTTTCGAACATGTCATGGACTTCTTCAGCTCCGATACTTCGACCTTGACTATTAGGAGAGATTAGTTTCTGGGGTGTTCTCGGAGCTTTCCCCTCCTGGGCTGCTCCCTCCCCCCTCTTTCTCTCTCTCTGTTCTTCTTGGCGTGCGCTCCTCTTTGTTGGTCTGCAGCCCTCCCCCCTCTGCTCTCCCTTTTCTTTTCCCTTTCTCTTTGGCTCGTTTATCAGGTTTCATCTTGTATTTATCTTAGTTCTTTTCTTTGTAGGGCTTTTTAGCCTGCTAGCTGGCAGTCATTATTGTCATTCTTATAGTCCCTTGGGTCTTATTTTGGCCCACCGCGGACATTAATAATATTTCATTTCATTTACTCTTTAAGATTTTTGAAATTTTATAGTCTCTCTTGGTCCCTCGCAATTATTCTACTTGCTGCTTTTGGGAGTGGCTCATCTGGTCTCCAAGATTAGCCCACTTCCTTGCTCACTCCCTTATCTGCCAATGCGTTCGCTAGACTGTTTCCCTCCCTGAAAATGTGTTGTAGCCTGTACTTCCTGCTCCTAACTTAGTCTCTTGCGGCATTACTATTTCTACCTGCATACTACTTATATATGACTTAAGCAGCCTGTGTTTCGTAGGGGTGTTCAAGCCCTTGACATTCCATGAGAGCAAAATCATTTCTGCCCTCTAACCAGGGGTTTTGATGCCCTTGTAAAGGCTTTCTCGATGCCATCCGCTATTTCTTTTTCTGCCATCCGCTATTTCTTTTTCTGCATTGATAGTCCTTAATATATGCTCTAGGATTCTACCTCTACTCCTACCTATGCTTCCCGTGTTTGCTAGCTTCTTCTTGTTGCGTGTTGTAATGACCTATTTCTGAAGATTTGACAAACCCTAGCAAAATGCAAAATTTCTTTCCAAACAAAATAAAATCTATTCAAATGAATTCTGATTTATATATGTCAAATCACAAGATTACATAAAATTCCTCCAGACAACACCCAATAACAACAACTTTGCATTAATTCTGAATATAATGACAATTACATAGACAATACTGAAAATGACTCCAAAAACAACTCACGAAACATCAAATAGTAGATGTGCCCAACATGGAATGAATAGTATTAATTCTGTTCTGATGTAGCCCAGCTGCCAGTCACCAAAGATAACCCTAAGACTACTGCAAAACAGAAATTTCTTCAAGCATGCCAAAATTGGAGTAGAATTACGGAATCCCGCGCGCGCGATATTGAAAATCTGGCTTGACAGGCAAACTTCAAAATGCCATAACTCCTTCGTTTCTTAACGAAACCCTATCGTGTAACCTGTCAAAACAAATGCCACGAAATTCTCTATCTTTTCCTGAAGTCGAATCAACAATCTGAGACTCCCAGAATGGGACGTTCCTCTACCGAGGGTCTCAAAAGCCAAATCTGATGTCAAATTCTGCTGCAATCTGCTCAATAGCTGATATCCTCAATTCCTGCTCTGAAAATACTGATCAATGAAGCTCCTTAGCAAACCCTGGATGGATTTGCCCCTTAGAGACAAAAGGGTATTCATCCTCTGCCTCAACTCCTAGAGGGTTTTTGTCCTCTGAGGAATTCTCTTGTGGGTTTTCGTCCACAAGAGTTCAATTTCTGCAGGGTTTCATCCACAGAAGAAATGCAGATGACCTTTCAGCCACATACAAGAGAGTGAGATCAAATTCTATAACAATCGAAGTGTAAAATGAAGCCCAGGTCTCCTTATATAATCCAAAACCCTAATTCTTTGTTGAGGAGCTCCTTTTTAATTTATCTAATAATAATAATATAATAAAATTATATTATTACTCTTAATGCCACGTTCACCCCTTATTCCTCCTTTTTATTATTTTTTATTTATTTGCCACTCATACCATACCAAACTTTAATAAAAATATAATTATTTATAATGCACACCACACCACACCTATGTACAAGGAGAATTCGAAAAATGGGTCATTACACGTGTTCCATTTTTGACTTGCTCCCAATTGTCTTCATCCACCAATGAATCTTCAGCCAGTTGTTGGTGCCCTTTTCATTTTGCTGTATTGTTACTCTCTCCTTTTTTGCTCAATTTTATGTGTGTTTATGGAACTATTTTACCCTCAGAAATTTCTGTTTTCTCCTCTTCCACAGCATCCTCATACAACTCTTCATGCCATTATTCCTTTTCCTGCGCTTTGTTTGGTTGTGCTATTTCCTCACTTGCTACTTCATCCTCCTCCGTTGTTATCTGTTTCTCCTGCAAGGGAACTGAATGCTCCACGGGAGCCAACTCAATCTCTATATCATCTGACTGCTGTTTGCTTGTAAGTCTTGTTTAGCTTCTTTTTCTTTTCCTTTTGCCTTCTTTGGCCGTTGTTGCTTCATTTCTTTGATTCCCTGCACCTTAGAAGGGCAGGAATTCGCCAGATGTAGGCATGCATGACAAAAATGACAGTGGAAGGGTAGGTTTCCATAGTCAATATCTTGTCTATACTTCCCAGAGAAAGAATCCAGCTCCACAATCTTTACTAGTAAACGTTGAATATCTACCTTAACGCATATTCGCACATAAATTGCTTGAGATCTTTTCTCTGTTTCTGGGGCTGTCATAATATATCTCCCCAAGACATTCCCCATCCCCTCTAGGGTATTTTCGAGTCAAAACTCCATTGAGACCAAATATTTGGGCCCAAACTGGGACACTGTTCACATTCTCTTGATTTGGGTTAAACTGTGGTTCCCATGGCCACATATACAAACTTGAACAACCTAGGAACCATGGTCCACCTGCAAAAACCTTAATGCAGTCTTCTTCCTGAGTAAAAGATATTAGGAAAAAAAAATCTTGGCCATTAGGGTTATAGAAGCTTCACCCCTTAATGCCCATTTCAGGTGGATCCAGTTTTTAATGGCCGATAGACTTGGCCATGCTCCAATAAACTTACAAATCAAACTATTTTTTAACTCAAATGTAACTGCTGGGTGGCTGTTTGATTATTGAAAACTAGGAAAATTTTGGGTTTAGGATGCAAACGAGTGTTATTTTAGGTCTGATTTCACCTTCTCTCTACTCTCTTTGCAAGTGGAAACAACAAAAATGAGGCCAATTTAGAAAAAAAAAATTTAATGCCGTTTTTCTGTATTTTTGCCGCCATAGCCGAATTTTTTCCTTGGAATCGCGAGTTAAAAAACAACTCGCGAGTCCAAAAATATTTGCGAATATTTAAAAAAAAAAAAAACTTGACGAGTCCAGGAAAATTTGCCAAGCTGAGTCAAAAAAAAACTGGAAGGGCAGACTTGGGTGTGGATTTGACGAGTTTTCAAAAACTTGTCAAGTTTCATAACTATGGTTGGAACAATAGTTGACAACAATGTCTGGCCTAGTGTGTATGAGGTAGAGAAGATACCCCAACAAGAGACTGGTACAAGTTAGCACCCACCAAAGGAGTAGTATAGTTTGCTTGAAGCTTCAAGGCTGAAGTAAATGCAGTTTGGGTGGGCTTACACTCCATCTAAAATCACTTTAAAGATCTAAGCCATACTTGGGTTGTGAGATAGTGATCTCCGAGGTTGACTGATCAATGTGGATCCTTGAGAATTAGTGGAAAAGCCCGAAATGTATCATGTCAAAGGTGTCATGAAACCATGACTTCATCTTCTGGATCAAGGGTGTTGAGCTTTCGATGAAGAAAAAGTCTTCAAATGCTTCCTCAATTGCTTCCAAAAAATTCAATCTACTTTGGAATCGCTATAGAAGGGCTTATGTCAGAATTTGATGTCAAATAATAGCCATTCACACCTGCTTAGATACCATGTCAGATTTAGCAATATATTTAGGAATGTATGGAATCAACACATTACCCAACAATGAAAAGTATATCTCATTTTTGCATAACACAATATGAAAGGTGCCTGTAGACAACAAACAATCTCACTAACAAATAAAGAATCGTCACCAACCAATGATAAAATGGTTGGACTCAAGGGGTATAAATACCCAAATTACAAGTTATCCTAGGTCAAGGTTGAAGACCTGACCTTAAGGTTAATTATACAATATTACAATAAACTTACCTATAAAAGGTGTGCAATGGTGCATAGAGCAATACACAATGCACTGCAAGATAGGTTGTGGCCTCAAGTGAAGATTAACACCACATATTTCTACAAGATGTTGTGTTCTAATGGTTGACCTCCATGTTCTAACGGTTGATGTCAGTGTTTTAGAAGTTGTTAACAACCTCGTTTGTGTGCATGCTTGGATAACATGAAGAGCCAGTCCAAAGATTTTGGATAACATGCTCTTGTGCTATTATCTAGGCTCATTTCCAGACAATGATGCACACTCCTATGGACCTCCTTTCGGACATGTTGATGATTTTGGACAATGTTTGACACATTCGGGACAATGTCTATGTTCTCCTTGTGGGCATTGCTTCCTTCTCAAATACAAATTGCAAGGCCACTGCCTACTTCTGCAATGATGAGTTCTTCATGAAAAGTCAAGCCTGTGACCTAGATGACGATCACTCCTGTCTCTTAGGGTTACCTAGACCGCATTTTGAGGCTATGCCCTTCTTAGATGACGTTAAAGATGCCTTAGACAATGTTCCCTTCTTAGATGATGTTAAAGATGCCTTAGACAATGTTCAAGATGATCCAAACAACGTTCATTTTGATGACATTGTGGGTGGCAATACCAGTTCGTACATTATAGCTACTCCTTGAATTTGCAGGTGGTTGGGGTTTCCTTTTAGGCAACAACTTCTCTTTGCATTCGCTACATAATGTCTACCTTGTTCTATACAGCATCCACTTCCACTTGTGTTTCCATACCCTAGACGGTAATTCTGTTCACTCAAATCGTGCTCATTTCTGCACAGATGGCAATTTGGAAAGGTCTCTTTTTGAAAGCATAGATCATTTCTTGGATGACAAGCAGACAAATGGCTTACTAACTCCCCTATATGGCAATCCCCTTTCGAACAACAACATAAATGTTATGTACATTGATTACTGTCATGTCTATATTGATGACATTGTGTTAGACTACACTCATGCTGGAAATTTCCCAAATGGCATTGAGCCATTATGTGAAAGATCTTTGGCATTTTGCATAAAGTGTTGAGAGTTCTACAACAACAACAGTACTGGGAGATAAATGCTGGTGCTTGTGCACCAATTAGGCAAGGGATGTTGCAAATGATAAGTAGCACAGATGCTTGTAAGGGGATCACTTGATTTCTTTTATATAGTCAGTGAAGTTTAATCCCCACTTGTAATTGATGCTATTACATCATGTGCATTTCTATGTTTTTTGCAGAAATGGGGCTAAAGTATATAGCGTTGAGCCATTATATGAAAGGTCTTTGGCATTTTGCATGAAGTGTTGTGGGTTCTACAGCAACAATAGTACTGGGAGATAAATGCTGATGCTTGTGCACCAATTTATCAAGGGGTGTTGCAAATGATAAGTAGCACAGATGCTTGTGAGGGGATCACTTGATTTCTTTTGTATAGTCAGTGAATTTTAAGCCCCACTTGTAATTGATGCTATTACATCATATGCATTTCTATGTTTTTTGAATGTATATGTGCATATGATCACTGGACATCCATGAACTAGGCTTGAGTAACTTTGTTCTGATATTATATCTTAACATCAGGAAGTGAACACAACTGGATATCAATAAATCTAACTGGATATCAATAAATCTAACTATCTATCTATATATGAATACAGTTGGAAGTAACTATCTATTAATTATATAGTACATGGTTTCTTTTCATGTATGACTCCTGCATAAGTACATAAAAATATTTAAATGCCTGAAATGTGGATGGTTAATAGTTCCCCAGAAATTCTGGAATTATGTTTATCAAATCCTTGCCAAGTGACTTACTTTCTTATTTGTTATATAAATATCATCTGAACTTAATGACTATTTTTTTGTTTGTACTAGATGTTTATTTGCATCATTTTCTCAGTTAAATGAAAAAGCAAGTCTTGATTATTTCTAGCAAAGGGTGTATTCCTTTTTCTGCTTATATGAATATTTCCCCTTAATAAGCCCACAGATTATTTCTATCATTTACAAAAAATATGTATGATACTCACTTTCATCTTATAAATATCTTCCAGGTACTTATTTGCAGGTTGATTGACAGGCCTTTGCGGCCAACAATCATGAAAGGCTTCTATCATGAGACGCAGATACTTTCATGGGTATGCTTATCTTCCATCCTTGATCCTGGCCTTCTTTATGGATAGATGTGCAGGGAAAGGGAAAATATTAAGAACCCTTTATTGCTTACATCACATTTTCTTATCAATGTTTTCAACGATATATATGAAATTATTTACAAATTATGTTGTTATTTATTGTTTCCTTTCATTTTAGATTATCTTTTAGTCTTCCCTTTTCACTTTTCTTGTTAATGGAGGGGAAAAAAATGTGAATACAAAAATGAAGGCACATGGGTGGCCAAAAAGGTAAAATATAATTTGTGAAAACTTAGGCGAAATAGATTTTGAAAAAAATTGTGATTGGCAATTTATCAGCTGATGCTGAACTCAATTTAGCTTGACAAACATGTGAGTAAGATGTGGTAATGAACTAGGTTGCATATCACTCCTTACGTGCAGTGCTGAGTGAGAAAGATGTGGTGCTGTCTGAGAACCATGAACCACATAGCAAACTGCTTCCAACAATCAGTGCTGAGAAAAGCAATCAGTGGCCTCCAAAGAGACTGCCAGATAAAAATCTGAATAGATCTCCAACATTTACAACTGAACCATCAAAATCTTATAGTCCAACAACCAAACCAAACCAGCAATCTATACCAGTTTCTGGATTTATAGGATGTGAGCCAAAAGGGGGGGAAAGGAAAAAATGGCGTGAATCAACCACCAATTTGTGGAATATGAACTAAAAAACCAATACTAACCAGCTGCCAATGACTGGGACGTGAACCAATCATAAAAGAACCAGGTAAGGAATCTCTTGAATCAAAGCCAATCAGAGACTACTAAGAAAACACGGACACTGACCAAAACTCAATAAAATTGTCGTACTCCAAATGGCCAAGCAAAACCAAAATGCCAAAACAACCAATGCTGGGATCAGCTCAAAACCAAGACACTCAAAACCAAAAAATATATCCCTTTGAAGTTGTGATGTTGTGAAGAGACACCTATAGCAATTTTTGCCAGACTAAACCAATCTTGTGGACATCCATATGGAAACCACTGGTCCTCAAAACCAGGCAATCCCAGAGTAAAGAGGCAAAACAAAGGCAATTCAATGTCAATCTGAGAAAAAAATCAGGGCTCAAACCAACCAAAAAATTGAATCAATCTTGAAACCATTTCAAACAACAGTCATGGAAACAAGCTGCATCCATTTACATCTCCAGAAAACAACATGGTATATCCATCTACATCTTCATAAAACAACAGGTTGATCCATCTGCATGTCCAGAAGCTGTTAAAAATGTGCTTGAATTTGACCATCAATTCCGTTGTTTAGATGAGAGCGAGAAAAGTTGAAAAGAGCTTCAACGTATCATTCTCCCAACCATCCAAAATGTCGACAGAAGAAGAGTGTGATGCAACAAAGGCATGAGAAGGACTGGGAGCGACAACATGTGAAGAGTCATCCAGAATATTGTCAAGAGAAGAACAGGTTATACAGTGAAGGACAGTGCTGGTTATATCTGCTGCCAGAAAGAGTGGAGTGTCAAGGATGAGAATCCATCAGAAGGGGAACCAGAAGTAGTGCAAGAAATGCAAGATGATTGACATCCATCAAAAGCAACATCTGAATTTAGGACAAGACTGGATATGGGACTAGAACTGCTTGTAGAATAGCGGTTTGTATTCCAACTCTTGGAGGAACAATTTGAATGACAGATTTAATAATCAGCCAGGAGTCTTCACTTGTATTGCAATCACAACAGCTGCTTGTACGGCAATATCGTTTGTAAAGCAGCATCACTTTAACGGCAGCACTTGGTCTGTGATTTTCACTCTGCATCTGAAACTTGAAAGGAACAATACAGAACCTATCTACTGCAGCAATAAACAATGACAACACATGCAGTATACATACAATAACAATAGCAGATGATAAATGAATATGAGCAGATCTTGTATGAACAACAGCCTGTACGGTTAACTACATACATCATCTTCTTACATATACATCTGTGTGGAATATCTCATTCCAACACTTACAATGCCTCAGCCAACAACCACATGACCCGGCCACCATATACTTCGGCCTTCGACATTGTTCCAACCATCACACGAATGAATGAGGGGTCTTATTTATACGACTAAGAAGTAGTTGCAACCTACAACTACCCGACTCCTCATCATTTTCCTAAATTACATTTGACATGCATTGGACTTGCATTTACATTCGATTAGTCACTTTATGACTTAACCATACATAACATTACACATTATCATATGAAATATTACATTATGACTTTATTAATTATATGTACGCACATTTTGTCAAACACTTTGCGTACGAACTACAAAATAACACAAAATGACAAAACTTATTCACTAATTACACAGATATATCAATTTGCCTGCCTACACTGCTAAAACTGGAACCAAAATTTTCTCTCATGCATATCTACTAAAAGTCGATTTAACACACCTTCACTGTTGAATGTCCATCCATTCAAGATCAATGCAACAAATCTGAGGCAAATCTTACTGCAGAGTTGGGGTAGAATGCTCATCACTGAAAACAACTCCGTGGACCTGGATAGTAGTGCCATCTGGTGTGGAATCATTCCAAATTCCTCCATAAACAAATTGAATAGTGACACTGTAATCTGTAATCTAAGGTGAGCAATCCATGGTCTCGATCAAATCCAAGGCCAATTTTATGATTATCGTTGCCAAGAGCCTCTCATGTCTGTCTGTTAGACTCAAGTTGTCCATCTATGTGCTTCCAAACTGACAGTTTAAGTCATAGGAACATGTACTTTCAGAGATGCATGTTCTCTGTTTTCAATCTAACAATATCCTCCAACAACTCTAGCTTTGAATCCAATCAACCTGAAAGTAGCCTAGAACAGACCTAGTGCCCAATTAGAATCCACAAGGCCTGTGCAAACTATGTATGCATCCCAAAGCTGAGACAGGAATGTGACCAGTGAGGCCAAACACGAAAAACCTATCACAAGTATCCAAACATAACAAACTGAAAATGGTGATATACTTGTTAAAAAATAGAGGTTGTCAATATCCATGAAAAATGCAAAATCCAAACCACAGTAGTTGCAAACACAAGGTACCAATTCTAGGGATGCACACTGGCCCCTCAGATGTCAGGAGTACAGGCACAATGTGCAATCGCCAGAGCAATGCTGCAAAAGCAAACAGTATGACCACTGAACAATGAAACGAATATCAATATCTATGTGCAATAGGAATGTCACAGCCTTAATAAAAATACTTACACAAGAGTCACAAAATTTGCAAATGCAAAGCACCAAAATACACAATACAACAAACAACTCGGTCTGCTAGAGTTCTATTTTTTTCAATGCGTTTACACAGGTTTTTGTGAGGGGTCCCGGTCCCCTCGTACTGAGTGGGGTTTGAAACTTGGACCTCTCAAAGAGAGGCCAAAGCCCTTACCACTACAGTAAGCTTGCAGCTCAAATTCAATGAGTTTTACACAAGTTTTTATAAGGGGTCCTGGTCCTCTCATACTGAGTGGGGTTTGAACCTTGGACCTCTCAAAGAGAGGCCAAAGCCCTTACCACTGCAGTAAGCTTGACAGAGTTCTATTGAATAGCAAGTTTTTTTTTTTTTTTAAATTTGTGTTGGAAAGTGTATGTTCATTATATTTCCATAGGAGGAATCAAGAAGTGTGGTGGTTTATTTTCATCATGTTTCATACTTGGAAGAGGTAGACTGCCGAATTTGCTGGATATGACTTGTACAATTTGTAGTTTTATCTAATATTAGTGTTATTTCCACTTTGCTGATATAAAATAAATCGTATAGCAGTGATGTCCTTTAAATATTGATTGCTTCAATGGTCGTGATTCTTTATGTCTAAGATACTTCTAGTACATTGCTTGTTGAGCCATGATTGTAATATATTTCTATTTTAAAGATTCTTTTGCATATGCAGGTCTTGAGCTATGATGGTATACACTTTCCCGATTCACTTGCGATCACAGCTGCTGGAGTTGCATTGTAATTTCTGTTTCATTCACTTTGTCATCACATACCTGCTTCCATCTATGGTTATTTTAGTCAGACTGTTCATGTGTGAAAATAGAGTTTTACAGGAATGTTTTACTGAGTTTTGTGAGGGAGAGAAATAGACATTTGTTAGCTTGCTGCTGAACAACAATGACTATAAACCTTTATCTGCATGTATTTTACAGAGCATTATCAGAGGTGCCAATATCACAAGCAGTTGCAGGCGTGCGGGTTGGCCTTATAGATGATCAGTTCATGATCAATCCAACAGTTCAGCAGATGGAGTCGTCAAAGTTAGATTTGTTGCTTGCTGGGACAGCGGATGCAATATTAATGATTGAGGTTTATATGCTGCACATATATTTAATGGTTCTGAAATATATGTATCAGGTTTTATTGACATTGGGATGGACAGTACCATCAAAAGTCATCTTTTATATATCCTAGTTCAATACCTGGGAAATGGCTTTATGCTTTTCACAACCTCTAAACAATATGACACATGCCTATGGGCTTCATAACCACCAATTGCAGGACAGTGAAACATCATTTGTGTCAATTTAGGGAAAAATTTCCCATTACAAATTCCATGGTAGCCATATATTTCTATGGGTTGGGAGAATGTTCCTATGGAGTAGACTGAAATATTTATGAATAAGTAACATACATCTGACAGAATTATATTGAAGATTGCTAGCTTAGGTCTTGAAGAGAAGTTGTTCTGTTATTCCTTTTCTTGTTGTCTTCTGCAAATCAGGAACACGCGTCTTCAAGTATAATTCACGTATAGCTGTCTATATAAAACTTTTCAAATTTGAAGTATGCTTTTACAAAAAGAACATAAAACAAAGTTAAAATGTCTAGGTCACATATGGGTGTAGTTACACAATGCAGAAACTCACAATGGAATGAATACTAATCTGTAAAACAATGACTATATGATGTTGTATTGGAGTTCTGATAAACTTCTTTGGTGGTCCTAAAACAGAATCTTCAATATTAATAATTAGTTCATGAATAAATTTTGAAGGGATTCTGCAAATTTTCGAGTTCAACTTCTTGACTAGTCACTTTTGACTGATATTGATGATTCATTATGAGGAAGTGAAATCAAATCCTCTCTTGCACTTGACTAGGCTGCATCCATCAGCATCATCTAACAACATTTTGTAATTATCCTACCACTACTATCCGTGTGATGTGGTCTACCGGCAAGGATGCCACTTGCATTATCGGTGATGTGACCCGGGTTCAATCCCCACGACGGATATGTATATGTATAAGAAGTATTTACTCAATAAAAAAAAAAAAATTATCCTACCACTACATTAGCAGTCTTACCAAGTCGTGGGGAGGTTTGTGATCAGTAAACTACTCTTTAGACTTGGCATGCCTCCGAACCCTTCTAACTCTGTCTTCTCAGGAGGATATTATGAACAATATTAGCTTATGCATCTAGTTTGAGTAGTACTTTCATGTCAATAATATTTTCAAGTTCCATTTTCTTCTTTCACTTGGAAATTCTAGGTTTAGCAGAATGGATAGATTGTTTGAAATAAAGTGAAAGTACAAATTCCCTGCTCAAAGAAGTTAAAGACAGAATAAACACGTAATTTTTGTTTCTCAGTCTTGCACTTTCCACTGCTATCTCATGTTGCATTTGTCTTCCTGCTGATGGAAAGTCTTAAAAAACATCTAAATCCATTAAATCTCTCTCTATAAAATGTTAATAACATGTGATAGAATTCAATGATTCATTTTTAATCTGTGTAACAAATGTGCCTCTTCTGTTTCTGCAGGGATACAGTGATTTCCTCTCTGAAGACATGTTATTACAAGCTGTTGATGTTGGACAGGTACCTTATATTCTTAGAACAGTGAGGGTTGTCAATTATTTCATATCATGTGCTGAACACATCTTTTCTTTTTAGGTGGTTCTGATAGTTTCCTATGGATTTTCTTATTCATTTAAATTTTACTGTAATTCTTTTTCATGCATTAGTGGGATATTTAGAATGTACATGTATTTTTATCATAGTTGAGAAAATCGGAATCGGCAAAGAATCGGCATTTTTAAAAATCGGCAAAAATCGGGAATTGGCAAAAAATCGGGGAAAGAATCGGCAAAAAAAAAACCGAAGAAAACGAAAATTTTCATTGAAAAAAGTTTTTTTCATGCATATTACAATGAATTAACATTATGCAAATCAAATATTGCAATAAAAGCAACAATTCATGTCAAGACATCATACAAGGCTCAAGCTTTAAGTACACATGAAAGTGACAAAACACATCTTGTATTGCTTATAATATGAAAAGGTACAAATTACAAAATGTGTCAAAATGCCTCAATAGGCCCACTATCTAATGTCTTCCTTTGCCCCTTGTCCTAGCATAAGCCCTAGTCTCTCTTTGTTGATGTGTGCTTGTAGTTGCCTGCGCCGCTTCTTGTGCTAAGGCCTCTTGTTGGTCCCTTGCTGCCATCTCCTCCGCTAGGTTCTCATAGTTTTGTAAATCTTCCATGGTGAATAGAGGCTCTTGCTGTTCCTGCTGCTCCTGTGCTGCATCTGTGATCCATTCAGATGATGGATCAATGTCACTTAGGTCAATGGGCTCAGTATTTGTTTTTTCAAAAGTTTTTTGGTGGAGACGAAGGTTGTAATGCACAAACACAAGATCATTTAACTTTTCTTGTGTAAGTCTGTTGCGCTTCTTGGAGTGTATGTGCTCAAACATACTCCAATTGCGCTCACAACCTGAAGAGCTACATGGTTGAGATAAGATTCTAACGGCCATGTGCTGCAAATTGGGCGTAAAATCACCAAAGTCCTCCCACCATAAATCTAGAAACAACAACAAAAAAAAATTAATATTTCACATGTAACAACTTAAAAGTTTAAAACAAAATCAAAAGACAATAAATAATAATTCGATGAGGGTTACCTGGCCTCAATATCTCAATAGCATTTATGCATTGCTCAGATGGGAATTGGCGGCCATGGCGTTCCTTATAATCTTGTATCTCTGCACGCGTTTTATCGCGCAATTGTTTACTCGCTGAGAACATGCGGTCAATGCAATCTTGAAGGCCAAGCTTCACCTCATAATCAACATGAAATGTAGCAGAATAAAAGATTTTGGGGTTCAAATAGTAACCCGTTGCATGAAGAGGGCTATGGAGTTGTGATGTCCATCGGTTATCAATGATAGTCCAAATGGCATCATATTTGGTGCGGGCATATCCATAAAATGCAACAATTGCCTCTTTTGCCCTATCCATAGCCTCATATACAGATCCCATTGGAAATTGTTCTCCATCAACAAGACGAAGAACCTTCACCAAAGGCTTTGAGACCTGAAAAAAAAAAAAAATAATTTAAAGAAAAATATTTTACAACATAAATAAAATAAAATAAATTAATAAGCGTAGTCTTGTACCTTGATGGCCTCATCCATGGCCATCCAGAAGTCCTCCTCAAACAAATAAGTATAGACATTATGCCCCTCAGGTGATGTTCGGTATCTTGCAGCTGCTTCAGAATTCCAATCATCACTCACAAACATTTGCTTCAATGACCCTCTTGCATTATAAATGCTCTGCAATGTCACAAAGTTTGTGGCGAAGCGTGTAATGCCAGGCCGCACTAGCTCCCTCCCATTAGTAAATCGCCTCATGAGGCTAAGGACCCATGTATGGTTGTAAATGAATTTTGTGATGGCCTTAGCCTTCCTTACAACCTCTGCCACCCAAGGTAATTTCCCAATGTCCTCGAGGAGCAAATCGAGACAATGGGCTGCACATGGGGTCCAAAAAATGGTGGGGAATCTCTCCTCCAAAATCCTCCCGGCTGCCTTATATGTTGCTGCGTTGTCCGTGATGATTTGGACAACATTCTCCTCCCCAACCTCCAACACAACCTCCTCCAACAACCCTGCAAGCATTTCGGCATTCTTAACATGTGCCGATGCATCTACTGACTTGAGGAATGCAGTTCCTTCTGCAGATGCAACCAAAAAATTAATCAAGGTTCTTCCCCTCCCATCTGTCCAACCATCAGACATTATAGTGCAACCCTTGCTCCTCCACACCCTACGCTGGTTGTCAAGCACAACCTGAAGTATAAAAAAAATTTAGTCATGCACATTGCATATTGATATTATCATATTAATATATATAAAAAAATTAGTCATGCCATATATATATAAATTTAGTCAAGCACAATGCCACAACCTGAATGTTGTCCACAAATTGTCGAAGGAGAGGGCCCCTAAGGTCATCATAAGTCGGCGCCTTAAATCTTGCGTCGCAACTTGCGACGACATCTATCATGCGCCGCCAGTATGGAGACCTTGCCACATTGAAGGGAATGTCAAAATAGTACCAAAAAGTGGCAATGGCTGTCCTCGCTGCATTGTGCTTCTCTTGGTTCCACGCGGCCATACCCTCAAGCGTGGATTGTGCCCCTGGCACGGAACGGTCTACAAAATAGGACTCTCCCGTCCCACTAGTTGCTTGTGCACTTGAAGGACTCGAACTACTCTGTTGAAACCGGCTAAAGCTGGCACTAGTACGAGGAACTCGGGAGGGGGGATGAAATGGCATCGCTATGACTTCTTTTGAGACTAGCGTTTTCATCTGCCGTAGTGATCATGGCGTTTACTTTATTTTTAATTTCTTCTGGCACCTTATCGCATACCTTGACATTATTGTTAGGTATCTTTGCCAAATGGAATTTGAGGCGATAAACGCCTCCAGTAAAATTAAAGCCACAAAAATTGCATTTAAAATCCCCTTTTCTTGGCCCTGGCGTTCCATACGCCCATGCTGGATCCAATGGTTTCATTTTTTATATGCCTGCACATGGAAACAAGTAAGTTAGTAACAACAAAGTTACAATCACTTGAAAAAAAGGAAAAAAAAACCTAAACCCTAAACCAAAAGGCTAGGGTTTAGGGTTTAAAATTGAAACATTGACAGCTGAAAAATGGGCTTGCATACATAGTTATTAGGCAGCAATATTTACTTAAAAAGAGGAGGAAAAAAAAACCTAAACCTAAAACCCTAGGGCCTAGACTAGGGTTTAGGGTTTAAACTTCAAGTTCAAAGTTCAAAGTTTCAAATTCAAACATTAACAGCTGAAAAATGGGCTTGCATACATAGTTACCAGGCAGCAATATTTACTTAAAAAGAGGAGAAAAAAAAAACCCTAAACCCAAAACCCTAGGGCCTAGGGTTTAAACTTCAAACTTCAAAGTTTCAAACATTAACAGCTGAAAAATAGGCTTGCATACATAGTTATCAGGCAACAATATTTACTTAAAAAGAGAAGGAAAAAAAATCCTAAACTTGAAACCCTAGACTAGGGTTTCGGGTTTAAACTTTAAACTTCGAAGTTCAAACATTAATAGCTGAAAAATGGGCTTGCATACATAGTTATCAAGCAGTTTTAAGCAATATTTAGTTATTTACTTGAAGGGAGAAAAAAACCCTAAACCCTAGACTAGGGTTTAGGGTTTAATGTTTAACAAATATTGATAGCTAATAATTTGGCTTGCATATATCAATTTAGTATCTACTTAAAAGGAGGGAAAAAACCCTAAACCCAAAACCCTAGACTAGGGTTTTGGGTTTTAAAGTTGAGAAAATCGGCAAACAACCCTAATCACAAAACTATTTGCAAACAACCCTAATCTAATTTCAAACCTTGTTTTAAGTTGGAGGAAAAAAAAAGAGTTTTCAAAGAATTTCTTACCTTGAATGAATCTTCTGGGCGGTTGTTGTTGGCTGCCGGATTCCTTCACACCGCAATCGCTCGCTCCTAGGATGCCTTGGCGTGTTTGGGTCGGGGTGGTAGCAAGGTGGAAGAGTTTTTTTTTGTTTGCAAGAGGTGAGTTGAAAAATAAGAAAGAAAAAATAATTTTTCTTTATATCGGCCGCAGCCTCTACCCGTGCGGCTGCGGCCGATTTTTTGAAAAAATTGGCGCATCGCCGATAGTTTGCCGATTGCATCGCCGTTTCAAAAAATCGGCAAAAAATCGGGATTCCGCCGATTTTTTGCTGATTTTCTCAACTATGATTTTTATTGATATGAATAAGTTGTGTGATTTGCGCACTTGGCTATAGAGAATCATGAAAAAGCACAAAATATTTGCACTAGTGAGAAAGGAGTAGTATGGAGATGAGTCCATTTGATGTAGTATGCCAATCACATGAATATATTATTGACAATCGTGCAAAAGGATGCATCCCAAGTTTTACAGATGGTCCCTTTCCTGATGCCTGCATACAATGGCAAAATTCAAAGATGTGCAGAAGGGCCAGAATGCATAACATAAAATAATTCTATTAATGCCCACAGATGACCAAAGTAGGCCAATGGGACTTGCCGAAAAGAGCTATTACAATGCACTGTAGTAACTAAAATAGTATGAAAACAAGCTGAACCAAAATAAAGAAACCAAGGTAAAATATACCAATGTTGAACAATTTTGTGGCTCAAATTACAGCCCTGTGGGAAAAATGGGTCAACACTAGCATGCTAGAAATAATGATAAAGAGAAGATAGAAGTAGAAGTCAAGGTAACAAAGACACAGAAAAGAGCTCAAGTAGATCCAACTGCCAACCATAATCTTAGGGCAATGTAAAGTAGAACGGAGTCATTGTCATCTCCAACAGTTCCAAAAGGGCCAAAACAGTATCTAATGATGCTTCCAGGAAAATGGCCAGGGCTAAGGGGGCCTAGTTGGATAATCCTGGGAGGGCATAAAGTCTGACCCCTCAAGACTCTCCTAGCATCCATGGCCAAGGAACCAATAGAAGAAGATAGGAAACTCGTAAGCTGCATTTGTATGCAACTCTTGGGTACATGAAGGGTGGCCAAGATCTGACAAGCATGGTGGATGGCCATCAACACATATTCCTCAGGCAAGCATGCCTCAACATCCCTTGCTGATCCTGTTAGGATATGATTCAGTAATTTGAAACTCCAACCAACTTGTCACCCTGACCATCCTCTAATAACAGTCCCTTGAAAGATGACTGGAAGATGCTTGTCAATTGAGGTAAATTTGACCCAAAAGTCTCTACCCTTCTTAAGGCACATCCCATTGAATGAGTGAAATTGACCCAATGTCCGTTCCCACTTAAAGGGATTTCGAGTTAATGGGATAATGTGTTTGTGCCTTATCTTTTAATAGCAAGAATGCTGTGATTTTCTAATTTCTTTTAGCTTGGAACAGAAGAAGACGGTCCAAGAGAAACAAAGAATGATTTTTCCACATTCAAATCATTAAACTTAACATACTTTATATGAGGTTAAGAATGACGCTGATGAAGTTATCTATACTTACAGTACTTTTAAGGGTAAAAAATTGTGCTTCAGACTTGCTCATGTCATTTTCATATCATTTGCTGATGTCAGCAGCACTAGCCTGTAACAATTCCCAATAATTCTCTTCATCTATCTTGCAGCTGAAGTTCTATATGAAGAGAGAGAAATTGTTGAACATGCCTTGTAAATAATGTCAATGCCATTTATTTATACATTTTTTTCAAACATTAGTATGGGCCAATGAAATGTATTGTCCACTAATGCCAGTAGGTTGAGAAGAAATTGTGTCTGAAGTGATGATATTCTTATATGTGATGCCATGATGTAATAAGCACATGTTGATATCGTCTTAAGGTTTCAAAGGATTCTCTGTGTAGTCCTAAGGCTCTTGATGTGTTTGCTTGTTAGCTTCTTGCCATTGTGTTGATTATGCAGTTTGTACCTTCATCGTCAAGTGTAGATGTGTTCAGTGTCATAAGAACAACGCATGAAAATGTTCCTCAAGACAAATATGAATAGAAATTAGACATACCCTGCACAAGGCTGATAGAATCAGGTCATTGCATCCTTGAGGTGGCCATACTTTGTAGCATTCTTTCAGCTAATGCCTATTGTTGTAGTCTCTTCCTAATCATAACATATTTGTTTAGACTAAGATCTTCAGACTATGCATGCAGTATTTTTGTTTTCTTATTAGAAACATAAAAGGTACATGCCTCAAGGCATTGCATTGCAGAGTAGACTGACTTCAACATAGGTCCTAGGGTATCCATTCTTCTACAGTCTGTTGGGACTTGCACCTGGTACCATCCTTTCTGGTTCTCATGTCATTTTGGTGGGACAGACTTTAACCAGAATAGAACCTTGATGATAGTTTAGAACTCTGTCAACCTCACCATTGAACCAGCCTGTTGTTGGCACACTGTACATATAGGTTTCATAGGGGATGTGCTGCATAATATCATTAGTGAGAATACGTAACATTCTAATGTCTGTTTTCATTTCTAATTTCTTGGTTATATAGTTGAAAATACACTTGTAGCACGTCCCAATGTTTGTAAACAAGAAGCTTTGTTTATTGCAGGATGCTGTTAGAGCTATCTGCAAAGAAGTTGATCTGCTGGTTCGTAAGTGTGGAAAAGTTAAGATGAATGACATGATTAGGTTGCCTCCACCCGAACTTTATGAACATGTTGAAGTAAGATTTCTGTTCTTTTGTCCAAATTAATGTTTATTTATTCATTAAAAGTCTGATTCCTGGATTTCAGTATCCATTAAATGTTTGAATGTGATGATATTTACTTTGTTCACATGTGGATAGTGCATGTATTGGTATCACTATTATGATGCTTGTGGTTCAAAGAAGTGTGTCTGTAAATCTACATATGCATGTACAGTTTTGTTCTACCATCTTACACTAACAATGTTGTTCTCTTTGGATGGCATTAGTTATAACTGATGTTAAGCATGTTATTAATCATTGTCAGGAGCTTTCTGGGAAAAGGCTCGTTGAGGCTTTGGAAATCAAAAGCAAAATACCTCGAATGAAGGCTATTTCTTCTTTGGAAAAAGAGCTTATCTCTGTTCTTGCTGGAGATGGATATAAGAGAGAACAAGCTACTATGAATAGGTATATGGTAGAGGATGCTCCTGCGGAGCCTGATGATGCAGTTCTTGGCATAGAAGAGGATGAGGAAGATGAGGAGGTTGTAGATGGTGAAGTAGATGAAGGTGATGTCCACATCAAGCCAGTGTTACGAAAGCCTATTACTAAGGTGCGCAATCTATTTCTTGTCCTGAAGCTGAAGGTTATGAGAAATGACACCAGATTTAATTCCCTGTCAAGTTGTAGAAATTGTGAGCATGTGGGGAATAGTCGGATGTTAACATATGTTTCATGATTTCCCATCATCTGGTACACATTTAATGTCTGATAGCCTCTGTTACTCTCTTATGTTAGTAAGTATTCTGGAGGTTAAGCTTTGGGATAACAATATTTGTACTTATAACTTTTTCATTATATTAAAATGAGTATATAAAGCTTACATTTCATCATGCCGTTTTGTTTTCTCATTTATTGGTTTGCTAAATGGCAGCTAAAGGGATTGCTGCCCTTAAACTAACCTAAAAATATCCACCATAATGGGGCGGTATCGAAGTCCTACACTTGCATTTTATTCATAACATGCTATTCCTGATGTATTCACTGAGCAACCCTAACTTACTGAAACCCTTTTACAAAATGGGGAAACTACCCATATTCAACAGACTTCCTGAGAACCATCTGCTAACAAGTAATATTCCTTAGCATCAGCAACAGAACAAGGCATATAATCCTATACAGTTCATTAATACTCATTCGTTTGTTTGAGCTATTAACACAAGCATAATAATACAAGTTAATTAAGAAAGCAACCAAAGGATAGAAACAAGAAGCATATCACCGTGAAATGTAAGAGATACTGTACTTGGATTTTTTGCCCTCACAGTCAGCTTTATTATAAGAGGATACGTCGATTACTGCATTTAGCAGCTCCATATGCACTGCTTGCTTCATCACAGCACCTCGAGTTGAGAAACATCACCAACTCCCCTTAGAACTCCTGTATGAAGAAATAGAATGTAACACACTGTAATATAATTCCATTATATATAATTAAATGTAAACAATGGGAAGAACTTATAGATACATGTAAACACACATTCTACAACATGTATCATTCATAATTCAATCACCTGCAATATATCTTGGTCTTGTCAACTGTACAACACAGGCCAAATAGGCAACAAACACAGGTGACAATCATACCTTCGCCATCATAACCTGGTGAACATTTTCTACCATATCTACCCACATAGATGTGTGCATATAGGTATAATGGAACCGGTAGGTGGCTGGGAACAACCCAACTACCATTGAACAACCAGTATGCATGAAAAGTTGAAATATACCCCATAACAAATTACACAACATATGACTACACTATGTGATGACAACACATACAACTCACTCTATTTACACACATCACCAGCATGGTAACATAGCACATGCATCCATTCAATCAGACACATGCATTCATATAGATGGGATTTTCACACATCAACTTGTTATTCATCTGCTTACATTTAGCCCCTCCTTTAGACTTGTTGATGGCCCTGCCTATAGACCAACTTGAAACAACAATTGGGGTAGATTTGCTGGTCTCCCTACATCAAGTTCTTGTTGTACTCCTGCTTTTCAGTTTGATATGTCTTTTGCAATTGCTTGCAGCCTTGCACAGCAAGCAAAATGTTGCTTTCCCATTGCTTTGCTGTGTCCAATTGGCTGCAATGCAAGTATGACGGGTAATCACTTGTGTCTAGGGTCAATAGGGCATTCACCAAATCTTTCACTGTGTGGGTTGAATTTTCCTCATGGACAATATTCTTCAAACATATAAACTGGCTCGACTCCCTCAATCAACTCTTTATATGGTCATAACTTTGTTTTGGATGACATCTTAGATGGACCAGTTGATCAGTATGTCAAAAGAATTTATGCTAGCTCCAATGAGAGTTGGACAATTAGCGTGGGAGTTACCAAGGCCCTTGTTGGCTCCCTTGGGTAATATCAGGCCGACATGACTCCCTCAATCAACTCTTTATATGGTCATAACTTTGTTTTGGATGACATCTTAGATGGACCAGTTGATCAGTATGTCAAAAGAATTTATGCTAGCTCCAATGAGAGTTGGACAATTAGCGTGGGAGTTACCAAGGCCCTTGTTGGCTCCCTTGGGTAATATCAGGCCGACATGACTCCCTCAATCAACTCTTTATATGGTCATAACTTTGTTTTGGATGACATCTTAGATGGACCAGTTGATTAGTATGTCAAAAGAATTTATGCTAGCTCCAATGAGAGTTGGACAATTAGCGTGGGAGTTACCAAGGCCCTTGTTGGCTCCCTTGGGTAATATCAGGCCGACATGGTTCACTTTATGATAGGGTCTTAATTGTGTTGCAATTTGGCAAGGTCAATGCCCCTTTGGCTGTGTTACACAACTCCTATGCGTTGGCATTAAGCACAATCGATCTGAGGTTTGCACATTGTGTGTTCATCGATTGGGGGTCAATAGGGCCAATTGCCCCCAAAGGGTCGGCATGACCGATAGTTCACAATCCGCAAGAGGTTGACACAATTGATGACCTTCAAGTTGTTGACATAGGCAACAACACCCAAGGGGTGGGCTTAGATGATGCCACTAAAGATGTCAACATGATTGATGATGCCCCTTGGATCGACACATGATGGTGATGCTCTTGGGTGCTAGCACACAAGTTGACGACACCCTTATGGTTGGCACACATGATGACTATTGGCAAGGGGTTAGGATATATACTAATCATTGACACTTGGTTGATACGATTGCTGACTTTGCTTGCCAAACATAGGTGTTGATGATGGTTGCCAAGGGGTCTGCTCACATGTCGACGATGTCTTCTATTTCTCCTTTTGGCTTGTTGAGATAGTTGAGAACCCTTCTCCTTTAGCACTTTGCTGTCACATTAACCATGATGCTTCTTCCATTCAACTTGTTGGAATGGACTTGTGTTGCAATTTGGCAAGGTCAGTGCCCCCTTAATTGTGTTACACAACTATTATGCGTTGGCATTAAGCACAATCTATCTGAGGTTTGCACATTGTGTGTTCGTTGATAGGGCCAACTGCCCCCAAAGGTTCGACATGAATGATAGTTCACAATGCCCAAGAGGTTGAAACAATTCACCTTCAAGTTGTTGACATAGGCAACAACACCCAAGGGGTGGGCTTCGATGATGCCACTAAAGATGTCAACATGACTGATGATGCCCCTTGGATCGACACATGATGGTGATGCTCTTGGGTCTAGTACACAAGTTGACGACACCCTTATGGTTGGCACACATGATGACTTTTGGCAAGGGGTTAGGATATAATATATATACAAATTTTTGACACTTGGTTGATACGATTGCAGACTCTGCTTGCCAAGAGGTTAACATAGGTGTTGATGATGGTTGCCAAGGGGTCTGCTCACATGTCGATGGTGTCTTCTATTTCTTCTTTTGGCTTGTTGAGATAGTTGAGAACCGTTCTCCTTTAGCACTTTGTTGTCACATTAACCATGATTCTTCTTCCATACAACTTGTTGGAATGGACTTCTATTTCAACAACATTGATGGCATTGTGCTTGGAGTGAAGAAAACACTTGGTGGTGGCATTGTTGGGGCAAATGCTGTAGAACCATCTATCTTTTGGTATTTTCTCTTCTTTTGCAATAGTGCAATAAGTGGAAATTCCTTACACTGCTAAACCATCGATGCCTCCTCCCAATTGGTTGGCGTTGCCTCTTTGTTAAGCAAATTTGGTCCCTTTGTGTGCTCAAATGGTTTCTCCCCCAACATATTTGACTACAGTGTTTGCATGTGAAAAGGCTAAACTGACAATGTCTTCATTCTTGGCGATGCATGCCCTTGTTTGATTTCAAATGAATGCAAGATGATTTAAAATCGTCACTGTCGTCACTGTATCATCATCATACTAGAATGTAATTGGTGAAGTTTGCTTCTTTTTCATTCGTCTTTGCAATGTTGGGTGTTACAAAGGTGGTAGACTTAGTTAGGCTGCTGTCTTTCTTTCCACTTTTCCTCTTCATAAGTAATCACTAATTTGAGTAATGATTTCTTCATCACGAGTTAAATGGTTAAAACCATTATTAACATTATCATGCCTAATATCATGGACCTCTCCGCCACCCAATCTCAGTTTTGGGAGTCCTTGCTTGGACCCTATGCTACTTAACAAATATTTATGACATTGTTTTGACTTGTCATCACTATTGGATTCCTCAAATCACTCGCGGGACTCACCATCATGAAATTTTATAAAACTTTTATTGTGTCGTTTATCATTTACCTTTTCCTACCTTTTCTTCAATTGTTGTCTTATCAACTCTCTTAATTCTTCATGCTTTCTTATCATTGGTTTGGGTTGGTGGCCATTACAAACTTTCACAGTTCGTCTTCATTTGAACCAGCTTTATCATTGTTAGGATTAGTTTGTCTTCAAGGTCGTTGCAATATTGTCAGTCATCTCGATGACAGGTTTCCTCCCCTGGGTGGCATGCTGCATCAAACAAATTGCTGGTTCCATTCTTGTTTTCGTCCTCTGTTTGCAATCAGAAACATTTAAAAAAAAATCCAATATTTCCAAAGGTTTTGATGTCTTGCATTGAAAATTCCATGTTTAGGTGAGAAATAGACACCTTTGAGTGTATTGGTGCCAACATCTGCACAAGTTGTTGTGCGTCCATCATAGTGTGCTCTACCTGCTTGATTGCAATCAAATTTTCATTTTCTTTTACTTGCTTCTTGGGGTTTGGCTCTTCTTAGAATTCTTAAGGCTTATACACATCCTTGGCTTGTCTTGAATCACATCACTTTGACCTTCTCATGCAAAATGTCCCAAGAGATGACATTTATGGCATGCCTCTTCCCTTTATACCATCCCAAATCAGCCTCGTATTTCTGTTCCCTCCCCCCCTCTTCGTGCCACCTCTTTTCTACTGGTCTTGTCAAGCAGGCTATCTGGAAACTCTGTACAAGCAAAGTAGCAGATTTGGATGGGTTACAGGTAGAATTTTTGAAGCATGGTATTGACCCTCTTGTTGGGCCCCTTGCTGATCTCTTTAATCTTGCTGTCTGTTCTGGGTTTCCTGAGTCCTGGACTCAGCATATCATTCACCCCATTCATAAGGCAGGTGATCCCCATGAACCCAATAACTACAGGACTATCATGATTGGGCATATCTTTGCCAAGCTCTATGCCACAACATTGGATGTGCTTCTCTCTTGAAGGTTGGAGGAGGGGGGTTTCAGGGCTCTTGGCCAAGCTGGTTTTTGGCAAGATCATCAGACCACAAATCACATTCTAGTCCTCAAAGCTATTATTGAGGAGGCACGTTCCAGGTCCTCGAAGGTTTATTGTTGCTTTGTAGACTTCAAGAAAGCTTTCGACATGGTGCCTCGACATTTACTTCTTGAGAGGCTTCGATCAATTGGCATTTCTGGGCAGCTTTTGACAGCGGTTACACGGTTATATGAGACTATGAAAGGTCGTTTCGCTCCCCTCAAGGGCTTTCAGCCAATATTCTTAGCACGATAGGAGTGAAACAGGGTTGCCCCCTTTCGTCGACACTTTTTGGGATCTTTATCGACGAGCTTGAGACTTTTAATAGGGAGAACGCTCACCTAGAGGATGGTTGCCTTCTTCACCATGCGTTGATTTCTATTCTCCTCTTTGCTAATGATGTTGTTTTTTTGGCCTCATCCCCTGAGGGGCTTCTGCGTCATCTGGACACACTTGCCGCTTTTTGTGACTCGAGACAGTTGACGGTGAATCTTTCTAAGATCAAGGTTATGGTATTCAATACTACCAAAGAGGCTCTATCCCATCTCCACTTCCTTTTCCAGGGCCAGAAGGTCAAAATCACCACCTCTTATGTGTATTTGGGGGTTCTTTTCACTGCCCCCACTTTTGGTATGAAACCCGCCGCCCAGGTCCGGGTGTGTAAGGGGTATGCAACTTTGTCTTTGCTAGAGAGGAATTGCTTCAAAGCACATTTTCAGGATATACCTATGAAGATGAGGATCTTTGACGCTTTGATCAAGCCAACTATTACTTATGGGTCAGTGGTTTGGGGCCCTAGTCTTGGCCCGACTGAGTGGTCACGGGTTGAACGAGTGCAGACACTCTTTCTTCGACGATTCATTCGTTGCAAGGGAACAGTCCCTCGTTCTATTATTTTGGCAGAGTTTGGGGCTTCTCCTCTCCAGCTTGAGATTATCTTCCTGATTATCGGTTATCTTCACAGGATCCGTACTTTCGGAGATACCTCTAAGGGTTGCAGGCGGTACCCTTACCTCGCCCTTCGCTCCTCGATAGAACTCTTTCCGAGTTCTCGGGAAGGCCGGAGGAGCTAATATTTTAAGGTTTCTACTCTCCTAGCCAGCATTCAGATATAGATAGACAGGCTGCCCCCTTATTCTTTGGGGGTTCTCCCCCCCTCTCGGCTTACTAAGGAGAAGATGCTCCACGAGATTCGGAAGGATGTTAGTCTCCAGTACGCTAGATGCACATGGATCTCTCCTGTTGCCCCTTTCCCCCAAGCTGTCTTTCTACCATGAGCACTTCTTACAGATACAGGAGGGCAGAATAGTTCCTCCACAATACCTTCAACAGCACACAATGCATAGTCTTCGGATCACTATTGGGCAACTCAGGGTGTGTTCTCACCAACTCCGGATTGAGTCAGATCACCATCTTCCGATGGAGGAGCGGATTTGCTTGTTTTGCTCCTTGGGTGAAGTTGAGACCCTGCATCACTTCATTTTTTGTTGTCCCATTTATTATGAGATCCGGGGTAGGTTCCATTGCCTTTTCAGGGACAACTCTCGATGTGTTTCTACCTTCTTCAGATACCCGGACCAGCGTTGTCTCGCACTCTTTCTTAGGGAGATAACTCAGCTTCGACGACATAAAAGTTCTCCAAATGGATCTCACCCTCCTCAACATCGGCTCATCACAACATACTTCAACTCCGACGGACTAGGTGACTTCGACCGGAAACGCCCCACACCATCCAGTTTGAACAGAAGCAAGGTCACTAGACAGTGCACCAACAGTTTGTCAGGGTTCCGAACTAGCAATGGGCAGAGACATCATGGACTTCTTCAGCTCCGGTACTTCGGCCTCGACTGTTAGGAGAGATTAGTTTTTGGGGGATTCTCGAAGCTTGCCCCTCCTGGGCTGCTCCCTTCCCCCTCCTCTCTCTCCGTTCTTCTTGGCATGCACTTCTCTCTGTTGGACTGCAACCCTCCCCCCCTCTGCTCTCCCTTTTCTTTTCTTTTCCCTTTCTCTTTGGCCCGTTTGTCGGGTTTGATCTTGTATTTTTCTTAGTTCTTTTCTTTGTTGGGCTTTTTAGCCTGCTAGCTGGCAGTCATTATTGTACTTCTTATAGTCCCTTGGGTCTTATTTTGGCCCACCGCGGACATTAATAATATTTTATTTCATTTCATTTCACTTGTGTGAATGCCTTCACTTGCATGTACATCTCCTTCACTACGTCATCTTCAATTTGTCTTCTTTTATTGCCTTAGCAGTTGTCATGAGATGAACCACCTATGGCCCTTTATAATAAAAATCATTCAAAAAAAAAATGCCAATAGATCCTAAGGTTTCCACATCCTACCTTAATTTATGTTTGGGTCAGAGGTAGACACCTCTAATTATGTCAATGTCAGTGTCTGGACAACTTGATGTGCATCCACCACAATGCGCTCTACCTTCTCTATTGCAATCAAGATTTCATTTTCCTCTATTTCCCATATGGTGCTTTGACTTTTCTTAGAATTGTTGAGGCCTCTACACATCATTGGATTGTCTCTAGTTGCGTCACTGTAGACCCCAGTTTTGGACAAAAGCCAAAGTAGAATTTTGTACATAAGAGTTGAGTGCAAAATGCACTTAAGTTTTGTAAATGTAAATAAATGTAGTATCAAATGTAATTCAAATAGAAGTCAAATATGAAATTGAAATGGAATGTAAATGTCATGAAATAACAAGGTAATGCAATTTGGGGTTAAGTTTGATAAATTGCATATAAACTATAGTAGGCACTAAGGGGTCATGTAGGTGACCGAAGGAGGAGATGCTTGGGTGGTGAGTTGTCCCCAAGATGATTGGTTTTTTTTTTTTTTTTGAATTTACATGGTGGAATCGGTAGCCTCCACGAATCTGGGCAGGCTGTCCAGCTTTTATGGCCGCCACAGTATTCTGCGCTGTCCGCCCTAGAAGCCGCCACACAGATCTTCGCGCAGTCCGCCCCTATAACCACCATGCCACAATCATTTTAAACCTTTTACGCCGCTGAAAGCACCAGGAAAGGGACAAGCGTTCAGTCCGGCGAGGCCCGAGATTTGAACCTTGGACCTCCGCCCCCTTATGGGGTTTGGATGAACCAATTGGTCTACACCTCGGACCTTCCCCAAGACGGTTGTTAGAACGGTTGGGACCCCAATTTTAAATAGAGACCACCCCGCCTTCATTAATCATTGTATGGTAGTGTTTGCATAGGAGAGCGGATCATACACAGAGGAGGGCAAACCTTATGCATATTGAGACCATAGTGTAGGATCTAGGCTATCCTGAGAGGGGAAGTAATCCATGTACTTCAGTTGCAGTCGTATATGTAATGCCAGTGCCATTCAGGCCATGAGATAAATGGCAATTACATTAAATTTCTATTTCCATCTTTGAGTATGTGTGTCAATTGTTATTGTAGAGTTGTAGGATCTGTTTTTTGTATGTAAGTTGTAGGTTGCAAGCAGAGAACCAATGGTGCAGATTATAGACAAAAGTTATAGGAAGTTAGCTTAATTGTATGAGAGCCGCTGTCGTATGAGAGGATTGTTGACTTGGGTGGAGCTTTTTGTTAGGTGTAAGTGTCGTACGAGTGGAAGCGTCGTACAAACACTTGTCGTACAATTGACTGTACCGTTAGAAGCTAATGTTGTGTGGAGTTAAAATTGCAATGATTGCAATCCTTATTGGCCCCTAGAATCTGTTAATCTGATTTTTCCTCCAACCGTAGGAATACCCATCGCTGTGCTATATTTGGTTTCGTTGCAGTTTAAAGTTCGAACCTAGCACGCGTGAAGATTGGAGAGGTGGATGATAGGTTCTATACCGCAAGGATGAGGAAGACGCAATCACGGCATAAGTCAAGACCAACCAGTGAGACGAAGTTAGAGAATTGCCAACCAAGAACTACAGTCAAGAAGAATAGAATTTGAGCAACCAGATGTGGAATGAGTGTGGAATTCTTAGGAGGATACTTCTAGTGATGAAGGTAGAAGGTGGCACATGTTTTTAACAATTGAAGACGAAGTACGAAGTGAATTGTAGTAGATAGATGAAGGACAGACCGAGGGAGATGTTCACGTAAGTCAAGATGCCAACGTGGAGGGTGCATGCAAAGACGACGATGATCCGTTGCTAAAGCCGACATAAGAGCGGGGGAGTTTGCCAAGAGGTGCGGAGGACAGGAGTCAGGCACAAAGGCAACTGTAGGTTAGTGCCTGGGCAAATAGACCATAACGAATGCATGTATACTTGTGAAGGAGGTTGTGAAGAAAGGTGCACCAATAATAAGTTGAAGATTGTTTGCGAATAGCAACACGCGACGAGAGGAAGCATTGAGATCCGAAGAAGTATCGAGACCAGGAGCACCAAGAGAGGAAGTGCTATCTGAGCCATCATTTAATGGAGAAGAATTGGGCGAAGATTGGCCCCCAATGGCAAATATTACGGTTGGGGCAGGGAAGTAGAAGTGCTCACCTTTTCTGGGTGATGGGAAGGAGGGCAGAGTTGATTACAATATGACTTGGATGGTAGACCAATCCTTCAATGTAGAAGATGCCAAGAGTGGGGACATTTCACGAGAAATTGTCAGAACCCACAAGTAGGAGGAATGAATGGAAACAATACAAACATGTGTAGGTGGTGTGGACTAGGCAATCACAAGGAAGTGAATTGCCCAAAGAAAGCAAGTTCCAGTGGAACGCAGAATGTCAATCTTATTGGCATTGAGGAAACTACGATGAACCAATAGGACAAGGACAAACATGTGCTTGTAGTAATGAGAGCTCAGGTGAAGAAAACGAAGCAATATCCAAACCCTGCCAAGGAGAAGGAGAAGTGGCAAGCAGCACATGATTTGATCGAAGAAGAAATGCAAAAGAACAAACAAGATAGACTCCTCCAAGAGAAGAAACTAAAGAAGTCGATCACTATAGAAGAAGTTTCGGAGAGGCAATCATCAACAAAGCAGTTGGTGGCACAAGTGCTGAACACAACAGTGGAAGTGAAGGTGTCCAGTTTACTTGGTGCAATACCTGAGCTATACACGAAGGTAGGAGAGATCGCACGCATGAAGAAGGTTATGGAGCCAAGATGTTAGGAGGTGCCTGCGATCAAGAGGGATCAGTTCATTGACCCAACAATATTGATGATTGAAGCAAGAAAGAAACCGATGTTGATTCATATGGAGTTGTTGAATCATAAGTTGATGCAAGTGATCGTGGATGGAGGGTCTAGCGTGAATGTTATGCCAAAGAAGACCTGGAAGGATATTGGAGCACCGTTCTTGTGGTCTCCAAATTTTCGTTTATATGGTGCAGATCAATATGGCATAGAGATGAAGGGTGTGTTGAAAAACCAGAAAGTGAAAATTGTCGATCAAGATTTTATCATGGATTTTGTGGTGATCGCAATGCAGAAACCAACTTATGATGCATTGCTAGGACGTGGATGGTTGAGAATGGCAAAAGTGAACCACAATTGGGAGAAAGAGTACTTAACATTTAAGAAGGGACAACACAAGTATATGATAAATCTCAAGAATCAGTCCGTTAGTCAAGACATTGCAACATCTGATGAATCGGGAAGTTCGTCATCAGATGAGGACAGTGGATATGAGCCTAATGAAGAAGGCGTGTTGGAACTTCAAGGTTGTATAGAGGACAATGAGGACTGATAATGGACTTCTCCATTGGCAAATGAAGGACTATGAGATGTTTCTCCCACATTGTTTGTGTATCCACGAGGAAGAACGAGACCATGATAAACAAGGAGGAAGTGTGTTTGAGATCGAAGAGTCTAGTCAAAAAAATAAATATACACCGAAGAAGGAAGAAGAAGAGAAGCGGACATTTCCCAAGAACTTTGCAAAGTACACAATAGGAGAGGCGGTAATTGATGATTGATATACTCAAGGCAACAAAAGAACCTGACATCATCTAGTATGAAGGGTCAAAGATGGTGCAGGTAAATCTCAATGAACAAGAGGAAGAAAGGTTCATTCAATGCGGAGATGAATAGGACCCAATGCTGAAAGCAACAACTTTCAGAATTTTCCTGCAGTATAAGGATGTATTTGCATGGACGTACAAGGATCTGAAAGGGATCCCACCAAAGTTGTGCATACACCAAATCCCACTAATTCAAGGTGCGCAACCAGTATAAAGAAGGCCATACAGAATGAATCCAAAGTATGCAGCCCTAGTGAACGCAGAAATCGAGAAGATGCTAGATGCGGGTATTATCTTCAAGGTGATGGTCAATGAATGGGTGTCACCAATAGTAATCACCTTGAAGGAGGCAAGTCAAATCCGTATTTGTGTGGATTTCCGGAGTCTAAATGCAGTAACAATAAAGGACCCCTTTCCTATTCCTTTCACAAATTCAATATTGGAGGAAGTAGTAGGACACGAGATCTATTCATTCTTGGATGGATTCTTGGGTTACAATCAGATCAGTATCGCTGAGGAGGATAAGTTGAAGACTACCTTTGTTGTGGAGAACAAAATCTATGCATATAACCAGATGCCTTTTGGTTTATGCAATGCACCAACCACGTTTCAAAGGATAATCTTATACATTTTTGAGCAAATGTCCACAGGGAAGTTTAAGGTCTTCCTAGATGATTGGTCGTTGTACGGGAGAAAGGACGAGCATTTAAAAGCATTGGAGGAATGCATGAGTTTGTGTAAGAGAGCTTGTCTGGCATTGAATCCAAAGAAGTGCAAGCTGTTGGTTCCTTATAGAAAGTTACTAGGACATATTGTCTGTAAGGAAGGGTTGAAGACAGACCCCGACAAGGTACGAGTTGTAGTGGGCATGGAAGATCCATACGACATCAGTTCAGTGAAATCTGTTTTAGGAACTATCGGTATTATTGAAGGTTCATCAAGAACTTTTCACAAGTGTCCCACCCATTAGATGCCCTAACGCGCAAGAATGTTCCCTTCAAGTGGACGAAGGAACATCAAAAGGCCTTTGAGGAGCTAAAGGCAAAGTTGGTGTGCATGCCCATTCTGGTATTTCCGGATTGGGATAAAGAGTTTCATGTCCACGTTGACGCATCGAATTTTGCAATTGGATGCGGGTTGGCCCGAGGGGCAGTTTGGGCTTGACCAGCCCATCTATTTTTCGAGTCGGCTGTTATCTAGAGCGGAGAAGATTTACAACACTACGGAGAGAGAAGCCTTAGGGATGGTGTATGTAGTGCAGAAATTCAGACATTATTTGCTTGCCAATCCCTTTGCCTTCTATGTTGATCATCAAGCATTGTTGTACCTGATTAACAAGCCAACAATACACGAACGAGTGAGCAAGTGGCTCGTCATGTTGCAAGAATTTGTGTTCCGAGTAGTGGTGAGACCCGGGAAAAGACACGTAATAGCGGATCAGCTGTCATGGATTCACTCAAGAGAACCTATTGAAGGAGGAGTACCGGACGAATTTCCGGATGCTCATTTGTTCATGTTGAATGCAATACCCACATGGTACAAGTATGTTGGGGAATATTTGTCAAAGGGAGAGCTGCCAAAGGAGATGACAACAAGAGACAAAGACGCATCATTATCAAGTCGGCACCATTTTAGTTGATTGCAGGCTTGCTATACAAGATCGGACCTGATGGAATTTTGCGAAGATGTGTGTTGGATGAAGAAGTAAATGCAACATTGAAAGAGGCTCATGAAGGACTGGCAGGAGGTCATATGGGGCCAGACGCAACAACAAGGAAAGTATTGTTGGCAGGGCTATGGTGGCCTACTCTCTATTGCGATGCCAAGGAGTATGTGAAAGCATGTGATACATGCCAACGAACAAGGAAGCCACTGAAGAGAGATTTCATGCCGCTACATCCATCACAACCATAGGAGTTGTTTGAGCAATGGGGTCTGGATTTTGTTGGACCACTAAAGACAAGTCGAAGGAGGAAATGTCGATATATTATAGTAGCAACTAAATATTTGACAAAGTGGGTAGAGGCACGTGCCTTACTAGATAATTCTACAAGAAGCACAGCTAGATTCTTGTACGAACAGGTGATTACAAGATTTGGAATTCCCTTGCAGTTGACGAGTGATAGAGGAGGACACTTTGTCAATGAAATTATTCAAAATTTGACCACAGAGTTCAGGATCTTTCATTCTTTGTCAAGTCCGTATTATCCCAGAGCCAATGGGCAGGTGGAGGCGACAAATAAGGTCTTGGTCTTGATTATCTATAAGACATGTGGAGTGGAAGGCATTGATTGGGAAGAAAGATTGCCAGTTGGTCTATGGGTGTATAGGACAACTTTCGAGCCAACGATGAAACATACACCGTTACAGTTAATATACGAACAACAGACAATAGTGCCAGCAGAGTTCTTGGTACCCACTCTAAGGATGGCGGTGCAAAGTTGTTTGGATGACTAGGAGAGCCTAGAGGAGAGGGTTGCGGCACTAGTATGACGAGACAAAAAGTGGGTAATGGCTTAGTGGGAAACAAAGATTACCCAATGATGAAGAAAGCTTACGATAAGAACGACTCTAGTGAAGAAAAAGAAGACATCGAAAAGAAAAACATAGGAACCTGAACAGGAGGAAGAAAGCCAACATTCGTAGGAAGCCGGAAAACAGCGAAGGACGGAGCTGGTGCAGAAGGAGAAGAAGTGCAGGAGGTTAGAGTAGTTGTGGATAGACTCAACCTCAAGGAGAGCACCCGACATAAGAGCAGTAACCATCACAACAGCCCACAACAGATGGTAGTGCAAAGAAGATAGTGGAAGGTAGAAGCAAACATCGTGAAAAAGCCAGGAATACAATGCAAGTGGAGGAACCTACACAACCAATGGGTCAGACTGTGTAGGAAGGCATTGTAGACAAGGATATGACTTAGGAGAGGGTTGTAATAGATGAACAACAACCCGAAGAATTGTTGCACCAATTGAACAAGGAGAGGGACAAAGGAAAGTGCAACAAGTGCCAATTGGAGATGTGGATGTAGGAGAAATCGCAACACTAGGTGCAGTGGGAGATCATGAAGAGGAACAAATGCAAAATGTCGAGTCACCCAATATTCGCAATGTTTGAGCATCCTCAATGCAGCAGAGGGATCCGTGTGGATCATCGCCATTGGAGGAGGATGCAAATTATGAAATCACATCCGTAGCAGAAGAATTGGCAAGAAGCAGGCTAGTGATAGTAAAACAAAAAGAAGGGAAAAGGAATTGCATCAGAAATTGAAAAGGAGCCTACAAAGGAACAGGAAACAATGTTACTTGATGCAAAGCGACTGGTATAACAGCGCAAAGCAACCAAAGCGATGGTGGAGAAGACAGGGAAGAAACCACCACAAAGGATGAGACAAACATGGAGATGGAGGGCAGCAATCAATTCATGATACCAGTGCCAAATTTTAGGGCACCACTAGCTCTAGGGGAATGTATAGATGAGTAGGTTAATACGTTCCTTAAGAAGATTTCTTGATCCATAGATAGAGTGAGATTGGAGTTCCAAATTGGATATGTTAGACAATGGAGGAAACGGTAGTTGATAGTGGAGAATGAGATAGGCAAGCTGGTGTAGTTCGTACAAGATAAAGAAAGAATGAAAAAGATTGTAGACGTTCACCAGATGCAACCATAGGGGTTGGAGACTGGCAGTGTGCAGAGTATGATTGGCATAGAAAATTTGCCAGAGGGAACTCACGCTATTTATATGCAGCCAATGAGAATCTATATTTATGAGGTAGCTAAGATACCTTGTCCACAGGAGGAATTTGGTGTGAAGTATGTGAAACTTCCACTTGAGTTAGTGAAGACATATGCCCAAATTAATTTTTTGGCATATTTGATTGAGTGGTTAGCCAAGGGTGTGGAGAAGATTCATGAATCATAGGACGAAGTGGCTAACCAAGTGGAGGAGAAACTTCGGCTAATGAAGGAAAGTGTAGAAGTAAAATTGAGGAGGAGATCGAACAACTAAAATTTAAGTGCTCACTAATGGAGCAGCTATTGGAAAAGAAAAATGGTGAGGTTAAGATGTGAGATCAGCTTATTGTGGAAAAGGAGGAGCAGCTATAGAATGCAGCTAGGCATGAGGCAGAGATGATTAGGAAAGTTGTTGAGGTTGAAAGAAAAGAAGCTGAGATAGCCAAAAAAAGAAGTAGAAGCTGCATTTGTTAAGAGGGAAGAGGAAATACTAGCTAAGTTGGTAGAGACAGAGCAAAGAGCAAATAATAATGGTATCCAATGTGATCGGTATCTCAACTGCGCTAGAAGACTCAAAGGGGAAACGAAGGCTCTTAAGCTACAAATCCAAGAGATGGGTGGAGTACTTGCCCTTACTCCAAAGCATCAGAAGAATTCCAGCCTATAGGAATAGAGACAGCCGTCGACGAGGACGTCGACCAAGCAAAAGGGGAGGGTAGATGTAGATCCTAGTTTTGGATAGAATTCGAAGTAGAATTTTGTACATGGGAGTTGAGTGCAAAATGCACTTAAGTTTTGTAAATGTAAATAAATGTAGTCAAATGTAATTCAAATGAAAGTCAAATGTGAAATGAAATGGAATGTAAATGTCATGAAATGACAAGGTAATGCAATTTGGGGTTAAGTTTGATAAATTGCATATAACCTATAGTAGGCACTAAGGGGTCATGTATGTGTCCAAAGGAGGAGACAATTGGGTGGTGAGCTCTCCCCAAGATTGTTGTTGGAACGTCAGACCCCAAGCTGAAATAGAGATCACCCCCCCTTCATTAATCATTGTATAGTAGTGTATGCATAGGAGAGCGGATCATACGTAGAGGAGAGCAGACCATATGCGTATTTAGAGCATAGTGCAGGATCTAGGCTATCCTAAGAGGGGAAGTAATTCATGTACTGCAGTTGTAGTCATATATGTAATGTCAGTGTTGTTCAGGCCATGAGATAAATGCCAATTACATTACATTTCTATTTCCATCTCTGAGTATGTGTTTGCATTACTATTGTAGAGTTGTAGGACCTATTTTGTGTATGTGAGTTGTAGGTTGTAGGCAGAAGACCAAGGTTGCAGATTATAGACGAAAGTTACAAGAAGTTAGCATAATTGTACGAGTTGCGGTATAGTTAGACTTGTTGTATGAGGACGTCACCAAGTGTCGTACGAGGGGAGACATAACTATTGTCACATGAGAGGATTGCTAACTTGGGTGGAGCTTGTCGTCAGGCAAACGTGCCGTACAAGTGGAAGTGTCGTACACGTGTTTGCCATACAAACATTTTTTGTACAATTAAGTGTACCGTCAGAAGCTGGTGTTGTGTGTAGTTAAACCTGCAATGACTATAGTCCTAGTCGGTCCCTAGAATCTGTTAATCTGATTGTTCCTCTAACCGTCGGAATACCAACTGTTGTGCTACAATAACTTTGTAATTCTCATGGAAAATGCCCTTAGATACGGCATCAATGGCACTGGACAATAGGTTTGCCCTCTACATCATTATATCATATTCTTATCTTGCCTTGGTAGTTGCCATGAAATGTACCACCAATGGAGCCTCTCATTGGAACAATGTCCCTCTGTTTTGTATACATTTGTCGAGTGTTCAACTTCAAGGGACATTCCTTTTTTAGAATGTCCCTCCTTGCAATTACCGCAAGACGTCTCTTTTGTCTCTTTAGAGTTATTGCATGTCGAGTCTCTTTTAATTTTATATTTGTCAAACAAGTGCAGCATCTCATCATGAAGCGCACATGTGACATTCTTGCCTCTTTATGCTGATTCATCATGTCACATTCATTTTCAGAGTCATCACTATTGTTGCTCTTATGTTTTTTTTTTTTTTTTTTTTTACATGGTGGACTCGATAGCCGCCACGAGTCCGGGCAAGCCGACCAGAAAGCCGCCACAGTTTTCTGCGCAGTCCACCCCCAGAAGCCGCCACACAGATCCTCGCGCAGACCGCCCCTATACCACCATGCCCCGATAATTTGAACCTTTTACGCCGCTGACGCACCCGGACGGGGACAGGCGTTCAGTACGGCGAGGCCCGAGGGAATGGAACCCCGGTCTCCCCGCTCCGAAGAAGCGCTTTAACCGTTGAACCAGGCCCTCGGACCTTTTGTTGCTCTTATGTTTGAAGTCTCTCTATTCATCGATTGTGTAATCCCATCATCTAGATGGTATCCTTGAATCATCCTTAGAGTTGCTCTTGATTTCAATTTTTCACTTCGTCATCTAAGTCACTTTTATCTTCGAAGTTGCTGAATTTCCAACTCCAACATCAAGTTATGTCTTCGAATTGCCTTCCAAGTTCATGCCCACTCAAAGGCCTTTTGATGTGGCATCGAAGGGACCGCATCGATCTTCTTACTCTTTGTTACAAGAAGGTCCTCCATAAACCATTCCCCCTTCAATGTGTCTGACAACTTCGCCTCTAGATGGTTGACCAACCCATTCAACCTTCGATTGTTAGACTGAGCAAACTCTATGGCTTATTTTGTTCAATTCTATGAATTTCAACATTGACCGTAGTGTCATCACAAAACTACTTGAATTCCTTCATGAAAGCTTGTCATGACTCCTTCGAAGTCTAGTACTTGCCCTCTGATAGCTCTTTGCACTAGTCCATTGTGATTGCACTGTTGGTTACGAATCTGCCATGAGGAAAGGATTTTGGGTTAATGCGCCCAGATTCGCCCACCAGCATGAAAGGCCGGAAGGAAGAGATGCCTTCCGTGCCAATCTCCGGAGAAGGCCGGCTCCTTTTGGGGGTTTTCTGATTTAAGCTAAGAGTACAGGAAAGAGATAAATGAACAGAAAGGAATTTACAAATATACGTGGAGGTTGGTGGGGGGAACTAACAGTACGGGAACACACCAATTACCGCTACTTATTGCATTATAAACACAAAGCATGACTAAGAACTGCAAAATCTAGGTGTACTTTCGATACCTAAGCAGTGTACGCACAACTACAATGGTCCCCTAGCAAACATTCCCTACAAGGAACTAACAAAGACGACAATGCATCAATCACCAGATACGTACACTAACATGGGTAGAAAACAACCTAGAGATATCAGAGCCAGGTATATGTGTTATGCAGAGAATTTAACCGCACAGCTTCAATGGCTCCCTAACAGACATTCCCTACAAGGAACTAACAGTACGGGAGTGCATCAATCACCAGATACGGACCAGCAACGTAACGCACAACTGATGGAACTGCTACCACGTCTATTCTATGTATCCTTTAAACTATTAAGTACGTAAAGTGCTCAGACAAGCGATGCTAAAGGCATCTGATCACCAAATGCTGAAGTGAATCAACGAGCCGTGACACAAGTTAGCATTAAGCATATATAAAATGAAAGGCAGCATAAAGAATAGAGACAAGCAGTAATGCAACCGTGCATACAGATTATATTTATAGCGTAAGCACGGTTACAATGGGCACAGTGGTTCCCTAACAGACATTCCCCTTCCACCTTTTACAACGAATTCATGGTGGGCATTTATAGCCCGAGTCCCTCCCGTTACATTAAATGGGCACAAGGTCCCAGTCAAACATAAGCTGACAAAAGCGGCGAAAGAGCTGCAAATGCTGACCTTTTGTCGGACCGGACTGTACCCGCAGACATGGTCTTCCCGGAAGCCGGACAGCCTACATGGCGGTGTGTTGGGCATAACTTCTCTCTGGCAGTGATGCGGGTAGCTGGAGCAGGTAAAACCTCAGATCAGCTTTAAATGAGGCTACTGGCACAGGCAATGTAGCCCATGCTCGTCCTTTTGCTCGGCACGTTTCGGCTCAAATCCCGGAGCTGGACACTTGTCAGATGATGGATGATGCTGTTTGACACGTGTCTGCCTTGAAAGGCAGTTTATCCAACTTCGCTTGGGATCAGAGCGTCTCGGGTTGCGCGGGCAGAGAACAGTGCAGTCGGGAAGGCCTTCATGCCTTGGTCAAATTTTGGGTTTGTTCCCCACTGCGCACCTGTCAAGGGCGCACTCCGACTTCGCTGCGAAGTCGGATCGCGCACAGTGAAAACTGGTGTCTGCCGCCGTACGGACTTGCTCCAGCACTTATCATTCTTCTCGACTGCCCGCTGCCGCTTGCAAGGTGCGCCCAGAAAGAGGGGCGAAGTCAGACTTCGCACCAGAACGGGGCGAAGTGCGAACTTCGCACCCAAACTGGGCGAAGTGCGAACTTCGCACCCATACTGGGCGAAGTGCGAACTTCGCACCCAGACTGGGCGAAGTGCGAACTTCGCACCAACACTAAGCCAATTTTCAGGTAACTTGCTGGAAAGTTAAAAAATCAACTGGGGGACTCCGAGAAAGGGGGAAAGAAAGAGAATGCGGGAAAGAAAGGGAAAAGGAGAGAAGAAGGGAGGAAAATAGAGGAAGAGGGGAAAAAGAAGAGCAACACTGTTACAAACTTGAAAACATTGCACCCCGTGCAAAATGTGACAACATTTTTGGCGGCTCGCGGGGTGTCGAGCTCGCCTCGGCGCAAAGAATCCATGCCTTCATCCTTTGGGTGCAGAGGAACTTGCCTCCCCTGCCTTTTGCTGCTCTAGCTGTTCTCCTCGCGGCAACTGTTCTTCAGATTCATCTTTGTCAGTTGCCCCCTCAGAATCACCTTCCGAAAGCTCTCCATCTCTTGCTTCTGCCTCGCAGATACGAGTGTATGCGGCCTGGGCTTGGCGCCAGGCTTTTGCTTCGAATGGCCGGCGGTCAGCTACATCTTCTAATGCTGCGTGGAAAGCAGCGACCGCGTGCAGGTCGATGGCGAGGTATCTTTTTTCTAACTCCTGGAAGTAGGAGCTGATCTTGCAATATTTGGACACCATCCGAGTGACTCGATTGTCTTGAATTGGCTCACCCAGCCTATCAATTTCAGCTGTATCTGCTTCGAAGGACTGCCAATTCCTTTTCACCTGATCTAGGGTGAGAAGCTCGCCATTATCAACAAAACCTGGGCACCCTAGTTCAGAAAGAGCGCGAAAGGGGCCCAAACAAATGTCTCTTTCATGTACAAATGCGTCTAGCATTCGTCTGGCCACTCTCACCTCTTCTATTTTTTTGAAATATTTATGCAAGTTTACCCTTGCATCTGCCCATTCTGTAGCGAATGAGGACACGGGAGAAAATTGGAGGCCATCGCGCTCGCACTCCTGAAGATTTATCGCCAGGTCCAGCCATTGCTTCGCCTGACGTTCGGCCTCCTCTACCACAAGCTTTCCCTGGGCAGAAACTTCTTGAATTCTGGATGTGAAATCCAGAACTGCCATCGCCTTATAGGTGTGGGGCTTGCATTCCCGCAGCAAACCAGCCCTCATCTCCTTAACTTTCTTCTTTGAAAAGACCGTCGCTTGAGATGTTCTCTCTGCGAGTTGCGACTGCGCCTGCTTCAAAGACTCTTGGAGCTGAGAAATCTGCTCCAAAGCTGCTTGCTTTTCGGTAGCAGCCTGTTGCTGGGAAGTGGCCACCGGGCTTTGAGTTCATCTATTTCTTGCCGCGCCGCTTCCAGCTGCTCAGTGGACCTGGACAGGTCCTCTTCAAGCTGTCTTGTCTTGTCTTGCAACCCGAAAAGTTCTTCCTGCTCCTCCAGACTTTTGACAAAGAGATTATCAGCTTTGCGCATGATCGACTGAATCTCGTATTGCTTGTTGATGTCGTCAAAGCTCTTCTCCTTTGTCTGGAGCTCGTAGTTCGCCCTGGTCATTTCTAAGAGAGGCTTCTTCACTTTTGGGATTATCTTCTTTGTTGTAAGCACTCTCCTCTCGAAATTGTACTTGGCGCGCTTTACCGGGGCGGCTATCTCTTCAGGTCTCCTCCGTTTCAGGTTCTGGAGGAAAGAGACAGAATATTCTACAGCTCTCGTGCCAAGGGCAAGTCGTCTGTATTGTGGAGGTCGTCCATAAAATCTGGTTCCCCCAGCCTAGGGTTCTGCTGAGACGTCTCTCCTACGGGAATGGGATCAGGAGGAACCGGATGGACACTGGAAGGATCGGCCGCTTCTGGGGGCGATCCGGAAATGGAGATGGGGGCGGCTGATACTGCAAGGGTTTGAAGCGGCTGAGATGGTGGATGTGACGGTGAACGGACGGCTTCAGCACTAACTTCAGGCGAAGGGTTTGGAGTTGTGCTCAGAGATAGGGAAACGTTAGGGTTCTGAGCAAACTGATCAAAAGAATGGGGGCCGCTAGAAGGGCGTGGAGACGGGGAGGATGATGCGGCCATGGCTTGCTCGGATTGAGCGGGAGACGGAGTGGGGGTAGGACTGGATGAGACCAAAGAGACAGGGGCAGCAAACGTACCTGCGGGCTCCGCCTGAGCCGATGCCGGATGGATGTCTGCGCTTCTGGTTTCGGTGGCCGGCTTGGGACTGCCTAGAGAAACTGTCCCTGGAGCGGCTGAGCGCGGCTGCGGCTCTGCGACTGGCTGCTGCACCGTCAGGCTAGGTCGCCTGATTTTCTCAACTCTCTTCCTTTTCTTTTCTTCTGGAATAATGGTCGGATCGGGGGAAGGAGATGAAGCAGGTGCAGCAGGCGCTGATGCTCCCACGGTAAACTTGTACCGGGGTTTGACTTGCAGAAGGTCTGCCGCAACCGGTCTGCTCTCTGGCGGCGCTGGCGCCTTTTGTGCCTGAGGGATTGCCTCGGGCGTTGCCTTGACTAACTTCTTCGCCTTCTCAGGCGCCGCCTTGGGAGCCACGGGCTGCATTGGATCGACCTGGACGTCTGCTGGGCCTGCGCTGGCAGTTGCCGAAGTGTACAACTGTTGGGAAGGAGACCCTCCTTTATAATCCTCAAAGGGGCCTCGGGGAACGTAACCTTGATATGCGAACGGCCGCCAGCTGTCTTGATGCTGGTCATAGAGAACCGAAAAGTCGTCATCTACGGCCAGATTTCTCCTTGTGGATTTGTCGTGCTGCGTGCGGCATCTCATCTTCCAGCATTCAGTAATATTTTCTTTAGACCAGTTAAGGCCTGCTATCTTGGATAGGAATTTTTTGAACCCTGGAGATGAGAAGTGGTGGTCCGGGTTTCGCTTGGGGTCATATGTCACCTCCTCGCAATAAAAATCCTGCCAGGGAGGAGAAGCTTCCATCAATTCAATTTCCCAGTCAAGGTCCACATGGACCACATCGCATCTATCTTCAGTTATATCTGCCCGGGGGCCGAGATGTGTGAACTTTCCCCTTATCCCATATGGGTCATACTTCCAACGCTGCGGCAACAGAACCAGGCCAATCCGGGAAAACTCTTGCTCTAGGTAGACATGCTGTCCTACCTCAAAAATCTCAACGTTTGCCCAGGAAAGAGGATATTGAAAAATCTGTCCTCTCTTCTTTCCTAGGCCGAACTCCTCTTCAACATAGTCCATCTGCCGGCAACCTCCATCCCGAACAGATGCTCCGAGCACCAGTAGGGCAGCAAATGGGGTTTGCCCTTGAATCCGTAGATTCTGACCACAATTCCCTGCGTCAGTCTGAAAACGTCCCCGAGCTTTTGATTTAGCAGAGCGCTCGTCATTTCCCTCGGGGGGCGGGGAATTTCGCTTTCGCTGAAGACTGACATGACGAATCCCAGAAAGTTGAAGTTGAACTTGTAGTAGGACCCTTTCCGGTATAAGTCATCCGTCCAGTTATAGACGGGCTGTGGCTCTCCCCTCTCGTTGACTCTCTTCAGGTTCGGGATAGGCATCCGGGAGTGCAAATGGTACAAACAAAGCCAGGCTAGAACAAAACTGAAACGAAAATCTGTAGACTGCTTCTTCTGGATTTTCACCAGGCTGGAATGAATGGCGTAAGCCACCGATCCGCCTGACCGAAAAAGATGGGGCGCTTTCCACTTCTCTGCGCCGTTGGTTCGTAAGATTCTCCACATAGGAGACATTCTGCTAGCGCTAGTCGGTACTGGCTGTACTCAACTCATCGTAGTCGCAGCCGAGAATCCATGCCAGAATGGTATATAGATACTTGCTCTGAAATTTCGCCAAGGGCATGGGGCCGGTCGGCCACTGTCCAGCTGCAAGCGGGGCGTTAAGCTCTGAATTGAGGAAATCCCTCATCCGTTTGGTATGCGTGAAGCGTCCTGCTTGCTCGCCCAGATTTATCTTTCTGAGGATTGTGCTGGAGTCATACTCCAACCCTGGGGCGAAAGTCGGTCGGGATAGCTCTCCTGCGCAGTGTGAACAAGGGTTTACCGCTGGAGCTGCAAATCTGCCGGGTAACTGGTCTGTAGTGTCTGACAATGAGGTCTACCAGGTCCGGGCATTGATGGACAGGAGGGCACAAGAATCTGAAAAGGTTGGATTTGTACGCCGCTCCGAAATGGTGGGAGGGCGAAACTTTGTCAGCCCAACTCTCCACATTTGCCCGCAGCTGAGTCAGGCTCATAGAAAACGAACGAGCCATCCATATATCCCGCCAGGTAATTCACCGGAGGTGGCGGGGCTTGCCCACGCTGTACTTTTTTAGGCCGGGATTTTGACTTTCGCTCCGGCGGTGTTTCGCTTTTGAAAACACCTGGCCGTGGTAAATCCTCAGGTTCGCCACTTCCGCTGGATGGCGCTGACACTGGCATCTTTCCTCTGTCCATCTCTCCGAATCAGCAATAATTACAAGTTCAGGGCGTCTACAGCAGATTTCGCTGTCACAGGAATAATTTGCACCGTCCGAGGAATAATCTGTGCAGTCTGGCATGTTTGAATGCATCTGACCTCCTTTTCTAGGCAACGACAGCATCATTAATGCCGCGCAGGAGGGGGTAGGTCGGCTGAGTTATGCTTCTTGGGTGGCTGCGTAGGAGAATGTTTGGAAAAAGTGTACTCCGGCAGACGTGCCATGTTCTTTTGCTTGCACTTTTCGTTGAGGAACGTGCAATCATTAATTTTACTTTGGACACTGCGCCATGGCTGACGTCACTGCCGCAATCGGGCACACTGCTCAAGAAAGAACCTTCGGTGCGGAAACCCACTTTGAAACAGTCACAATGCGCCTTGGGCCCAGCTTGGGACCTTTTTGAATATTTTATTTATTTTTTAAACCTTTGTCCAAACTGGCCCGAAAAACGAGGCGCAGTCGGACTTCGCCCGAAGTTGGGCGCGATCCGACTTCGCCGGCGAAGTCGAACTTGCCCGAATTTCGGGCGAAGTTCGAACTTCGCGTGAAGTGCGCGTTGAACTGTTCCGCCTTTCATTTCTTCTTTCTTGCCGCGCCCAAGGCTTGAGCGCAGTCCGGGTCCTTTGCAACCTTAGCATCCTACTGCTCTTTTGAACTGTTCGAACTGCTCAGTGTGAACATTGAAACGAGTTCGGACTTCGCCCGAAGTTCGGGCGAAGTGCGAACTTCGCGCGAAGTTTGCACTTCGCGCGGAGGTCGTGCGCAGTTCGAACTTCGCACGCAAGCCGGCCGAAGTCGGACTTCGCGTGCGAAGTCGGACTTCGCCCAAGGTTGGGCGCAGTCCGCTCTTTTTTGCTTTGCAGTCTTCTTTCTTTGTACAAGCTTCGCACTAGGCTGGCGCGCAGCCCGACTTCGCTGCGAAGTCGGGCTTCGGCCAACACTTAGACAATTTTTGCCGTTTTTTCTTTTGCTTTCTTCCTTTGCACAGCCGAACTTCGCCTCTCTTGAGGGGCGACGACAGACTTCACTGCGAAGTTTGTCTTTCTCTCCCATGCCGCATTTTAAGCTCAAAAAATAAAAAAAACAAACAATTAAAAGCTGAAAGCTGGAAACTGTACATGCCGGGAAATGAAAATGCATAAGGGAAATTTTTACAAAGAAGGGCCACTCGGGCACCTTCAGCAGCGGTAAAGTTTTAAGTGGAACTCGTTAACAGGGATAGGCAGGAGCTGACCCTCCATATCCCGAAGTACTTATGCATTGAACTGGTTCACCCGGGCAATCTGATAACGGCCCTCCCAGAGGGCATCGAACTTCCCGTGATTACCCGGCTTTGCTTTATATGAGTCCCACTTCAGCACCAGGTCCCCGATTTCGAAAACTCGGGCAGTGGTGCCTTTGGCAAACCAGCCTTGGGTGGCAGCAATGTGATCAGTAAAGGCCTGGTATGCAGTTTCTCTGTCTTCTTCCAACTGCAGGAGTTGGCATAGTCTGTCATCCACCGGGTCTCCGCTGCTCCTGTCTTCGTCCAACATCCATAGGGCAGGGATCTCGATGTGTGATGGCATGACAACCTCTTTGCCATAGACGAGCGCATAGGGGGACGTTCTGATGGATTTCTTGAACGCAACTCTGTCCGCCCATAGCGCCCGGTTCAGGAGTAAGTGCCAAGTCCGCTTGTTTCTTTCAATGGTCCTCCGGATGATCTTCAGGAGGTTCTTGTTAGTAGACTCGGCAAGGCCATTCCCCTGCGGGTAGTAATTGGAAGACATCTTGTGATAGATGCCAAGTCTGCCAGTGTACTCCGTGAGTACAGTGCCTACAAATCCCGGACCGTTGTCTGTCACAATTGACTCTGGGACCCGAAGCTGGTAATCAGGCTCTCAATGAACCTGATGACCGTTTCTTGGTCTGCGTTTTTGGTCGGGATTGCCTCTGCCCACCGTGTAAAATAGTCAGTAGTCGTAAGAATAAACTTGTGTCCGGCAGAGGAGTTAGGAGAAATCACCCCAATGAAGTCTAGACCCCATTGCTGGAACGGAGTCTCGGCTTGAATCGGTTGAAGGGGCAGGGGTGCTTTTCTGCTTCGGCTAGCAAACCTCTGGCATTGATCACATTTAGAGCAGACCGCATGAGCGTCTGCAAATAGAGTGGGCCAATAGTACCCAACTCTTATTATTTTTAAGGCCGTTGGCCTTGAAGAATGGTGACCCCCAGGCATCCCGGAATGAAATTCTCCGAGGACCCTAGGCTGGTCAGATTTCATGACGCATCGCAACAGGATGCCGTCGATGTTTTTGAAGTAAAGCCCCTCGGGGCGAAGAGTGTACTTGAGTGCACCTAGCCGAAATCTCCATAGGCTTGATCACCTGTGCGAAGTCTGAGATGAACTTCCGCACAAAGTTAATCTGACCGAAGAAGGACTGCAGCCCTTTTTTGTCGATGGGGGCTGGCAAGCGAACGAGGGCTTCGCTCTCGTCGGGGCCAATGGCGAGGCCTTCCTCGGAGATGACATGTCCCAACGAGCCTTTCCCTCCTTTACTGCGAAGACAGACTTCTTCGGGTTTATAGAAATGCCGAATTCTCGACAACTCTCAAATATTTGCCGTAGGTGCGAAACATGATCTCCTCGTTGGTGAGAGAAAACAGTCATGTCATCAAGGTAGATGACGATAATCTTATTGAGCAGCTCTCGGAAGGCCAGGTCCATGGCCCTTTGGAATGTGGCACCAACATTGGATAAGCCAAACGGCATGTGCTGATAGGCGAACGTCCCCCACTTGGTGGTAAACGCCGTCTTATGCTGGTCCTCATCTTTGACCCAAATCTGGTTGTAGCCAGAAAATCCATCTAAAAGTAAAAATCTTTGGGCTCCAAAGAACGATATGTAGAATCTGGTCGATTTGGGGAAGCGGATAGTGGTCCCTGAGGGAAGCTTGATTTAGGTTTCTGAAGTCGACACAGAGACGAATGTCGCCATTCTTTTTCCTCATGGGCACCAAATTCACGACCCAGGATGAATGTTTGATGGGGTAGATGATCTTGGCCTCCAAAGATCTTCAAGAGCTCGGTCTTCATCATGGCCTCAATCTTCGGATTCACGGCCTCTCGCTTCGTCGGAATGGCTTGGCGCCATCCTCTAGCTCAATAGTATGCTCGGATGACAGCTCATCATACCCCTTCAAATCCTCGTAGCACCGGGCCACGATGTCGGGGAACTCCTGGCACAGTGATCTGATCTGCTCAAGTTCCTCCGACGTGCAGTCTGTTCCGACCTTGATAGTTTTACCAGGTTCAAGTTCCAGGTCAGCATACTGCCTCGGGTCTACTTTGATCCTGTGAGATATTGCTCTGTCATTCTGATCAAAAAGACTTTCTAATGTAATCAGTCCTTTTGGGACATGATTATTCCGTAACTGTATGAACCCCTCATATTGCTCGTCATCAGGGTCTCTACCTTCGATTACACACACTTCGTTAACCAGGAATGTGACGATCTCCTCGTCACAACTGAACACCTGCCAGTGGGTGTCCTTATCAGGCACAGAAGGCCTGTAAATGGTGCGAACTGGCTTCGGTTTCTGGACGTCGTCAGCCGGAACGTACCTGGCTCCAACAAACGCAAGAATATCAGCGTGCTTGTTTTTCTCACGCGATATTGCCTTAACATTCAACGAGTCGAACGACTCCATCAGGTCCCACACTCGGTTGCAGTACGCTCTAAGATAGTGCTGTTTGGATGCGCACTTTTCTGTAACTTGGTGACACACCAGCTCTGAATCTCCAAAAATCTGCAGGTGCTTGATTCCGAGCCTCTCTGCCTTTTGCAAACCCAAGCACATGGCTTCGTATTCCGCCGAGTTGTTAGTGCAGCTCCGAGGCCAACTCGTAGGTATAGTCCTTCCGGATTCCGGTTGGAGAAACCAGCGATGACTCTTGCACCGGCGCCATTCTTGCATCGCGCGCCGTCAAAGAAAAGCTTCCACAGCTTCTCGGGTGCAGGTCCTACTTCTTTCGCAGCTGACATGTCAAGCCTCTCGGGCTGTACAATGGAGTAACAGCCCTGCTCTGTCCCGATTACGGCATTGAAGTCCCGCAACGAGAACTCGTCTTCGAGCTGTAGGACTTCGAGGGCTTGCTCGACCGACTCCACCGTCACCGCCTCTTCCTCTCGACAACCTGGACCATGCAGTCCAACTCTCCTCCGGGTATCTTCTCTACTAGGAAGGTGGAAGGTTTCTCATTGAAAATTTTCAGTCTCCTTCCTTTGAAGGGCACTTCCATGTGTGAGTAGTCTAGAGACAGGTACCCGCCCAACTTCGCAGTGAACTCCCGAGAGAGACACATGCCGAAGTAAGGTTCCAAGTCAACAACCACGACCTCTTGGATGACCACGATGTCGAGAGCCTTGTGCAGCCGGATAGGGATGTCCTTTATGACACCAACTGTCTTGACAGGGGTGCCGTCTAATTGCAGCACGCCTTGGCTGCTACGTGTGTATTCCATCCCGATCTCGTCACAGACGGCCTTCGGCATCACAGTCGAGGAAGCACCAGAATCCACCATGCAGTTGTGAACTATGTGCCCTTGCATCCGCAAAGACAGATAAAAAGGTGGCGGTCTGTTCTTCCCAGTGGCGGAGACTGTCAAGGTTGAACCAGGACAGCAGGCTGTATCTGCTTGCCGCTCTTCATGTTCTTCAGTGATTCTTGCAGCAGATCCACCTGGCCTGGGAGCAGAAGAGCATCGTACATGCTGATTCTAGCAGGAGTTCTTTTCAACTCGTCTACAATGCTGTAGCCCGAGGTACTAGCTCCTTCTGCTTGTTTAGCCGGCTCATACTTCGTCCGGTACTGCTGGGTAGCCTCAACTCGCTGTCTCTTGGTCAGAGACGGGTACTTCAGCTTCTCCTGGGCTTGTTCTTTGGTTTCAGCTGGAGGCTGAGGTACGGGAGCTTTAGCCGGAGTTGGGGCTCTTGCTATAGGAGGCTTGGCTGGAACAGGGGCAGCCTTTGCTGGAGAAGGCTTGTATGGAGCTTTATCTTTGGATGCCTTCTCCTAGGCTGTGTAGGGCCACAACCACTTGTATGGTGGCAGCCCGCCGGGCTGCGGTTTCTCTCTTCTTGCGTAGACTTGCAAAGGCTTGGCCGCATCCGCAGCTTTCTTTTCTTCCTTGGCAGGCGGCACTAGATTCTCTTCTGGGAGGGCGAAGTTGGCTTCGCCGTCCAGGATCATGTACAGTTCATCATCCTCTATAGCGCTGCCGGCCAAGGTCTGGATGTAGTGCTGGTGCAAAGTGCAGTCTTCCTCCGAATGCGGGTCATTGCACGTAGTGCACCAGTTAACCTGGTCGGGAGGACCAGGCGGGTCTTCTATAGCAGCATTTCTCGGAGGCGGACGCCTCTGTGGCTGGTGTTCCGGGGACTTATCTTTCGTTAGCGCCGGGGGCGCATATGGCCTCCTAGGAGCGAGGTCCATCTGGGCCTGCTTCTTCTTCATAGCGGTCATGTCATTGGACATGGCATGGTATCCTGAGGCCAAAGCCCGTACTTCCTGTAGAATCGTGTTCTGAATGCTGCTGTCGGGAGGCGGCAACTGTGCCGGCGGAGGCAGTGCGGCTAATGGAGGGGGGTTAGAATAAGGTGCGTACTGCGGGGGAGCAGGAAGTGCTGGAAATTGCGGAGCAGGAGGAGGCGGGTGAGGATAATGCAATTGAGGCGGGCCGTAAGGGATTACGACCGGCGCTGGATTCCACTGTTGCTGGGGTTGCTGCCCTGATGTGGACGGCGCACCGCCGAGCGAGGAGGATACCGAGATCCGGGGAAGTCGGGATGAATGGGTTCTCGCACCCTGGACGGGAGTCCGCCGATGGAGATAATGTCGCCTTCGACTTGCCGGGCAGCCTCGTACGGTGCAGGAAACTCGTCAATTCGGCGATCTTCGACGACGAGGCATATGTCCGAGTTAAAGGATCTCAGATAGTAGTGAGCAGCCATGCTGGCTGAAGGCCGAAGTTCGCGAGGTACCCATTTCCAGGATCTTGCGAACCTGATGTTAAAATCAGACACCTCTTGAGGATGTCTCTGGATAGCTTGGAATTGATGCAGTAGAGAAGTAGGGTCAGTAGACTCGTTGCATCCTTTTACGAGCCTTCTGGCAAGCTGGGGCCACCCTGTGATGGATCCCTCTGGCAGCGATCTCCACCAGTAGAGAAGCTTTCCCCTCAGGGAAAGGGCCAGCATACGGGTCTTCACACTCTCATCGGTAATAGTATGTAGTGCGGCCAGGGCAAGGATGTCCTGGATGTGCTCGTACGCCGTCTTGCCATAGCCGTCGTATGTGGGAATAGACTTTAAAGCGGCGAGGGCACGACTTGTCGTCCAACCAGGGCCAAGGGCCTCGTAGAGTCCACCGCCGGGAAGAGATCATCGTCATTTGGCTGTTGGGCAACCATTTCTTCTTCTTCTTCTTCTCCGCTGTCGGTTGTGTACTCAGTGTCGGTACTTTCCGAGGATGCAGGATCTTCTTCTTCCTCGGCCTCTTCTATTTCGTACTCAGCTCCTCCAACTTCAGCTTCGGCCTCTTCTTGGATTTTAGCCTCGGCTTCGTCGAAACGAGCTCGCGGATCAGCCAGCCTGGGAACTTCGCCTCGAGCGTTGATGTCCAGTTCGTAGAACTCAGGCGGGCTTCTCGGATTCCTTGTTTGCCACCTTCTTGTGTGCATGAAGGTGCTGGGACCGGTCTTCGGACTCAGAGGATTTGTTCGTGCAGAGTTGCCAGGTGTTCAGATCTGAAACAGCAATGAAGCGAACACCGGTGCTTCAATTCTGTCGGGGGTGAGAAACTTCCTTGTCTCACCAAGAGCTCAGGAACCACTATCAGCGCCAGGTGGAGACTGATCAGAAAATCTCTCTTCAAACGTGGGACCAGGGTCCCACCGGCGTGCTGCAGAAACCGTTGGTTACGAATCTGCCATGAGGAAAGGATTTTGGGTTAATGCGCCCGCATTCGCCCACCGACGATGAAAGGCCGGAAGGAAGAGATGCCTTCCGTGCCAATCTCCGGAGAAGGCCGACTCCTTTTGGGGGTTTTCTGATTTAAGCTAAGAGTACAGGAAAGAGATAAATGAACAGAAAGGAATTTACAAATATACGTGGAGGTTGGTGGGGGGAACTAACAGTACGGGAACACACCAATTACCGCTACTTACTGCATTATAAACACAAAGCATGACTAAGAACTGCAAAATCTAGGTGTACTTCCGATACCTAAGCAGTGTATGCACAGCTTCAATGATCCCCTAGCAAACATTCCCTACAAGGAACTAACAGCACGGCAATGCATCAATCACCAGATACGTACACTAACATGGGTAGAAAGCAACCTAGAGATATCAGAGCCAGGTATATGTGTTATGCAGAGAATTTAACCGCACAGCTTCAATGGCTCCCTAACAGACATTCCCTACAAGGAACTAACAGTACGGGAGCGCATCAATCACCAGATACGGACCAGCAACGTAACACACAACTGATGGAACTGCTACCACATCTATTCTATGTATCCTTTAAACTATTAAGTACAAAAAGTGCTCAGACAAGCGATGCTAAAGGCACCTGATCACCAAATGCTGAAGTGAATCAACGAGCCGTGACACAGGTTAGCATTAAGCATATATAAAATGAAAGGCAGCATAAAGAATAGAGACAGCAGAACAGAACCAGGCATACAGATTATATTTATAAGCAGAAGCACGGTTACAATGGGCACAGTGGTTCCCTAACAGACATTCCCCTTCCACCTTTTACAACGAATTCATGGTGGGATTTTATAGCCCGAGTCCCTCCCGTTACATTAAATGGGCACAAGGTCCCAGTCAAACATAAGCTGACAAAAGCGGCGAAAGAGCTGCAAATGCTGACCTTTTGTCGGACCGGACTGTACCCGCAGCATGGTCTTCCTGGAAGCTGGACAGCTACATGGCGGTGTGTTGGGCAGAACTTCTCTCTGGCAGTGATGCGGGTAGCTGGAGCAGGTAAAACCTCAGATCAGCTTTAAATGAGGCTACTGGCACAGGCAGTGCAGCCCATGCTCGTCCTTTTGCTCTGCACGTTTTGGCTCAAATCCCGGAGCTGGACACTTGTCAGATGATGGATGGTGCTGTTTGACACGTGTCTGCCTTGAAAGGCAGTTTATCCAACTTCGCTTGGGATCAGAGCGTCTCGGGTTGCGCGGGCAAAGAACAGTGCAGTCGGGAAGGCCTTCATGCCTTGGTCAAATTCTGGGTTTGTTCCCCTATCGCACGACTGTCAAGGGCGCACTCCGACTTCGTCGCGAAGTCGGATCGCGCACGGTGAAAACGGTGTCCGCCGCCGTACGGACTTGCTCCAAGCACTTATCATTCTTCTCGACTGCCCCGTCTACAGTTGCAAGGTGCGCCCAGAAAGAGGGGCGAAGTCAGACTTCGCACCGAAACTGGGCGAAGTGCGAACTTCGCACCCAAACTGGGCGAAGTGCGAACTTCGCACCAAAACTGGGCGAAGTGCGAACTTCGCACCAACACTTAGCCAATTTTCAGGTAACTTGCTGGAAAGTTAAAAAATCAACTGGGGGACTCCGAGAAAGGGGGAAAGAAAGAGAATGCGGGAAAGAAAGGGAAAAGGAGAGAAGAAGGGAGGAAAATAGAGGAAGAGGGGAAAAAGAAGAGCAGCACTGTTACAAACTTGAAAACATTGCACCCCGTGCAAAATGTGACAACATGCACATAGTGTCATAGGGAATAACCTCCTTTGATGTAATTTATTTTGCTGCACATTTGAGTTCCAATGTAGATTTACTAGTATTTGATTAGGCCATGCATTTTGCCACCATGAAACTTTGGATCACATGCATCTCACTAATATTGGTCATCATCATGACCACTCTAAGTTGCATGGAAACAAATGCAACAACTTATAAGGAGATGGTATCAGATACGGATACAACAAATTTTCAAGACCCTTTATTATGAATACAGATGGATGTGACATTAAAAAAAGCATATAAGTTTTATATATTAAAAGAAAAGACATAACACAAAAAATGTATACATAAGTTTTATATAGGATATTTTCATTAATTTGGAATAAAATTCTCATTGTCCTTAAAATTTAAAATTTACTATTTAAACATTACGTAATCTTTGTTTTATTTGATGTTGTGAACACAACTCTAGATGTGCCTAGGCCATATATGGATGAATTAGATATGGACAAAATAGGGGCATGTATTTGGATGCATGTGGATACAGTACTTGTGTTTGAATACGATACCCATGTATTCAGATGTTTGGATACGGTATCTGAGGAGTATCATACGGGTATCAGTATCTGATACGCGGATACAAGTATCCGAGTAGAATTGCTGAATATGTAACTTTGTGACCAGTTGATTCGTCATAGGCAATGGTTACCATTGTATTGGACTCTCATCATTGCTGCGTTGAACTCACCACATTGCAATTGCTCTTGTGCTGGACTTCTATCCTATGCATCATACGACATGCCCACCTGTAGTTGCACTAGTATCAAACTCCCATCCTATGCATTGTTCAACACAACTACTTGTAGTTGCTCCACTATTAGACTCCCATCATTCGCATTGTTAGACTTGCCATCTTGCATTTGCTTCGATGTCAAACTCCTTGTACTGTTGATCAACAGACACACCAACCTACAGTTGATCCAATGTAGGACTCTCATCTCGCACTTTGTTTAATGCACAACCAACTTCAATCGCTATCACCATTCCTTGCCAAATGAGGTTTCCTATCTCTCTAGACTTGTCACCACTTGTCCCTTCGTCATACTTTGTGTCATCATCCATGCCTTGTTTTGTCTTGCATCCTTCATCGTGCCTTGTTTTGTCTTGCATGCCTACATCGTGCCTTGTTTTGTCTTGCATGCCTTCATCTTGTTTTGACTTGCATGCCTTCATCTTGCCTGGTGTCATCATGCATACATTAGTCGTGGCTTGCATTCTCATGTACACATTAGTCGTGCCTTGCATCATCACACATACCTTCATCATGCCTGGTGTCGTCAAGCATGCCTTCATCGCGCCTCAAGTCATCATGCATGCCTTCATCGCGCCTCAAGTCATCATGCATGCCTTTGTTGTGCCTCAAGTCATCATGCATGCCTTCATCGCGCCTCAAGTCATCATGCATGCCTTTGTTGTGCAACATCATGCATGCCTTTGTTGTGCACTCCTTTGCTGAGCACTCTTTTGTCATCACTTGGCCCTTCGTTGCCATTGACAAAGAAGCCTACATAACTTTCCACGTTAGGCTTCCATCTTCCCTCTTCTCGAGGGGTCAAAGGCACTCTTGTGTGGTGACAATTATCGGCCATGCTTTGATCTTCCCATTGTCATCATTATTTATCTTCAGGAGCAAGATGCTCGTCACCAGCTTCGACCCAACTTCATATTGGCAATGATGCCAAAATGTAGAACTCTCATGCAAAGAAATAAATGCAACACTGTAATATAATTCCATTATATAAAATAAAAAATATATAATGGGAAGAGCTTACAAATACATGTAAACACACATCACACAAGATGTATCTACAATACACCTTGGTTTGGTCAACCATACAACACATAGACTACATAGGCAATACACATAGACAACAATTATACCTACACCATCATACCCTTGTTACATACCAAACATAGCAGTCGGCTATGTTTCCAGGAATAATTGAATTGTTGTTAATATAATAGGAATTGATTTAATTTTATCATCGAATTATCTTACTCACTTATCATTTGCGAATATCTCAGAGGACTGAGCCCTCCAAGTGGCGAGGACCAACCCTCCTTAAGTGGCAGAACTTGTTTAATTGACTTACAATTCATTTCCGGTTCGTTTTACTTTCTGCTTCGATCTATCTGCATTTAATTCGCTGTTTAGTACTCTCTGTTTCTGTTGGATTTATTACTATTGGCTTGCGTTCGTGAACGTGGTTATCATTGGATAAGGACAAGGGTAGAAATACCCTTGTAACCCTCACCAATATTCTCTATCATCTCTACCAACATATATGCATACATGTAGGTATTACAAAACTGGCAAGCAGTTGGCAACTTGCTCCACTACCAGTAAGCTACATGTATACATGAAACATTATAATATAACACATAACACATAATACATTATATAATATTTATTACAATCACATATGTTGCCACGTACACACATATGAAAACACTATGAGATGACAACCTCTGGTGTAGAAAACTCATATGGTGCCCTTGTTTCCTCGTTTTGAAAACTCGGAAACTTCTCAGAAAATCCCAGAAGCTTGTCATCTTGACTTTGCACATTTCCTTCTGTTTTTGACAGACATTTCCAAGATGTCTCATCATTTTGAACAAAATGAAAAGTCCAAAGTTTAGGGTTTTAGAAGTTTCATGGGTAGCCCACATGGGAGATACATAACCCACTTTAATAAAATTCAAGTTATTATAAAAAGGCTCCAAGATGAAGAAAAAGGGAGTAAAATTAATGATAACTTGAAAAATATGTTAGGTTGGAATCAATGCACCCCCAAAATCTAGAACAAGTGGCACACTCTTTGACAACAAAGAGGAATTGAAACACATGGGTTTATTCACTTAGTGAAGCAAAACAAAAAAAACGTAGAAGATCTAATTTTTTTGCATTTTAATCTTTGTCTTGTATCTTGCAAAAGAGAACAATACACAAGAGGGCAAACATGGCTGCACCTGATCTTGAGGATGATGAAAGTCCTCCTTATAGAACTGCTATTCAAGTCACTCTTCTTTCAGTTTTGGTACTGATTTTGATGACTTTGAAGATATAGAACTCAGTTTATAGTGTATCCCTGTAGTTTAGTTTTGCAAGACATATCTAGCGTGATCTACAAAGGTAGATCTTTGCCATCAACCATTGTACTCTAAATCAGATTTAATATTTAAATGTGTTTTCATCCACTTGTGGTCTCTTTAAATTTAAAAACTATTTCATATTTCTTTTAAATTAAGTGTTTCCTTTTTTGTTCTTATGTTTCCAAAGGGTTTGAGAACCCAATTTTACTGAGCTGTTCCCATTTTGGAAGCTTTACCTTTTTTGAAGTTACAACAAACTTTATTTAGCACATACACCTATGTGACCAGACATTCATGTAGATGTCATATTTGTGCACCAACTTGTTATTTGTTCGCCTACACCCTTATGACACCTATTTCCACTGCTGCCATCAGAGGCCTTCCTGGAGGAGATCCTATACTGCCACTAGGAGTATTGCCTGCCACAATTTCACAAAGGTGACCATTTTCCATCACAACATTGAGGAGCCCCTACAATTATTTAATTGGGAACATACTTGTAACACCTTCTTTAGACAATTCTCGAATGCCATTCGCCATAACATCCATTTGGTCATCCAGGTCCATTTGCAATTCAAAGACGTGTTTCCACATCTTTTATTGTTTGCACATCACCAACATTCATTACACAAATTTACTAATATGACCGTCCAAGATCCTTATCTCCAGAGCATCCTTCAAAGCTCACGTTGCATAATTTTCAGAGATTTTCAATCCTTGGAAAGGCTCAAACAACTTGCTATAAAGAAGGGCTTTAACAATATTGAGTGTTTGGATATCCAGTTTAAAAATCTGAATTAAATCATCATCTATTAAACATTCTAAGAAAGTTTTACTGTTCTTGCTCAAGATGTTCAGTCTAGAGCCATTGGAAATACTTTTCTTTGACTTGCACATTATCCTCTTGCAGCCATGACCTGACAGGGCTGTTCCTTGCTGAGCCATGCACAATATCCTAGAAACATCAAGGAGAGAATGGGAGGCATGGATGGATTCGAAGAATGTAATGTTCCTAAAGTAATTCAGGAAAAACACTAATGAACAAATTTGCTTGCAATGAAAGACACACTTCTTTATCATTAATTTCTGCAAAATGATGACTGCAACAAGCACCAGAAAGAGTGACCTGAAAATAGTCCCAAGAAGATTGTTGCCTTCTCAGAACCAAACCGTGATTCTCCAAACCAAGCTGTGGGTTCATGCCCAACCTCTCCAAATTATGGTAGAAGTTTGTACCAATGCCCAAGGTGTTCTCCTTAAGGAAGAGTAGTGCGCATTTATACAAGAGACTCACCAAAGTCTAGGTCTCACAACCTATGTGGGATAAATACAAAAATAGTACAAACTAAAATGCTAAAACCTTGACTTCGTAATACCTCATAGGTACTTTTATAGTGCGAGCACCCTTTTTTTATTATAATTTTTATTGCATTTTATTGACTCACAGTAAAATTATTCTAAAGATTAAAATATGCAAAACGGGAACATAATAGGTGCACCTCCTTAGGAATTGCCTGTCCCCAAGCAATGCAATGCTGGAAAGGCTGAAAGGCCTAGAATTTCTGCACTCCTGAAAGAGCTGTCAGTGATGCGTGTGGAGGTGTAGGAGTGGAATCCGCAGCCACTGCTTCCTTTATTTCCTCCTCTACAAGCTCGTCATTGATCCTATCATCCGAGTCGGTTATGGACTCCTCTATATTGTGTACCTGACCATCTCCCTGGCATCTATGCATCGGCACCCAAGGCTTCCTGCGAGTGAAACATAATTGTCATTGTCTCATCTTTTCATGGGTCATCCCCCCGGGTCTACCTTGGGCTCCACCCCTAACTCCAGTGTCTCTTTGACCTTGTAGAAAAAGAGGTATTAAAGTGGAACGAAATTCCAACATAGGAATATGCCACTGGAAATAAACAGCTTGTGGATATCTCTGACCACCTGGTGGCATAGGTCTCTGAATTCCAGGCTGTGTTCTTGGAATGAACGGATGCTGCCTAACAGGAGATGGTGGTAGTCTACCTTCTCCAATCTGTACCATGGTTTGTACATGTCATGACGGTACTGCTCTGGGCCTAGGAACTTCATATGTGCCTCCATCTAATGAAACATCCTTGGTCATTGCGATTTCCAAGTTCATAGGCTCAAAAGCCTGTACTAATCCACTAAGGGGCTCCTTTAACATGTAAGGGAACATATAAACTAGCCTATCCTATGAGAAATTTGGTACCATAACCGAAAGTTGTCTAAACTTGTCCATATACTCCCAGAGTGTACCTGTTTGTCTCAACTGGGTGAGCTCAGTGAAATACTGCTCTTCAGGGATGACCTCAAACATTTCTATCATCCGTTCCCTGAACTCCTTGTATGAATGCACTGAGTCACGTCCCAAGGTATGCTTGCCTTGGTGCCACTTTGGCAAGGTGAATACTGCATAAGTAAGCTGCTCCTCCCCACTTATGAGGACCACGTTGAAATAAATGTTGAGCTTCTGCAACCAACTCCCTTATCTCACCTACCATGGATGAAAGGTATCTTAATATTATTGACCTTCCCTAGAATTGGTCTCTTCTGCTCATGGTTCTCATGCTGTCCCTCCACCAACAGTAATCAGTGAAAGACATCTCCCTCCTGACATTGGTGCCCAATGCCTGGTACTCATTCATCAAGTGGTCCATCACCTGAGTCACATCCTCCACCTGATTACCCTGGTATCTATCCTTTCGATGTTCTTGATGGTCTCTACCATAGTTACGAAACTATTTTAGTCCATGCCCTATTCGGCCCTCCTGGGTTATTTGGGCTCAACTCGACAAGTTTTTCTACGCTTGCCGAGTTTTTTTTTGACTTGCGAGTAAAAAAAACTCACCTAGTCTGCGAAAAAAACTCAGCGAGTGTGGCATAGTGACAAGAAAACCTACAAATTAAAATTTTTGCCCTGACTGAACTGAACCAGACCATTTTTAATTTAACTTAGATTTTAAAATTAAAAAGGACATAATTTAGTAACTTAATAAAAATAAATCCCCGATGCAATACAAGAAAAATCATGCCAGCAGAACTGCAAAAAATCCATACATACTACTGGGAGAACTGCAGGCAATCGAACGAAGGCCCAGAAAAATCTAAGCATGCTGCCGGGAAAACTGCAGAAAATCAAACACAGGCCCAGGAACTAACAAAAACATTATATTTTATTAGCAGTTTGAGTGGACGTGTCCACTATCCTTTCTTAGGTTAGTACCTGAATAGAAATAACAATCTAGTTTTGGCAACCCTACTCTAATTCTCAGAACATCAAACAGAATTGATCTTTGAAATGAAATGAAATGGACTGAATTCTAATATCTTTAACTGCAGTTCCTCTGGTTATTGCCTGTGCTTTTTCCTGTTCCCACCAGAAGAAGAAACTGCAAAATTCTCAAGTAAGGGAATGCCTGAAGCCGCCATAACTTTAACACAATCCTACCACACCAACTTATATTTCTATTCCTTTGTAACAGAGAGAAATCCCTGGAGGCATTTTAACGGACACCCACACAAAGGTGTTCTTTTTAAAAATATTCTTTTAATATTTTTCTTTGGTGTTTAATGTTATAAGCTTTTAAGCTCTATTAAACATTGAATATAGTAATAATATAAATATAATGTTAAATAAGCTGTTAGTAACATTAAAAGTCAAGCACAGAAATAATTTAAAGTTTAAAGTTTGTGTCACTTACAGTATTAATTTTGGATTTGTATAATTTTATTTAATTGTGATATGCATGAAAAAAAATTTCCCAATGAAAAATTATATTTTTTTCTTCTTTTTTTCTTTTTTTGGCCAAGTTTTTTGCTGAGTCCGAGTCCGAGTTCCGAGTTGGCCTTACCGAGTCCGAGTTTCTCTAATACGGTTGTACTTATCCCTTGAATGCTATAAGTATGCTTTCCTTTCAAGCTTGAACACTTCACATCCACATGGAAAATGTAGAGTAACTTGCTTCCATATCACAGATTACCTAAATCTGGAAAGTTATGGAACATCATATTCGTGCCATATTTGACTGCAACTGTAAAGATTTTAAATGTGCATAGAACGGTAGGGGAAGTTCCTTCATGGACAATTGTAAATTTGGATAAATTTGAAACCATCTCTGTCAATAATCTATCTCCCAGAGATCTTCTTTGTCGATGCCATTGCATAGACTATGGATTATGGCCCTAGTAAAATGTGGACATGTTGCAATTATCTTGATGTTTCTGTTTCTCTTCCCCTGTGCTATTTTTATGCTCTGAAATGAAGATATATTGTTGTTTGGATGTTTGTGGGCCCACTTCAATCACTTCATACATAAACCTTTCATAGGCCATATGCACTAACGTAGATATTACCTACTCGTATTGCTACTAATATATAAAGGATATGATCATTTTTAGCCAGCTAAAGTGAAGAGCTTCATGAATTTGCTGTGCTTCATGTGTCATCGAAATTGGGAGGATTGTCATATGGGGCCCTTTATATTTCATGATGCAATAAGATTTTTCGTTCTCATGTAAAGTTATGATGTATATGCACACATATTCCTTCCCTTTAATCTGGTTTTTGTTGCCATTTGCTAGCCAACAGTACTGATAATTTTCTCTGGTGTTGGTATTAGCACTTCGATCCAGTTGATGTGAAGATAGCATTTAAAGAGATTACATCAAAAATTATGCGCAAGCAAATTGTGCAGGTAAGGACTATATCATGCAGAATGTAAATACGAAATGTATAGCAGGTTTAAGGATCTCTGGAACTATCTTGTCATTTTACTTGAGTGTTACTTGTATAATTAAGGCCTATTGATGGAACGAGGGACCTCAAGCTTAATTTGACTACAATGTATGGTGTAGATTTGTTTCAATGAAAATTGAAAGATAGAACCACCTACCAGGTGGGCTTTGGAAATGTTTATAATACAAGAAAGAAACTAGAAAGATTCTAGTGTGGCTCAAAGAAATATAATCTCTCAGTTAGATCTCTTGTATGTTTGGTATTTGCAATGCTGCACATGTTCTGAGTTTTCATAAATCTTGGACCCTGAGGAGTAGTTTGTAGATGACTTTTACCTATACTGTGGATTTTTGCCTACTTAAGAGCCATTGCAGGCTTTCTTTTCCCATATTTGAATTTTTTGTCAGCTTCTTTAGCCCAGAAGCATATGTATACTTGAACTCAAATAGAACTCATAACCTTGTGGATATGGGGCCTTGTATGGTGAATTGCAACAACTGAACTTACCGAATAATTTCTTCCCACCCTGCAAGTCCTTTCTGTTCATTCCACCCCTGGTGAATTCCTTCTTCCTGAGTCACATCTAAACTTTGTTGGGTAGATGTAATTTGAATTAGTATATGTTTCTCTCTAATATCTTTCTTTAGGTTGTCCTATGATCTAAGTAATCTTACTATTGAACATTTTGAGTCACCAATACTCTTTGCATTGTTGATTCTGAGGAGTGTGTTTGTCTTCAATGCTCATTTTGACTCTTTCCTGATGTTTTATTAAATCATTCTGTTGCATTCTGACTGTCTGTTACATTAAGCCTATTGTTTAAGGATAAGCCTATTCATCATTGCACATCAGCCACAAAACTATAATGATAAGTTATATGTACATGAGTGAGTTGTACTTCCCAAAAACACAAGTTGGACAATTTAGATCATTATTTATTAAGATTTGTAGCAGAGGATGGACTTATTTTCCAGAGCAGAGTGCTCTGTTATTTATCATTATATAAATTAAATTTTGATTGGAAAAGTTTGTCCTGCAATATATTTTTTATACTTTTGAGTGTGACATTGTCGTCCGGCTTTCAAAATGCATTTGATGATTTTGCTACGTCATTTGTTTGTTATCTCCTTGGACTTATGTTATTCTTTAAATAAGAAAGTTTTCTAATGCCTTCTATGTCTATTGGAAACAAATTGTCTCCCCTCACAATATCTCATAAGATTTCTTTGATCTGTAAAATACCTGTAGTGTTGATCTTTTCAATGTTGGGGTTTGCAGTTGATAGGGCTAATTGACATCAAGCATGAGATGAAGAGAAGTTGTGTTGCTTTGCATAGGTTACTTGCACAGCATGCATTTTTAAGCACAAATTGTGTTACATATAAGAAAACATATAATGCTCATAATAATAAAGTGTCATGTCAACATTGTCATATTAATAAATTTGTGTTATGTAATTAAAAAGTCCAGTAGAATATTAGTTCACCTGTTTTGTTGAAAGTTAGATATGGTGATTTTTTAGGAGTTAATTAACTATAGTATACTATAACTAGTACCATTCAAACCATATGTGCAATGAAATTTGCACTTTGCAATGCTTTCCTCATCAGTTGCCACTATTGTGTCGATGTCTCTACATGCTTTATATGCTTTATGGTATTAGAGCCTAAGATGGGTCTCTTGAATCAAATGAGTATCTACATCTGTATAACGCGCATACACATACGAGTGTATGTTAAACCTTTGGGTCACATTCCATGCGTTGAAGACAAGACAAAAGCATGCTAAAGGTCCTAGTATTGAGACATCTCGGAGGAGAGGAAAGATTATTTGAGACATGGTGAAAGACTAAAGAATTAAAAGAAGTTAGACCTTTTACTTCGCAAAGAATCAAGTTAATAAAAAATAATTGAATTTTAAAATCACTTTATTATAGGAGACATAAAATGATATGAGAAATATCACATTAGATATGCCTAAAATTCAATAAACTAAATTGCATGTCAGAGGCCTCTTTGAAGAAAATTTGTTCAGATGTTATAAGGAAGGTCAAAATAGAATGTCTATCAAAGGACTTTAGGATGGACTCAAGCCACCATGCAACCAATCTGACATTCTTGATGTTAAATTGAGATAAATTAGAGCCTAGACACAAGCATGTAGGCGGAGGAGCGATCGACAATTCAAGTCCACAAATTGAGAAAAGGATTCAAGATGTGAGTATATTTCAAGTTGTCATTATGTTTGACATCAAGAAACAGAGGCACTATCTGTTGTAATATAGCATTGAAGATACTGTGATGGAATTCCTGAATGTCAGAGGTGAAATACAAGAATGGGAAAAGATAAGATAACTTTATTAATGTCCACAGATGGCCAAAGTAGGCGAATGGGACTCATTAGAAAGAAAAACATAAGGGATGAATGGTATAATTCTCATCTGCATTCTCAGACAAAAAAGTACGGGTATCCTTTTGCATTTTTCAGATGGCAACAAAATATGACCCTGAGAAATGAAATGAAATGAAATATTATTAATGTCTGCGGTGGGCCAAAATAAGACCCAAGGGACTATAAGAAGGACAATAATGACTGCCAGCTAGCAGGCCAAAAAGCCCAACGAAGAAAAGAACTAAGATAAATACAAGAAGAAACCCGACAAACAGGCCAAAGAGAAAGGGAAAAAAAAAAGAAAAGGGAGAGCAGAAGGGGGGAGGGCTGCAATCCAACAGAGAGGAGTGCACGCCAAGAAGAACGGAGAGAGAGGAGGGGGGAGGGAGCAGCCCAGGGGGGCAAGCTCCAAGAACCCTCCAGAAACTAATCTCTCCTAACAGTCGAGGCCGAAGTACCGGAGCTGAAGAAGTCCATGATATGTCTCTGCCCATTGCTAGTTCGGAACCCTGACAAACTGTTGGTGCGCTGTCTAGTGACCCTGCTTCTGTCCGAACTGGATGATGTGGGGCATTTCCGATTGAAGTCACCTGGTCCGTCGGAGTTGGTGAAGTATGTTGTGATGAGCCGATGTTGAGGAGGGTGAGATCCATTTGGAGAACTTTTATGTCGTCGAAGCTGAGTTATCTCCCTAAGAAAGAGTGCGAGACAACGCTGGTCCGGGTATCTGAAGAAGGTAGAAACAGATCGAGAGTTGTCCCTGAAAAGGCAATGGAACCTACCTCGGATCTCACTTGTGTTGAGAATATGTATGCTATGTGATGACTACAAAAACAGGTTTTCATGAATGATAGGCCATAGTCATGCATGACAGGGCTGAACATTTGGTAGAAACTAAAATGTCAGAAAATGTGGATGGCATCGACTAGAACAGCGTGCAGAACAGCCTAGAATGATCAGTATGGTTCACGTCTAGACAAAACAGATTGGGGAAATAAACTTTGATAGGGTAAGCAAACACTCTATTAAAGAAATGAGGTCTTGACTTGACTACAGCAAAGGAGATATCACCTAGGCTGCATTTTTTGGAACAACCTAGAATGATCAATATTATGGTTCATGTCTAGACAAAACAGAGAGGGGAAAGTAGCTTGATAGAGTAAGGAAACACTCTATTGAAGAAATTAGGTCTTGTCTTGACTACAGCAAAGGAGATATCAACTAGGGTAGAAGCAGTGGAAAAGAGTATATGGTATGTCAATTTTATGACAAGCATCATACATTTTTGGGTTTGGTTTGAATGATTTTTTGTATAATTTAAGAAGCACAGAATCTGGATTTTGCAGTGTTCTTATATATACATGTGTTCAAAGAGACTGAAGTTTGCCTGTTTGTGTTGGAGGTCAGTCCACATGCTAAAAAATGCTCCTTTAAAGGACTAGTACCTCAGTGGTAGAGTACCTGGAGCACTAGCTAGGAGGTACTGGGGTCGACTTTTAGCTGGTCCATGTTTTGTCAACAGTTTGATAGTCAAAAAGTATTTCTATACCCAAATAGAAGAAGTTTAGCTGTGCTTCTACATAGAGTGTGGACTTGAGTGGTTGGCATCTATTCTTTGTAGTTCTAAAGGTTAGTGACAAATAGGTGCTTCCATAAATCTGAAGCTATTAAGGAGCCTGGATATCTGGTCTAGCATGTTTGAGGTAGTTTTGAGGTACGTGTGAACAAAAGCTTTTTGTTTTTGGTTGTTGAGAAACTTAAAACTGTCTGATTTAAAAGATGTTCCTTGTGAAAGTTCAAAAACTTAATGGGCATAGTTATAATACCTAAAGGACTTTTTTTAGACATAATCACTACTTTACTTTTTATTGATTAAACGGGATTGAGAGGGGTACAACCTGTATTACATTGACAGTGCTACACTGGTATTTGAATGAACCACATAGTATTACAACAAATTGTCTTATCATGGTACCCATGCGAATTGAACCTTTGTGGGCTCTTTGTGAGCCAAACATTCTCATGAGTTGAACTTCAACACCATGGACAAAATGTTATGGTTCACCCATCTGACTGGAACCTGGACTTATGGTGTGAAACTCCTCACTCCCTACCACTTGCCCCATACCCATTAGGCTGTAATCACTACCTTATTATACCTCTTATAATTTACCTTTATGTTATATAATATCTTTATATTATTCTAATTTATATACCTATCTATCCATCCTACCTTATTAATAACCTATTAAATGGTTATTTATTAAAAGGTAGATAGGAAGGGTTAACTCTGTATATTATACCTTTGGGTTACACAAATACACACCTTTCTACCATTTGTTGGAGAGGGTATCCATCCCTTCCTTTTATATATGTTACATTGTATACCTCATCTTTGTGGATTTTATACAAGAGACATTTTGGTCCCTTGCAAGTGGTATCAGATCATGCTCTTGGAATTGTGGTTAGATTTTTGGTCAAGGAAAAAGAATTTTTTGGGGGGCTTGTAGCGTATACTCTTGTTGGCTTGTGGGCAAAAGAACATGCCATCCATTCAACATTCATACAATCGTGCTTTGCATAAATCAATGGGGTAGTCTCTTCCAAGCCCGTCTTGAGTTTCAGCATATTGCACCCCTAGACATTGCCTTTTGATGCACCATCAAGTTCACAGATACCAATGCATGAAAAGGAGGGCATTCTATAACACGTTGAACCAATGCATTAGCAAATACAACGAATATTGGCATCCCATCAACATGAAAACAAGGATAGCCATGATCCACAATGTGTTCCTCACAATTTTCAAGTGGGAGAATGAGTTTGGCTTCATTGCAAAAGTTGCATTTCATAGTCTTGCATCAGAAGATCAAACCATTGCACTATGGACCTTACACCTTTGTGCTCATAGCAGGTGAGATAACCTTTGTTCTTGATTTGCCACCTTCCCTTGGGACACCCAATTTCAATGTTGATCTTCTCAAGCTTTATACTCCACATGTACTATAGTTTGCGATCGTGCAACATTTGGTAGACTTGAACCCTGAGCTGTTGTGTCCAACACAATCGGATCAATTGATTGATGCCATCACCAAATGCACTCACTAAGAAACCTACACTTTGTTTCGGTTGTAAAGGTTGATCAGTTTACCACTCAAACCAAGTGGTATACGCTTGAGTAGTTTGAGTGTCGGTTCCATCAGTTGAAATCAAATGTGATGGGGACCATCTCTTCTCAAGGAGGGACAATGATCCTTGTGCAGCTACATGTGCTTTATCCAAATGGCGTGCACATAACTCCCGTGAGTGCACAAAGCATGCATGCAACTCCAGATGGCATGCTCATAACTACAAACAGCGTGCACACTATTTTGAATGATATGTGCATAACTCCTGCATAACTCCAAATGACTGCACACTATTCTGAATGGCATGTGCACAATCCTTAGAAGTGCACAAGGCATGCACACTACTCCAAATAGCATGTGTACAATTCCAAATGGTGTGCGCACAACCTCCATGAGTGCACAAGGTGCGTGCACACATCTAGATGGCTTGTGCACAACTTTAGATGGCGTATGTATAATTCTAGATGAGTTGTGCACAACTCCTAATGGATCATGTAAGGTACTATGTATTGTTCCTTGTCTTCTATTCATCTAATGGTCAAAGGAACCTGTTCAGTATGCGGATCATATATAATGAGACTGTAATATAAAAGGCTGGTATATCTGCCTTGTATAATTTGATGCTGCCATGGCAACTTGGTAGCTAGCTGTCATGCGTTATTGCCGAACAGTTTATGGCTAGAAACAGATTGGTTGAACTTGTCTACTGGACTATATACTGATGAAGCAATGGCGTCACGACAAAATGATGGTACTTACTCTTAGAAAGCATCTTAGGTGGGAAAGCAGAGTAGCAAAAAAAAACAACTTTAACAAGAAAAGGGGACCAAGTTTTTAAAGAGCTTAAAACAGTTATGCTGAATATTTTAGGTTGGAGACTTGAGAGAAATGTCAAATGAGAGAAATGACAAATACCATCAATTGACTTGATGTATATTAATCTACATTGCTAATTAGTGTGCTCCTACTGTGTCAATTTTGTCTTCTTAGTTTATTTAATTCAGATTGCAACTTGTCTGTCACTAAGAGGACCTAATGTGTTTTAGGAATCTATCTGTTCCTGTGCAGATGTCAGATGGAATTTGGATATTTAATCTTGAACACTATTCATCAATTGCAAAGTAAAGGAACTAGTTCCATTCTGTTAACCATTCACACCTCAATCCTTGGCAAGATGAAGATTCCCTTTAACCTCCTGTAGCTGTCAAAAACTAATTCCACTTGAAACGATTGCTTTTCTTTCTCTAGGGCTCACCACCTGCATGCTACAAATGGGTGAAACTCTTGTAGGATTTGAGGCAGGGGTAAAAGTTCTTGGTGAGGAATAGAGGAAAGTGGAAGCTTATTCAAGTGCATTGCTAGTATTTATGTTTCCTTTACAATAGTGTTTGACAGCAACCTTTTGAAGTTGCTTGCAGTCCTTATTTATTGAGCATGAGCATAATAATGATATTGATGATCCTAGGCATCACATGAAAAGTAGTAAGCATTATTCTGATTAACTCCTTAATTCTCAAAGCTAGCATACATCTCTTTTAGCGGCCAAGCAAGTATGGCATGCTTTTTGTTTTATACCCCCCCATTTGACAAATGTTATCAACAGGAAGGAAGGAGAAGTGATGGTCGCCATGCAACAGAGATACGCCAAATCCAATCACAAGGTGGTTTGCTTCCTAGAGCTCATGGAAGTGCACTCTTTACTAGAGGAGAGACACAGGTATTTGCTAACTATCTTACTTTCTCTTCATTTATATTTCTAACAAAGGCAAAGGGCCCCATAAACACGGTACACTTGAAGATAAAATTTTATAAAAATAGATTGTTTACTTAATCTTCATTTGACACAAAAATAGGAAGAAAACAGAGTGTAAGATTAGCTAATGTGCAAGGCTAGTTAGTATCACAGTTATACAACTAATATTGCTTGTGTAGAGAGACCTGACATTGGAAGCATCCTATAGAATAGCCAAACCTTCAAAGGAAGCTTCCCCCTTACACTAATGACTCTAATGTCATGCATATGATTGTGAACATGAATGCACCTTATCGTTAACATACGACAAGGGACAATATGTTTTAATAATGCTATCTTAGCTGGATTTTAATTCTCATGCTATATATCCTGAATGTTGTGGCCCAAGGTTCATAACTCATTTAATAGCTAATATAACATTGTAATGCATTTTTAACAGGATTCCACTGATACATAACAAATTTATGTTCAAGCTAATTTACTATGCAGACCTAGCAGACCACCTTTTGCAGCCTCAGCATGATCCCGAGCTATCAGAGAATTGGAAGATATCATGGAACTTATAGAAACCATTTTAGAAAAAAGATTGTGACAATGAGAAATATGTTCTGTGATCTCCATGAAGATGTATAATAATGCTGTGTTTAAAATATGTGAATATCCAGTACAACATTAAAGGTGCCCAATGACCCAATGCTGAACTAAAGCTTGCAGCCTGACCTACACCCAAGCTGCAAATGCAAGAAAGAACCTCTTGAGGCTGTGTACTAGTGATTGGAATGGACGAATGACCACACACAATATTTAAGGGTGTATTTTTTCATGTCTTCCAACACAGATTTGAATATGTCAGATAAACATGGTGACTTATTTCTGATCTAGATGATAAATCTCATTTTGTGAATCTGAGATGGGAGTTATATTTCATAAACATGTTGCAAAGGAGAAATACAGTATCCAAGAGACATCCTTTTAATGAATTTAGACGTGTTATTACAAAATGCAGTTGAAAGGCATTTTTTTTATTGTAACTTTAATATGACAAGTATAAGCTGTATTTAGCTTACCTACATATACTTAAGGTAGTGTTTAGTTGATTTTCTGGTAATACTTCTTTGCTTTTTTGTTTATTGAGGTCAAGAGGTAGGATGTTTGCCTAAGGCTTTTCCTTTGTTTAGGGATTTCCTTTTGATTTCTTTTATTTCCATTGTATTCTAAGGATTTTGATAGGAATTTGTTAGCCGTTTGATGAGTAGGGGAATTTATTATGGTATGCATGATGATGACATAAGCATGAGGCCCCCAAAGGTTCCTCCCTATCATTGTGCATTGTTGGTGGGTAAGGGGTACAGTAAGGTTGTACAAGCAACAAATTCGTGATTCCAACCCTCACTAGGGGAAGTAGCGACAAATGTTAATTTGTGCTTTAACTGATGATCCATGGCAGGGTCTGTTAGAGCGAAATATTTTCCATTTATTTGAAGGATTAATGTGGATAATGTAACCACTAACCATCATAGCCCCAAAGAGATTTAGTTGGAATGTTTTTAATGTTTTCTATTCATGGGTTGCTTATGAGCTGCACTTGCCTTTTAATGTTTCAATGTTTTTGAGTGTTGCATGCTGGTTTTTCAATGCCCTCTCAAGTGGAGGGATGTTACAAAGGTCGAACAAGAGCCTGCTGAGCAAATAAGGTATGCAAGAGTAAAGAATATTGTGAAATAGAATTAAAGAATATTTAATTCAAGGTGAAATAAACTCTTCAAGGAGGCCACCTGAGTTTCTGTAATATTTCTAAGAGGATTTGGACTCATTGGGGATAATGACTTTTTGAATGGACGAGATGTTACAGCTTGTAAAGACAGTAAAATTTTAAGTTGGCACCTGAGTCTACTCATATTTGCAATGGAAAATGGTAGCATATCTTGGGGAAACCTGAGCTGCATTGTAGTGAGGAACCCTATAGAAAGGCTTAAAAATTGATGGAAAGGTCATAAATGTAAAGTGATGAATAGGACTCTACAATATCGCCCCCACAATGACGCAAGCGCAAGTCTAAGTGACAAGTCAGTTTAGGCAAGTTGTAAGCTAGATAGGTGCCTTATTTGTTGTAGGTGGCAGTTCTGACGTGTTGCCAACACAAGCGTCACTGGAATTGTGATGTACACATGCATATGCATTACATATATGCAAACAATTTTGAGTTGTTCGTAGTTTATAATTTGTATGTAGATGTTATATGTCATATGAAAATGTGCGACATTAGTATGTGGTTAACGTAAAGTACATGGTTAATTTTTTGCTATATTTATGAGTCCAAGCAGGTTGTTAAGCTGTTGCGCAAGTACATTTCTCCACTCGAATGGTACATATCCAACCTGTAATTTTCCATTTACCATTTAATTTAAGGTGAAATAAACCCTTCAAGGAGGCCACCTGGGTTTCTGTAATATTTTAAAGAGGATTTGGACTCATTGGGGATAATGAATTTTTGAATGGACGAGATGTTACAGCTTGTAAAGACACAGTAAAATTTTAAGTTGGCACCTGAGTCTACTCATATTTGCAATGGAAAATGGTAGCATATCTTGGGTAAACCTGAGCTGCATTGTAGTGAAGGAACCCTGTAAAAAGGCTTAAAATTTGATGGAAAGGTCACAAATGTAAATTGATAAATAAGACTCTACATATTGCCGGCACAATAACGCAAGCGCAAATCTAAGTGACAAGTCAGTTTAGGCAAGTTGTAAGCTAGATAGGTGCCTTATTTGTTGTAAGTGGCAGTTCTGACGTGTCGCCAACACAAGCGCCACCAGAATTGTGATGTACACATGCATATGCATGACATCTATGCAAACAATTTTGAGTTGTTCGTAGTTTATAATTTGTATGTATATGTTGTATGTCGTATGAAAATGCGCGACATTAGTATGTGGTTAATGTAAAGTACACGGTTAATTTTCTTCTATATTTATGAGTCGGGGCAGGTTGTTAAGCTGTTGCGCAAGTACATTTTTCCACTCGTAATTTGACATTTAATTCAAGGTGAAATAAATCCTTCAAGGAGGCCACCTGAGTTTCTGTAATATTTCTAAGAGTATTTGGAATCATTGGTGATAATGACTTTTTGAATGGACGAGATGTTATAGCTTGTAAAAACATAGTAAAATTTTGAAGTTGGCACCTTAGTGTACTCATATTTGCAATGGAAAATGGTAGCATATATTGGGCAAACCTAAGCTGCATTGTAGTGAAGGAAGCCTATAGTAAAAATTGATGGAAAGGTCACAAATGGAAATTGATGAATAAGACTCTACAATATTGCCCTTGCAATGACGCAAGCGCAAATCTAAGTGACAAGTCAGTTTAGGCAAGTTGTAAGCTAGATAGATGCCTTATTTGTTGTAGGTGGAAGTTCTGATGTGTTGCCAACACAAGTTCCACTCGATCTGTGATGTACACATGCATATGCATTACATGTATACAAACAATTTTGAGTTGTTCGTAGTTTATAACTTGTATGTAGATGTTATATGTCATATGAAAATGCGTGACATTAGTATGTAATTAATGTGAAGTACATGGTTAATTTTTTTTTCTATATTTATGAGTCCGACGGGTAGGTTGTTAAGTTGTTGCACAACTACATTTCTCCACTCGAATGGTAAATATACAACCCATACTTTGCCATTTGGTATCACGTATCATTGTGCATATATTGCAATGTGGATGTATTTCTAGTTATAGAGATTGAATTGTACAATTATTGTCATATGAATTCCCTTTATGCGATCTGTATTTACATATACATTGATTATTCTTGTTAATGTTGCATTGCTTGTGTTATTTTTCAAACTTTCTGTTGCGTGGAACACCAAATTGCTATGCTACATTTGGTGCGGTTGCCCCAAGTTTGGATTGAGGATCGCGGTGACATTTAAAGTGAACAAAAAAATTGAATGAATGACAATCCATGTGTACACAGACGAACAAGAGAAGAGTAAACCAAAAGGCTTGAAAGGGTTGTGGAATGAACGATGCAATAAACAAATGATTGTGGTAAACACGACGTGCGCATGAATTTCTTTGCACAAAGACATGCAAGTTGCGACACAACCATGAATGGAGGGAACACACAGCGTACAACCACTCGTGCCTGTTTGAGTAGAACAAAGATATACGGACAACAACAATATCATTTGGGAGGTGGAAAGAGTTTGATCATTTGAACTTGAACGCGTGTGTCCTTAGATGGAAAGGGTGGTTTTTGAAGAGAAGAGAAGTGAGCAATAGACTTGGTGGAAGATATTGTTACTATCAATTGAAGACAAGTAGACGATAGATATCTGACGCAATGAAGGAGATGTGCATGCAAGTGAATGCATTCTCACAAGCAAAGACGTGCATGTTGACGAAGATGTTCATGCAAGAGTGGAAGTTCTCACAGACAAAGTTGAATGTGATGGAGAGACTAGTGCAAACAAACAATGCGTTCAAGTAGTAACTCCAGTAGCGACACAAGTGCAGGGAAGAGTGTTTGGAGGTGCAAGGGATAGGGTGTTCGACATAAAGACAACCACAACGAAGTGTGTGATTGAGAAGATGGAGTTTCAATGCTTGATCAAAGCTATCGTTCATATACATGCAGAGGTCATAGAGTAATAGGATGGACAATCATGTCAGAAGAAGTGTTGTTTGACGAATAAAGTGAACTAACAATCACATCACCAAGACAATGGATATTTGACGTAGTGAAGGAGATGTGCATGCAAGTGAAGGCATTCACACAAGTGAAATGAAATGAAATATTATTAATGTCCGCGGTGGGCCAAAATAAGACCCAAGGGACTATAAGAAGGACAATAATGACTGCCACCTAGCAGGCTAAAAAGCCCAACAAAGAAAAGAACTAAGAAAAATACAATATCAAACCCGACAAATGGGCCAAAGAGAAAGGGAAAAGAAAAGAAAAGGGAGAGCAGAGGGGGGGAGGGCTGCAATCCAACAGAGATAAGTGCATGCCAAGAAGAACGGAGAGAGAGAAGGAGGGGGGAGGGAGCAGCCCAGGAGGGGCAAGCTCCGAGAATCCCCCAGAAACTAATCTCTCCTAACAGTCGAGGCCGAAGTACCGGAGCTGAAGAAGTCCATGATATGTCTCTGCCCATTGCTAGTTCGGAACCCTGACAAACTGTTGGTGCGTTGTCTAGTGACCCTGCTTCTGTTTAAACTGGATGGTGTGGGGCGTTTCCGGTCGAAATCACCTAGTCCGTCGGAGTTGGTGAAGTATGTTGTGATGAGCCAATGTTGAGGAGGGTGAGATCCATTTGGAGAACTTTTATGTCGTCGAAGCTGAGTTATCTCCCTAAGAAAGAGTGCAAGACAACGCTGGTCCGGGTATATGAAGAAGGTAGAAACACATCGAGAGTTGTCCTTGAAAAGGCAATGGAACCTACCCCGGATCTCATAATAAATGGGACAGCAAAAAATGAAGTGATGCAGGGTCTCAATTTCACCCAAGGAGCAAAACAAGCAAATCCGCTCCTCCATTGGAAGATGGTGATCTGACTCAATCCAGAGTTGGTGAGAACACACCCTCAGCAAAGAGGAGAATAGAAATCAACACATGGTGAAGAAGGCAACCATCCTCTAGGTGAGCATTCTCCCTGATAAAAGTCTCAAGCTCGTCGATAAAGATCCCAAAAAGTGTCGGCGAAAGGGGGCATCCCTGTTTCACTCCTATGGTGCTAAGAATATTGGCTGAAAGCCCTTGAGGGGAGCGAAACCGACCTTTCACAGTCTCATATAACCGTGTAACCGCTGTCAAAAGCTGCCCAAAGATGCCAATTGATCAAAGCCTCTCAAGAAGTAAATGTCGAGGCACCGTGTTGAAAGCTTTCTTGAAGTCTACAAAGCAACAATAAACCTTCGAGGACCTGGAACGCGCCTCCTCAATAATAGCTCTGAGGACTAGAATGTGATCTGTGGTCTGATGATCTTGCCGAAAACCAGCTTGGCCAAGAGCCCTGAAACCCCCCTCCTCCAATCTTCGAGAGAGAAGCACATCCAATGCTGTGGCATAGAGCTTGGCAAAGATATGCCCAATCATGATAGTCCTGTAGTTATTGGGTTCATGGGGATCATCTGCTTTATGAATGGGGTGAATGATATGCTAAGTCCAGGACTCAGGAAACCTAGAACATACAGCAAGATTAAAGAGATCAGCAAGGGGCCCAACAAGAGGGTCAATACCATGCTTCAAAAATTCTGCCTGTAACCCATCCAAATCTGTTGCTTTGCTTGTATAGAGTTTCCAGATAGCCTCGCTCGACAAGACCAGTAGAAAAGAGGTGGCACGAAGAGGGGGGGGAGGGAACAGAAATACGAGGCAGATTTAGGATGGTATAAAGGGAAGAGGCATGGATGGTCCAAGAGGAAAGATCGATCCCATGAGTAATCCAATCACGGGGGAGGATAAGGCGCCAAAAGGTTTTAGGAGATTGCTGAATGGAGTGGATAAGATCAAGTCGATGCCGAGAGAGGAAAAGACGCTTCTTCTTTCGAAGAAGCATCCTATAGTCTTTGTGAGAAATGGCATGGGGCTGGGATGGATTTCGAATGGCATATTTCAACCTTCGGTGGGCAAACTTACATTCCTCATCATACCAGATGTTCATGGGGCAATGACTAGGGGGACGAGGACGAGGGGGAGGACGAATAGTGTGGGGGTATGATTCCAAAGCAGTCTTCGAAATAGTATGGACCAAGCAAGTAGAACGATCGGAAACATCGGAAAGAGAAGACACCTTGGGGAGAACATGATGCAACCGGTCCATGTAGGTAAAGGAATAATAATAGTCAAAGTCTATAGTGACTCGAGGGACTGAAGGGGAGGGAGGAGGGGGAGGAGTAACAGGAAGGGAAACAGTGGATAACGTAAGAGAAAGAACTGAATGATCGGTAAGGGGAGGAGGGTGATCAGAGATGTTGAATCGGGAAATGAATGGAATGAGGGTGGTAGAGGAAATAACATAGTCGACGACGCTGGCTCCACCACTATGAGGAAAGCAAGTAAACCCTTTAGAATCTGGAAAACAAGATATACCATTGAGAAGAACTAGCTTGTTGGATTCACCCAACTCAATAAGATTCTTACCATAAGCAATCACCTGTGTGTCGTTGGAGGTTCTAGCAAAACCAAGGTCCTGAAGATCCAATTCCCGAGTGTGCGTCTCATCGGTTGTGAGGTCATGAAGAGAAACCTGCATAGGTCCGGTCCGAGCATTGAAATCTCCCAACAAAAGTATCTCCCTTGAAGCCGAGTATCTAGTAATGTCCTCATAGAGATCCTGGAAAGGGTCCCCGTCCGTGTGAATAACAAAATTGGACGTGGTGGGGGAAAGTAACAGTGGCAATGTAGATATCCCAAAGAGGTGGGTGACGATGGATTTTAATCCATAGAAACCTGGAGTGGGGGTCAGTCGAAACCAAGGAAACCGAACCCTGGAGCTTATCCTTGATAAGAGCAGCAACACCTCCTGATCCTCTAACCCCTCCAGAGCATCGAGTGAGTTGCCGACAACTAGACCACCAAAAGTAACCAGAGATAATTGGAAGGGCCCGCTCGGGACTCTCGTGCGTCTCACAAATAAGAATGATGTCATGTCTACCAATCACATCAAGAAGGGACCTTGGGGCAGACCACATCATACCATTGCAGTTCCAGCAAGCTATAGCTAGCTTATCTGCCACCCCCCTTCCGTGCCGATGGAGTCATTTGTTAGGCAAGGTTTTGGACCACCCAGGTGGGGGGAGAGTCCCTAATCACTGCACGCAAATTACGAATAACTGCCCATTTGTTAGCTTTCCTGGCTGCGACTACTTGTTCCCTAGCTTTCTTCAATTCTTCAACCTGGAGTCGCGTAAGGTCCTCATCAAGGTAGATATTGTCCTGAAGAGTAAATAATTTCCTTTTGGCCCTCAACGCTTTCACTCGCTCTTCCGCATTTTTGAAGCGTATGACTAATGTGGAGTCGGGAAAGAACCATGCTCTCTCGAGAGTAACATCTGTTAACTCAAGAGTGTTGTGAATGAAGGCATTTCCAGCTTGAAGCGGATCAATAGGTTTGGGCACCCCACGAACCCTAAGATTGAGCGCTTTCGTATTACGGATTCTTTCTTCTTCAAATTTAGCTTGGACAACCAACTCAACTATGGGAGGGGGGTTCTTCTTTCTGGCTACAACCTGAACCCAAGAGTGAAGATGTGCATGTTGACGAAGACATTTGTGCAAGCATGAAACTTTGCATAGGCATAGTTGAATGTGATGGAGAGAATTGTGCAAACAAAGGTGTTTAAGTAGTAAGGTCGATAGCAACATAAGTGTGGGGGAGAGTGTTTGGAGGTGCAAGGGACGGGAGTTCAGCATAGAGATAACAAAGTAAGAACATGGATAGATGTTTTAGAAGAAGTGTCGTCCAATGAACGAAGTGAACAAACGAGCACATTACCAAGACAGTGGATATTTGACGCATTGAAAGAGACGTGCATGCAAATTAAAGCATTCACACAAGCGAAGACATGCATGTTGATGAAGACATTTGTGCAATCATGGAAGTTCGCACAAATAGAGTTGACTGTGATGGAGAGACTTGTGTAGACAATCAAGGTTTTCGAGTAGTAACTCCAGTAGCAACACAAGTATGGGGGAGAGTGTTTGGAGATGCGAGGCAAGAGTTCAACATAGAGACAACCATAACAGAATGTGTCACGGAGCAAATGGAATTTCAATGCCCGATTGGAGCTAATGTTCATATGCATGCAGAGGTCAAAGAGTAATAGCGTGGATAGACGTGTTAGAAGAAGTGTCGTTTCACGAATGAAATGAACTAACGAGCACATCACCAACTAACCATCACCAAGATCAAGCCTAAGTATAGCACAATCGATGATGGTTGTTGTTGTGGGCAAACAAAAGAGCTTGAAGTTTCTACGAGACAAGTATTCGTTGATCGACTTGTACCATGATGGTATCACGCTAATTGCAAGTAGTTGAGCATCAAGAAACTCATTTGATACTCCTTCGGCAGGTTCCCTCAAGCGAATCCTTGACAACTAATCCGCTGTCTTTGCTTGACCCCTTGTGACTACAAGCACATCTTCCCCCTATTGTTGGTTTATTGGAGGCTCCTCAATGTCAATAAAATTGACATTTTGCAAGTTGCTCGAACTTACCTTCTTCGGGCAGTTTGCCTCCTTATGACTGCCGGGTCCACACCAACTACACATCAAGGTATCATTATTTCTGGAGTTATCTCCGATTGGCTGATTTTGAGAATTATGTGCGAAGTGGCTCCACTCTTGGCATATTCAACACTGAATGATTGGTCTTCTATTTGCATCATATTGCATTCGACTATCCTTGCTACCGATTGCCTTATTGTGGTTGTCTCCCACCTCAACGATTGTTCCTGTATTACTTCTTGCAACATCGAAAATGTCTGGTGTCTCAAACTCCTTATGTTAAATGGAGAGTCTCCAATTGCATGTCCTTTCACTTCATCTATGTTGTAGTAGGCATTATTCGGATAAGTAATATTTGTGTGCCCCTTTGTCTTACAATTTTAACACTAAATGTCTTGTCTCTCCTTCTATTCCTTTGCATCTCGAACCTACCTTTCTAGGTACTTCCTCAGGGCCTGGATTACCACATGTAGATCATCGCAGTCACTTTCTGAATTAGAATCTTTATAGTGACTTAGGCTTGCCTGCCGTTTGCTTAGCTTCACTCTCCAATGTAATTGTTTTGTTATAAGCCTCCTCGTAGGTAGTTGGTGGGACTACCTTCATCCTCTTCTTAATTTTGGCAACAATCTGTCTGGGAACCATCGTCCTTGTAGTCCATCTATTGGCGCAACCTCCAACTTATCGATGAGTTCCTTCAGTCTTTGATTGTAGGATTTGACATCCTTGTCTTTCTTTTGTTTCGTAGCATATATCTCTCTTTGATGATCACAATGTCATCTCGAAGCCTTTTGAGTTCTTTGATGAGTGCTTTTGTTAATGCTTTCCATGTGGCAAAAGGTTTGTCCTTCTCTTTCTTTAAATGCTAGTCCATTGCTATCCCTCGCAATGTTGTCGGAAATAATCTTGACTATGATTGTTCCTCTTCAACTCCATTTCTTGCCATATGATTGCACACATTCTGGTATGGCGTTTTGGGTCTCCCTTCCCATCACCTAGAAACAATGGGCACTTCTGCTTGCTTGCAGTTGCTGTAACTTGTGCCATATTTTCCATAGGTGGCTGTTCTTCATGTTGTTCCTCTACACTTGGCGCTTCCTCACCTTGTGCATTGTCACCAGCAAACAATATTCAACTGATATCAACACTTTGCGATCTCCTCCACGAATACACAGGCATTGGTTCTGGTCTATTCACCCAAGTACTCACCTGTAGTTGCTCTGGTGCATGCCTCCCATCCTCCACACCTCTTAGCAAACTCCCTTGCTCTTGTGCTGGCATTACCAACCAATCAATGTTGTCTCCATGTGCTCTCTCCACGTTGGCGCTTCCACTTGCACGAACGTTCTCCATGGTGTTTGCCTCATTTGCTCGCATTTTCCCTTGAACTTCTTTCATTGTTATCAACAATGTTTGCCATCTTTCTTGTGATTCACTTGGATTCTCCTCTTCTTGAGGACTCCACACACATTCAACTTTTGGCTCTTCTAGTTCTATTTTACTAGACTGCAGTACTTGGTTGGCAATGTTTTGCTCAACACCCCTTTGTTGAGCAATCCTTGTACTCATAGGAATATGACTGTCTCTTTGACCTCATTGTCCACATCCTCGCAGTAGTGAATCTATCATACACCTCCCCACACTACACGTGTGTTGATCCTTCTTCAACTAGACCCAACTCCGTTTTGGCAATGACAACAACACCAAATGTAGCACGATGGTAAGTATTCTAGGTATGGATGAACAAGATGACAGATTAGATGTCGAACAAGATTGCAATCAATGTAGTTCTACTCATCATTCTACACTAGAATGGCATCAACACTTGACTCGTATGAAAATATGACTTGAACGACACTTCCACTAGAACGATACTTGCTAGAAAGACAATCACTAGAATGACATGTACTAGAACAACAATTTGTTAGAATGGCAAGAGCCTAAACGACACTTGCTAGAATGATAGGAACAACTCTACTAGAATGACAAGTATTCCTCACTACTAGAATGACAACTTGTACTGGAACAACCACAATAAACCTACTAGAACGGCGTTCTCAACACCACTGGAACAACAACCTCGATAGTTCCACTCATACGATGTTCTTGACTACAACTCCCTTGTCCCACGTCTTGACTGCAACGATGATATCTGCACACAGAGCCCAACACACAACTACTAACTACCAATGGCAATCATACTGTATAAATAATACACATATCATGGATAGAAGATGAGTTGTTTGCATTACTCAATAGTATGACATTACAGAGTCTTGTACAATGCATACACAATTCCTTCTAACACATGCTATTTGCCTACACATACATATGGTTTGCCAATACACGGCTCCTACATGGGTGATTCCTTGTCTCTCCCTCGTCTAGCAGTAGTTGTTGATTTCTCAATAAATATCTCCCCCTTTATTGTCTCGAATGAAGGAGGGGGGGTCTATTTATGCTTTTGGTCCTGGTCGTTGCCAACAAGACAATGCACCACTCAACCGTCTCTCCATTCATACGCTCACATAACACCCTTAATGCATACTATAGTCTATTGCAATTTATGGAACTCATGATTAATTTGCATTACATTGCCATTTCATCTACAGTTGCGTTTGCATTTCACATGCATTTGACTCACATTTGCATTTACATTTAACTACATTAAAAACTTAGTGCATTTTGCACTCAACTCCTATTCTATACACTATTTGTTTTTGTGAGGTCCAGAACCAGTGCCTAGATCTTGATCAATGCAAGCTCAAGTAATTTCAGTCTATATGGACCCTAGCCATCTCAAGCTCAGCTTGAGGCGAGGTGGAGTATTAGGTCTGTTGTAATGGTCAATCATTTGCAATGTCTCCCTAATATCTTTCAGTTGATCCATTTGTAGGCTCGTATGTTTTTAAAATTTTCTGAGTTTGTATGTGTCATGATATAAATCTTTTTTCCCCCTTTCCATGCCTATTATAAGTAGTGTAACTCAAGCCTTAATAGTCATATTTTACTCGGAGAATAATTGCTCATTCATTTCTAATGTTTATATTTGTTCAGATAACCTTGGGATGTAATGGTAACTGTGACTTGGGATAGTTTACCTCTGGTGATAACTTCAAACCATATGTAAAGAGCCTAGGCACCACAGGTTTTACAAAGTGCATTTATCATTGCTTAGCTGTGGATGTTTCTTCTCTTTTTATGTAGACAGACGTTTAGCCTTTAACATTTTTGAAGTTTATAATTTTTTTTTTTCAAAATTGGTTATATAGGTTTGAAAAGGGCCCCATCCGTATTACATCATCACTAGATAGTGGTATTAAAACAGCTTGGTTATTATGCATGTATCACTTGGCAAGATTCGAACCTGGGTCTCCTTAAAAGTTGAGGAATTGAACTGGTAGAGCTAATGCCATTTGATTTATAATTTTATTTTTAATTGAATAAGGATTTTTCCTTTTTTTTTCTTGTTCATGTTTATATTCTGATTCTTTTTATTCATCTTGTCATTACTCTTCTGAAAAGTGTTCCTATAGTCATCTTGATTTTAAATGTAATTATAAAATAGGAAATGTACATTATAGTGATGTGCATTGTGAAACGTCTAGTCATTGGCAGTTACTACTCTTGGAGGTAACAGGATGGGTCAAAGGTTAGATACTCTTACAGAAGTTGAAGAGCTAAAGCGATTCTATCTCCAGGTATACACACACACACACATATATATATATATATATATATATATTTTTTTTTTTTAATTTTTTTTTCTAATTTATATGATGTGACAAAAAGATTTATGACTGAAAAATCTAATTGCATGAAATGTTTCATGTAATAGTAATGCAAATAGAGCTGATCAATGAGATTTTTGAGTAGAATTGATCAATGAGACATCTTGTCAAGATATTTGATTTTCTCAGTTCGTCATTTGAACATAATGGATGTGTTTTATTCAGTACATCTTCAAACCTGGTTCCTGTGAATGCATTCTCATCATGAATTCTTAAAAAGTGATTTCACTAATTTTGTCATGAATTTTATATTATGACAAATTGATTACATGCATACAGAACAAACTGTGTTTTCAACATCTGATACAAATGAGGTTGTCTCCAGAGTATGGGTTTACACTTGTTATTTCGATTTCTTCCGTATCAAATTGTTGCAAAATCTGTTTTATCCTTGAGTTCTGTACAAGTATTGGACTTGTTTCGTTACATGTTATTACAGTACTCTTTCCCGCCATCATCTGTGGGAGAAGTGGGACGAATTGGAGCTCCTAGCAGGAGGGAAATTGGTCATGGAATACTTGCAGAAAGAGCACTTGAACCTGCTCTTCCGTCAGAGGAAGAGTTTCCATATGTAATCCGTGTTGAGAGTACCATCACTGAAAGCAATGGTTCTTCAAGGTTAGGTCCTGAATGGAATTTAGTTCTCATTGGCATATTGTTTTCTGCAGTTCGAAGCTTCCTAAGGCACTTCTTAAATAGGAGAATGTGGGTTTAAATTCAAAAACATTTTTTCTCCTTTTTAGAATCAGGACTGACCATTGTAATGGATATAACTTTTTTCCCCCCTGATACTGGAGAAAGGTGTTAATGCATGCATAATTACTCAGTAGACTTCTCTCCGTATTTGACAAGCTGTTTCTTCTATCTTGGATGACATTTATGATTGTATTTGTTCTGCAGCATGGCTTCTGTCTGTGGAGGTTGCTTGTCAATGCTGGATGCAGGTGTTCCTTTAAAAGGCTCTATAGCTGGGGTTGCAATGGGTATGGTTTTTGATACCAAAGACTGTGGGGGGGATGGTACACCGCTCATTCTTTCTGACATTATTGGCTCCGAGGATGCCTTGGGTGATATGGATTTCAAGGTCTGTCTAGGAAGTTGATCCCTTTGTAGAGTTTCTATTTCTGAATACATCAGGTAGATAAGAGCCGAGATAGACAGGATTATCCTTTGTCTATAACTCTTCTTAATTGTATGTGCTATTGATTATTATATTGTTGCCTTGAGAAACTGATATACGAAAGCTAATGTTTGGAGCTTTGCTTTTGCAGGTGGCTGGGAATGAGATGGGTATCACAGCATTTCAAATGGATTTAAAGGTTGTGATGTCTATAGCCCTTTAATTGGATAGTAACAATTGAGTTATATTTCATCCATATGCAATCCTATCCAGGAGAATGGCTAGATATTTAGATTGTTGTAAACAATAACATTCAGTTAGAAACATTTTGTTTTGCAAATAATTTTGGAAAAATTGCATGTGACATGTCAAATTCTTCCAAGTAAATAGATGCTTCTTTAGAGAAATGGTTTCAAATTTTCTGTTTCAGTTTGCTTTTTCAGTTGTATCCACCCTTTGCAAACCAACGTTCAGCTATTAATTTCGCTTTATTTTGCTGTAAAGTTTAGATTGGTGCATTTTCTCTTTTCCCTGTATCTTGCTCTAATTTTGCCAAAAGTTGCAGATGGTAGGGATCTCAATAACAGTTATGAAGCAAGCTCTTGCCCAAGCGAGGAAGGGAATATGTCATATTCTTGGTATGGCCTGCTTATTTTTGAAGTGGTATTTCTGCTTGTGATCCATTTCTAAATACTAATGTGAATCAAATTTGTCTATTCTACAAATAAGCTCAACTCACCAAACAGATCTTCCTAAATAAAGAAAAGTAGAATTTCATCGTAAGTTTCATGCCTCCCCAGTGATGTGTGCAATAAAAACATCTATGAACTTTGTTGCAAGGAAATAAGAAAAACATGGATCCTCACAAAAACACAAATATTTACACGAAGAAGCACTCTTGGAATAAAAAATTTGATGAAGTAAAAATTATAAATGCTCTTGTTTCTTTTGGAATGGTTTAAAATGGACTTACAGAGACGTTTGTCCACTCAAGAACAGTTACAGTCTGATTTCTCTAGAAAACGGTATAGTGACCTTCTCTATTTCTATATTGCTTTCTCCATTTTGTTTCAGTGACCTTGGGGCCACCGGATACTTGAAAACCCCACCAAAAATGTTCTCGTGTTCCAAGAGCTTGTGTGTTGGAAACTCCACTAAAAATGTACTTGCGATGAAGACTGTCTTAGAAACTACATGGGAAATGAGCTTAGAAACCACCTAGAAAACTAAAATGGAGCTTAGAAACTGTCTGGAATAAGCTTGGAAATGAAATCGTGGCTAAAAGGTCACTATGTTTGTGGCTTCCATTATGTGCATTGTCCCCATTGTGTTCTTTCTTCATGAAGTCTGTCATCTTCATGAGATAGGTGGTCTTCTTGAGGTCTGTTTCTTCCATGACTGTATCCACTGAACTGTTTGTGTGGGTGGTTTTTCTTCTGTTTTTGTTTGTTCCTTGTTCAGTGGGTCATCATTTCTGTCACTGGGATTTTGTTTTTTAAATTATTGGAGAGGGTTTTGGTCCCCCCAGAAAGTTAATCATTTAACACATGGGGTATTTTTCCTTGTTCTATTCCAAGGGGAACCTTTGAAATGGATCTGCAGCTATTCTTGCTCACTGCTCTTTGGCATCTCTTCTCGATAAGCATGGAACAAATCTTTTAAAGTTATGATCTCGTCAGTTCTATCATCAACCAACAGGGATGCCTCAAACGATTTTTAATTTTCCACTTTAACAATTGTATGCCCATGCATATGCAATGGTAGCTCCAGTTTTAACACATTCCATCTAATTTGTTGTAAGATACATAAAGGTTCATCCAATTTATTGTAAGCTCTTTACATGCTTGTAAAACCTGTGTTTGCTCAATTTTAAACACATTGGATCTGCAACTTGGGAATTGAGTTTTCCAATATTGGTCATGTTTGTCCTTGTACCTTTGCTGAGACCTTAACTGTTGCACTTGCACCTTTTGGTGAATTTGTTTGATCCTCTCATTTTTCTAGCAACTTCATTGCCTTTTGATCTCTTTGCACCGTTTGGTGGATTTGTTTGATCCTCTTAGTTTCTAATAACTTTATTGTCTTTTGTTCTCTCTGCATCCTTGAATGAACTTTACTGCGCTAACGTGGGATTGGTTTTTATGGAAGGGACCCCAGACATGTTTTGAATCCATACGAGCTTGTTGAGTTGTGAACTGATCCCAGCCTCTTGAGCTCTTCTCTATTTCTTTCTTTTCCCTTGAGTGCTGGTTCTCTCGTCTCTTCATCGTTTCTTGCAACATGTGAGGGTTTACCCATTTCTGGATCCACGTCTCGAGGATATGATTAGATATTGGACGATAGTTTTAGCTTTAGTCAAGTTCACTATAGTCTCTAGTTTAGTTTATTAGTACCTTTTTTTGGTAACTACATTGGTTTGTAACAGATTTAGTCCGTGTGACCTACTTTGATCATTCATTTGCATTAATAGAATTATATTATCTTGTCTATTGTGGTAATACTAAATATATAGCAAGCTCTTGTCCCAAGTTCTGTGATTCTTTTGTTATATCCCCTTCAGTAGATGTCCAAGAAGGAATTCACCATGCCCATTACTGTGATGGAAAGTTGCTGATCTCTGCAACCTAGTGTGTATCTTACTCCAGGAAGTTCTTCAGAAAAACTGTTACTAGGTATCATAATTTGACACTATGGGCTTTGGAAAACTAAAATGCAGCCATAAATGAGTGACTTTTTTCCTATAGGGAATTAACACACACACCTTATGAAAACCACCTCCAATAACATATAAATATTGATTACCTTGATTTGGTATTTGGTAAATTGCCAAGAAAATCCATGGATATGCTCTCCCAAGGCTGTTTGGGTTTTGATAGTGATGTGTCTAGTCCTAGCTTTGGAAATTTTGTTTGTATGCACTACATAATGCACATCCTCAAGTGAATCCTGCTACATTTGCTTGCATAATAGTCCAATACAGATAATTTTACAAGTTAGAACTGGTCTCGCTGACTTAGAAATGTCTTGCTACTCTTGAAGTGTGGGATTATTGCATGAGTCAAATTCCATTGCCTCCTTGCGATATGCATAAACTTTTATATTTTGTACAGTACTGCAGAGTTTGAGATAACCTTTTTTTGTAGTGCAGAATCCACCTTCATAAGCTGTGGATCTTTAGAATACTATTGTTTGTATTCCTTATGACTAAATGGCTCCAAGTCTATAACAGTACTTGATGAAACTCTCCTAGTCAATGGCAGTCAAGACAAGATATGGACAAGCTTAATTTTTGTCAGCTTCTTTTATTTTGACAACAAATTGAATTGCTGCAAGAAATCTATTCATTTGAAGTGACACATGTAATACAACCTAGTCCAAGTTTGCAAGTACTTAAATGGTTGATGGTCCATAAGAATCACAATTTGTTTACCTGCAAGTATTGTGTCCATATCTTTACATACTGTACCACTGCATATAGATCCTTATAAGTGGGAGAAATTACTACCATTGCTGAAAATAATTCAAATTGACATCATTTTGGTCTTCCTATTGTATATTCTGATGCATCTCAATATTTAAAGGAAGTTGTACATTGCGTAGTGCTAACATTGGTGCATTGCAAATCTTCCTCGTCAATTCCTCAATTGCTTGATGTTGAGATTAATCCCAAACGAAATGCTTTCTGCTTGACGTCAAGGTGTGTAATGATGCCATCCATGGCTTTGAAAAGTGTGGCTATGTTTCCGTATAAGCCTTGTCACACCATAAAAAACTTTGTTTCTATAACACTGGGAGGTCAATACCACTTTAATATAGCTTCTGTCCTTGCTTGATCAATTTTCAATTCAACTCCATCAATTATGAATCCAGGGTACAACAATGATTGTTGGGAAAATTCACATTTCCTCAATTTAAGAGCAATATTTTAATATTAAAAAAAATAATGATGTTTGTAATACTTGCTACCATAGTTGAGAAAATCGGCAAAAAACGGCAGAATTGCAATTGTTTGCCATGCCAATGCAATCGGCAAAGAATCGGTGAGTCGGGGATTCTTTGCCGATATTTTTCCGATTTGACTTGCCAATTTTTTGAAAAAATCAGCAAAAAATCTGCTGATTTTTCTTTATTAAGGGTTTAGGGTTTTTTTTAGGCCGCGGCTAATTTAGGGTGTTTTTATATGCAAGCCCATTTTTCAGGTATTAATGTTTGAACTTCGAAGTTTGAAGTTTAAACCCTAAACCTGAAACCCTAGTCTAGGGTTTTTTTTTCCTATTTTTTTTAAGAAAATATTGCTGCCTGATAACTATGTATGGTAGCCCATTTTTCAGCTGTTAATGTTTGAAACTTTGAACTTTGAAGTTTAAACCCTAAAACCTAGGGTTTTTGGGTTTTTTTTTTCCTCCTTTTAAGTAAATATTGCTGCCTGGTAACTATGTATGCAAGCCCATTTTTCAACTGTTAATGTTTGAATTTGAAACTTTGGACTTTGAACTTTGAACTTGAACTTTAAACCCTAAAACCTAGTCTAGACCCTAGGTTTTTGGGTTTAGGGTTTTCTTTTTCCACCTCTTTTTTAAGTAAATATTGCTGCCTCATAACTATCTATGCAAGCCCGTATTTTAGCTGTCAATGTTTCAATTTTAAACCCTAAACCCTAGCCTTTTGGTTTTGGGTTTAGTTTTTTTTTTCCTTTTTTTCAAGTGATTGTAACTTTGTTGTTACTTGTTTCCATGTGCAGGCATATAAAAAATGAAACCCTTTTTTCCTTCTTGTTACTTATAACTTTGTACCTTTTCATATTACAAGCAATACAAGATGTGTTTTGTCACTTTCATGTGTACTTAAAGTTTGAGCCTTGTGTGATGTCTTGACATTAATTATTGCTTGTATTGCAATATTTGATTTGCATAACGTTAATTCATTGTAATATACAAGAAAAAAAAAATTTTTCAAAGATTTTTTTTGTTTTCTTCGAATTTTGTTTTTGCCGATACTTTCCATTCCCGATTTTCTCAACTATGCTTGCCACAAATGCCAGAAAAGTGTTTTCTGTAGCCACTGATAGATTCCAGGTCTGCTGGGCATGGCCCAACTCAGTCAAAGGGTTGATCAGTCAATGGCCAAGACCCTTCAAGCATTCCAGACTCAGTTTCATGTGGAGTTCCTGTTGGTCACAAATCTGCCACAGGAAAGGATTTTGTACGTATACGCGCCCTAGACCTGGACCAACATTGAAAGGCCGGAGGGAAGAGATGCCCTCCGTGCCAATCTCCGGAGAAAGGCTGGCTCCTGAACTAAACTACTTGGTGTGTTTAAGACAAGAGTGCGGGAAAGAAATAAAAGGGGATAGGGTAAGAAGCGAGAACAATTTTGGTGGGAAAGAACCAGCAACACGATTATGAACAAATGTCTTGAAACAACAACAATAAATATAAAGAACAAAACTAAAATAAACATTGCGCTATCTTCCCTATGTATCCTCTGGAAGAGTTCCAGGGTTCAAGTATCTTCCTGTGCCTAAATTCAGAATTCAGAATTACAGCAATTAGGAAACACAAGAACTTGACAGAAACCACTATCCACAGGCAACATAAAAAGAATTTAACGCAATATTAAATCTCTTACGTAACCCTCTGAATGATTCCAAGGTTCAATCCCTCATTACACACCTAAATCCAGAACGCAGAATTACAGTATGCAAATGAAGAAAGAGAATAACAGAAATCGACACAGAAAGTAGCATTCGTGAGAGAAATGGAGCTCAAAGTCTTCAATATCTATTGCAGAAATCAAGATACAACAATTCTCTAGCAAAAGTTCCCCCCTTTTTCATTACAATTCATGGGTTTTTATAGAGGACCCGACCCTCTGAGCCATCAATGCACAAAATCCAGAAGTACGCTCTTGAAAATCTGAGAAATCTGCCTTCGCTCCTCCCGTGACCGAGCTCTCACATCTGTTTCTATATTTAGCAGTTACGGCCGCATTAGCCGGGGAAATCTCCATTAATGGGCCACCTGACTCGTCCTGAATCTCCGGGTGCGATGCTCGAGTGGCTGCCAGGTCCGTCGGGTTCTCCTGCGACTGATCTTTCCTTTTCCATAGCCAAAAATGAGTCCCGGGTCTTTCGGGCAAGTAAAAATGCATTTATGAAATACTCGATTGCCTCGAAAAGATACCCGGCCTTGGTGTGTGTGCCCTGGAGAGCTTCGCCAAATTCCAGTTCGGGGACCTACTTCGCGATGGATGTGAGCCAAAGCGGGACTGACCTCTCTGCATGGGTGCTTCGCGCGAAGGGACCTTCAAAAACAGCTTCGCAAGGACTTAGTGCCGAAGCAGATCTACTTCTTCAAAACACGGCTCCCAATCTCTCATCGCTTCGCCGGGAAAATTGCTTCGCAAATAGATGCCTCGCTGATGGACTAAAAGAATGCTTCGCTGCGAATCTTTTTCAAACTGGCCATTCGGGGGTTTTTTGGCCGAAGTAGAATTTTGCCTTAGGATATTTCTCCGACTTCTCCAAGGCAACTAGGCTCCTAGTGAGGGGGCTTCGCACGACAATTGGCCGAAGCGGGTGCTTCGCAGCATTTCCAGGCGAAGCAAGATCTTGCTGCAAAAACAGTTCGCCAAGGAAAGTGGCCAAAGCGGGTGCTTCGTTGAGATTTCGGCGAAGCAGTTTTCATACTTGTAATTTTCTCCTTCGCTGCTCTACTGCTTCGCAAAACGGGGCCCGAAGCTAGTCTCATAGAAGCTTCGCTTGCGAAGCTCCTTTCATGCCTTAGAAAATTTTGGACATGTATTTCATTTTCCTGTTTTTTCCTTGTGAAGCTACGGGCGAAGCTTCTATACATGTAGTTTATTTACAAAAAGGGGGCAAAAATGATAGTCAAAATTGCTAGAGTGTTGTTTACAACAAAAAGAAAGAAAACAAACCAAGAAATCATCACAAAATTTTGGATTTTACTACCCCTCCAAGCAATGTGACAAAATCATCAACATTCCTGGCGGCTCGCGGGTGTAGCAGTGTGAACACATAGTCAGCTTAGTGGTTAGGCTAGGTTAGTTTAGTTGTCGGCAAATGATTATAATGTCGGCATGATTTTTTAATTTGTTTATCTCTTCTTCCCCTTATCCCTCCATTCCCTCCTTTATTCCCTCTTCCTCCTTATCACTCCACCTCCTTTCCCCTTATTCCTCCAACCTCCCTTCTTTTCCTCTCCGCCGACTTCCTCCCTTCCCTCTCCATATAAATTAGTGGCCATTTCCTATGTTCTATGGTTGTAATAGCTCTGCAAGATATTAAATTAAGGTTTATTTAATCTATTAAATTTTCCTATTGCCACCTAGTCCAAGTTTTATACCGGGGCAACGAGCTCGCATCGGTGTGAGGACCCTTTAGCCTTCATCCATTGGGCCAGAGTTACCTCCAAACCCTTCTCCTTTTTGCTCTTCTTGTTCTAGGGGTGCCTCATCAGTTATCTTTTTTCCTCTTTCATCTTCATCGGGTGCTTGTTCCAATGGCAGCGGTGGAAGGCGGTCACGGATTCTCTCCATTCTTAGGCGAATATGGGCCCATGCTCCGTTCTGAAAAGGTTCCCAATCTTGCAGTGCCTTAATTAGGATATGGAACCTGTCGATCTGCCCGATATCAGCACATTTGGCCCTCGCGCTCAAGTCGTTCAAACACGCAGCGATCCTACAATATCTTAAAATAAAATCCGTGACTTGGCCCTCCGTAACTGGCTCCTTCCATTCATCAATCTCAGAAACATCGCTCTCAAAGTTGAGCCAGGCTGGTTTTAATTCTTCTTTTGTCAAAAGGTTCCCGTCATCGTCGGTGAAACTCGGGAAACCCAATTCTGAAAGGTTCTGGAAATATCCCAGAGAGGTACGCTGCTCCTGTTCAAATATGTCCATGAGGTTCTTGGCCTTCTGAGCTTTCCTCACTTTGGAGAAGAAGGCGCGAATTGTGGCCTGAACGGTGGACCAATCCCTTGCTGTCCGACTCATGGCAGCGACCTGCAAGTCTTGATATTTGATGCTTTGTACTTCAAAGGCCAAATTGAGTCGGCTTCTTATCTCGTGGATGATTTCGTCCACTATTGGCCCTTTCTGGGTAGCACCGTTCTGGGCTTCGGTAATGTATGACAATATTGAAAGGGCACTGGAGGCCCGAGATCTGAAATTCCTAAGCAAATGTGAGCAAATGTCCTTGATTCTGTTCTTGTCGAACAGTTCTAAACTCTCCTTTTCATACAACTCGTGTTGCATCTGCAAGATCCTATATTCAAACTCCTTGGCCTTTACTTCAGCTTCGGCTTGGGTCTTGCTATGATCTTCTGCTTCATTCTGCAGTTGTTCTATTTGTTGTTTCAAGGCATCCCTCTCCTCCTTCAATTGCTCGCATTGCTTCAGAGCATCCTCCAACTGAGAGCGGATTCTAGCCAGATCTTCCTCTAACTTGACATTGGCGTTTTCTGCCTCACAGCGGCGCTGGTTGGCAATCCTGGCGTGTGTGTGGAAAGTCTCTATTCTTACATACATGGATTCTGATTCATTGTTGATGTCCATGTGTTCCAGGTCCTTGACCTTCTCCTGATACTCATAATCTGCAGAGGTCATTTCATCCAAGGGTTTCTGGACCTTGGGAATCTTCTTGACCTTATACAATTTTCCATTTTTCAAATCAATCACCGCGCACTTTTCCGGTTTCGCCAAGGAACGCCCTCTCCTCCTCCTTGCCTCCTTGAGTACTTTGTCAATGTTTTGACGGGCTCGGACCAATTTCTCTACTAGAGGGCTCTCCTTGATCATAGCTAATTCATTTTCTAATGAGGTTGGGTTAACAGCCGAAGGGGTAAACAAGTATAAGGACTGTACTGGTGACGTGTTGCCGGTGGGTTCGGTGGCGGGCGTGGTAGGGGGTTTGGCTAGTGAAGCAATAGTATGCATGGGTGTGGGGTGGGAGTCGGGGATTGGAGATGAAGTATCACCTTCGGTTTGACCAAGTACCAATGGAGTGGTGGCATGGGTGAGTGAAGTGGCGGCTGCGGACACGTCTCGACCTGACGACTCAAATGGGGTGGAAACACCTATGGGACTGGTGGAATCGCGAGACACATCTGCTACGGCAAAAGAAACTTCATGCTGGGATGACTGTACAATTGAACAAGTAAATTTTTTATAAGGCTCCAGGAGACCTTCGGTCGGGATCACTGTTGACACAACTTGGGAAACAAGAGTCGAAGAGGAATGCGTACCTGCATGCTCTAGTGATAGAGTAGAAGCGTCGAGTTCCTGCGTGTTGGGTTCGCTACTTCTCCCAGCGTCTACATCCTCAACATTTTCAACCTTTTCACCAACGTTTTCTTCATCTTGGAGGAATTCCTCCACATTAAAGACGTCTACCTCAACACTTTCCCCCGTCTTTTGAGACTGCTGTAGACTATTCATTGGAAGCACTAGAGGGTCTGGTGCGAGGCCGCTTCGGATGAGGAGGGGACAGTTGGACCTTTTCGGGTCCTTTTCTTTTCCTCATATCCTCCTTTTCTTGCTGCTGCGACGACCTCCCGACATCAACTTGGGAACCTTCAATAGGCTCCTTAAGCGGCTCCCGACGTGTCACCACAACTTCGTCTTCATCTTCCTGTTCAGAATCATCAGCAATTCTTCTGGGGCTATCGCCCGAACCTGGGGGACTAGGAGGAATGAAATAACCAAAGGAGAGGGGTTGCCAAGATGCGGCATACGCTTCATAGTAGATAGCGAAGTCCTTATCTGTCTCCAAGAGTCTGTATGATTTCTGCTTCCGACGATGAACTCTCATAACCCACCATTCTTTCAATTGTGGTTCGCGCCAGTTCCTTATCTCTCCCTTCAAATCGTCTTTCATTTTTCTCCAGAATGCAGAGTCTGGGCTCGGGAAGGGGTGCTTAATGGGATCATACTCAACTTCCATGGTGTAAAATTCGTGCCAAGGGGTCATAGCACCACCGTTGCGGAAGCTGCAGCAAACCGAAGTCAACAAGTTTATTCTCCAAATATACATGTTGTTTTAGGGCGAATACTTCCACGACTCCCATTTTGAAAGGGAAACCGCAAGTCGGAGCCCACTTTCGACCATGGCTGTAGATAACATTTGTCGCGTCGCTCTGACGAGCTACCTCCAAAGCGAACTGGTATTCAGAAGGATACACAGGCAAGAGGAAGGGTTTCCCCGCGAATCCAAACAGGCGGACGACAAGGCCCTGGGTCAACTGAAAAACGTCTCCCTTTCGGTCATTAACCACTTTGTCTTTGAGGTCCACGGGCACTCGAGGGCAAGAACCCTACAATAACTGAAGAGCCGGTCCTAAAAATTGTTGGTTAAACACATAATATGACCCCGTCTTCGCTAGGAGGGGAGTCCATTGATATACCGGCAACGGGGTTCCATCCTTGCCGCTTGGGGTAATGGCAATATGAGGAAAATGCCTATGGGTATGATGGAAAAAGAGCCAAACCAGAAAAGAGCAAGGCCCAAAATATTGGCCAGTAGCAGCATTCTTTATACTAGCTAGTCGCGTATGCAGAGTTCGGGCCACCCATTTTGCCCAATCAAAGAAAATCGGGTTCGTGTTTGGCCTGGACGGATCTGGAGCATAAAACTCCCCTCGCGAAATACATTCGGCCAGTGACACTTGCCAGGGATACACATCAGCGTCTGTGGACAGGCCCGCGACCCACGCAATGATGGAAAAAATATCAGTGTTCTTAAAATCCTTTAATCGACGAGGCATCTGCGGGAGCTTACCCAAAGGGAGCCCATCCTTGAGATTTTCACTCAGGAATTTTACCATGTGGCTGGAAGTGTTGAATCTGTCCATCTGTTCGTTTAAAATGACATTGCAAACAGAATAACCTTTCGGTGGCCCTTGCAAGGGAGCGCATGCTGCTTGCACATCCTCCTTGAAAATTGAAAATAACTTATTACCCGCAGCATCCAGAACCTGTCTGGTGGATGGCTGGTAGTTTCGGGTGATAGCGCATATCAACTTAGGACAGTGATGAGTCGGCGGAGTCAGATACCAGTATATTTGTGAATAATACGCGGCAGCCCTTTTATTTTCCGCAGACAATCGACTTCTCATGTAGTCGATAGTGTATCGTAGCTCCGCGATGCTCTTTGAAAGTTCTGTCTTTTATCCTCTCCCACCCGTCAATGGGTGCTTCTGCCAGTTGCTCATCTTCTGACTCCTCCCCCTCTTCCATGGGTTGCTTCTCAGGGCGCTGGTTCAAATCAACTTTCTTGGGCCTATGCTTCTTTTCTTCCTTGCCCCTTTTTGCCTTTTTTGGAGTCGCTACCTCGGGCTCTTTCCTTTTTTCTTTAGAATTTTTCTTCCCCATTTCGTTCTCAAGGAGCAGAATTTTAATGCAGAAAATGGGAATATCGTAGAGCTCTGGCCTAGTTTCTTACAGTCTTGCTCGACAACAGATAAACAACTTATTCACTGGTGAAGCTCGGGATTTATAGCCGAAGGTTATAGCCACCATCATTAATGGCAACTGCCAAAATTAAATTCGAAAATCAGGTGGAAGAGATTGCTTTGCTTTTTCATTGGCTTTGTGGCAGGGGTGCACGCGGGTCGATGTACTTCGAGGACCTGGCCCGACTTCGAAAATCTAATTCCCCTGCCACCTCGTCAGGCAAAACTTTTAATCATAATGACATTCTCTTGGGATGCGTTCCGCCTCCTTTGCATTAAACCCGCATGTCCTGGGCACTTTCGTAGATTGTCGTTGGCACACGCCTCAAGGCACATTTTAAATGCTTCTTGTTTTGCGCTCTACGGCTTGGCGAAGCTGATTTTGGCGCAAAGTGCTTCGCGCCGAACCTCAAACTTTCCCTTGGTCTTCTATGCTTCGGACCCGAAGCTGCCTTTTCACGGGATCTAAGCTACATTGCTGTCTTACTGGGCGCTTCGCGCAAGATTAGCCCCGAAGTGGGGCTTAGGATACCTTAGGAGCGAAGCGCGTTCCTTTGTCTCAAAGAAGTGGTTCGCAAAATTTTCCTTTTGAAGTTGCTTCGCTCAACTTCCTTTTGCGAAGCATTTTCCATGCCTTTATACTTAGGAGAAGTATTTCTTTTCCCTCTTCAGTGAATCCAGCTGCCAAGTGAAGCAGGTTGCATCTGCTTTCTCCCTTAGGATCTGAGCGCTATGAGCCATCCCTTGTTGTCGATGACACATTGTACTCTAGCCTGCGCCTTTTTTCATGTCTTGATTTGAAAGTGCTTCGCAGCGAACCGACCTACGCCGGCTACTTTGCGTGAAAAAATTCCAAAGGAGATTTTACTTTTGATTTGGCAGAGCCGAACCTTAGTCACGAGGCAAAACTTCATTTTCACAATGGCGTGAGAATACAATCTATATCTAACTACCTGCTTAATTCTAGAGACTCTTAAAACAAAGTTTGTACAAGTATAAACAACAGTATATACAAGGATGAAAATTTTCAAGAAAACTTTTAATGATAGAAGGTCTTCAAGTGAAGACCGTTTACTGGAATTGGCAGAGTCTGACTAGTCGCATCCTTGAGGATGAAGGAGTTAGCTGAATTTACTTTGGCAATCTCGAACGACCCTTCCCAAAACGCATCTAGTTTATCATGATTGCCTGGCTTAACCTTCCATGAATCCCATTTCCAGACCAAGTCTCCCACTTTAAATGTCCAGACGGAGGACTTCTTCTTGAACCAGTTTCGAGTGATCTGGGCATGCTTTGCGAAGTTCTGATATGCCTTATCCCGGTCTTCCTCTAATTGCAATAATTGGGCTAGCCTAACTTCCATAGGACCAGATTCTGCTTCTTCATCATTTAATATCTTCAACGCAGGAATTTCTATATGGGTTGGCAGGACAGCCTCTTTACCATACACCAAAGCATACGGTGAGGTCTTGATCGACTTCTTGATAGATATTCGATCAGCCCATAAGGCTTGGTCTAAGAGAAGGTGCCAAGTCCTTTTGTTCTTGTCTATGAGCTTTCTCAGCAACCTCAATAGGGTCTTATTTGTCGATTCTGCTAATCCATTACCCTGGGGATAGTAGTTGGAGGTGACCTTGCGGTATATCCCATATTGCAAGTGAACTCATTAATTTTAGCGCCTGTGAACCCGGGACCGTTATCCATGACTATTGTTTCGGGAATGCTGAATCGGGTGATCAGGCTTTCTAGGAAAGTAATCACCATTTCCTGATCAGCGTGCTTTGTGGGCACTGCTTCAGCCCATCTGGTGAAATAATTAGTTGCGGTCAGGATGAATTTATGCCCTGCAGAAGAGTTCAGAGAGATGACCCCCATGAAGTCCAATCCCCACTGTTGAAATGGTGCTTCCACTTGTATCGGCTGGAGGGGCATGGGAGCGTTTTTGCTTCGCCCAGCAAACTTCTGACATTGTTGGCATTTTCGGCAAACCGCAAAGTCATCGGCGAAGAGTGTGGGCCAGTAATAGCCTGCCCTGATTATTTTTAAAGCAGTTGTTCTCCCTGTGAAGTGGCCTCCCGATAACCCCCGAGTGGAATTCACCAAGGACCCTTTTCTTATCGTCCTCCCTTATACATCTTAGAAGGACACCATCAATGTTTCGGTAGAACAGGCCTTCGGGGCGTAAAACATAACGAAGGGTCCGCAGCCTGAAGTGTCTTCGCTGCGAAGCATTTAAATGTGAAGGACACCTCCCAGTGTTGAAATATTCAACTATTTCACTGACCTAGTCTCTTTCATCCATTTCTTGGTTTACAAAGCTTTCTCCTGTTATCAAATCATCCCACTGGCAAGCTGTTACTTCAACCGCTACACTCTTCGCAAGCTCTTGGCACAGCGCGCGACCGCGAACCAACTTTGTGGGTCGGATTCAATATCAAATTGCTGTATTTTGTTGACCCAACCAGCCCTTTTGCTGCCCAACTCTCCTTAGATAATGAAGTTCCGTACGTCTGGGTGGATAACAAACACCGTAACCCGACTTTGGGAGACAAAATGTTTGAATTTTCTCAGGGATTTCATGACGGAATGCACTTGTCGTTCTATGAAGTTGTATTTCTCCTTGTGGGGGTGTATCACTTGACTTAAAAACACAATAGGGCGCTCTTCACCGTCTTCTCCCTTTTGTGTCAAGACTGCGGCGTAACTCTCAGGTTCTCCTACAGCATACAGGATGAAATCCTTACTGTAGTCAGGGTTAGTCAGAATGGGTGCCTGAGCGATTCGGGCCTTGATTTCTTCAAATGCCGCTCTTTTGTTGTCAGTCCAGATGAACTCAGCATCCTTTTTCAAAAGCTCGGACATCGGCTTGATGATTTGAGCGAAGTCCGGGACAAACTTCCTCACGAAGTTTATTTGGCCGAAGAAGGACTGCAGCCCTTTCTTATTCATCGAGAGTGGGAGTTTTAAGAGAACCTCAACCCTGTCGGGGTCTATTGCGAGACCTTTCTCTGATATAAGATGTCCCAATAATTTCCCTTCATTTACTGCAAATATGGACTTCTTCGGATTGATTGAAATGCCAAATTCTCGACATTTTTCAAATATTTGCTGCAAGTGCGAAGGATGATCCTCTCTTTTTTGAGAAAAGACAGTCATGTCATCTAAATAGATGACGATAACCTTATTCAACAATTCGCCAAATGCTAGGTCCATAGCCCTCTGAAAAGTAGCTCCTGCATTTGAAAGGCCAAATGGCATCCGCTGGTAAGCGAACGTCCCCCACTTAGTAGTAAATGTCGTTTTGTGTTGGTCTTCATTTCTAACCCAAATCTGGTTATATCCTGAAAAACCATCAAGTAGGGAGAAATGCTGGGCTCCAGCTACTGAGTGCAAGATTTGATCAATCTGCGGGAGAGGGTAGTGGTCTTTCAGCGAAGCCTGATTTAGATTGCGAAAGTCTACTAATAGCCGAATGTCCCCATTTTTCTTCTTGACGGGAACTAAGTTCGCTACCCAAGAAGAGTGCTTTATGGGATAAATGATCTTGGCTAAGCATTTTCAGAAGTTCGGCTTTCATCAGGGCTTCGATCTTCGGGTTGACCGGTCTTTGCCTCTGTCTAAAAGGTTTGACCCCTTCTTGCAACTCGATTGTATGTTGAACCAGTCTTCGGTCATAACCCTTTAGGTCTTGGTAAGACCATGCCACTATATCTGGATACCTCCTGCACAAAGATCGGATTTGTTCTAACTCGGCTGTGGTACAGTCTATTCCAACTTTTATCACCTTCCCGAATTCAAGCTCTAGATCTTAATATTGCCTAGCATCAACTTTGATTCTGTGGGAGACTGCTTTGTCATTGTGATCGAACAGGCTCTCCAGAGTGATCAATCCTCTTGGAACATGGTTATTTTTTAACTGGACCAGTCCTTCATATTCCTTGTCTTTCGGGTTTCTTCCCTCGACAGTGGCTACTTCTTGGACCAGGAAGTTAACAATCTGTTCATCATTGTCGAAAACTTGCCAATGCATGTCCCTATCCGGCACAGAGGGCCTATAAATCATCCTTACGGCCTTCGCCTTGTGCACCATGTCGTCAGCTGGAGAATATCTAGCCGCGATGGAGGCCAAGACATCGGCGTGCCTATTTTTCTCTCGTGGGATGGACTACAGATTGAGTGATTCGAACTGTTCAAGCAGGTCCCATACTCTGTTGCGGTAGGCTTTAAGATAGTGCTTCTTGGAGATGCACTTGTTGGTGACCTGATTGCATACCAATTCTGAATCTCCGAAAATCTTGAGATGTTTTATGCCTAACTTTTCTGCTTTTTTCAATCCTAGGCATAGAGCTTCATACTCGCTGCATTGTTGGTGCAGCTCCAAGCCAATCAGTAGCAATATTCCTTCTGCTCTCCGGACGGTGATACTAAAAGTATCCCTGCCTCGGATCCGTTTTTGCATCGGGATCCGTCAAAGAATAATTGCCATAATTCTTCTTGGGCAGGTATCTTATCTTTTGGCTTTATGTGTTTCTCTGGCTCTGTGATGGTGTAACATCCTATTTTTGTCTCTATCATGGCATTGAAATCTGTCAATGAAAATTCATCTTCAGAATTTAGTCGTGCCAGGGATTCCTCTACTAAGTCCACTTGTTCTACTCCTTTTGCTATCGCATGGACGGGATCATTGCATTCTTCTTCGGTCATCTTATGTATGAGAAACGTAGAAGGTTTCTCGTTGTAAATTTTGACTTTCCTTCCCTTGAATGGGACCTCTAAATGCGAATAGTCCATGGACAGGTATCCCCCCAGCTTTGCTGTGAATTCCCTTGAAAGGCACATGCTAAAATAGGGCTCTAGATCTACGACTACCACCTCCTGTATTACCACAATTTGGGGTACCTTGTGCAGCCGAATAGGTATATCCTTGATTACACCGACCGTTTTCATAGGAGTACCGTCTAGTTGGAGCACCCCGTGGCTACTTCACGTGTACTCCATTCCTATTTCCTCGCAGATCGCCTTAGGCATGACTGTCGTTGCTGCCCCTGAATCAATCATACAATTGTGGACGATGTGCCCTTCCATTTGTAAGGACAGGTAGAATGGAGGAGGCCTGTTCTTTCCCGTTATGGACATGGACAAGGTTTGCACTATGGCGGGCGATGCTGACTTCGCAGCTTTTGCGGACTTCAAGGACTCCTGCAACAGGTCCACTTGTCCTGGCAGCTGCAAATCGTCATATAGGCTAATCTTGGCAGGGGTCCTTTTTAATTCATCCACGATGTTATACCCTATGAGGGCATGCGCTTCGGGATCCCTTTTGGCTTCGTACTTTGTGCGATATTGCTCCGTGGCTTCCCCACTATTCCTGACTCTATATCTTGTTTGCATGAAGGCACAAATTTTTTAGTATCGGTCTCAACGATTTTGAGATTTCCAGGTTGAATAGAGTCGCCAGATGCTAGAGTCTTTTTGGTAATGAGATGAGCATCTGCTATCACTACCACTCACAAGGTGAGACTGACCGGGTCCCATCGGGCGTGCCAGAAACTGTTGGTCACAAATCTGCCACAGGAAAGGATTTTGTACGTATACGTGCCCTAGACCTGGACCAACATTGAAAGGGCGGAGGGAAGAGATGCCCTCCGTGCCAATCTCCGGAGAAAGGCCGGCTCTTGAACTAAACTACTTGGTGTTTTTAAGACAAGAGTGCGGGAAAGAAATAAAAGGGGATAGGGTAAGAAGCGAGAACAATTTTGGTGGGAAAGAACCAGCAACACGATTATCAACAAATATCTTGAAACAACAGCAATAAATATAAAGAACAAAACTAAAATAAACACTGCGCTATCTTCCCTATGTATCCTCTGGAAGAGTTCCAGGGTTCAAGTATCTTCCTGTGCCTAAATTCAGAATTTAGAATTACAGCAATTAGGAAACACAAGAACTTGACAGAAACCACTATCCACAGGCAACATAAAAAGAATTTAACTCAATATTAAATCTCTTACGTAACCCTCTGAATGATTCCAAGGTTCAATCCCTCATTACACACCTAAATCCAGAACGCAGAATTACAGTATGCAAATGAAGAAAGAGAATAACAGAAATCGACACAGAAAGTAGCATTTGTGGGAGAAATGGAGCTCAAAGTCTTCAATATCTATTGCAGAAATCAAGATACAACAATTCTCTAGCAAAAGTTCCCCCCTTTTTTCATTACAATTCATGGGTTTTTATAGAAGACCCGACCCTCTGAGCCATCAATGCACAAAATCCAGAAGTACGCTCTTGAAAATCTGAGAAATCTGCCTTCGCTCCTCCTGTGACCGAGCTCTCACATCTGTTTCTATATTTAGCAGTTACGATCGCATTAGCCTGGGAAATCTGCATTAATGGGCCGTCTGACATGTCATGAATCTTCGGGTGCGGTGCTTGAGTGGCTACCAAGTCCGTCGGGTTCTCCTCCTACGACATATTTTTTTTTCCATTGCCAAAAATGAGTCCTGGGTCTTTCAGGCAAGTAAAAATGCATTTATGAAATACTTGATTGTCTCGAAAAGATACTCGGCCTTGGTGTGTGTGCCCTGGAGAGCTTTGCCAAATTCCAGTTCGGGGAGCTACTTCGGGATGGATGTGAGCCGAATCGGGATTGACCTCTCTGCATGGGTGCTTCGCACGAGGACACCTTCAAAAACAGCTTCGCAAGGACTTAGTGCCGAAGCAGATCTACTTCTTCAAAACACAGCTCCCAATCTCTCATCGCTTCGCCGGGAAAATTGCTTCGCAAATAGATGCCTCGCTGATGGACTAGAAGAATGCTTCGCTGCGAAGCTTTTTCAAAATGGCCGTTCGGGGGTTTTTCGGCCGAAGTAGAATTTTGCCTTAGGATATTTCTCTGACTTCTCCAAGGCAGCTAGGCTCCTCGTGAGAGGGCTTCGCACGACAATTGGCCGAAGCGGGTGCTTCGCAGCATTTCTAGGCGAAGCAAGATCTTGCTGAAAAAACAGTTCGCGAAGGAAAGTGGCCGAAGCGGGTGCTTCGCTGAGATTTCGGCAAAGCAGTTTTCATACTTGTAATTTTCTCCTTCGCTGCTCTACTGCTTCGCAAAACGGGGCCCGAAGCTAGTCTCATAGAAGCTTCGCTTGCGAAGCTCTTTTCATGCCTTAGAAAATTTTGGGCATGTATTTCATTTTCCTGTTTTTTCCTTGCGAAGCTACGGGCGAAGCTTCTATACATGTAGTTTATTTACAAAAAGGGGGCAAAAATGATAGCCAAAATTGCTAGAGTGTTGTTTACAACAAAAAGAAAGAAAACAAACCAAGAAATCATCACAGAATTTTGGATTTTACCACCCCTCCAAGCAATGTGACAATATCGTCAACAGTTCCATCATCCACCATATTTTCTGGCAGATCTGGCTAGAACGTAACAGGCGAGTTTTCAGCAAAGAACCCAGAACCCAGGATGCAGTGGCTGTTAAAGCCTTGGCCTTTGCCACGGAAAACAACAGTCTCATCCCCTGCCAGTTCTTGCCTTCGCCTGGGATTGAAGAGCAACTCTGTTCTTCCCTTAAGATCCCTCAAGATTGCTGTAAAACCAAGAACCCCCTGAAGGATAGAGCCCTGGTCAAGTGGAATCCCCCCCTCAAGGCTGGCTAAAGGCCAACTTCGATGGAGCATCCAAAGGGAACCTAGGCAAAGCCGGGGTAGGTGGAGTCATCAGAGATCATAAAGGCAGCATCATCAAGGCCTTTGCTGAAAACTTGGGCACCCAAACCAACAATTTTGCCGAGGCTAGAGCGGTTTGGAGGTGCATGGATTTATGCAAAAACCTGGCGAGCCATGTTATCTTCGAAGGGGACTCTGAAATCATAGTGAACTTCATTCAAAACTGCAGTAAGGGAGCAAAAAATATCCAAAATATCATCCTGGATTGCCAACGATGGATCCGCGATAGGGAGAGAAACCAGATCAAGCACATCTATAGAGAAGCCAACCAAGTGGCTGACATCCTCACCAACAGAGCTATCAGAGGAAGCTCCCTCATCATTTGGGAAAGCAATTTTCCCACCGAAGTTATCGAAAAGGTTAACCATGATATGGGCAAAATACCCACCGGTTAGCTCCGTCCTGTCCTGGAGGCTCTCCTTCCCAGCGGTGACAAGTCCCAGGAGACTGGGAAATGATGGCGGCAGTTCTAGTGGTTTTAGAGGGGGGTTTCCTTTCTTTTTCTATGTTGCTCGGTTACATATGTTTCTGGTTTTGGGATGCCCGGGTTAGAGGGTTTGTTTCTTTTTGGATTGCTGCCAGCCTCGTGGCTTGGCCTGTTCGTGTTTGTATTGTTTGCAACTTTTGTGCAGTTATTCCATATGTAAATAGGGTTGGGTCCCTTCAACCTGTAAAGTAAATAAAATTTACTTTTACCTACCAAAAAAAAATGAATATTCCATCCAAAACATGACCACAAAGGAATCCTGAAAAAATGTAGAACTTCATTCATCAGAATCATGAAGGTGGCTGGTGTATTATAGAATTGAAAAGGGATATACCAGCCATTCATACAAAACTTGTTTAGTATTGAATGTGGTTTTCTACACCTTTTCTCCTTTATTTGCACTCCGTATTATCTGAACATCAACTCCAACTTTTTGAAGTATTTGCACATTGCAATTGATCAAATGACCATCAATTGGAGGTGGATGATTACTATTTTTGATGGTAATCTTGCTTGGAGCCCTGGAGTTATTAACACACGTTCTACAAGTGTCATCTTTCTTGGATTCTGACACTATAGTTGATCCACAAGATGATATGCTATGTACCATGTTATGTGCTTGTTCAAGTGTCAAATGTATTGCATATGGTTGGAATGTGAAGGATACATGCCTTGATCTTTGTTTACTGTGTGCTCTGTCCTTGTGTGTATCCTTAAGTTGTTCTTTCCAATGTGGGTTCTTGCTTTATGTAATATGGAACTATATTATAGTGTTGTATTGCATATTTGTTTGCATGACTAGAGTACTCCCACATGCTACATTTTGATGCCCTTGCTTGTATGGACTTGGGTACAGTGTTCTTAGGACAAGGAAAGTCAAGTTTTGCCTTCTCCAAGGAAGTTGTTGGAGGAAAGAGAGGATGTGTAGATGTCTTTGCTTTCCGATTCGGAGGGATGATGGGAGCAAGAAACTAAGACTGGTGTAGACTTCTTTGTTGACCTCAATGAATGTCTAAGCAAACATAATTGAGGACAAACAAGACTTTATTTGACAAGAAAGGTCGGTCCTCTTGGATGTAGATTAATTCATCATGCCAAATAGAATTGTGAGAGCAGGTTGCCAAGATTCTTTAAGGCATCAAGAATGGCACTAATAGCACATCTATCAGTGCATGGGATAAGAGTTTGACATGAGAACAATTGTAAGGAGGTGCATTTAGCAGTGCATATGACTAAAGTCAAATCATGCAAGCTTCAAAAGGAAGCAGTTATAGGGTGGTGCATTTGGTGGTGCACAAGACTAGAGTTTGACATGGGAGCAATTGTTTTTTGTTGTTTTTGACAATGCACGGCATGGGAGTATGATGCAAGACCCACAATTGTAGGTGTTTCAGTTTGGGAGACATCAGGCAAGCCTCACAAAATTGGGAAGAAAGACAGAGGAAGAAGCAAAGGATGGAAGTAAAGATGTTGCCAAAAGAATCCAATGCAACTGAAAGTGAAGTTTCACTTCAATAAGCTATTTTTTTGAAGGAAAGAGGTGCAAGGTTTATAATGAAAAATCCTCCCCTTGAAATAGTATGACAAAACCAAAAGAGGAGGCATGTTGGAGAAGAGCTTGAGAGTTGGATCTTGCATGGATTGTAAGTTTGAATGATAGTGGAGAAGAGAATAGTGCTATTTGTTGGTTAAGGATGGATGCACAACCATGAGATGATGGTCTAACCCATAGTGTTGAGAAAATCGGAATCGGCATGGAAAAGAATCGGGAAAAATCAAGATTAGGAAAAAAATCAGGAGGAGAATCGGCAAAAAATCGGCATTTTTTCATTGAAAAAACCGAAGAAAATGCAAATTTTCATTGAAAAAAAGCTCTTTTATGCATATCAGAAAATTTCGGGAAAAAATCGGCTAGCCTATGAATCGGGAAAAATCGGGATTTTTTGCATATTTTCTCAGCTATGGTCTAACCAATAGAATAATAATTGAAGTTAACTAAAAAAATCTGGGTCTGTTGTTAAGGAATATTTCAGGGCCTATGACGTCATAATGAACAAAAAGGAAAATTGAAGTGATCAAAATAATTAAATTTAACCATTTGGTGTGTCCTCTTGAGAGGTCAATGGCATTTGTAAATTGAGGTGTTTACAGACTTGCAATGTTGCAGTTCATGAATTGTTGCAGTTGGGTGGACCACTCCTTGGACTGTCCTCTCAGTGGAAAGTACCACTAACCCATACCTAAATGGAGTTGTTAGGCTTGCCTACTAGTGTGTCAGTGCTCATGAAATACTGCCAAGGAGAGTGAATGTTTTATGAACATCTCATATTTTTTGACAAGGCATGACAAAGTCCAAGACAAGTTGTTGAATGACACCACACCATGAGGGATTGTAAGTTTGTAACTGACCAATGATGCAATCTGAATGAGTGTCCTAAAACAACACGGATGACAAGGTTTAATGACAGGATAGGGAGTTGCTGTTGTTAGGAGGTGCTTAAGAGTGGCTCCAAGCAATAAGCTAGGCAATGAGGGTCACATGGTGGTTAGGATCAATCATTTTTAGATATGATATAGTGGTCATCTAGACTATAGACTTAGGCACAATAATAAAGTCACATTTTGACTTGGTTTAATTTATGCTTAATGTTATATTAGTAACTTAAAGTACAGTTGTTAATGTTTATGCCATTCGTTTCCTATAAATAGGTGGTTGCTCTCTTCAAATTATAATTGTATTCAATGAAGTATTTTCTTTCTTGGTAGTTCTCTCTTGTTTTCTTGGTTTCTTTGTATATTTCGGAGCATGGCATTAGAGCAATGATGAGATGAAGTCGAAGTGGGTGAAGGCCTAAGGACTGCCCAGATCAGTGACAGACCGAGGAACTGCTTTTTGATACGCACTGAGAAATTAAAAGGGTTTTAGAGCAAAGAAGGATAAAAATCAGACCATACGATTTTGCAGTGAGAGCCACATTGCCCAGTTTCTGAAAAATTGGTCTGTCTCAAGTTTCAACAACAAATCGACAGATCAGGTGTTTTTCACTAGATCTATAGCAGATCTAGCTTTTTTCAGTAGATTTATAACAGATCTCAGCATTTTTAGCAGACCTATAGCAGATCTCATTATTTTTCAAAATATCTATAGCAGGTCTCAACATTTTCAGCAGATCTAAGCATTCTTCAGCAGATCCAACAGTTTTGGGCATATATTTCTCTGCCCCTTGGTCCTGCTTATGTGGAACTCCTCACCCCTCTTAACATTGAGTCGAGGCATGTGTGTGGGGGGTAGTTGGCCCTCTTGCTTTCTAACTGGTTCATGTGATGCTGTTCCCATACAAGCTGTTTATTTCCAGTGGCATATTCCTATGTTGGAATTTCGTTCCACTTTAATACCTGTTCTGTTTTCCTTCCCATATTTGCAATTTAAGTGGAGGAATGAACAAATCTGTACTTGTGAATATCAATTTCAGCAATTCTTTTAAAATTGGTTATATGGGATTGAAACAGGTTCCACCTGTATTACATCATGACCACTGAGCTAATGCCATTTGATCAATTTCAGCATTTTTATTAGCAAATAGTTTTTAGAAAATTGCTAGTTTGTCTCATATAATGTTGGAGGGAAGCCAAAATTTCTCCCAGAAGAACTATAATACCTAGAAACAAAAGATGCTTAGATCAGCTTGTTTTGGGCAAGAGATCTAGTCTGCAATAGCTGGAAAAGTTGATGAGCAGAATAGAGAAGCTATAGTACTAATCAATCTATCCATGACCAATGAAATGCTACCAGAAGTGCAGTATGGTACATATGCAGTAGGCATTTGGAAGCAATTGAAAGATCTATATGAAACTTATGATAAAGGTAGAGCTTTCTTTCTTAAGAATTTGTTGTCTTCAATAAAAATGGATTAAAGTGAGTCTTTAAAAGATCATTTGGTAAAGATCAAGGATATTAGAGAACAGGTGAGTGCCATTAGGGAGACGATGGAAGAAGAAGACGTGGTGGTGATGACCCTAAAGAGTTTACCTCTAGCATATGAACATTTTATTAAAACCCTTAATATTACTTCAAACGACATGGATTTGAAGTTTGACGAATTGAGCATAAAATTCTTGCAACAAGACAGGTGGAAGAAGCAGTGGAAATGAGGGTTTAAATATGGCTTTGGCAGCAAACTACAAAGGCATGGTAAGTTTGTTATGAAGTCGGAAGAATGAAGGTAGGAACAGAAAAGGCAGCAGTAAGACAAATGACTCAGGTAACCAAAGGACCTTTAAATGTCATTATTGTAGAAAGCTAGGCCATAAGAAGAAGTTTTGCATGAAATGGTTATGGGATGAGAAAAATAATCAATGACCTACAAAGCAGGCCAATGGTGCTGAACATAAGAAAGAGGGGGATCTCTTTGCATGTATGGCTAGGGATAAAGCAGATAATGTGAAAACATTTATTTGGTACATAGATTCTAGAGCATTTTGTCATTTTACCAATAGCAAAGAGTGGTTTATTAATTATGTGGCTAACGTATCACCTAATGATACTGGGGTTTTGGTGTTGGGGAGGATTACAGAGTGTAAGGAAATGTGCAGATAATCTTATCAGAAAAGGCTGTCCTTTCTTTATGTCTACCATGTTCCATGAATAGAGAAGAATCTACTTTTTGTAAATGAGATCACGAAGCATAGCCCCTACTTAGATGTGATTATCACAAATGCTATATTGTTGACAAGGGCAGTGAGGAGACTATTGCTCTTGGTATTGAGGAACATGGGATTTTTAGATTGATTGATACAGGGGAGGCGAAAGAGCATTCTTTGATGGACAAGAGTGGTCAACATTGCAATTCACTTTGGCATCAAAGTTATGAGCATCTAAATTTGAAATATCTCTTTTATTTGGAAAATGAAAGTTTAGTTGATGGCCTTCCAACAATTCAGAATCAGCAAGGTGTTTGTGAGGCATGTCAAGTCAGGAAGTGACACAGGAAGCCATTTGATGAAGGACAAGCTTGGAGAGTTAAGGAGGTATTGAAGTTGATCCATGCTAACATTTGTGGGCCTATGAAGATGACATCAGTCTTCTGTGTTGGGTAGTTTTTGTTATTTGAAGATGACTTCACAAGGAAGATGTGGGTGTATTTTCTAGAATCAAAATTAGATGCTTTTGAGGAGTTCAAGAAATTCAAGGCTATGGTAGAAAAACAATTTGAGAAAAGCATTAAAATTCTTAGATTAGATAATGGAGGAGAATTTTGCTTTAAGGATTCTCTTGATTTCTATACTCAAGAAGGCATCCGAAGGCAATACCCTACACCCTACATGCATGACAACATGGAGTGGTAGAGAGATGGAATTGTACCATTGTTGAGATGGTGAGGTGTATGTTTTTTTATTTATTTTTCTTTGAATTGGTTATATTTGGATTGAAACAGGCCCCACCTGTATTACACAACGATCACGTAGTTGTATTAGAATAGCATTTTGGGAATTAAGCGTATATTGCTTGGCAAGGTTTGAACTTGGGTCCTCTTTAAAAGTCGAGTTATTTAGTGGTAGACCAGAAGAGTCTAGGAGAAGCATGGTTTGGACAAAAACCCATGGCAAGTCATTTCAAAGATTTTGATCCAGTTGTACATGAATGCAAGAAATGATTCTCACAGGCTATAGCGACAATCATAAATCATATTGGTTGGTTGATGTTGAAACTAACAAAGTATGCTTTAGCAGGTATGTAGTAGTTGGTGAAAGTGAAGAGTTGTTCCAAGCAACAACAAAACAAAAATTAGATTTGAAAGTTGCTGGAAGTAAAGATATATTGGCTTAAAAATCAGGTATGTTGCATGGGACACATTGACCTGAAGGGAAGGATAGTTTTGAGAAGGATGGTTCTCATTAAATGAGAAGGATGGTTATCATTAAATTGCCAGCCAAAAAGCTGCTGCAAATGCCTCAAATCAGCAAGATAAAGCACTGATGTGGAGGAGGGGAAGCCATAGAAAAGACCAAGATGGTATTACAATACCTATGGTGATGTTCAGTTGGATGAGCTCCCTGATATGAGCGTGAAAGGAAGACTGAAAAGAAGAGATCTGGTACAATGAACTCAGCTTTGATGGCTAACCTTCAACGCTTATTTGAGCCTGAGGTATATGAAGAAGCCAAAGGGAAACCAGAATGGGATAGTTCTAGAAAAGCCAAACATAAGACCTTGATGAAAAATCAGACTTGGGCTCTCATAGAGCTACCTCCCAGAAAGAAACCTGTTGGTAGCAAATGGGTCTATAAAGTCATTTAGAAAGAAGGTGAGATGCTTGACGAGCACAAAGCAAGGCTGGTTGCAAAGGTCTTTGCTCAGAATGAAGGGATTGATTACAACAAAAATGGAAACAATCAGCTTGTTCTAACCATAGCAGCCTTGTTTGGTTGTAAACTATACCAAATGGATGTGAAAAGTGCCTTTCTCAATGGATATTTAAAGGAAGAAGTCTACATGCAGCAACTGCAGGAATTTGAGGTTTGAGGAAAGGAACATCTGGTTTGCAAATTGAATAAAACTCTTAATGGTTTGAAACAGGCCCTAGGGCTTGGCACATAAAAATTGATAAATGTCTGGTTGAAAAGGGTTTCAAAAGAAGTCCTTCGAATCCCAACTGATACGTTAAAAGCGTGATTGGTGATGTAGTGATTCTGGTGATATATGTTGATGACATCGTCATTACAGGAGCAAGGTTGTAGCAATTGCAACGATAAAATCAGATCTATGTTCAGCTTTTGGCGTGACAGATTTAGGCATCCTGCATTACTGCTTAGGTGTAGAAGTCTGACAAACAGATAAACATATTTTTGTTTGACAAATGAAACATGCCAAAAGTTTGTTAGACAGGTTCAAGAGGGCAGATTGCAAAATCTCATCTATACCTATGGAGAACGGGCTGAAACTTTCAGCCAAGACTAATTCAAGGGCAGGTAATGAATCAGTTTACAGGCAACTAATGGGAAGCTTGATCTAACTCACCACCATTAGGCTTGACTTGAGCTACACTTTAATCTGACAAATGCAAAAGCAAAACACTGGGCAACAGCAAAGAGCGTGCTACGATATGTGAAAGGAACATCAGATTTTGGCATTCTGTATGGGAGAAGCAAGGAATTTAGGTTATGTGGCTATTTAGTCTTTAGATTGGGTAGGATCTGTGGATGACAGGAAGTCCACAACAGGTTACGTGTCAGCCTTGGGATAGGGGCAATTTCTTGGATTAGCAAGGAACAACATGTTGTTTCTCTTTCATCTACAGAAGCAGAGTACAAAACAATAGTCAAAGCAGCATGTGAAGTAGGTTGGTTCGAAAGAATGCTTGACATTTGCAAGATTCATTAGAATGAGTCAACCCTACTTTTTTTTTTCAACCAGGTGTTATCAAGCTGGCAATGAACTTTGTCTTAAACAAGCAAACGAAATATGTTGACATTCATTGTCACTTCATTCAGCAACTTGTAGAAGATGGAGCAGTTGAACTGCAATACTGTTCCATCCAAGACTAGATGACACACATTCTCATCGAGTCTCTTGGTGCAGATAAATTTGTAAAATTTATATAAACTGATGTATTTCCTAGAATGACCAGTAGGGGAGGATGTTAGATATGATAATGGTCATCTAGACTATAGATCGACTTAGTTTAATTTATGCTTAGTGTTGTTTTAATGACTTAAAATACATGTCTTTACATCATTCATTTCCTATTAAGATCTGATTGTTCTCTTCATATTATAATTTTATTCAAGGAAGTATTATCCTCTTGTTTGTTCTCTCTTGTATTCTTGTTTTCCTTGTATGTTTGGTTTTCATAACAATTATAAGTGAGTATACATTGATGATGTTTTTTGCCAATCTCAATTGCATGTTATATGGCCTTTGGTTTGCATGTATTATACCACAATTTCTTCTTAACTTTAATTTTCACCTTTTGCTTCCATAAAAGTTTGCATCATATTCTTGCTTAATGCGTTCACTTGATGGAGGATTTGATTTTTCTTCTTCAGTGTAAATTTCTACATTGAGTAGTATAACACAAGTGCAAAATCATGGCATGTCATTCAAGATCCCCCCACATGAAAGATTTATACGAGTATGAAAGAAATGATATGTAGACAAAATGAGAAAAAGAAGAAAAAGAATGTGACAGTCATCAAAGATATTCATGAGCATAAATACTAGGATATGACTTTGCTAGTACATACAAGGGAGTTGCCACTAGTGGAATGTTTCGCAACTCTTGACAAGGCAACAGATAGAACCAAAACTAGAACTAGGTTGACAATGGTGGTAAAATCTTGTATGATGTGAATGAAAGGCATAGTCTAATGCAGCAAGTGCAATGAATGGGACCATATCACACAAATTGCCTAATCGATGCACTCCAAAATGGCCTACAATAGCACTTGCACATATTGACACCTATTCGTGCTTGATTTATGGCATCCTGACTGACAGCTGGTTGGAGAGATGTTATATCTTAGTTTAGTTTTACATGTATAAATATCAGCTATGGAAGTGGATGGCTCAATAAGCCTCACAACCTGGGAATATTGGCACACAATTTGTATATTTTCAACAAAAATAATATGAGGAAATAAACTATTCAAATCTCACATAGCAGAGTATTATTAGATAAGACAAGATACTTCTATTAATGTCCACAGATGGCCAAAATAGATAAGACAAGATAATTCTATTAATGTCCACAGATGGTCAAAGCAGACCAATGGTACTCATTGAAAAGAGCTGTTATAATGCATTGTAGTAACCAAAATTTACTACGAAAATAGATTTTGTATAATTTCAACAAAAATAATATGAGGAAATAAACTAGTCAAAATCTCACATAGCAGAATATTATTAGATAAGACAAGATAATTCTATTAATGTCCATAGATGGCCAAAGCAGACTAATGGTACTCATTGAAAAGAGCTGTTACAATGCATTGTAGTAATCAAAATGTACTACGAAAATAAGCTAGAGTAAGGAATCTAGTGTAAACTACACTAAAGTGGAACAACTATATGGCATAAAATTATAGCCTCGAGGGTTACCTAAAATGGATAAACCCTAACATGCTAAAAGTAATGATGAAGAGAGAGTTAGAATTCAAGGTACAACAAAGATAGAAAGGAGCTCCAGTGGATCCAAGCGCCAACATTTATCTGTAGTGGGATGTAAAGTAGAAGCACAATCGCTGTCATCATCATCCATCCCAAAAGGGCCAATATAGGATCTAACGATGCTCCTAAGAGAATGACTAGGACTAAGAGGGCCTGGTTGGATAATTTTGGAAGGACATGGAGTTTGACCCCTAATGACTCTTCTAGCATCCATGGTTGTCGAACCAATAGAAAAGGAGAAGAAACTGGTAAGTTGCATCTCTCTACAACTCCTTCGTATGTGAGGGGTGGCTGAAACCCAATGCTAGAAAATTGCAGTCCTTTCCTGCGCAAGCAAGAAGAAAGAGTTGATACCCTAGTAGCCACTCTTGTATGCAAACTAGGGCGCACAAATCTGCCATTAACATTCTTAAAAGTTGTAGCTTCAAATATTGCTTATTAGTCTCGACTACAGAGATGGAGTGCAAGAATGAGGTGATTAGTCGAGTATTATTTGGTCTCCCTTGTAACAATCGATGCTAAAGAATGATAGCTTCCCTAAGGTATAAAGCCAAGAATCTTTGGATAGGATGACTAAAATAAGTGGCAAGCGATCCGCTTGAGTTTCTATACAAGCATTAGTACCTCCCTCGAATCTCATAATAAACAAGACACCTTACGATGAAATGTTCTTCAATCTTTGCCTCCCAAATAGGGCAAAGATGACGTACCCTACCCTCTTGAGGAATAAGGTGGTCCATTTGCACTCACAACTAATGTGATCATACTCTGAGCTGATTAGAGGCAATCCTTACCATTGCATACAACAATGTACCCACAGCCTTAGCATATGGAATTTTCTTCATCCTCTCCTTTTCTTTAGTTGTAGCTGGACACATTTTTGCAAACAATTTAACTCTAGGCTGCATAGGAGTTTTGGCAGGTTTACAATCCTGCATTCCAAATTCCTTCAAAATATGGTTGATATAATCCTTTTGGGAAAGCCATTATTGTCTGTTCTTGCGATCTATGACAATATCAATGCCCAAGCAATGGCGTGCTTGACCCAAGTCCTTCATATCGAAGTTCTTTGACAACAACTCAGTTTTTGTAATCAATTGTTTATTATTTCCAATCAGGAAGATGTCATCTACATACAAAACCAGAATTATGAAACTTTTACTTTCTGTTTTGTAATACACACATGAATTTGCAGGGTTACCTGAAAATCCATTTTGCAACATGTAATTCTCAAACTTGTGGTACCATTCTCTAGGAGACTACTTCAATCCATAGAGGGATTTCTTCAACCTGCAGACAACACCTGCACCTCTTGCTTCAAAACCTTCAGGCTGTTGCATGTATATTTCCTCCTTCAAATCTCCATGCAAGAATGTTGTCTTTACATCCATTTGTTCAACCTCTAAATCAAAAGCAACAACATATGCAAGCAGAAGTCTAATAGAAGATAGCTTCACAGTGGGAGCATAAGTTTTATGAAAATCTATACCTGATTTGAGAGAAATCTTTTGCAACCAACATGGCCTTATATCTTTCCACAGACCCATCAGGCCTTAACTTCCTTCTGAACACCCATTTTCTGCCTACTATCTTTCTTCCAGAAGGTTGCTGAACTAAATCCCATCCATGGTTCTTCTTCATTGAATCTATTTCTTCCTGCATGACCTTCTTCCAATGCTCTTTGTTTGGACTATTCATGGCATCTTCAAACGTGAGAGGATCATCACAAGTAGCTGTATCCACATAAATAATCTTGAAGCCTATTTGGAAGATGTCTCTCTCTTCTAGTTCTTCTAGGTTGCTCCATTGATTCTTGGACCTCTTCTCTGCAAGGTGGAGAATCAGGCTGCATAATTTGTTTATCCTCTTGATGCATCTCTTCAGGCACATAAGGCAGATCTTCACCAGGTCTTTGTCGGCTGGAAACTGTTGGCATTTTTGCCACATTAGATTTTGACAAAATTTTGCCTAAGTGTGAAAGGCGAAACCCATGCAAAAGTGTTGGCATTTTTGCAGGCCCTAAAAGAGGATGATAAAGTGGATGAAATGATCTTTAAATATTTCATTATTGTAGATCTTCTCTTAAGCTTTCCAACGGTATATTATAATAGGCGATTGGGTCAGCGGATCAAAAGTTATGGCCTCGAGAAGTAGAACCAGCGAAAGTCATTTTCGGGCCCAGAATGGAGCGAAAATCAATTTCGGGCACTTTTTTGCTGAACTTCCATTTTCGGGAAAACTTCCAGCAAATTTTTTTTTCGCGTGAGAATCGTTTTCAGTGAAAATCGTTTTCGTGAAAATCGTTTCCACTAAAATCGTTTTCACGAAAATAATTTCCGCGAAAATCGTTTTCAGGCGAATTTTCTAGCTGGCATGGGCGAAAACACTTGTCATTCCCTAGGTTGCAAGTTGGCTCCCACCTCTTCAGCTTGGCCACGAAATTGGAGCAAGTCAAGGTCAAAGACAACGTTAGCAAATAGTTTCGCGCCCAGAAAACAACAAAATTGACTAAGGCACAAGCCCAGGCGTTTTCACCCCTAGGAGACAGCGCAGTCTAGCTTCGGACCCTGCCAAGAAGGAAAACACATTTTGGGCGAGAAGAAACTAAGGCAAAAGTCAACCAGGTCAAACTATGTTTCGCTCACTGCCTGGAGCGAAAATCCATTTCGGACTCAGCTTGAGCGAAAGCCCTTATCGCGCCCTACCAAGAGCGAAAGTCCATTTCAGACTTAGTAGCATTCATCCAGTTTTCCTTCGAAACCTCCTCCAAAGCATTTTCAAGCACTAAGGCTGCCCTCCGGAAGGTGCATTTCCAAAGACAAGGGACGGTAGGTGTAAATTTAAGGAGCCTTCATGGCGCACGGGTTTTGGTCTCCCACCTATCCCATCAAGACGACGTTGTCAGGTCCAAGGAAGCCTCTGGAGACGGACTTCACCAACTGCAGTAATGAGACGAGCAGTTTCAACGATAAATCCTGTCCAAAGCCATACCTCATAACTGCTGATGTGAGTTCCCAACGATAATCTCAAGGTGAACCACGTGCCATAAATGTGCTGATGCCTGATAAGGGTCAAATCTCAACTGCCCCAACGGTTTTAGGGTTTGACATTAATATTCCAGAGGCGAAATCCTCTATAAAAACTAGCTCAATGCAATGTAAAAAGGGGGGAACGTTCTGCTAGAGAACTGTTGTACTTAAGCTCTGCATCAATACTAAAGACTTTTGGCTCTGATTCTGGATTTCTTCTGTGTATGATGCCTTCTATTGCCATTTTTGTTAATTTCGTTTCTTTATGTGATTACTGTAATTCTGTAATCTAGATTTAAGTGTCTGGTAAAGAACGAAAGCTGGAATTATCCTGAAGGATACATATCAGAGAAGTTTTAGTGTTAGTTTCTGTTTCATCCTTGGTATTGATTGCTGCTGGTTTAAGTAGAGTTAAGTGATTGTGCTACCTGTTCTTCCCCTTTGGACTCCACTGGCCTGTGGCCATATTTTCGATCCCTTTCAGTTATTTTCATTCCTTAAAGCAATTTCCCAATTTCTTTCCAGTTCCTTAATCTGAAACCCCAGTTTAGTGTAGTAAGGGAGCCAACCCTCTCTAGAGATTGGCACGGAAGGCATTCCTTCCTTCCGGCCTTTCAAGTGTTGGTCGGGTCTAGGGAGCGTAAAAAAACCAAATCCTTTCCTATGGCAGATTCGTGACCAACATAAACATTATTTGAAATGTCAAAAGATATTGTTTCTTGAGGCTAATAGGGTTGAGCATGTGCTTCACTTGAAGGTTGACCTATCACAGTGTGTTCAGGCACACTAACCTTCTCTTTCAACTGCTGTTGTAATTCTTGTTGTTGAATATCTTGAGCTGTCTTAATTTCTTTGAAAATCACATCTCTGCTGAAAACACTTCCATCTGGAATCCACAATTTATATCCTTTTGTTCCAACAACTTCTCCATAACCAACAAGAATGCATTTCTTGGATTTTTCATCCAACTTTTTCCTCTTTTCAGCAGGAATGTGCATAAAGGCCTCACAACCAAAAACCCTCAGGTGAGAGATTGATGGTTTTCTCCCACTCCAGGCCTTTTCTAGTGTCTTGTCATTCAAAGCAGTGCACGGTGATAAATTAACCAAATAGTTGGCAGTTGAGATTGCTTCAGACCAAAACCCTTTACTGAGCTTTGCATCTGACAACAAGCTCCTCATCTTCTCCAACAGTGTTCTATTCATTCTCTCTGCTATTCCGTTCTGCTGAGGAGAATAAGGTGTGGTCTTCTGTCTAGAGATGCCTTTCTGCCTGCAAAACTCTTCTATTTCAGCAAAACAATTTTCTCCTCCATTGTCACTGTGCAATATCTTAAGTTGCCTTCCTGTCTGCCTTTCTACATTAACAACAAACCTTTTAAAATGATCAAGGATGTCACTCTTTTTCTTCAAAAATACAATTCGTCTGCTGTGATCATCAATAAAATTGGCAAAATGCAGTGCCCCACCAATAGATGGAGTGTCCATAGGACCACAAATGTCTGTATGAACAAGATCCAAAACAAATTTAGCTCAATGTGGGTGATAAGAGAAAGTTACCCCTTTTTGTTTACCCATCACATATGATTCACAAAAGTTGAGAGTGTTGGAGTTGATATCCTTGAGGCCATGCACCATGCCTTTGCTGACCAACTGCTTCAAGCTGATTTCTCCTAGATGGCCAAGTTTTTTGTGCCAAAGAAGACAATCTCCAACATCTACTTCATCATTTTTCTCAGCCGCATTAGCTTCTTTTACAAAGGAAATATTGCAGTGACTTTTCTCAGAAGGGTTGACATCCAGTTTGAACAAAGTGCCTTTCTTCTTTCCTTTTGCAAGCACCAGTGCACCTCTTATGAGCTTGCATCCTTCATTTGAGAAGGTAACAATTACTCCTTTTTCAGTTAGTTGTCCAACTGAGAGAAGATTTCTTCTCAGCTTAGGGACATATCTAACTTTTTGTAAGTACTTGACTTTTCCACCTGAATCCTTCACAGGAATTGTACCTTCTCCTTCTACATCACAAAAGGCATTATCACTCCTATAAACTTTTACACCATTTACTTCTTTATAATTGACAAACCACTTAAGGTGTGGTGTCATGTGGAAAGAAGCTCCTGAATTTGTAATCCAATCTTCATGACACCCTTCAATTGACAGACAGGAAGAAGCAAGGAACATGGAGGAGTTTTCATCTACAACTTTATCAACTATCTCTTCTTCTGTTACCTTTTCATTCTTCTTCTTGAACAAGGGACAATGAAACTTGATATGCCCCTTTTTGTGACAGTAATAGCATTCCACATTGCTGAAATTTTTCTTTCCTATGCTGGATGATCAACCTCTACCTCTAGACTTGCTTCTCCCATTGGATCTACCTTTTCCTCTCTCCTTTGATCATCCACATGCTAAATAGGCCTCTGGAGTGGATTGCTTCACTTGCAGATATCCTTCTTGTCTCCTCATTCAACAATTGGCTAACCACTGACTCCGTTTGTAACTTGTTAGAAGCAACACTTATGGCAGTAATAAGATTCTCCCATGAGTCTGACATGCTGTTTAACAATGCCAGACACTGATCTTCATCACTCCATTTATCACCAATGGAGTTTAACTGCTTCATTAGCATATTAAAATCATTCAAGTGGTTTGAGAACTTGCCTTTCTCCTTCATCTTGAGATTTGCTAGCTTCTTCCGCAACATTAACTTGGAAGCGTAGATGCTTTCCAACTTGTTCCACATATGTTGAGCAGATTGTGCTTTTGTCACATTTAGAATCACAAAGTCTGCTAAACTCAGTCTAATGAGGGACATTGTTTTTCTATCTAGATTTTTAAACTCCTCTTGTGCCATCCCAGTGGGATTTCCAGTGACTGCAACCCACAAGTCCCTTTCCACCAGCAAATCCTCCATTTTGATTTTCCACAATGTGAAGTTCAATCTGTTGAACTTCTCAATCTCTAGTTTGTTGCTCATTTTTTGCAAATCGCTCTTCTCCCACTCAAACTGTGAAACAATGCACTAGCCCTCAGGAGCGCTCCAAAATAAAGACAAAGCAACCAATGTTGTAGAGAGGGAGAGCACGATTCACTACTAAAGCATATACAACTACCTCTCTTCTACTATAGTGCTCTAATACCATGAAAAGAAAACAAAGCATATGCTTAATACAGACAGAGAACAAAAACTGCAAGCAAAAACATAAAAGGAGGACCAAATATTTATGGAAAAACATTCATTTATTCAAAATAAATTTGTATACAATGTTACATGCAAATATCCTTTTATAATCACAAAATGGGAGGGTTTCCTAATTTGCCCACCCAAATAATCTTTTGGAATCTTCTAGGTCTTACTAGTCTTCTGGAATCTTCCAGGTCTTACTAGACATTAATGTTGATGTGTACCAATATCTTTAATTTGACCAAAAACATAAAGTCACCAAAAAAGAGATGTCCATAAACTTTCTAGAAGATTCCATCATCAAACAGAAAAATCGTTCAGAACCTGCACATTGTAACACTAAGGTTGTGTGTCCAATGTCATTAGACATAATTAGGTTGAGTAATAATGCCATTCTCAATCCTAATGAAATATTTAGTGTAGAACGACAACTTAGGACCAAGAGGCTAAGATGGAGAGACTAAGTGATCTAAATGTATTGTCGATAAACATTATCTTTGATTGCTTGATTAATCACCCTCCTATCAGGAAGAAGGCAGGGAGGAGCATTTAGAGAGTATTTGAATGGGGGTAATCAATTTATGGAGATGCCAACTGACAAAAGAAGAGATATAACTTGAGAGTAAACAAAAGTGCTCGTAGAGGTAATCCATTTTGAGGAGCTAAGTGCCAAATATGGGCATCTCTCTTGGCTTGAGGTGCAGTCACTAATGGATCTAAGGTGATGAAGCTGAAAAGTAATTCTGAAAATGCTCTCTAGGCGAAGAGGATTAGTGCCAAACTCAACTTGAACAATACATTGGGGAATTGTCCTTTTATGTCAGATAAGTTTCCAAAGCAAAATATTCTAGACACTCTCAATGTAAGGTACAATGATCATGGTCATTGTTTTCCAGGGTTTATATTAGAATGTTTACATGTGTAAAATAGACAGAGTGTCAGTGTGGGCATTTGCATGTATGTGAGGATATTCATATACATCTGTCCAGATACAGGGTGTGTGAATTTGTTGCTAGATATGTTTGTGTGTCTGTTTATGGGATTTTCTCATGTTGCAGATGCATCAGTAATGAAAATTTGATCCAGTGACTCTTGTTTTCATTTTCTAGAAATTCTATCTTTGTGGGTTACACATATTTTAGACTAATTCAAACTTTATGGTCTACATTTGATTCACAGGGCAATCTGACTTTTTCTTGGTTTGTTTATTTGCTTTTTGCAGCTGAAATGTCAAAATGTTCTCCAGCTCCTTCAAGAAGACTCTCTAAATATGCACCTGTTATCCACGTGTTGAAGGTGCATACTAGATGTCTTTCTTTTATCAAAATTTTCTGACATCACTTGACTATTAATTTTTTTTTTTTTCACTAGAAAATCTTTTTATTGATTATGCTTGATAGCTTTTAAAACATTTTCTATTAAATATGCATATTACCCATCTTTCTTTTTGTCAATATTTTTCTTAGATCAGTTGAATATTAATTTGGTTTTCCACTGTAAAGTCTTTTGATTGAATATGCTTGATAGTTTCAAACACCATTGATTGTCTACAGGTTGAACCAACAAAAGTGAATCTCATAATTGGTTCTGGTGGAAGGACTGTGAGAAACATTATTGAAGAAACTGGAGTAGATTCTGTTGACGTAGAAGACAATGGCTTGGTAAGTTACAAAACAATTGTAGAGGTTAATAATATGAATTCAATAGTGGGTTGTTCGTCTATAATGTGAATTTGTGCAGGTAAAAATTGTTTCCAAGAACTTGGAGTGCTTGGAAACGGCAAAAGTCAAGATATTTGGCTTGATAATGGTTCCTACAGTAGGCGATGTTTACAGGTTACTCTCTCTTTCTAGCTTATTATAAATGAACAAAAAAACATGAAATTTTTTTCCGCAGCTTTGAAATTTTGAAAGTTTTCTTTTGGAGATAGGTTTGTCTTATGAACCTGTTTCTATTGTCAGCATAAGTTTGTTTTTGTAAGATCAATCCATGAGCGTTGAATCCCTGTGAACATTTGTTAGTTGTGAGTTTTTATGTTTTATAATAAGAACTGTACATGTGTAGTTTTCCTGGATATCAATAAGGCAGCTCAGTTTCATCACAGGACAATTAAACAATTGAAGAGAATACAACTAAAGCACATTATTGAGAGAACGGAGAGCTTATTTAGTATTTGGAGTTGAACAGATAAAATACCATGTTTATGGAAAGAATTTCACATTTTATTTTTAGAAACCAATTTTCCTGCTGCTACAGCGTATGCCAAACAAGCAAATAGAAAGGAAGAGATCATTTAGGTGAAGATGCTTAAGAACTGTAATGAAATGACAGAAAAGCATTTGTCTTAGCCCCCATTATAAAAAGTAGACAATGGTCATCAGCAAACCAGGCTTGGACCTTGTATTACAGGTTTCATTTGATGTTTAATTAACTTATACTCTTTTGGATTCAAGTTCACTAATTGATAACAGATACTAAATCCATCATAGCCATGCTACTTAATGATAATAAGACCATTTTACATGTTACCTAAAAGAACAATTTTTTTTTAAACTGGTTACATGGGATTGAAACAGGACCCACCCCTATTAAAATTGTGACCACATAGTGGTATTACAACAGATTGACAGTTATGCATGTATCACTTGGCAAGATTCAAACCTAGGTCTCCTCCTTGAAAGTAGAGGTATTTATTTGGTTTAGCTCCTACCATTTGATGTTACCTAGAAGAACAGTTATGGTTTCCATTTATTCCTATAAGAGAGACTAATGTGAGCACAATCGATGCAACAAAGGTCGTGTCTCATGAATCCAAAATATGCAAGCATTATTCAATGGAGAGATAGAAAAGATGCTAGATGATGGTATCATTTTTGCAAGTGATCGTCAGCAATTGAGTGTTGCCAATTGTGATCAACTTGAAGAAAGAAATTGCATAGATCAAGATTTGTGTGGCTCTCAGGAGCTTGAATGCAGTCACAAATAAGGATCTCTTTTCTTATTTAGTTTACCAGTTCAATATTGGAGAACATAGGCAGACAAGTGATATAGTCGTTCCTTGATGGATTTTTGAGTTACAATCAAATCGGTATTGTAGAGGAAGATAGGCTGAAGACAATATTCATCATTAAAAACATGATTCATGCATACAATCAAATGCCATTCAGGTTGAATAATGCGCTTGTGATGCTCCAGAGAATCATTCTTAACATTTTCGAGCATGTCTATGGGGAAAGTTAAGGTTTTTCTTAAAGATTGGTCTTTATACGAACGAAATGATGAACACTTGAAAGGGTTGGAGGAGTGCATGTAGTTGTGTATGAATGCTTGCCTTTTGCTAACCCTAAGAAATGGAAGTTGTCTATGCTCTACAAGAAGCTATTTGGGCATGTTGTTTGTTAGACTAGGTTAAAGAAAAACCTTGACAAGATTGGTTTGATGGGGCTGTTGGTTACGAATCTTCCATTAGGAAAGGATTTTAATCATTTGCGCCCTAGATTCGCCCAACAGATTGAAAGGCCGGAAGGAAGGGATGCCTTCCGTGCCAATCTCCGGAGAAGGCCGGCTCCTATACTAATCTATTTGGGGGTTTTTAGATGAGAGAACAGGAAAGAGATTGTAAATTGCAGAAAGAGATGTAAATAGCATGCGGTTGTGGTGGGAAAGAACAAGCAGCACGATTACTAGCAAATACACAAACCAACAGCAATCAAAACAAAGCATGTAACAGAAACTAATACTGTTATTCCTTCCTATGTATCCTTCGTTAAGTATTCCAGATTCAATTAATTGCCAATGCTCTAATCCAGAATTCAGAATTACAGCAATCAGAAAAATAAATGAACACGGAGCAGAAATACTTGCAGAAGGCAGCATAAAAGAAAGAGACAGATATCAGAGCCAAAGATGCTTAGTATTGGAAGCAAGTGTTTGATACAGCAGAGCTCTCTTAGCAATATGTTCTCCCCCGACCCCTTTACTTGTAATGTCCCCTTTCCTAACTAGCCACTAGGTACAGTATGGACTTGCCTATACAATGGTTCCCGTAGGCAATGTCGTGGGTTTGGGAGCCTCCAGGTGTTATGGAGTTACTGTTGGACGTTCAGTTTTCAGTGTGGACAGCTTTCAGGACCGTTTCCAGCAGGTTTCAGGGGGACTTACTATTTTTAGTAAGTCGATCAGAGGCAGAATCGGTGGAAACAGACAGTACGATTGAATACCTCGACGAAATGGGTATCCGTTTCCATAATTTGTTTGGGATTCCGGGGTTCAGGAGGCAGATATTTTAATGTGTAAAGTTAATTATATTAAATTAAATATTTAATATAGTTTAACTTTATAATATTTCATATGTGGGAGATATAAGGTTTATTAGTCACTTAAAAAACAAGTAGAAATATAAATGTGACTTATCAATTGTTAATATGGTCGGCCACGTTATAAGAATTAAAATTAAAATGTTTTATTTTAATGTTGCTTTGGAAAGAGGAAAAAAGAGGTCGACCCCTCTTGGAGAGTTATAAAAAGAGCAATGAAACTTCATTTTCAGCATCTTTGGCATCACCTATTTTCGGAGTTGTGAAGAGGGATTCTAGCAGTAGTAATTTGCAGGAGATATCTTGGCTTGTTGGTGACGAAATCCATCAGCAAGAACACCAGTGTCGGGAGTGAAAGATCTCCTCATATTGGTCAGTTGCACTCTCACTTCAGGGAGTGACTTTGAGCTTCAAAGAGAGGAATTTTGAAGGGTTTTTTGGGCACAAATTGAAGAGGGTTTTGGAGGTCTCAGCTGCACATTAACTTCAGACTTCTTTTCATGTCTTGGCTGAACCAAACAGGAGCATATTTCAGTTCATGGTGAATTATTTGTGTAAGGGTTTTGTAAGAGAAGGCCAAGAACTTCAAATTCTAGCCCAGCCGATCCATTTTGGAGCATGATAGAGGAAAAACATTGCAGATTTAGAGGGTTTTCAAGGCAGCCGTACCACCATCAGCACTCAGGCCGTACATATTAGAAATTGTGCCCTTCATCCGAGTGCCAAACACCTCATATAAGGGTTGTTTTTGGTTGGGTCTTCATCATTGGAAAAAAGGGTATCTTGAAAGTATAATAGCACTCTGGAGAAGCATGTCTTTGAAGATTTATGAGCAAATAATGAAGATTTCTGTATGCTGACATATTTTCCAAAATTAATCAGATCACTATATTCTGGGTATTTCTTTGAATCTTGCAAATTCCTTATTTGGGTTTGTGTAATTACATGAATAGTAGATTGTGTAAAAATTTTATGGCATTTGGAGTGATGGTGTGAAAGTTAGAGGTAGATTTCATTTCCAGCAGTGTGTTCTCCTTATATGCAAAAATACAAAAAATCAGAATATTGCACAAAATCTGAAAACCTTGAAAATTTCCAAAATAACAAAACAAGGCAAAAATTTTGTATCTCAGCTTGGGTGGGATATTACATTTACAATGAAAGTCTACTGCTATTTATAGCAGAAATTTCCCCCCTTTTTACAATAGTGCACAGAACCTGAAGATTGCAAAAAGCTGCAAAAGCTGCCGAGATTAGACCCCTGTAGGCCGTGAGTGTACCTGCAACAAGATTCACCTAAATCTGGTATGGCTCGGGACAGATCTGGTGAGTGAGAATTCAAGTCTGATTAATATGGTAGGTTTAGTACAGTTTGCCTCTGAGGACACCATCAATGTTCACCTACCCTGTACCTTTGCAGCACACCTTCTATCCCATCTTGACAGGCTCAAATCCTGAAGTTTGTACATGGTTTGCCTAAGTCTGAGGTTCCTGAAATGGAGGGGCTGACCAAAGTCGCATGATGAAAACAACGACCCCAAGAGTCGCTCCAGAATGGAGCGAACCCAGGACGCATTTTGCCTTAGAAAAGTTGCAACTTGGTCCTTCCTTATCTCGCAGTCGCTGAATGGGGGAAGAGACGACGACAATCGCTGGATGAAAGCAGCGACGACGGGAGTCGCTTGGAAAATGGGCGACCAACGTCAATTCTCCGCTTCATGCCTTAGAATGATTTTGCAATTTGTTTTCCTCCGTTGACCGAGGTCGCTTAAAAACTGCAGCGACGCCGGGAATCGCTCCAAAATGGAGCGACCGACGTCGATCCTTGAAAACCGCGCTTGATGAAGCTTGCTTGGCGATGACGGCGATCGCTGGCGGATTTGAGCGACGACGGGAGTCGCTCCAGAATGGAACGAACGATGTCGGTCGCCGCCTCAACACAGTCAAATTTTGAATTACCTTTTCTCCGCCGACGATGGTCGTTGAAAAACGGAGTGACCGCGGGCGTCGCTTGGGCAGGGGAGCGACCAACGTCAAGTTTGCCACTTAGAAACTTTTGCGACCTTCCTCGCCTGTTGACCGGGATCACTGAAAAAAGGAGCGACCGACGTCGGTCGCTGAAAAACGGAGCGACCAGCATCGACGCTCCAACACTTAGAAAATATTTTGATCTTCTCCCTCGCCGCGGTTCGCTCGAAACTGCAGCGACGACGGGCGTCGCTGAAAAATGTTGGCGACGACGGGGGTCGCTCCAAAATGGAGCGATCGCGGGAATTTTAACACTTAGACAAATTTCATCATTTTCTTCCCACTTAGCCTGTTGCTTGCTGATGTTGTCGGTCGCCGGATAGAGAAGGGAAGCTGGGGGGAATCGCTAGAAAAGGGGAGCGACTCCCAGCATCACTCCAAAATGGAGTGACCAAGGGAGTGCCCCCGGACTTGGAATATTTTATGCTTTTTCCAAACCTGCCAAATCTATTGAACACTTGGAAAACAAAGCTGGAAACTGGAAACATGAAAACTGCCTGAACAAAGATGAAAAGGAGGGAGGAAGGAAGAATCTGATCTGAACAGTTGCAGCAGTAATTTTCTAGATTTTTCAAAAATTTTACCCCTTTGCAAAATGTGGTAACAGGGGCATATGGGGGAACCATGCTATGTTAGCTCGCTTAAGTCTTTTTTTGGGCCATGTAAGGCATTACTGGAGGTTCATCAAGATCTTTGTGTGCTTGTCACATGCCCTTGACACCCTAAAATGTAAGGGTGTTCCAATTAGTTGGTTGGAGGAAATGAGTAGGCCTTTGAGTAGTTGAAAACAAGGCTTATTAATGTTCCCATGCTACTGTTTCCATATTGGGATAGAGAATTTCATGTCCATGTTGATGCATTGAAATTTGCAACCAAGTGTAGATTGGCAAGGGAAGGTAGCTATGGGTTGGACCGACCCATCTATTTTACAAGTCATTTGTTGTTTCAAATAGAGATGAATTACAACATGACAAAATGCAATGCATTGCTGATGGTGTGCGTGGTGCATAAGTTGTCACTCTGTTCTTGAACCCATTTGCGTTTTATGTTGTCCATCAAGTACTTTTGTACTTGATAAACAAGTTGACTATTCACGAGCGAGTTAATAGGTGGCTTGTCACATTGTAGGAATTCATGTTTTGGTTAGTGGCATGATTTGGAAAGAAGCATATGCTAATCAACCAACTGTGTTGAATTCACCTAGGAGAACCTATAGATGGTATAGTACTAGGCAAGTTTTTAGACATTCACGTGTTTGACATTGCGGTATTGTCATCTTGGTATGAGCATATAGGTACTTACCTATCAACAAAGAATCATCGGGAGAGTTGTTGGTAGCCAAACTAAGGAGGATTGTTCTAAAATTGGGACCTTCTAGTTGATTGAGGGATTGTTGTACAAGATGAGGCCTATCTTGATACTACGTAGATGTGTGATGGAGGAAGAAGTGCACAATATGTTGAAGGAAGTGCAAGAAAGATTGACGGGCAGGCACATGGGACTTGATGTAATGGTTAGGAAGGTGTTGCTTGTTATACTTTGGTGGTCGACCTTGTTCTCAGATGTGAGTATCTGACAACATGGGTCAATGCAAGAGCGTTGCTGACAATTCAACAAAAAAGCACAATCAAGTTCATTTTTAAATAGGTCATCACAAGGTTTCGGATCCCATTGTAGATCTCAAGTGATCATAAGGGAGCTTTGTGAAGGAGGTGATACAAAGGCCAATGTCAAACCTGTGGATATATTTTACAGTCTTGTCTGACTACTAAATAAAGGATTAAGCAAAGGCAACAAATGAAGTGCTTGTCTGTGTAATTCATAAATCTTGCGTTGTTGAAGGTGCTAATTGGGAGATGTTGTTGGTAGTCTTGTGGGCATATAGGTTTACATGTAAGCCAACAATCAACCATACATTGGTTGAGCTGATATACATATAGTAGGATGTCATACTAGTGGAACTTTTGATAATGAGTTTGAGAATGGTGATAGAAAAATGGTTGGGAGATCAAGTAGGTCAGGAGAGAATATATTCACTGAGACAATTGGATGAGCAAGGAGTGATGACATATTGGTGTAGCTCAACAAAGGCAAAAGCATTTGGATGATCGACATTTAAGGCAAGTGTCCTCCAAGAACGAAGACCTCATTTTTTAATTTAATAGGAAGTGGGAGATCAAGCCGATTAAGCTGAAGACCATATGGTTTGGCCCTTTCCAAATTGATGATATATTGGATATTAAATCTGTCCATTTGTGGTGATTGGAGACATCATTTATTGATGTTATGAATGGCTTAAAGCTAAATTCATAAAAGATATGGTCACAAGTTGATTTCATTGGCTTGGACGTAGAGAAATTGAATGGGCTGCCTAATACGTCCAGTTAGTCGACAAATGACTTTTGATAGGGATTCACAATATACAAAGTGGGAGAATGTATTTGTTTCAAGGATATGGAATCGATTAAAAGTGATGCTACTGGCAGCATAGGGGGAGCTGAATGATGAGGAATTGACTAGGTGTCATGGTTGTTGGTGCTAGAAATGTTGGCTATTGAGGCAAATTAGCTAACACAAAAGGCGGTATTTGAAGAGACATGAGTTAGATCCTATTTACCCCAACTAGAGCAATTGTGGATACATGTGTAATTTCTTGAAGATACATAGCTATGCTCATAATTTTTGTGTTTTGACATAATGAAACATACCATAGATGCAAAGGATGTTGGCCAAAATGGAGCGTAGATCGAATTTGGTAGTCCTATTATGCCCCTTGAACAATGAAGCATTTGACGTCTGATGGATGAGCTCTAGGGGCAGCAACAAAGTGAAGAAGAGTAAACCGATGAGGAGCCTAGTGTTTTTGTTATGCTTTCCTAATAAACAAACTCTGTGAACAACATGAAAGTGAAAGAACATAATATGAAGTTGATCGAGCGAGTATGCACCTAGTGTTTAGGTGTTTGCAACGTAGTATGCACTTGGAAATGGAATGCTTAATGCGCTAAATTGAGTGCTTGCTTTAATAAATGAATGAATTGTGTGAGCAACAACAAACGGGTAGAAAGAAGTTGTGTGAGTTGATTCAACAAATAATAGACGCATGATGGAACAAAGAAGACTAATGAAACTGCATTAATTATTTAATACTTTTAAATGTGGTGGGCGACACGCAAGTTTTGGGAACTCCAATAGCAAAGACAAGGTGGAACATTGATGTTTTAATATTTTACATGGCATGGGGATTTAGTAGGAACTCGCGACACTGAAATTGATGTATAGAGGGACCTATGTCAATGGAAATAACTATATGTTAAATGGTAACATTTTTAACCATTTGGAGCAAGACATAAATTCACTTAAAAGAGTTGATGATTATTTTTGGAGGAAGAAAGGGAAAGATATATGTTTGTCTAATCTTGTTTGCCACCTCAACTTCAAAATGCCATGGAAACAAATAAAATGTTCTTTACGTGGGAGGAAAGAGCAATAAAGGCACTCATCTAAGCTTCATCAATCCTGAAATTGAAAAAAACCATGGAAAAGAGATTGAATCCATAAAAAGAAAATGCTAGGGTTAACATTCCAATATATAGATGACTCTAATCTCATCCCTAAAAGTCTCATATAGAAAGCATGCAACGATAAAAGATTAAGCAAAGGGAAAAGCAACCAAAATAATATAGGGTATAAGCGCACGTATCGATTCCATAAGTGTTGGAAATGCCACCATGAAGACACTTGTTCATATTGTTGCCGATTGAGTAGGGAGGAGTAGATTTACACAAATCCCTAATGTCCATATATTGTTAGAGAATGTAGTATAGGTCACCCTCTTAGGCAATGTTATCGAGAGGGTGGTCGTTTGAAAAAGGACGGTCGTTTGAGAGATTGTCGTCCAAGATATGTCTGTCATTAGAGGCTAAGCAAGAGGTTCTTGCAAAGCAACATTTGTGCGATTGGCCAAGGTGCTGTCTATAGAACGTTGTTAGGGTGTTGTTTGGAAAAATGTTGTCAACCAAGGTATCATTTCAGAATTGTGTTGACGACCAAAGTGTTGTCTACCAATGTGTTGCCATATGAGCATTTTGAAGAAGTGTAGTTGTCAAAGGTGCTGCCAATAGGGAGAGTATGCCATCAGAGGGGGTATAGTCATCAGAGATATCATTTTCAGGTAGGGGTGTTGTCATTGTCTAGAGACTATTCCATGGACCCTTGTCATTTGTTACACTTTCGTCTGACACAATATTGTTTGTGCCTTTGAGCCTTCTTGGAGCTTGTCAGAGCCATCAACAACTGCACCAATTGGATTGCTACCAAACTGCCCCTTGTCAAGAAGCCTACTGTTTGACCCACCCTCAGGTCGTGTCAATGAGCACCTTGACATTGCCTTATAGAAAACGTTGTTAGGACGAATTGAGTGTTGAACGAAGGACTTGTGCATAGATTCCAAAAACTGTGCAACACCTTCAACAAGTGGGAAGGAAATAGTTGGTGTTTTATCGCATATTCCAAGTGGCTAACTGTGTTTACTACTGGCTTGAGGAAGAAACTTTTTATGCAGGTTCTCCATTTAGAGAGATTCTAGGCGTCCAATTGCCTTGGAGCAGTTGCTAGAAGCTTTGGTAGTCGGAAAATCCAGTGCACAGTGTCCTTAGGCCATTAAATGATTGAGAGGATTGAGAATTGATGCTGACAAATCAGCGAGTATAGAGGGAGAGCGACAATTGCCAATAGTTGGGTAGTTGCTAGCGGGGTATAGGGGTTATAAATTACTTGAAGGGTTTGAAGCGATGGTCTAGAACTTGACTTTTGCAAAAGCCATTGTCAAAGTGAGGGTTTCCATGTCTTAGTGGAATTAAGATCCTCTTTTGTAACATGTTCTTGCCGCTACCGCATAGGGGCTTACATCACACAAGGGACCATAGCATGCGACGACCCATCCATCAAAGCACATTGTGGGATCCCACAAAGATAGTGGACCCATCACATGCAAAACTAGTCCCATTTAATGTCTCCTCAACATTGGTCTGCATCACCAACATTAATGAGATTAGCTATCTAGACAATGTTAAAGGCTAAGATAGATGTTGGGAGGATGCATTCCATGTTGGGACATAGAAACTCATTTCAATTAAGGCAGACGAGACCAAACTCATTTGCATGGTAGCAAGTGAGATCAAGTTGTCACAAAGGAGAAGCGTCATAGGTTGCTGAAGGGAAAGGTAAAACTAAGGGCAAAGGTGACAAACTAAAGCATAGTCTTGAGATAACTTGGAATACACCATCAAGTGATAGGTGTAGACAAGATAAGGTAGTTCTATTAATGTCCATAGATGGCCAAAGTAGGTCAATGGAACTCATTGAAAAGCTTTAGTCTTATCCTGTTGCAAATAAGAAAAAAGAATTGAATCCCTACTAGTCACTCTTGTATGTAGACAAGGGTGCATAGATTTGTCATTAATATTTTGGATAGCTGTAGATTCCAATGAGCACTTATTAGTTATTACTCTCGACTGTAGAGATAGGGTGAAAGAATGAGGTGATAAGCCGAGTAATAGTTTGTCTCCTCTGTAATTGCTGACGTCGACGAGTCATAGCTTCCCAGAGGTAAAGAGACAAGCATCTTTGGTCGGGATAGCTGAAAAAAGTGATAGGTGATCCAGTTGAGCCTATACAAGCAATAGTACCTCCCTCGAATCTCATAATAAATAGGACACTTGAAGATGAAATATTTTTATCTCCACCTATTGAAAATAGCAAGGATGACATACCCTATCCATTCGAGGAATATGGTGGTCTGTCTCCACCCGCAACTGATGTGAGCATACTCTGAGCTGACCAAGAGGAATCCTAAGGTTGTGTGTCCAATGTCGCTTGACATAATGAGGATGTGTAATAATGCCATTCTTAATCCTCATGAAATGCTTAGTGTATAAGGCCAACTTAGGACTAAGAGGTTGAGATGTAGTGACCCAAACGATCTAAATATATTGTTGATAAACATTGTAGCACGAGTGGTGATATTGCCAACAATGGGATGGTGGGATAACAAATTTAGGAACCAATCAAAACTGCAGTCATAAGACTGTCGTCACAGTCATGTTGTGAGATGGTACGGTCTCACTTGTATGGTGCAGTACAAGACGGTCTCCTGTCTATGACGCTGCAACACTTAATTAACGGTCTTATCGTACAACAGCAACTGTACGGTAGTCACACGTACAATGCCACAGTATTTGCCAAACAGCACGATGATCTCCAAGACTGCAACACAAGCTTGTACGGTCTGCCCCTCGTATGGTCTGCAACTAACTTACAGTCCTTCCATGGCAGTTTTCTCCCTGCAACCTGCAACTTGTAGATAGCAACTTCTGCAATACAATAACTACTGCAATCTGCACTAGGGTAAATAATACTACAGTCTGCACCTCTAACAATGCTCAAGGCAAGACACATGCAATCCTACCAACAGTCACAGCATAAACAAAATACAGCAAACTGCAAATAATCTGCAAATCACAGAATTGTATTGGCATTCAAGGTGTTGCAGTAAACAGCAATGATGGACTGCAATTACAATATGTGGGGTTGCTGCACAATGCTTCCACAGCCAGCCTGCATAATCACAATAACATGGACAATGCTCTTACCAATGCCTATCTGTAGATATCCCTCTATATCTCTATGCAACAATATCTCACATGCACATCTGTCTCTAATCTCTCCTTGTGCATCTACATATCCCAAAATGAAGAGGGGGTTCCTTTTAATGCATGCCCTCGGCCGTTGCCAACAACGGCTTCCCGGGACAGCACATCCAATTGCCACCTCGAATTGGACGTTATTGACTTAAGCAAATATTAACCTTTATTTCCTAAAGTCTAATTGCAATTTATTATTAAATTGCATTACATTTCATTTCACCTACATCTCATGTCATTTCATTTCATTTCATGTCATTTACATTTCATATGCATTTCATTCAAAATGTAACACAAAACTTTATGTACATTTTCTATTTCTTTTTTTGGGAAGCTGTTCTGCTGCCTACAAACATTATCTTTGACTGCTTGATTAATTACCCTCTTATTAGGAAGAAGGCGTGGAGGAGTATTTAAAGAGCATTCGAAAGGAGGTAATTGATCTATGAACTATTTATTGAAGAAGAGAAATAACTTCTAAGTAGCATCCATGATGAGGACCAAAAGAGCCCCTAGAGTTAATGCGTTTTGAGGAGCAAGGTGCCAATTATGGGTATCTTTCTTGGCCTGAGGTAATAATTAAGAAGATGCTCTCAAGATGAAAAGGATGAATGCCAAATTCAGCTTGAACAATACATTGGGGAATTGTTCTTTTACATCATATAAATCATTGAAGCAAAATTGTTTGGACCCTCATAATGTGAGCCCAATCAACACACCCTAGACTTGGATCCCAAATTTCATATCCATAAATGACTTCGGGTTTGATGATGCAATCAAAGAGGTGCATATTCAAAATAGTCTCTTGATGGCAATGATACAGAGCTTCAAGATGCTGATGCCATGTAGTCTCTGAAATAAAAGATGCCCGGGAATGATGTCAAAGGCCTTTCTAAAGTCCACAAAACAACAAAACACTTTATAGGACCATTGGCGAGCCTCCTCAATAATAGCCCTGAGAGTGAAAATATGATCAATTGTTTGATGATCCCTTCTAAAGCCAGCCTGCTCTCTTGCTCTAAGCTTGCCTTGATCCAACAATTCTAAGAGTTTCATATTCAAAATTGTTGCATAAAGCTTAGTAAATGTGTGCCCAATCATGATAGTTTTGTAGTTATTCGGATCTAAATAGTCCCTAGATTTGTGGATGGGGTGGATAATATGTTGTGACCAGGAGGCAGGGAACCGAGAACAAACAACCTCATTGAATAATTCTACAATGGGATAGCCAAGAGTTTCAACACCATACTTCAAGAACTTAGCCTAAAATCCCTCAAAATCAACAACCTTGCTAGTGCTTAATTTTATGCATAGTAGCAAAACTCGGACTCGACTCGGACTCGGAAAGTTCTACTCGGGAGTCAGACTCGGGACTCAGCAAAAAAACTTGGCAAGACTCGGTAAAAACTCAGAAAAAAGAAAAAATGAAAAAAATACAAATTTTTATTGAAAAAATATGTTTTTTCATGCATATTACTTATTAGTATATTCTAACACACTTACTGAACATTCAACATTATACAAATAAGAAATTAACAAGAGGAAGGAGCATATTCTAATAGCAAGCTAATAATTTTGTTTTATAATTTTTTTTTGGATACATAGGGAGTTGGTTACATCCACACTAATTTTTAGTAACTACCAAGTGCGAGGTTCAAACTATAGGGGCTGCCCCCAACAAGCCTATACCACCTCATTATTTTATAACCTGACATGAAGAGGACCACTAGTCGCTCGATTCATACCATCGTTGTCGTTATGGCGTGCACTCAGTGGATTCTAAACAGACTATGACCTTTGCAGGCATCACCACTTTGGTTTCTAAAATTATAAATAAATAATATAATGATAAAATAAAACTTAATATATAAAGTTCAAAAACATTATTAACATTTTACAAAACATTAAATAATAATAAAAACATTAAATAATGATAAACTTTACTGTACGACGGAATCACCCTAACTTAGTCCACCATGTTTAATAAATAAAATATTCAAATACCATGTTTAAAAATAATCGGTGGGTTGTCTAGATTCGATTTCCTGGATGGTTGGTTGGGATCTATTAACTTTAATTTTATTAAAAGGTTCCTGAGAAAAAAAATTGAAAAAAAATTCTTCAAATATTAATAAAGCTAATATTTAATCCCAGCCATTTTTTTGGTTTTAGAATGGGAAGCCGTTTTTGAAAACGGCTTCCCAAAATTCAAGGTAGAAGCGACATTCATTATTCTAGGGGAGCTTCGTGCGTAGCAATTGTTTCGTTGGCGGTCGAGGGTTTCAGAGCGAAATAAATTATCGTTTTTAAATTTTTTCCATTGTAGCGTGGTGGTGTGTATTGGCTGCAATGGCGACGGTGGCAGTGACGACGACGAGAGAGGGTGCATTGAAGGAGAGAAAAGAATGGAAGAAAATAAAGGTGCAAGAATTGCACTACGAACTTTCTAGAAGAGGTCTCAACATTGGCGGCCTCAAGCCTTCCTTGATCGAACACCTCCAAAAATCATGCCATTCTCCGCCCGAATCGCCACACCCCATAGGACATGCATATGTGCATTCTGAAGCGGTTCCCATTCCCAAACAAGACGCGGATGATGTATCCATCGGAGAAAGATATATTTGTATTAAAATAAATTATAATTGAGGGATAAGAATTCTAAAGGTTTGAGAAGCAAAATTGCACATTCTCTCGTTAATATAATAAACAAATATTTCAGCGTCTTGTTCGTGATTGCGCAAAGGCCAACGTGGATGCTTAAGTCGTGGAGCATCATCAACACTTAACCGCCCTAGATGTAATTTTTCTTTTTTTTTATTAAACTTCCATTTTTTTTGGGCTAGCAGAGTCCCGACGTTGGGACTCGGGAGTCGGGTCGGACTCGGACTCGGCCCAAGACTCGATGGAGTCTAGAAAAAAAAGGAGTTGGAGTGGGCTCGGCGCGGTTGAACCCACTCGGACTCGGACTGGGACTGGGCAGAGTACTCGGGACTCCAAAAGAGTCTGACAACTATGATTTTATGTATAGCTCTTTTCATGTCCCCTAAAGAGAAGAGGTGACTTGGTGTTGGGGTGGCGGGGGGAGGACATATGAATGGTGGGCTGCCTTGGGAAATCATATAAAGAATTGGCATGGGAGACCTAGGACTTATCATTGATGCATATGGGATGGGGCTTCCTAGGAAGAAGAGTTCGCCAAAAGGCTTTGGGAGAGTGATGAAGAGCATCTAGAAGCTCACAACACATAGCGACAAGAAACTCTTGCTTCTTATGTCGAATGAGGCATTTATATTACCTTCGAGTAGAAGATATAGCTGCAGGTTCATGGATAAGAGCAAAACGAAGATTTTGTTTCATGGACTTATATTCCTCATCATACCAATGATTTATGGGAAGCACCAATGTGACGAATAGGCTTTGCCTGAGGAAAAGTGTGGGGTAAGGAATCATGGGTGCATCCCATAACGTACGAGACAAAAATTCATATTTGGGTGTTGTTGCAGTGGAATTAAGAGAGTAGTATTGGGAGATCAATTGGGATATTAGTGGCATAATCATCGGCCAAACATGGATCAAAATGAATCTTTGGATGGTAGGACTGGACAATGGAGAGGTAAAAGAGGAGGAACTTAGGGAGAAAGTCAACATTGCATGATTAGCCAAGGGAAGCTAAATAGATACTTGAAAGTCATGTATATTAGAGAGCAAAGTCCTATTGGTGATGACAATCAACCACGCTCCCACTTCTCGCATGTGGGAAACAAGTGAACCTAGAGGAGTTAGGAAATTGAGGAATCCCATTGAGAACTGAGAGACCATGTGACTTGTACAACTAGATCAAGTGTTTTCCATAAGTTGTAGCAAGATGCTTCTCATCTATAGAGGTCCTAGTGAATGCAAGATCCTTGGGGTTGTGTTCTAGGAGACATAATGCATCCTTTGTAAGATCATGAAAAGGTTCTTGTGGGTTCTAGTGCGAGAATTGAAATCACCTAAAAGAATGACATCACCCATTGATGAATATGTAGAAATCTCTAGGTAGAGATCCAAGTATGTGTCACCATCAGAGTGGATGGAAAAAGTTGATGCTGGAGGAAAATAACATACTGCTATGAAGTTGTCTTTAAGAGCGGGTGGGCCTTGCTTGATCTGAACCACATATATCAGGAGTGCTCATATAACACAATCAATGGCACATGTTAATGAAGGAAGTCTCGAATGAGCCATGCCACAGTCACACCACTTGAACAATGAATGCCACCTTATCGATGTGTCATGTGCCATAAAGCAAAAACACGAAAGTAACCATTGATTGGTGGAAGAGTTCGTTTCGGGCTCTCATCGATCTATGTGATAAAAACAAGATCTCGTGAATAAATATATGGGAATGTACCTAAGGAAGACCATACCGCCCCATTACAATTCTAACAAGCAACAAAGATGCTATTGTTACCTATTGGGATGCGAGATTGCCTTCATTTTACAAGCCAAGAAGGTGACCACCATAAAGGAGGGGAATCACAAATCATAGCTTTTTGCTCATGAATAACTGCCCACTTGTCCTTTTGAGCAGCTATCACCGGTCCACGTGCTTGTTGTAGTTCCTCCATCTGAAGATGTTTGAGGTCCTCATCCAAGTAAATTTTTGTTGACAAAGTAAAAGTTTCTTACATTCCTCGGATGAGTTGAATCAGATCAGAAGAGGGCCATCAGGGGCTATCCAGGCCCAATCAAGGATAACATTCTTTGGAAGACCTCGAACTCAAAGTTGAGTTCTTTGGCTTAACATGTCGTTTCCTCATCATATTTGGATTGCACTACTAACACCACAATAGGAGAAGTCTTTTTCCCCTTAACCACTTGGACCCATGAATTATGTTCTTTAACCTGTTCTTGAAGAGACTGTTGATGGCCATTTGTCTTGTTTTTGAGGTTTTCATGTTGGTCAAGGATCTTTGTTTGCTTATGTTGTATATTATGAACTACCTCTTGAAGATGGTGAGATCATCAGTTGGAGATGCATGAGTTCGTTTAGAATTTTCTATTTTGAGAATCTTTTCACCTTGTTCGTGGACTTGACATTGTAGGGCCTTAATGGTAGCGTCCTTCATGCAAAGTTGGTTTTGGAGTTGTGATATGTGTTGTTGAATCTCAATGTCAAAATGGTAGCTTCATTTGCTATCTCTAACTTATATTACCAATATCATAACTTAAGATCACATCTTTCGTTTGCTATACTAATGAGAGGTGTCTTTTTATCTTTCTTCGAGATGTGATTACTCTTAGGCATAGAGAATCTTAGGGGTATTTCAAACACAACCATTTGATGACATTGATGGAGAGTACCACCCTTCGAGTATGGAAAGGGCTGGTACTAAGAGCGGCAAGCCAATGAGACAATGCTCATTTCAACAACTTGGTAGTAAGATATCTCATCCTTTCCATGCCTAGCTTACACGGTGTGACTCTTGTTGGCCTTGATCCTTGATCTCATGGCCAGTTATGTATCACTAAAGTTGTTTCTACCTCCAAAGACTTGATCTTAGATGTAAGGAGGTGGAGGGTTGGTGCCCCAAATCTTAACAACTCCCTCTGGTTTGCCCTTGTCGGGGAACTTTGACTCAAGATGGAATGCTGCTCTAGACACAAGACTTTGGCACTTTTTGCCTAGTTGCTATTTCATCATCTCCTAGCCCACAATGGATTCTCTTCTTACATTGTCTAGATAATAATGCTTTGAGTTACATATTCTAGGGTTTATTGCATTTATAGTAACTTGAGTTATTATTTGTTTATTAGTGTATTTAAATACATGCTCTCTTTCTTATTTTGTCCTTCCAAAAAAATTTCTTCTTCCACAATCATACCTTTTATTGTCAGCTAGATGTACTATTTACTCCCATTGAGCTGCTTTGGTCATTTGTGGAGTTTTATTTCTGATGTTAATACAATACAATTTTACTTCACCAAGAGTAAAACATTGGTTTCCATGTTATCGTTATGAGCCCTATTATGATTGCATTAATCTCTTTTCGAAGGCAAGACTGGCAACTATTGTGATTAATCGTTGTTGTTTAATCTTATGGACTGTGCTTCATTTAAACTTTCTTTACACCATTAACTTGGTATAATATCAAATTGGATGGAGATGGAGCTGAAGGGATGGTTAGGGCCATCATGTACTGATGCCAATTCCAAATGGGATAGAGGCAATGAAAACCAAATGTTTCTTGGGGAAGTTTCCTATATAATAGGGTGGGCGGGTTTCTTTTCCGTCTTCTTATTTTATGACGAAATGCTAAAGCAGTTAGGTGTGCATCTATTCTTTTCTTGAATGGTTTGCATTACTTAATCCAAGCTGTGAGACTAATCAACCAGAATTGTTAAATTCTTTAATTTGTTTTACTTAATAGACCTATGTATTGAGTTCCATTCATAATCTTTGGTAGAGGCATACTTTAATTTTATATATATTCTGGTTTTCAATTCACATGCATAAAGTCTACAAAGCTTTTGGAGTGTTATGCGTGTTTGTGTATATGTGCACACATGCGTGTGGAGAGAGGGAGAGTTAATCTTGAGATGCGTCTTTTGATGCCAGCCTGTGGCATGAGAGATTCCCATCCATAGAAGGGACCTGAACAGAAAAAGTCAAAGTTGTATGGTTTTGAATAAAATAATTATGCATAGACCTATTTAGGGGTAATTGAAGTGTTTAATAGAGTCGTTTTAGGTTCTTAAGTGTAGGGAGACAAATCGCTCAAGGCATTCTTTTTCAGTAGTGTTAAGCATGATGCCTTCATGTTATTTATTTTAATATACTCTAGTACCAATAGATATAGCTTGAATAATTGAAGCATTTTATAGGGTCATTTTAGGTTCTCAAGGGCAGGAAGACGAATTGCTCAGGGTATTCATTTTTAGCAGTACTAAGCATCATGCCTTCATGTCATTTATTTTTGTATACTTTAAGCTTCAATAGATATAGCTTGAATAACTAAAGCATTTTATAGGCTTCTTTTAAGTTCGTAAGGGTAGGGAGATGAATGGCTGAAGGCATTCGTTTTTAGCAGTATTAAGCACCGTGCCTTTATTTTATTTATTTTTTAATATGCTAGCACCGATAGATATAGATTGAATACTTACCTGGAGAATACGCTGAAGACATACGAGTGTTTTGTGCCTTGGTTGGGAACAAATGCTCGAGTCAATAACACATCTCTATTTTTCTTGATTTATATTCATTTTAATTAGAATTGTGTTGTTAAATATTAGAAAACTAGTGTTTGGATGATTATCTTCGTGTATTTGAAATTTGACATGACTTGGTTATAATCTATGGCCAGAAATTGCGAAGTGAAATCCCTTGCACCCTATGGAGTTTTTGTTGAGATAGCACCAGGGCGTGAGGTATGCATCTCAAAGTAACACGTATGGCTTATAGTTGTCAAAGTTGGACTTATTTTCAAATTCATTTACCTTGAGTTTGCATTACTTCGATATTTCTAAAGCAAGATTCATTTCTTCCCTCTAGCAGAAATTTGTAGACTCCGCTTGCATTATACTTCTCTTGTGTTTTTACCCCAGTTTTGTCATAGGAAATAACGTTTCTTTTACATAATATATTTAATGCATTAAATGCTGAACAGTGAAAATTTGGGTCCAATGTAAGTGCATCCAAGTTGTAGATAGGAAATATTCTCTGTTGAAATGACTAAGAATCAGGATTTTTCAATCAGCATGGGATAGATATTCTAAAAAAATTTCAGGTCTAAGCATAATTCATATCAGGTACATAATCATCATGCTTATCTGCATCATTGGAAGTCTATTTGAAAGTTGAAAATGGGTTACCATCCATCACCTTGTAAACATGAAATGAATGGGTATTCTTCAGGTCATGTTCTTGTATTTATCATAAAAAAATGAAATGAAAAGAGGGAAGCACGTGCAGAAAGTCTACTATATTTTTGATGCATTCAAAATTCATACCCAGCCCTTCATCGATTTTTTATGATATGATTTCATTCTTAGTCACATCTATTTAAAAAGTTTAACGATAAATATTTGTCAAAATATGTTTGATGAGAAACAATAGCTTGCATATTTATGGAATTACTACCGTTCAAAATCTACTAGCAGTAACTTCTCCTTAAGAGTGTGATGACAGGAATTTTAAGACTACTAGGAAAACCAGGTAAAATAAGCTAATGTCCATGAATAAGCAAAGTAGGAAAATGGGACTTGATGTAAAAAAGTTGTTACAAAGCACTATAGATACCAAGAAAGTATTAATGAATTAAATTAGAGACTAGAGTGAATTTTAATAAAATTAAATTGTTGTACAACATGTGCATCACATGCTCAAGGGGTCGACCCAAAAATGGGTAAATCCTGACATTTTGCAAGCAATGACATTGGTGATTAGCGCTCTACTTGACCTTACTTTGGCTGCCTCTGTGTGTTCTTCTCTTTGTTCCGTTGTTTTTGTTGTAAAGAGATGATCTCTCTGATCTCTCTGTTCCTATTGTTAGGAGACGTTCTCATTTTGCCCCTATGTGGGTGTCTTTCTCTTAGAGGCTGTCTCTCTTTTGGTGGAGATGTTCTCCTGATTTTGTTCTTGCTGTAAAAGGTTCAGGGTCCCTTTCAAAACCCTTTCTTTCTTCTACCAATAAAAAAAAAGAAAAAGATAGAGATAAGAGCATTTGTAGTCAAGGAAAAGAAAGAAATAGGAAGAGCTCGAGAGGATCCAAGTGCCAGCTCTAGTCAATGGTGAAATGACAAGTAGAAGCAAAAGCAGACCCATCGTCATCACCATCCCAAAAAAGCAAACACAAGATCTAATGTCTCTCCCAAGGGAATGGCTAGGGCTGAGAAGGCCTAGTTGGATCATATTGAGAAGGCATAAAGTCCAACGAACTCTCCTAACTTCCATGACCAAGGAACTAGTAGAAGAGGCAAGAAGTTGGTAAGTTGCTTCTTTCTACACTGCCTAGACAAGTGAAGGGTAGCCAATATCTTGTACCAAAAAGCCATGGTCGCGTCCCACCACATGTAGTTTGAAGAAGGCACCGAAGCCTTGCTGGCTACTCTTGAATGTAGGCAAGGATGCATAGATCTATCATTACTATTCTAGAGAGTTGAAGCATGAGAAGGATGCTTAGTACTCTTGACGATAGAGATACGAAAGGAAATGATTACTCCTGACACATGATTTCCTTGCTTTATCTTTGGGTGTAGGTGGTTGAATAGATTAGCCAAATCCATCCAATGTGGCACCACCTCAGGCTCTACCTCAGTGGGTGAATGTGTTCGTTTTGTAATTGTACATAAGCAATTTTGTTACATGTATGTTTCTCAGATGTTTTGTTAAGTATGTTGATCAATGGCTTGTAACAAGTGTTGATCAAAGGATAGTTATTTTGTAAATGTCATGGAGTTGTCCACGTGAATAAGATGTGTTGAGCTTGTAATTACTCTACATTAGTTTGGTAGTTTGATATGAGAGGCTGACGGTTGGGTTGTACCTGTCTACACTTTTTTCAAATTCCATTGGATGGTAATGGAATGGTGTCATTACTAAGATCATAATTGTGTGATGTTGTTGAGTATGATGGACATATTATTGTAAGTAATATGCATATTATATTGCACATAATGAAATGGTTATTTTCTTGAATTGTCTTTGTTGTTTATTCCCTGTTGCTTGTTCTGTTTGATTTGTTTGCCCTATTATTGGGAATAAAATCTATACTACATCTGGCATTGTTGCCATAACCACCCTAGATCGAGGACACATGATGAGAAAGAGAGCACACAATGCAACAAGGTGAATGAGTAAAGTACTAGGATGTGGATGTGAATGGATAAGACGTGGAAGGCGCATGCAGCAAAGACAAGAACCAACACTGAGGTCTTAGCATATTGTGTATGTTGAAGACGAAAGACGTGTAATGTGACGTGTGGAGATGGTGAAAGTGACGAAGCAAGCATAGAGGTGTAGATTCATCAAAAGCCCCTTTCACAAGGAGGAAGTGGGAAAGGAAGTGTAAAAGGTAGACCTTCTTTAGAGCCTTTCCGTGGATGAAGACGCTTGGTGATCCCCTAGGTGAAAAAGAAATTGAAACCTCAAATATTGAATGCATGTGGCTGGCCCCCTTGAGAGGAGGAAAGTGAAGAATTGTTCGAGACATTGTTGTTGATGATTGGAGAAGACAGAGAATGAAGGTCTTGTAGTAGAGAATTGTGTGGTAGAGAGAGGTCGTATAGATGGATGGAGTGCTAACGATGAAAGTCTTGACGAGAAGAGTTTTGAAGACAAAGAAAGTCATGACGTCAAAGGTGGTGTCATCGAGGAAGGTGTTAACGAAAGAGTCATGACGAAGGTCGTGAAAACAACGTAGGAAGACAATAACAGACAAAAGCATAAACAAAAGAAGGGTAGGAGGGGTGTCTAGGCGCATACGACACGACAATCCAATACAAAGACAATGATTGTGGAGAAGTGTGTCTGTAGATGGAGGACGTTTAGGAGTAATTTTGAGCCTACACAATTCTATTCATGAAGACGATCACAAACCAAAAGTATAGGAGCTAGTTCAGACATGGTACCATCTCAAGCGCCACCTCAAAATTAATGCGATGTGTTAGAAGTCAAGTACGCACACAAGAAATTTTGTTATGTAATAGTTTTGACATTTTGAGTTGTTTTGTTATATCATGAAGCATTTGATAAAAGGTCGTGCGTATAATTAAAGTCATGAAATGTAAATTTAAGTCAAATGCATGTCAAACATAATTCAAGAAAATGATGAGGTGTCGAGTAGTTAGTTGGAGGGATTTGAGGAAGCAACTACCTCCCAAGTTGTATAAAGATGACCCCTCATTCATTCATTCGAGGACATATAGGAGAGGTGTGTGCATAGGGATATATATTAGGAAGTGTATGCATTGTATGAAGGTGTAACCAGACATGTATTCTTGCAGACAATAAGAATACTTCCATTCAGCCATTGTTGTGCAGACTTATGTGATCATTGTGCATGTTCCTGTGAATTGTTATAGTAGTTAAGTAATGTTGTAGATGACCATCTAGACTATTTCCATTGGTGGATGCTTGCTTTAGATCAATAGATAGGGTCGTTTGACTCTAGACTAGGTCATTTGATGCTGAGCAAGGTTGTCTAACTTATGTTGTGTATAGGGTCGTCTAGGCATGTTGTGTGTTCTATTGTGTAGGGTCGTGTGAGGGAGAATTCAAGACTTTTAGGCTGTTTTCATATTTTCATGTTGATGTTATGTGTTACTGATTTTCCCTATCATCCTTCATTATTTGTTCCTTCAATTGCGGAATACCACTGTTGTGCTACAAAAAGCACAAGTACTTCAATTGGACATTGAATTTGAAAAAGTCATTGAAGGAAAAGTCAGCTCAACAAAGCCTTCAACATTGTCAAAGTTAGCGAGTCAGCTAATAGAAAGTCATTCAATGAGTCAACTGACTTCAAGTTAGCCGACTATGGTAGCCATTGTCAACAAGCAAAAGTGCCCCAAATTCAATGATGGGAAAGAATACTCTTCGAGACATATCGCTACTTGTGAGACAATATGAATATCAAACAAGATAATGGATAAGAACCCTTGGTTAGAGTTGTTTTTGGCGACATTGCAATAGATCACAATAGAATGACACTTGAAACAAGAAAACCCACCCATGACATGGGAAAATCTGAAGGAGTTTAAGAAAGAGTTCAAATTGTTATGTGATGACATAGAGATCATGGGAGAGATCTATGTCACAAAGTAGGAGGATGAAAAAGGTAAATTTTATAATCGCTATCTAATAGAGCTTATCAATAAGATGGAAAATAAACGTAGAGATAAATTCTAGAAATTGTGGTTTACAAATGGACTTCTTCCAAAATACAAGAAGAAAATGTAGATTGTACCATCGATTATGTATTGAGAAGCAGTTGACAGAGCACTAAATTTGGAGAGTGAGATGAAGATGGTGTTGGTAGGTGGAAGTCAGTGTAAGGAGGAAAGTGATTTTGATAGTGATTATGATGATATGGGTGCAACAATTAAAGCACTCTAGAAAGACCTTGAAAGAGCAATCTATGAAATGAAGGACAAAAAGAAGAATAAGGAAAATAAAGACATTTGGTGTTCAAAATATTGGACTGAAGGACACAAAAACATCATTTGTCTAGAAAAGCCATTTTGTGGTATCTATGAAGTTAATCGACATTCTGTTGCAGACTACCCATTTACCTTGAAGAGTAGAAGGCATCAAACATTGGTGGTGTAAAAGGAAGAAGTTGGCCAAAAATCAAGTTCCTTGAGAAATGGTCAACATGCGATGAGTGGAGGATATAGAAATAATTGCCAAGGAGGGAGACTTGACAAACAAAACCAAGGTGGCAACAGGCGTGGTGATGGAGAAAGACTACAACATGATTATGAAAGAAGGCCCATTGTGCAGTGTAGGAAGTGCCAAGAGTGGGACCACTTCGCAAGAAGCTACACGAATGTAGTAGTGGACACTAATACGATGATGACGTGTTGATGGTATGGATTGGGAAATCATAAGGAAACAAATTGCTCCAAGACAACCAACAATAGCAACAAACAATGTCAATTAACATTTAAGAATGAAGTACGAGGAGAAGAGATGTTCTCGCAGTAACTTGGGCACAAGCGAAGAAGATGGAGTATCCTGACCCTCTTGCAGAGAGGAAAAGACATTAGGAAGCTAGAGATAGGACAGAAGATGAAATGGCAAAGGAGTGAGACATAGACAAGGACAGTGATTGAGGAAGAATGATGATGGAGCCATCAATGTCATTCCAAACGTCATAGAGTTTGGCAAGTCAATTGCTCTGGATGAGTGTTACAGAATGTGGCAACCTTGTTCAAGGAAGTCCTAAACTTGCATGCAACGGTTGGAGAGATGCTACAAGGACCAACGAGGGAGAAAACCGTATTACAAAAGGTGCCACAGAAGATTGCGATATGGGATCAGTTTCTTGACCTCTCAGTCATGATGATTAACGAAGGGAAGTGGCCAACATTGTTGCACATAGAGACACTAGGCCACATTCTAACACAAGTCATCATTGATGGCAGGTCAAGTGGTCAATATACTCCTAGAGAAGACATAGAAGGAGCTGCAAGAACAATGTTATGATGGCCAAATTTTTGGTTGGTAGGAGCTGATCAATATGGTATCAATATGAAGGGATTGATAGCACAAAGAGTAAGCATAGCTGACCAAGCATTCATCCTTGATTTTGTAGTCATCACAATGCAAAAGCCAATGTATGACGCCTTGTTGGGACAAGGATGGTTGGGGACAGTGAGATTAGACGACAATTGTGAGCAAGATAGACTAACTTTCAAGGGACATCATAAGTTCACCTTAAACTTGCAAGACCAATCGGTTGGCAAAGAAGTCGCATCATCAGACAAGTTTGGAAATTCATTGTTTGACATAGACAAAGGAGAATATGTTGACTGGGAACCAAATGAATATGGTATCATGCAGTTGGAGGAATGCATAAAAGACAAAGGGCACTCTGGAAGTGGTTTTTATCATTGGCAGATGGGCGACTACGAGCTATTCTAACTAAAATGCTTGTTGTGAAAGAATGCGATGGAGTAGATGTAAAGGGGAAGACTATATGTAGGTAAAACTAGTGCGGCGGCAACAAGTTGAATGCAAGCAAAAGAGATGTCACTTCCTTCTAACTTTTCAGAGTATAGCATCGTTGATGCACAATTAGACGAGAAGCCAACATGAGTTTGATGAGACAGAGGTTGTAGAAATGGAATACAACATACTGCAACGCAGTTCTATTACCACTTAAATAAAAAAATATATATACAATGCAAATAACTTACAATTACAATGGAGATACTGTGCACACAACATATATAAGATGACTTGTTCCAACAGTTAGATGACCTTGCACAACAGCTCAAATGGCTTGGCACAACAATTCAACGATATGGCACAATAGTCAGACAACCTGGCACAACGTCTCACATGTTTGATTTCACCCAACTTCTATTACCATGTGCAATGCCAACATACAATACCAACCTTCAAATGAATGAGGGAGGGGTCTTATTTATACAACTAAGGAGGTAGTTACATCCTCTAACTAACTACCTAGCCGACACCTTATCATTTTTTGAAAATACATTTGATATGCATTTAACTTACATTTACATTTACATTTCATTTCATTACTCACTTTATGACTTTATTAATTACATGTACGCATCCTACTCCAAGGGCATCCCACCCTCGAAATATGGGGCCTCAACCCTTTACCCCCCAAAGAACAATATTATTAAACTAAGTGTTGGAGTGCCCCGTTTCGGAGGGCCCTACCCCAAGCGGAACACCTGACAACCTCGTTTCATGGGCCCTTGCCCACCAACAACAAAAAAAATTATTAATATACATATAAAAGCAAAAAAAAATCGAAATAAAACTCCAAGCATTGATAGCAATACCTATTTTGCCAAGCAAGGGAGAAAACAATAGATTGCAGAGAACAACCATAAAGAAGGTCATTGTCACTGATAATTGTGCATGTTATAGCACAACAAAAATGCCATGGAAGACATTGAGGGAGAGTGTTGTTGGAGGCATTTATAATATGACATGAATAATGATGGCTACATCTCCCTTGCAGAGTTTTAGCAAGTGTTGAGCAACATGGGACTGATATCATGTAAGTGTGAACATGATGTGGCTTGCTGCCAAAAAATGATAAGTAACTATGATTTGAACGCTAACGGGCTCTTGGATTTCTCTGGGTTCAAACAAATGACGATGATGATGTGATTGTTTCTGATGCCTGGTTTTATTCCACCAAAAGAAATTTGCAGCCCATCAAATGTTCACTAGGAGAAGGAAGAATGTGGACGAGAAGAATGCAGAAGTGGTGCTGCAAATGACGGTGTAGAACCAAATTGAAGTGTTGTAGAGGAAGCTGGAAAAACTTCAAAGAACTTAGAATTAAGAGAAAACAAGTTGAAGAAGTGTGCCAACTTCAACTGTCAGTAGTGTTTTTGTAGACATGTATGGACAAATTAAGGAAACGTTCAAAGGAGCGGTCATACAACGAGGATCTGCCAGAGCTTTGCAACAGAGATTGGAGAAACTTGTTTTAGCTGCTTGATCTATTGCATAATCCAAAAGCGAGAGGGAAGATAATCCTAAGTCAAAGTGTGGAGAAGTTTTTGTCAAAGGATATCAAACGCTTGCAAAGTCTAGTTTGAAAATCCAGAGATCTTCCAACACATCCAATTTTCTGGGTGATCAGCTTGTAGATGTTTTGCTTAAGAAAAGGTTCGATTCTTTGTCGATGGGTATGACCGAGAGCAAAGAAGTCGAAGCCCAGATAGGAAAGGGATACATATCTATGCTTAGTAGCTCTGAAAATTATAGTTCTAGAACAAAAGATGTCCTAGGAAAAGTAGAACAGGGTGTTGGTCAAGAGAATAGGCTCTGCTTAAAACGTTGCAAAGCTATGGGCGCCATGTTCTAGAGCACCCCGCTTTGAGGGTGTGGGGCCCTTGCCCCAAAATTTAAAAAAAAGGAAATAAAAAAATATAAAAGCAAAAAAAAAAAAAATTGCAAGAGACACTCAGGTTCCCTCATTGTTTCATCCCCTTCTTCCACCATCTACCTCACAATCATTTCACCTCCACCTCCTTTGTTTCTTCTACTGTCACTATTCTCTCTGGCTCGGTTTTCGGGTTTTGTCTTGTATTTATCTTAGTTCTTTTCTTTGTTGGGATTTTTAGCCTGCTAGTTGGCAGTCATTATTGTCCTTCTTATAGTCCCTTGGGTCTTATTTTGGCCCATCGCGGACATTAATAATATTTCATTTCATTTCATTCTCTTCCCCCCTTATTCTTTTTGTTTCTGGTTCTCAAATCTGCTTCACTTTTTTTGCTGTGTCCATCTCACTTGTAATAAGCACAACCTTTATTCCAAAGGTCACCGACATAACACCAATATTCTTACCTTCATCAGTCCACAGGTTGCTACAAGCACTAACACTCTTCCCTTCAGAAGCATCAGTTTTGTTGCATGGCTATCTCAATTTTGATTCCGCTTCCAAGAATAAAGCACCATCTGGGATCTCCTGTCAATTAGGATTGATGTTGTAACATCCCTATTGGTGCCCCAGCCCAAATTGAGCCTTGCAGTTGATTTGAGTTATTTTAATTTCTATTAACAGATTTCTCATTATTGAAGTTGGAATAAAAGGCTTATACTTGGCCCATTTTAAGTTATGTTATGTTTTTAAGTTGACTTGTTCAGCAGGTTGGTAACCTGAGAGTGTAGGTCACCACTCAATTAGGTTATTCCAAGGTAAAAGAAAGAAAAGAAGGGAAAAAGAGAGTATGGTATTCTCATTTTTTGAAAATTTTGGGCTTGGAGAAGCTTTTGGCTGGTTTGTGAAGGATCTCATCCAAGGAGGCCTTGGATCTCTTCCATTTGAGCAAGCCTAAGTGTGGAGCACTCAAGAAGGGACAACAACTTCAAGGGGTGGAGATTTGGCTCAAGACTCTAGGAGGGTTTGGGCTATTTTGCTATTTGTTTTACTTGTGGAAGGAGGAAATCATTTTCGGGTGCTTGGGTCCTTATACGGGTAGTTTTCATTGTTTTTCGTTATCTTTCTTTGGATCAAGTTGGTATTGCACTATACTATATATATATATATTCGCACTTTTCCAAAGAGACTGAATTGGATCTTGAGATTCAAGAGGAAATAGACCTTGTGACTTTACAAAAACTTCAATCAGGGCAAGAAACAAGGTTCAGCATCAACACTCTATGATTTTCCAGTAGATTCCAGATTTGAAGCTTTCCAGGGGAACACTCTCAAATATTTCAAATCTGAAGCTTTACGTGTTGATTTGGTGGGAACACCCTCAAATATTTCAGATCTGAAGCTTTAGGTGTTGATTTGGAAGATTGCATACTTCCAAGGTCCAGATCCATTGATTTTATTGTGGCTCCAACCATCTTCCAGCATCATTACATTGGATTCGTCAGTGGTACAGCCTTGGACTGAATTTTATGTATTGGTGAAGTCTACTTTCCAGGTGTCATCATCCACACCCAATCTATTTCAAAATTGTACATGTTTATCATTGATCTTTATGCAAAGACGTATCTGATGAATAAAATTGCTGAAAGTTGACTTCTTTCATTGCTGGTTTACCATTTGAAAATTCTTTATATTGCTCATTACTTGGAAAATATATCTGCTCTATTGCTTTTGTAATTTTTACTAGATATTCAACTACTTCCACAAGATACACAAGATATCCCCACAAGTCACCAAAATTGTAATAGTTGACTACGACCATCTCTTCTAGAACAAGTTTGTCACGCTATTAGTATGAAAAATGCAAAGGGACTAAGACAAATTTCGTAGATGCTTTGCCTTAAACCTTTTTCACTCCATAAAGCACCCACTTGCCAAAGTGTCTCGCTCACTGGGCACTCCGCTCTTTAGAATGACCCACTTTCCGAGCGACCTCGGTCCCCGAACAAAGTTCATTGCACAAGCTAAGGTAGACGACAGAGCAAAGCAGAAATCAAGAGTCGTTTAAGTGTTTGAAAGAGGGAACCCTGCTCTTCGGGCACCCCGCTCTCCATCCACCTTGCTCTCATAGCGACCTGCTCTTTGCATGCTTCTCTCTCCTAGTGACTACCTCTCGGAATGACCCATTGCCAAGGTGCCTCACTCTATGTCTATCTTTAGTAAACAAATAAGAATAATGTAATCACCTCGTAATTATCATCGAGGTTCATTGTATGTAGTCCATTTTGTGGCTACAAGTTGAAGTATAAATAAGAGCTAAATGCTCATTGTAAGGGTCTTTTGGCCTTTGAAGCAATACCAAAGTTACTCTTCAGCTAAGAATTGTAAACCGAAATTGAGAAATCAGTAAAGAGTTGAACGTGGCATTCATATTTGATTGTCTCTTTGACCTTTGCTTTATGAATGTGTGAAATCAGTGGCTCTACCCTCCTTTCCCCTATTAGTCCTCTTTGATTGTTGTTACAGGTATTTGAAGATCTTATGTGATGAAGTTATTTGGTTTTTGTTGAGAAGGCCAACTACACCAGATCTAAACCGTGCTACAACCTTGGCTATATTTTGCATTTTATTTCTCTTACACCCGTGCTACAAAGAAATTTAGATTTGTTTTTGCATTCTCAAATCAAATTGTTTATTTCATTTTCTACATAGTTTTTTTTTTTTTTTTTTTTTTTTCAGCATTAGATAGAAGGTAGAAGGGAACCGACCCGAGATTTGGAGGTTGGGGAGAGTAGAAACCTCCTCATCCATTTGTTGAATTGTAGTCACGGGCACAAATCATACTTGTCGATTTCTATGTTCAATAGTGTCTCACCCTCTTCAGGCACATCATTAGGTGCACCCCAGCGCAATTGCTCTCGTGTTGGACTCCCATCCTGCACACCATGAAACGAGCCAACTTGCAGTTGCTCTGATGTTGGACTCTCGTCCCGCTCACCATCGAGCACAACAACCTATAGTTGCTCTAGTGCTATAGTTTCATCTTGCACATTGTCAGACACGCCATCTTGCATTGATGTTGGTCTCGTGTCCCACTCACTATCAGACACATCAACTTGCAATTGCTCGTGCCATACATACATCGTTTTCATGCAATTCCTCATCGGTGCGTAACACCTTGTCGCATGATTCTCCTCGATTATCAGGTAACTCTCCATTGTCATCACGTAATTCACCACTGCCAACATGCATCTCTTCACTTACAAACTCTTGCACGTCTGGTTGTGCATCCACTTGCATGTTTGCTTATTGCATCGACCCTTCGTCAACGTCAACAAACAAGTTTGTGTCTTCATCTATTGTGGTCTCCAATCTGCCCTCCTAAGGGAAACTACATCCTTTGTCGGTTGCATTGTAGACAGTAGTTCTAAGCCCTAGGACTGACTGGCACATCCTCCAAACAATTTTGAATGTAACTGAGCAATTTTGTCTAAGTGTTGACATCAGACGTCCAGTATGTAAGTCAAACGTCCAGTCTTGCAAGTCACCAGACATCCAGTTTTGTCAGACGTTTGGACTAGCCGTCAGATGTCTGGTCTGACTGCCAGGACGTCTGGGCTAGTGGCTTGACGGCTAGTTAGCATAGGTTAGACGTCTGATTAGTTATTAGTTAAAAGAATTGGTTTTGGAATTGGTTGGGGAAGTTGGTTGGGATAACCAACTTCCAGCCCTATAAATACCCCCTTTTCAAACATTTGTAAATCATCAGAGACAGGAGAGAGAGCACAGACTTTGTCTAAGATCACCATTGTATGTTGTAATCGTGATTGAAACATAATAAAAAGACTGTTATTCTGATCCATATTCTGCGTATGCATTGAGTGTTGAGTTGAGTTACAGGTTGCTGCCATTAATGGAGTTGTTGCAGGTTTGAAGCATTAATGGCTATGTTGCAGGTTTTCGACTGGTGAATTATTGTTGCAAGTTTGTTGTTGCGTATTGACGAACAGATCTTTGGAGCAGAAGCGGTTATGGCGGTTGAGCGTTCACCGAGGCTCGACGTCTAGCCGGACGTCCGGTCACCACCAAACGGCTAGCCGTCAGCCCCTTCACCCGACGTCCAACCATAACCTGATGTCTGACTCCCAGATGTCTAGACCAGACGTCTGACATAGTCCCAGACGTCTGCACCTGTCTATCCAACGTCTGGACCCTTGACGGCTAGAGTTAGCCTATCAATTAGACTATTTGTTACCTTGCCTAACCCTGATACTAATTGTCATCACCCATATCGAGAATGTACCCACCCTTGTCTACATTTGGCGTCGTTGCCTAATCAAAAAACCCGGAGAGTCTAGGCAAAGTGATTGAGGGAGTTAGGTGAATGACTGATTTCAGGGAACAAAGCAAAGTAGTAAGACGAAGCCCACGACTAGCGAACCTACAAGCAAACGAGGCCCCAGAGGTGTCTCACCCGGAGATAGAACAAGTATGGAACGCTGAAGACGAGGAAAATGTACACATAGAAACCTTGTTGGTGACTGCAGAGGACGAGGAAGAACAAATAGAGATAGAGCACCCATAGTTGACGATTGGACGGTAACACCCCAACCGACGAAAGAGGAGTGGCTAGAGGATACTGTAGGAGATAAACTGGTATCAAGGCACCAATGTGGAGGTTCGTGGGGAGGAAGACCGGAGCCACGTTTGGTATATTTGCGAAGAAGGTCGCGAAGCAGAGACCAAGTGGGAACGCAAACAAGGCTATTTGAGGAGGATTTCGCACCACCAACAGCTGATAGACAACCACAAAGAACTCAACACACAACAGTACCTGTATACCAGAACACTATGGCAGGAAATCAGGCCAATAGAACTATACAGCAAAAATGCCCACCTTTCTCAGGTGAAGGGAAAGAAGACCCAGCCCGACATGTGGGAACTTGCACTACCATTTGGGGAGCAAATGGGGTGAATCAAGACACACAATGGTTGCAATTGTTTCCAGCAACATTGCGAGGCATGGCGATAGACTGGTACTTGAAAAGACAGAGTATACAAGCATTTGCACAATGGGAAGACCTCAAAGAAGCATTCGTAGAAGAATTTCGACCAATGAGGGATGACACTGACATAATCACATAAATTTGTTGCACAAAGCAAAGAACAGACGAAGATGTCAAGAGCTTCAATAGAAGATTGAAACAACTGACGGACAAAATGGAAATGACACCTGCCGACGGTATGGTTAAGCGGTGGTTTCTGGATGGACTACTTCCAAGATGGAGGAAGAAGATGAAGGCGGTACCATCCTCAACATATGAAGAAGCACTGGAGAAGGCGAAGAACTTCGAAAGTGAAGGGAAGCAGACAACCGCCGGAATTGGAGGTCACTTAAAACATACCGAAGAATCGGACAGTGATGATGAAGACAAGGTGCAGAGCACAATCCACACATTTCGGAAAGAAATGGAGAAAATATTGAAGGAAGCCAAAAATGAAAATCGAAAAGACAGGAAGGAAATTTGGTGCTCGGATTGCAAGAAGGAAGGGCATTCCAATATCGATTGTCCGAAGAAAGCTTACTGTAACATATGTGAGATTGCAGGTCATCCAGTGGTTGAGTGTCCATTCAATCTTAAGAACAAGCGACATCAAACTTTGGCCATACAACAAGAAGAACAGCCAAACCCAGGAAGGAATGGACAAGGCTGCAACAAGTGGTGGATACGGGAATAACCGGCGGGGAGGAAGACAAGGAGGCCGAGCCGATTGCAATATGATGTCGAGGGCCGACCGGTTATTCAATGTCGGAACTGTCAAGAATGGGGCCATTTCGCAAAGAATTGCCCCAAGCCACAGAATGCAGGAAACAACAATCGTGGAAAGAATACCACGCAGATGTGCAAATGGTGTGGTCCAGGAAACCACGTGGAAGCTAATTGCCCGAACAAGGCAAGTACCAGTGGAACACAGAATATAAACCTGATTGGCATAGGAGAGGTGGAGGAACTAAAGAATGAAGTCCTGGCTGTAACAAGAGCACAGACCAGGAAGATGGAGGAGTACCCGAATCCTGCCAAGGAGAAGGCACGATGGCAGGAAGCCTAAGAGATGATAAACATAGAATTAGCCAAGGAAAAACGAGATCAACTAATTCGGAGAAAGTGTTGAAACGACCGGAGATCGCGCGAGAAGGCAACGGTGGAAGGCTTGGTAACGGAGGTGCGAACACGAAGGTGGAGATGAAAGTCGCCAACTTTGTTTAGCATCGTACGGAGGCTGTATGCTACGATCGGAGAAGTCATCAAGAAGAAGGATGAACCTCGACAGGTAGCAACTATCAAGCATGACCAGTTCATCGATCCAACAATCCTGATGATTGAAGCGAGGGAAGAGGCCAGCTATCATTCAAATTGAAGTTTTGGACCATAGGCTGAATCAGGTAATTGTTGACGGAGGATCGAGTGTGAACGTAATGCCGAGAAAAGACTTGGCGGATAATTGGGCAACCCGCCTTACGATCTCCAACCTTTAAGTTATATGGAGTTGACCAGTATGGAATCGAGACATTGGGTGTTTTAATGAACCGAGAAGATACGCATAGCAGATCAAGACTTTGTGTTAGATTTTGTCATTATTGCTATGCAGAAGTCCGCATACGATGCACTTCTAGGACGAGGATGGTTGAGAGCAGCCAAAGTTAACCATAATTGGGAGAAGGAAAGATTATCTTTCAAACAAGGGCAACACAAGTATATCATTAATCTAAGAATCATACGGTGAGCCGGGATATAGCAACTCGGATGATTCGGGGTCCTCTTCATCGGATGGTGAGGCGGGATATGAACCCGACGAGGAAGGAGTGTTGGAACTTGATAAGTGCACGGAGGAAGAATATGACCAAGACAAGGGTCTATTACATTGGCGAGATGGAAGATTACGAAGTTTTCCCTCCCCAATGTCTGTGCATGGAAGCGAAAATAGAGACCGAAAGGGATGAGGCGCAAGAACCTGGAAAATAAATTAGTAACAAAAGAATGAAAGCAGCAAATAAGGACAAGGAACAAGAGAAGTGGACATTTCCCAAGAACTTTGCAGAATTTACGATGGGGGAAGCAGTCATTGAGGATAAGCCAGCCCACCCCATCGCAGTACTAAAAGCAGCAGATGAGCCTGAGGCAATCAAATATGAAGGCCCGAAGATGGTTCAGGTAAACTTGGGAGAAGAGGGTGAAGAGAAAATGATCAAATGTGGAGATGATTGGGATCCAGTCCTCAAAGCAGCAACAATTAAGATTTTTATGGACTACAAGGATGTTTTTGCTTGGACGTATAGAGACTTGAAGGGAGTACCACCCGAGCTTTGCGTACACAAGATTTCTCTAATAGAGGGCGCACAACCAGATAAGAAGGCGTCCTTACAGGATGAATCCCAAATATGCGGCGAAGGTGAATGCCGAAATCGAAAAGATGCTAGATGCAGGCATTATATTCAAGGTTACGACAAGCGAGTGGGTTTCACCAATCGTGATCACTCGAAAACGGGAAGTAGATAAAATCCGAATCTGTGTGGATTTTAGAAGTTTGAATGTCGTAACTATAAAAGATCTCTTCCCAATCCCATTCACAGACTCCATACTCGAAGAAGTAGTTGGCCACGAGATCTATTCATTTTTGGATGGATTCTCGAGGTATAATCAAATCAACATAGCGGAAGAAGATAAGTTGAAGACTACTTTCGTGGTAGAGAACGGAATATATGCATACAATCGCATGCCATTTGGCCTATGCAATGCGCCCGCTACTTTTCAAAGGATCATCTTATATATCTTTGATAAAATGTCCACAAGGAATTTTAAAGCCTTTTTAGATGATTGGTCATTGTATGGAAAGACGCAAGAACATCTAAAAGCTACGGAAGAATGCATGGGTTTATGCGGGGAAAGCACGAATCGCACTGAACCCAAATAAATGTGTCCTGTTGGTGCCATACGGGAAGCTGCTAGGGCACATAGTATGCCAAGAAGGATTGAAACCGGACCCAGACAAAATACGGGTAGTGTTACTAATGGAGGAGCCACATGACGTGAGCTCAGTTAAAACTTTCTGGGAACTGTCGGATACTATAGGAGGTTTATCCGAAATTATGCATTGACGTCTCATCCACTAGACGCGCTTACACGGAAGAGTGTCCCATTCAGATGGACAGAGGAACACCAGGTGGCCTTTGAAGGATTGAAAGGACACTTGGTGAAAGCACCTATCCTGGTTTACCCTAACTGGGAGAAAATTCCATGTGCATGTAGATGCCTCAAACTTTGCGATTGGATGTGCGTTAGCACAAGGTCAATTTGGATTGGATCAGCCCATATACTTTGCATATTGTCAAGAGCCGAAAAGAATTATAGTACGACGGAGCGAGAAGCATTGGGAATGGTGTATTCGGTGCAGAAGTTCAGACACTATCTGTTGGCGAACCCTTTTGCTTTCTATGTAGATCACCAAGCTCTGTTATACTTAATCAATAAACCAACAATCTATGGGCGAGTGAGTCGATGGCTCGTCACCCTGCAGGAATTCGTGTTTAGAGTGGTAGTCAGACCAGGGGAAGAAACACGTAATAGCGGATCGATTGTCAAGGATTCGCTCGGGGGAACTCGTAGAGGGGAGGAATACCGGATGAATTTCCCGATGCACAGCTGTTTATGATTAATGCTATACCGGGGTGGTATAAGCATATCAGGGCGATGAAAGGTAATTACGAAGTCCGCACCCTTCACCTTGATTGCAGGACTACTGTATAAGATGGGGGAGGATCAGATACTTCGACAATGTATAATGGAAGATGAAGTACAACAAACCCTGAGGGAGACACACGAGGGAGGGCGGGAGGACACGGGCCGGACGACACTATGATTACACGAGAGGGGAGAGGACACATGGGACCGGATGCGACGACAAGGAAAGTGTTGTTGGCAAGTCTGTGGTGGCCCACCCTCTTTCACGATGCTAAACAGTTTGTGACAGCATGTGATACGTGCCAAAGAACAGGGAAACCGTTGAAAAGAGACTTCATGCCACTACATCCATCGCAGCCTCAAGAACTGTTCGAAAGATGGGGGTTGGACTTTGTAGGTCCTCTAAAGACAAGTCGAAGGAGGAGATGCCGATACATCGTAGTTGCAACGGAGTACCTCACAAAATGGGTCGAAGCAAGGGCTTTACCAGACAACTCGGCAAGAAGCACGGCTCGCTTTTTGTACGAACAAGTAATTACAAGGTTTGGGATACCTCTACAGCTGACAAGTGACAAAGGCGGCCATTTTGTGAATGCAATTATAAAGAATCTAACGGAGGAGTTCAGGATCTTCCACTCGCTATCAAGTCCGTACTACCCGAGAGCAAACGGGCAAGCGGAGGCGACGAATAAGGTCCTGGTGTCCATCATGTACAAGACATGTGGAGTAGAGGGAGCCGGCCGGGAGGAAAGACTACCGACGAGTTCTATGGGCATATAGAACAACTTTTAAGCCAACCACAAATAACACACCTTTTCAAGCGATGTACGGGCGGGAAGCGGTGGTACCGGTTGAATTCCTTGTACCAAGTTTGAGAGTAGCAATCGACAACCGGTTGAGTGAAGAAGAAAGCGTCCAGGAGCGACTGACAACCTTGGTACAATTGGATGAGAAACGGGTGATGGCTCAATGGGCAACGGAGGTAGCGCAGAAGAGAAGGAAGTTACGGCATGATAAACACCTTCGGAAGATGGACTTGAAGGTTGGTGGACTAGTTCTCAAATACAACGGTAAGAGAGAACTCAAGCCGGGGAAATTAAAAACCACGTGGCTTGGACCCTTCCGGGTGGATGAAATACTAGAAAACGGGGCAGTTAGACTAAGGAAATTGGATGGAACATTATGCCCCGAGGTAATCAATGGTTCCAAGTTGAAGGTATACAAGCCACGTGCGGAAGTCAACATGATTAACTCGGAACAAACGGGAACTTCCGAATAGAAGAAGAAGATTCGGGGCACACAACCTTCTGGAAATAACGAGCAGGGTAGCGTTGTTCGAGGGGAGGAAACACATAACCTGGATTGGTTGTTTGGGAGTGAGGAAGAGCAATCAATGGAACTCTCAAGTAACAGCGAAGGGGACCAACTCCAAGTCATGACGGAGGTCACTCAACAGGAGGTTCTGGAAGAAGATGAAGACGGAGTTAGATTGATGCAGCGAATGAGAATGGAAACACATCGGTTGCAGGAGGAATATGAAACTCTGAGACAGTACAACAATCAGCTACGGGAACAGGTGATCGAGGAGTTGGACACAACCATGCACGGGGTAAATGAAAGGCATGAAACTCGCCTAGCGAGTGGGCAGAGCTGAATCAGGGGGAACCGAGAAACAGTGCAACAGGGAACCCTTCGGAAAGCAGTTTATTCTCCTTGGAAGAATAACGAGGAAGTCGTGACAAGTCCAAGGGAACATAGAAGGGGAAAAGCAAAAGTAACTGCTGCACTTTCTAGGAGTTCTTATTTAGCCTCGCTAAAAATTGTGTTAAATCCGAGAAGAATCCTCAAGTAGAGAAGTAGCAAACTTTCAGGAAACAAGAGATTCTCTAGAAAGACCCAGGAGATGGGAAGCAGGACAAAGCTCGACTGCTAAATATCACATAAGTAGGGAGGAAGTGGCAGCAATAATATGGAAGGATGTAGAAACGGTACCTGAAAAAGCAAGAATTGAAGGGCGGTTGGAAGACTCCAGCAGCGATGATAATCTACCGCGGAACCCAGATATCCCAGTTGCCAGCCCTAACCCAGACAATAGAAGACAAAGGGAGGAAGATCGCAGTCGGCAAGCGGGTGTCAGATTCTAGAAGCTAGCGCGAGATAATTGAAGACGATACTTCACTAAGTTCACAAGATGAATACAATGGAGGATTGAATGAGGATGGCATACCCGAAATACCACCGACTTGTGCATGGAGAACACCTTATCCTTGGAGCCATGAGACGCCCAACCGAACGGGAAGAGGTAGCTAGGTATTGGATGGCTGCACTAGATTTGCGACAGCATAGAAGAGAAGTACGAAGATTGTAGCAGAGGGTTCAAGAAACTTCAGTCTGGCCACTCAATACGGTAGGAGATGGAAATGACTCAAGTATCGACTCAGTCTTTTTAGAAGAGTACCGGGAGAATTTGGCTCATTGTACCATGCAACGACAATTTGAGCAAAGCAGATGGAGACGAAGGCTGATGAGAGTCGATAGGAGACTGAGGATCTTGCAACAACTAACACCTGAGCCAGGAGCACAACCTATAAACGAGGCCCATAGCGAGAGATAATTTAGGTACCTTCGGGAGACCGCAAGGAACCCCGAGAGTACGACCAAGGGAGGAGCGTGGTTGACCTCCGTCCCGGTAGCTTGAGAGGAAGAAATTCCCCTCTCGCTACCAATAGGTCGACCGGTTCTCAGTTTGGACCGCGAGGCCCATCTGAGAACTTAGCCCAAGTCAACCCATCACTTCGTGCTCCTGAGAATAGACCGAGAGGTCCATCTCAGCGAGATCGTAGGAACCTGAGACATCGTAAGGAACAACTGAGGGACCGACCGAATCTCGGGCAGCTGGGAGTACAGCAGCCCAACATTAGGGAGATTCGATCGAAAAGGGGCCGAGGACACGATAACCAGGTCTGTGGAAGGAGAGATTGGGATAGAAACCCCAATCTAGAACGCAGGAATCAAGAACGGACAGTTGCAGGCAATGACCGAGGTCGAGGACGAGGCCTGAGAAATAGACGACCCCACCAAAATAGGGAGCAGCAGAGAAGACAACAGCCCAGGTCACATGAGCTTGATCAACAGATACAGGAAGGGGTGATATATAATTATATGGACGACTGTTGAATAATGCGGCGGAATAACGGAACGACTAAATGGATTCCATGGGTACCTGCTCACCCCGAACGTCCGAGTCCTGGAAGCAGACACCGAGCAGGTGTAGCAAAACCTAGTCACCAGGGGATTACTAAACCGGGAGAGGCAAATATACAAAGGGTGGAGGATTGGATAGAACAGATTAGCTAGATAGCAACAAGAAACCAACAAGAGGTTGATAATAATGATGGGCGACAGGTAAATAACCACCAAGTTGAAGAGTTGGAAGTATGACAGCAACCGAGGGAAGTCCGACAACCAGACTGGCGTATGATTCCACGAAGAAGAGGAAGACGCCAACATCAGCCATACTCGAAAACTGCTCCAAGTCAAAATAATACAAGAAGACGTCAGAGGACGAAAGAATTTTATAGTGAAAGTTCGGAAGATTTTGATGGTTCGGAAGAACAAAGTCGTCAAGGGCAAAGGGAGACGTCAGACGGCTGGGAACTACGTATTGGCATGGCCATACGGTTCACCCGACAGCGTTAAACAGTAGACGTCTAGCCAAATTTTGAAAAAAATCAGAAAATTAAATAAAAATTAGAAAAAGTCAAAAAGGAAAAAGACGAAATAGAGAAAAAGACAAAATAAGGACACCTAGATGTCCAGGAAGGCCAACGTGTCACGCATACATGCAAACAGGTAGTTGGAGCGGTTGAGGAACGGTTGGGAGAAAAACTATATAAGGAGGAGAAACTTCATTCTTCTCACATCGCTTTCAAGTGACAAGGAAGAGCACGAGAAGGAGCAGAGCACGCGGCAGAAGAAGCAGGAGTACGCAGGCAGTGTTGCAGACAGCTAGGGCAGAGGACGGCGGCTGTTGATGGCTGACGACAGGTGGAAATAGGAGGTTGCTCAGACGGCTGGACACCCAGACTGGTTGGACCTGATGTCCAGCCGGCCAGACGTCTACACTTGACATCAGATGTCTGCATCTGACGTCCAGACGGCTGCACCAGACGTCTAGCCAGACCCGACGGCTGGACAGGGCAGACGGCTACAGATCCAGACGTCTGCAAGAAAGAGACGCCCGTCGCAGCTAACGTCTGCTAAACCAGATGGCTTGAATACCTGACGTCTAGGGCCATTAGGTGTAACAAGGGAAACATGAGGACATCGCAGCATAAAGGCGGAAAGACCTCTGCACGGAGTAAACCTGAACCGGACTCAGTGGTAGCCAAGCGGTTACGGCACCAGCAGGAGGTTGCAATGAGAAGTCAAATCAGAGGTATGGAAGTTGGACAGTCGAGGGGGAGAAGAGAAGCAGCGGAAGTGGAAACCCGTCGAGGTAAGGAGATTCACCCAAGCGGAAAAGTACCAATTCCAGTAGAGGAGATGACCTGGGTCTGTCCAACAAGAGATTTTTGCCGATAGTGGTGGGCAGATGTACCCAAGGATCATCCGGTGAAATCCAAGATTAAGGAAGAGGGGTTGCATTTTATTTTGCAGGCTCCTCACTTTGACCGGGAGATTTTTTAAGGAGTATCTAGTGCAGATGCTGGAGACTTATGATGAGAGAAAGCACAACAGTCTGGTAGAGATAGACGGTACAACACTAGAAGTCGAATTCACTCCCGAAGCTTTCCAGCACACTTTCGGACTTCTTTTGAAGGGTCAACCAGTGTTGAATGAAAGAGATCTGAAGAAGACGACGGAGCTGATTATGAGTGTAACCAATCTGACAAAGGAAGTAGATGCGATGCTCTGCGTTCACGGCGGAAGAGGAGTCAAGCAGACACAACTCCGGAATGAAGGATATGAAGTGATAATGAACATGATCATGTCTAGGCTGTCAGGAGAGTAGCGAAGTTCAGATGTGCCAATTTGGCTAATTCCGTATTTATGAGTAGAGCGAGGAGAACAGTATGATTGGGCAACGTATCTGTCCAACCGAATACAGCCATTTCTGTTAAGAACAACAAAGAATTTCTCGATGACGTTCCATGCAATTGGACTGATTCTGGATGCGGCAGCAAGCGCAGAAATTTCTATTCCAAACTTTGAGGCTTCTAGGGACGTCCCACCAAAAGGACCATGCATCTGTAGGTGGATAGAGTCGCATACAGCCAAGAAGACGCCAGCAAAGAAGGCAAGGGTAAAGCAGATTTCCCACAAACCACGTTAGGAGAAGCTGGTGGCTGAGCCAGAAGGGGAGGATAAGGGAGCCACACCGACTCGGGAGTCGAAAGTACAGAAACAAAAACAGGCCCAATCTCCAGATGAACCCAGACAAAAGAAGAGGGGGCGATTCGATGTGTCTCCACAAAATCTCTTTTAAGAAGCATTACAAAAGATAGCGAAGAACCTGGAAGTAGCTCGTAATCGGGAAATGCAGCCTTGGAGGAAGAATTGCGGAAGGCAAAACAAGAATCAGGGGCACCAACAGCTTCCCTTTCAGAGGAATTGTTGAAGGATATGTTCCGCAGCAGGGAAACAGAACTACTGACAAACCTGAAGAAGACCGAAGAGTGAGCAAATACCTTGGAAGTCGAATGGGCAAAATATTATAACTATGCCAAAAGACTCAAGGAGGAACGGGACCAACACCGTCAAAGGCTTCAGGACTACGAACAAGCACAGAGGGCTGCTACAGCAACACAAATAGAACAAACTGAGACTGGAGCTTCAGCATCGGAGCGGAGAAGGTCGCTGAGGACATCGACTTCTTCTAAGGGGAGGATAGATGTAGACACCAGTTCTAAGCCCTAGGACTGACTGGCACATCCTCCAAACAATCTTGAATGTAACTGAGCAATTTTGTCTAAGTGTTGACATCATACGTCCAGTATGTAAGTCAGACGTCCAGTCTTGCAAGTCACCAGACGTCCAGTTTTTTCAGACGTCTGGGCTGATTGTCAGACGTTTGGATTGGCCGTCAGATGTTTGGTCTGACTGCCAAACGTCTGGGCTAGTGGCCTGACAGCTAGTTAGCATAGGTTAGACGTCTGATTAGTTATTAGTTAAAAGAATTGGTTGGGGAAGTTGGGGAAGTTGGTTGGGATAACCAACTTCCAGCCCTATAAATACCCCCTTTTCAAACATTTGTAAATCATTAGAGACAGGAGAGAGAACACAGACTTTGTCTGAGATCACCATTGTATGCTGTAATCGTGATTGAAACATAATACAAATACTGTTATTCTGATCCATATTCTGCGTATGCATTGAGTGTTGAGTTGAGTTACAGGTTGTTGCCATTAATGGAGTTGTTGTAGGTTTGAAGCATTAATGGCTATGTTGCAGGTTTCCAGCTGGTGAATTATTGTTGCAGGTTTGCTGTTGAGTATTGACGAACGAGTGTTCGGAGCGAAGCAGTTATGGTGGTTGAGAGTTCATTGAGGCCTGACGTCTAGCCGGACGTCTGGTCACCACCAGACGGCTAGCCGTCAGCCCCTTCACCCGACGTCCAGCCATAACCTGACGTCTGACATAGTCCCAGACGTCTGCACCTGTCTATCCAACGTCTGGACCCTTGACGGCCAGAGTTAGCCTATCAATTAGACTATTTGTTACCTTGCCTAACCCTAATACTAACTGTCATCACCCGTATCGAGAATGTACCCACCCCTGTCTACATGCATTGTAATGATTACATTGTTGTCGTCGTGCGCCCTCCCAAGTAATTTGCTCGTCACAACTCCATGTTCACTTAAGCCATCTTCTCTCTCCTCCTATTCGGTTTCTTCTTCCTCAGGGATCATATCCTTCTCTTTTCTTGACAAGTCAATTTGTTTATTTGTTGCCTTTCCTTCTGTTATTGCCTACTCAGACATGGATTTAATTGTCTGACTACTCTCTCCTTTGACTGATTCTGATTTACCAAAATATTTACCCTCTAGTGGGTCTATCTTTTGCTTTTCTGGCAGTACTTCTTGTTTTGAGTCCTACCCTTCTATTTCAATTGGATTTTGCCTGGTTCCAAACTACAACCTTTCTTTTGCAGCTTCTTCCACCAATTTTTCACCTTCCATTGCCTATTCCTTTTCAATCTCCTTTTCTTCTACCACCTTCTTTGCTGAGTTATTTTGTTTAGGTAGTGCAACAGATATGTCGATCTTTCGGGCTTGCAACTCTTATTGCAATACAGGTGATGCCATTGGATCTGTGTGTTGAGCTTCTACCAAAAATTTAACTGGTCCAATCTGAACATCCCCACTTCCATTCTTTTGCTTCTATGTTAAGAGGCTCCATGATCTCGAAGTCCTCTTCTTGTTGCTTATTAGTTGTAGCTTTTGTTCCCATATTTGTTGATACTTCTCCTGGTTGATGGTGTGCTTGTTCCAAGGTATGGTGTATGCCTCGCATTACTACATGACTCCTTGCAATCCGTTCAACTACGATCTATTGAACCGAGCCTAGTGGTGGAGATTGTGATGGTTCTAGTGGTACATACTTCTTTTTTTTAGAGGTGGTTTTTCTTTGGCTGTTGCTTCTTCCTCTAAAGGGTCATCCAACAGTGATGCCTTATTAAACCTTTGTTTCATCCTTGGCTACTTCTTTGGAGTAATCTTCTTCTATTGAGGTTTCGCATTCATCCACCTCAACACTGTTGGTGCCAACTCTGGCAATTTTCTGGGAGGATCCAATCCAGGGATTTCCACACCTTCTTGAGATGCAGCATCCAAAAACAGCCCCATAACATGGAATACCGTTGAGAAGTTCTTTGTAGTGTGCATCAAAATTGGGATTGTGTTGTCGTTCAGTTGCTCCTCCACTAGCTCGAGAATGTTCTTGTTGATGTATGAGTCGCTTCTCAAATACGAACTCCTACAGCGTTCCCTGTCGCCATTCCAGGTTGGTGTCTTTCGTGAAAGGGCAACTCATTTTTGCCAATTGCAGTTGACGTTACGTTGTATCCTCCTTGGCACTTCGTCCTCAAGATGACACATATTCAACCTTGTAATGAACAATTTCCCTGTGATGGTAGTGACGGCTTGCTTGTGTTTCAATGATGGTGATTGTCTGTAGTTTAGGATGACACTTCTATCGACGAATGTGATGGTACCTCCCGATTGTGATGGCACCTCGACTGGCCAACTTTTGGACGACACTTCTTGCTAGTTGACATTTGTGGCGATGCCTCTTGTTGGCCGATTTTTGTGACGGCACATCCAGCTGCCAAACTTCCATGACGATAGTTTGCTAGTTTATGACGACAATGTTGATGACGGTGCAACTTCCAGACTTCGCATCTTCTTGCAATCCCGAAATTTCTTTGATGGCGGTGCTTCGAATTTTTCTGCAAACAGTAGCACTTCGTCCTTTGGTAGCTCCTCCGGCCTTTGGATCCTATCGGTATTGGCAGCAACCGCCAATTGTTCTTTGTCTGACTGCAATTTTATCAACAAAATTACCCTTTTGTGCACAGTTGTCTCATAAATCTCATGAAGTCTGCATATTTTTCCGTTTCTTTCATTGCTATGGCTATGGCGTCCTTCGTCTTGGTTTGTCAAGAATCTGGTGCACAAGTATTCTTTGTTGGCTTAGTCTTCATACCCTTAGCATCGTCCTTGCTCCATAACACTGGCGACTACTAGAAGCATCTTTGTTCTGCAACTTTGTTTGCATTGTGCATTGCCTTCCCATTCGCCTCTATTTATACTCTTCGCATCATGCAGTTGTTGCCCATGCAAACCGTTTCCCAACTGCCACTACATGTTCTGAATGCCGCGTGCTTGCCACCTTGTCACCTTGCATGCACTTGTCGTACTTTTATATTTTTGTCTTTTTCTTATTGTCTTTTTCTAGTTTTTTATCTTTTGTTTTTTTTTGTGTGTGTACATTGTGGCCTTGCCACATGTCACCTCCGTCGCGTGAGTCACATGGTGACACCAATGCAGATTTCGGCCGACAATGCATCCTCCTGCTTGTGATGGCAGCTTCCTTCACTTGTTGATCCATCATTGTCATGCATTGCTTCTGTCTGTTGTCTACTTCGATGGTTCCCTAGGCCTCGAGGTGTTTTCGACTATTGTTTTACCTGACGGCCATTCCTCGGAACACTTATTACTATGTGCCAATCCGCCATTTCTTCCTCTTGTTGATGACGTCTCACCTCTTCTCTGACATGTGGGTTTCTTTCCATTCTTTCACCCTCTTGTCTATGTTGGATATCAGCATCCCCATGTCGGCCTTCATCTTGCTAACGGCTGCTCATTCTATTGTCTGACTGACGACCACTTCTACTGTCCGCATCCTAAGGGTTGTTGACATTGCTCTCCTCTTGTCGACTGTATTCCCTATCGTCATGCTAACGACCTGCTATTTTGTCGTCTTCTTGCCGGCAGATTGTCATCCTATCAATAGCCTGACGACCTCTTTAGCGATTGTCGTCAATTCGATTATTCTCCAATCTTTCACGAGCAAAACTTGGACGTGTCGAACTTGGAGCTGAAGTTCTTGTTGGTGCTTGGCTTCTGTTTTGAAATCCCTGTCTCCCCTGAAACCTTTCCATACATCCTTCCCTTATTTCCAGGTGAATCTCCCTTGTTTGAGACTGCCTTACAGTTGTTCGGGATTCGTCTGGTTCCTCAACCGCTCAAGGTGACCTCTTTGGATTCTATGGGTCCCACAAGGTGGGCCTGAGAGTCCAACCTCATGATCTTGTGGGTGTTGGTTGTTTTGTGTTTGATTTGCAACTAGTCTTTGTGGCCTATTTTGTTGTTGCAATGACCTAGGAGTAGCAGGAAGAGAAATTCTTCCCCTTGAGCCACTAGAGGGGAGATCAACCAAACTCCTCTCTTGACCAGGTATACTTGGATTACCAAGAAGACGTATCGATCCTCTTGAATTTTCCAAGTTACCTTCACTCCGTTCTCTCTCCAATTGCTTTGCTCTTGTTGGCTCTCTTCTCTATTTCGGGTTCCTGGCGATAGTTGCCTTAAGACCCTCAACCTTCGATCTGTTCACAACAATCTTCTCCTCCACCTTTGCTCCTCAAACTATTTTTGTGGTTCACATTCAGCCAATGCTTCCTTGTAATGTATTGAGGAGTTAGAGTTTGTGCTTGAGTCATTTCCTTCACCTGCTGTGAGCATAGGGCATCTAGACGCTTCTTGCACTCATCTTTGTGGTCTTCTTACTTCTCCTCTCTGCCTTCTCAATTGTTTGGCTGCCATTTGGTGTTAATAAAAACTTCAGATTTTATACCTGCAAGTAGAAACACAATGACAGAGAACAAAAACAGCAACACAAGTAACACAAAGATTATTATTTTCAGCTTCTTCCTTTTATTGTTTTCAGCAGAACTTTACATTCACGTTACAACGTTTTTGACATTACTTTGATATGCAAGGGATCAAGTCCCTTTTATAGAGCAGAAGGAAGACTCCAAACTGTTCGTTTCCTCTCCCAAAGGAAGCCTCCAAAAACTGTTTGTTTCCACTCCCAAGGAAGGCGCCTGAACCTATTTGTCTTCCGCATTTAGACATTTGTCCTAGACGTCTGCTGCCCAGACGTCTAGTACTGCTGCCTAGACGTCTGGCAGTGCTGCCTAGACGTCTAGCAGCAGTCTCTGCTGGCTAAAACACTGCATAGTGACTTCACCTCCTAACATTCTCCCACTTGAAGTTAGTATTCAAGGAATTCTTCTACCAAAGATTTTCATCCAGTGCCAATTGCACAATGCTGCTCTTGTTAGTTTTTCAACAAGCCCAAAGCATTTATGCACCACTCAAACTTTTCTATGTTGACCGGCTTTGTAAGCATATCTGCAGGATTAACTTCAGTGTCGATTTTCTGCAACAGGATCCTACCTTCTTCCACCACATTTCTTATAAAGTGGTACTTGACATCAATGTGTTTCGTGCAATCATGTAATGTTGGGTTCTTCACTAACTGAATAGCACTTTGGCTATCACAATGCAACGTAATTTTCTCCTGCATTACCTTGAAGTCACCCAACAGTCGCTCTAGCCAAATTGCCTCTTTGCTGGCATGAGTCACTACAATATATTTTGCTTTAGTGGTTGATAAAGCCACAACAAACTGCAACTTAGAAGCCCAACTCACTGCTCCACCAACAAGAGTGAAGGTATATCCTGTAGTGGACTTTCTCCCATCTCTATCTCCACCATAATCAGAATCCACAAAACCTTTAACTTGCAAATTTGTCGATCCAAAGTAAATGGCAACATCTGAAGTGGCTCTTAAATATCTAAATTTCCACTTCACCGCATTCTTACTAGGATTTGCCATGTACCGACTGACTACTCCCATTGCTTGGGAGTGGCATACATGAGGCTTCCTACTGCTGATGAATACAGTACACGAGACATGCTTGTCTTCTCTGCTTTTGTTCTAAGACACTGGTTGGAAGACAACATTAAGTGTGAAAGAAGTGGGGTACTAACTGGTTTTACATTCTGCATATTGAAGTGTTGCAGAATCTTCTCTATATATGACTTTTGACTTAACCAGATCTTTCTTCCTTTTCTGTCCCTGTGTATCTTCATCCCTAAAGTTTGGTTTGCTGCTCCTAAATCCTTCATTTCAAATGTCCTAGCCAATTGAGCCTTAAGATCAATGATTTTCATCATGTTGAGGCCTGCAACCAGCATATCATCAACATACAACAGCAAAATAATAAAACTGCCACCATCAAACCTTTTATAATATCCACAATGGTCAGCTTCACTCCTGCTGAAACCTTGGCTCTTCATGAAGGTGTCAAATTTCCTGTACCACATCCTTGGAGCCTGTTTCAACCCATACAGTGATTTCTTCAGTCTGCAAACCAAATGCTCTTTGCCTCTTTCTTCATAGCCCTTAGGCTGATCCATATAAATCTCTTCCTCGAGATAACCATGCAAGAAAGCGGTCTTTACATCAAGCTGCTCCAATTCTAAATCCTGTGCAGCTACAAGTGCAAGTAGAACTCTAATAGTAGTCATCTTCACAACTAGAGAGAAAATTTCATTAAAGTCAATACCTAACTTTTGCACATAGCCTTTTGCCACCAAGCGAGCTTTATAGCGTTCCAACAACCCATCGCTGTTCTTCTTCACTTTGTACACCCACTTGTTTCCAACAGTCTTTCTTCCAGGTGGGAGATCCACAAGTTCCCACGTTTTATTCTTGCAAAGTGCCTCGATTTCCTCCTCCATGGATTTCCTCCACTTTTCAGCATTCTCAAACTCTCTAGCTTCCTGAAATGAACTAGGTTCACCATCATCAGTTAACAAAGCAAAAGAGGATTGATAAACATGAGAATACCTTTCCGGACACTTTTGTGGACGTGTAGATCTTCTAACCCAATGATCTTTTGATTGTGGCTCTTGGTCTTGTGACCGTTGTGGCTGCTCTACTTGTTGTTCTGCATGCTGATCAAAAACTTCAGCATGCTGATTTTCATATTCATCTTCACTCATTTCTACTTCAACTGGTACAACATTAGGAGTTTGTTGTACCTCCTTCCTTTGCATGGATTTTTCATCAACAATTACATCCCGGCTAATAATTACCTTGTAGGTAGTAGGATCCCACTGTCTATACCCCTTCACTATATCTCCATAGCTGAGATAAACACATTTGCTTGACCTTGGGTCAATCTTGGACCTTTTTTCTTTGGGTACATGGGAAAACGCATCACAACCAAAGGTAGACAAATGAGAGTAATCAACTGGCTTACAACACCAAACCTCCATTATCTGTCCATCCAACGCAGCTGTAGGTGACCTGTTAATAAGATAAACAGTTGTATTAACAGCCTCTGCCCAGAACATTTTCTCCAACATGGCTGTGCTAAGCATGCTTCTTGCACGTTCCATGATTGTGCGATTCATCCGCTCAGCCACACCATTTTGCTATGGAGTATATGGTACAGTCTTCTGGTGCTTAATACCTTCTTGCATACAAAATTTATCAAATTCCTTGGAGCAATATTCACCCCCATTATCTGACCTGAGACATAAAATTGACTTTCCCAAACTCTTCTCTACCCGTGCTTTGAACTCTTTAAATTTCTGCAAAGCTTCCGACTTCTTCAGAAAATAAACCCACACTCTCCTAGAATAATCATCTATAAAAGTCAGAAAATAGATGGCGCCATTTAAGGACTGAGTGGGGACTGGTCCAAATATATCTGAATGTATAAGTTGCAGAAAATCAGAACTCTTACCAGGACTTGCAGTAAACCGAACCCTCTTTTGTTTACCAAAAATACAGTGCTCACGTAAGTCTAAATTGCAAGACTTAATCCCAGAAAGCATACCTCTGTCATGCAGAATTTTCAGACCTTTTTCACTCATATGGCCTAGGCGTTGATGCCATAGCATTACTGCATCCTGAACAAAAGTTGTTGTTGTTGCATGGTTTGTCACTATATCACCGCATAAACGATATAGGGTCCCATAAGATTATCCCTTTGCTACTACAAGAGCTCCTCTGGTAATTTTGTAGTAGTTGTTACTGAAAGTGACTAATACCCTAGCTTATCCATCATCTTGATTGAGAGCAAATTCTTTCGTAAATCGAGCACATGTCGCACATCACATAACATCCTTTCTCTACCATCGTCCAGCTTGATCCTTATATCCCCTCTTCCCACAATTTCTAAAGGGTGATCATCACCCAAATAGACCTTTCCACCACAGTATGGCTGATATTTGTCAAACCAGTCTCTGTGGGGAGACATGTGGAAAGATGCACCTGAGTCCAAAACCCAGGTATATAAAACAAATCTGTTGTTACTGATACAGAAGGCTTCAGATGTTGTCGTCTCTCCTGAATCTATTGCACTGGCCTCAGCTGATGGCTGATTTTGCTTTTCACCATTCTTTAATTGCCAACCGTCCTTCTTTGAGTGTCCTGGCTTCCCACAATGCCAGCACTTCCCTTTCTGCTTATGTCCTTGAGACTTAGATCTGGACTGTTTTCTACGTTGTTTACTCCCCTCGAAAGATCGACCTCTCACAGATAGGGCTTCATTGGTTGAGGGTTCTAGAGACGTTTTTCGCCTCGACTCTTCTGCCAACAAAGCGGCTACCACATCATCAAATTTGAGAGTTCCTGATGATGAATTATTGATGGTCATCACCATATGATCCCAAGTGTCCGGGAGGGAACAAAGTAGGGTGATAGCTCTATCTTCATCCTCCATCTTCACATTAACCGAAACCAGTTTACTGATAAGAGTATTAAACTCAATCAAATGATCTACCACGGATGAACTTTCCTTCATCCTCAAGCTATAAAGCTGCTTTTTCAGAAAAACCGTATTTGTTGCTGATTTTGTTTCATACAACTTTTCAAGCTTTTGCCAAAGGGCTTCCGCGGTCTTCTCTTCAGCTACATTGAACAAGACAGAGTCCGCTAGGCAGAGACGGATTGTAGAAACCGCCTTCCTGTCAAGTGTTGCCCACTCCTCATCTTTCATGCTGCTCGGTTTACTCACGACCCCTTTCAAGGCTTGATCTTGATCATTTTGAACCAGCAAATCCTCCACCTTCATCTTCCATAGAGCGAAGTTCCTGCCATCAAATTTCCGAAGTTCCTTCATCCTCAAGCTATAAAGCCGCTTTTTCAGAAAAACCTTATTTGTTGTTGATTTTGTTTCATACAACTTTTCAAGCTTTTGCCAAAGGGCTTCCGCGGTCTTCTCTTCAGCTACATTGAACAAGACAGAGTCCGCTAGGCAGAGACGGATTGTAGAAACCGCCTTCCTGTCAAGCATTGCCCACTCCTCATCTTTCATGCTGCTCGGTTTACTCGCGACCCCTTTCAAGGCTTGATCTTGGTCATTTTGAACCAGCAAATCCTCCACCTTCATCTTCCATAGAGCGAAGTTCCTGCCATCAAATTTCTCAATCTCGAACTTGGTTACACATCCTGTCATTGTTGCAGCTCCCACTCGCACAAAACCTTGAGCTCTGATACCAGATGTTAAGAAAAACTTCAGATTTTATACTTGTAAGTACAAACACAATGACAGAGAACAAAAACAGCAACACAAGTAACACAGAGATTTACGTGGAAACCTGCAATGTGTAGTAAAACCACGGGGCAATGGCAACTTCTTCCTTTTATTATTTTCAGTAGAATTTTACATTCACGTTACAACGTTTTCAACATTACTTTGATATGCAAGGGATCAAGTCCCTTTTATAGAGAAAAAGGATGACACCAAACTGTTCGTTTCCTCTCCCAAAGGAAGCCTCCAAAAACTGTTCGTTTCCACTCCCAAGGAAGGCGCTTGAACCTATTCGTCTTCCGCATTTAGACATTTGTCCCAGACGTATGCTGCCTAGACTTCTAGCAGCGCTGCCTAGATGTCTAGCAGCCTAGACGTCTGTTGCTTAGACGTCTAGTACTGCTGTCTAGACGTCTGGCACTGCTGCCTAGACGTCTGGCAATGCTTCCTAGACGTCTAGTAGCTGTCTCTGCTGGCTAAAAAACACTGCATAGTGACTTCACCTCCTAACATTGTTGTCCTCTTACAAGATCATTATGGCTGCCTAAACTACTTCTCGTCTCTTCTTCTTCATCTGCTTGAGGGATTACAGCTTCATTATTTACCTCCTCTCAAACCATTTCGAAGAATCTTACACTTGCTCTTTGGCTTCGAATTTCATCTCTCTCTCTCCTTCTCAGCGGAGTAGGACTTGGATGTGGATTATTCTCATCAGGAAAATTTTCATCACTATCGAATCTTCAATCTAGCCTCCTCTAGTTGTTGGTTGTATCGATACTTCCCTTATGTCTCCATAATAATTCAAAAGTTTGCTCTTTGCTTAACCGATATTCTGCTAGATCGGCAAGTCCTCCTTGGTTTTGCCATGGTCCTTCCTCTATCCTTTCCTGTTGTTAAAGTGTTTCCTCTTGTCCCTGTCTTCGAGGATTTGGTGGAGCCAGGTGTCTATTCCTACTTGATCTTGTCAACGGGGAACTTGAACTAGTAGTACTATTGTTCAATCGAATTCTTAATATATCTAAAGACAAGCTACTTGAGCTTAAAGAGAACAAACTATTCTCTAAAAGTGATGCTTCGTTGCCATCGACATTTCTTGCTAACTCCTCTGTTTGCCTTTCTATCCCTTGTGCAAGTTCGTCTATCTTTGCTCGTCTTAGTTCTTCTCTCTCATTCATTCGTTGCATCGTTTCTTCCAATTCTTGAACCACTTGCTCCCTCAATCTCATACATACTTTTGCAATTGTTGCGTTTCTGTGATCATCAGTTGCAAAACTCCAGATTCTGTTGGTTGGTGCGGCACATCTTTGTTTTCTACATTTTGAGTTTCATCCTCCGATTCCCTCACGCCTGACTTTCTTTCTTGCAACGCTACATTAGTTAGAGTGCGGAGTCTTATTTTATCCTAGTTATTTGGGAATCTCACATGAACCTAAAGTCTTCTTCGTTTTGTTGGTTTGGGTTCCAATTCCCTTTGTTCAATCGCAGTTTCGCTCCCTGTCCCGAATAACCATTCTAAATTCATTTGCTTGTTGCGAGCTGCACCTGGATTAGTGGTTCCACTAGGTTATCCTCGTTCATAGAACCGTATTCCTTGATGAGGTGCTTCCATTGATCTTCTAGAAGTTTCTCCTTGCGATGATTCCAAGTTGATCACATTCACATGTGCCTTCACCTTATACATCTTCAACTTAGAACCACTTACTATCTCTTGGCAAATTGTCCCGTCCAGTTTTTGTAGTCGACCAACCCCATTGTTCAACATTTCTACCTGGAAGAGCCCAAGCCATAAGGTCTTCAACTTGGCTTGATTTCTCTTTTGCCATTAAACTTAAGCACTAAGTCACCTGTATTCAAGTCCATCTTTCGTAGGTGCTTATCATACCATAGTTTTCTTCAACATTGGGCAATATCTATTGTCGATTGAGCCATAACCCTCTTCTCTTCCAATTACACGAGTGCCATAAGCCTCTCTAGGCTTTCTTTGTCGCTCAGACGATTTTCCACTACTACCCTTAGACTTGGTACCAGGAATTCCAATGACACAACTTCCTGATTGTACATCAACTAGAAGGGTGTGTGGTTTGTCGTTGGCTTGAAGGTTGTCCTATACGCCCACAGGACTGCTAGCAATCATTCTTCCCAATCGTCTCCTTCCACACTATATGTTTTGTACATTATAGAAACCAGGACCTTATTTGTTGCCTCAGCCTATCCATTTGCTCTGGGATAGTACAGACTAGACAAGGAATGGAAGATCCCGAATTCAATGGTTAGGTTCTGAATAATTTCATTGACAAAATGACCTCCCCTATCACTTGTCAATTGTAGGGGGATCCCAAGCCTTGTAATGACTTGGCAGTGCTCCTTGCAGAGTTATTTGGTAGAGCTCTTGCTTCTGCCCATTTTGTCAAATATTCAATAACTACCACAATATATCGGCACCTCTTCCTCCGGCTTGTTCTAAATGGTCCTACAAAGTCCAAACCCCATCTTTCAAAAAGCTTTTGTGGTTGAGAAGGGTATAATGGCATGAAGTCTCTCCTCAAAGACTATCTTGTTCTTTGACACGTATCACATGCCTTAACATACTCTTTGGCATCGTGATAGAGGGTAGGCAACCATAGTCCAACTAACAACACTTTTCTTGCAGTTGCATAAGGCCCCATATGACCTCTAGCTAATCCCTCGTGTGCTTCCTTCAACATTGTTTGTACTTCATCCTCCATTACACAACTTCTCAGGATTTGGTCAACTCCCATTTTGTACAACAAGGCTGAAATAAGCGAAAACGGTGCCGCTTTTGCAATGATACGTTTTTCAGCTGTCGGTATCTCTTTTGGCAGCTTCCTTGTTGACAGATATTCCTTGATTTGTTTATACCAAACCGGTATTGCACTTATCATGAAGAGTTGTGCATCAAGAAATTCGTCTGGTATTCCTCCTTGCGCAAGTTCCCCCAAGCGAATTCTAGACAATTGATTTGTTGTCACGTGTTTCTTTCCTGGTCTCACCACCACTCGAAACACGAATTCTTGTAATGTGACAAGCCACTTGTTGGTTACGAATCTGCCATGAGGAAAGGATTTTGTTGTTAATGCGCCCAGATTCACCCACTAGATTGAAAGGCCGGAAGGAAGGGATGCCTTCCGTGCCAATCTCCGGAGAAGGCCGGCTCCTATGGGGGTTTGTTAAGATAAGAGTGCAGGGAAAGAGATAAAAATGCAGAAAGAGATAAAAGTGCAGAAAGGGATTCCAAATGTGATTGGAGTTGGGTGGGGGGAATAAGCAACACGGCAACGAATCAATCACCACTACTAACGACATTCATCTACAAACATACATTGAAACTACAGCTATCGGCGATCCCATGTATCCTCTATCTATGCATTCCAGGGAATACCGGCCATCAAATCTTGGAGTCCGGAGTTCGAGTACAACAACAAGCAATGACACAGGAAACATGAGGCAGAAATGACAAGGAGAGGCGGCATGCAAGATAAAAGACGATGAAGCAAAGCCAAGTATATGTCTGTATTTGAGGCAAACGCACAGCTACAATTGTTCCCTAGCAATATATTCCCCATCCACCACCTTACAATGGAAAAGTGGTGGGTATTTATAGCCCAGTTTCCCCCCATTACATTCATGGGCACAAAGTCCCAGACAAGATAGTAGCTGACATGAGCGGTTGAGGAGCTGCTGATGCTGACTGCTGTCGGACCGGACTGTCCTTGCAGCATGGTGTCCTTGAAGATGGTACAGCTACGTGGCAGCGCGTCGGGTCAAGTCTTCAGTCAACAGGAATGCGGGTAGGAGCGGCAGATGGCACTTCACATCGGCTTTAAATGATGACAGATGGCGCTGGTAGTGTTGTCCATGCTTTGTCCTTGCGCGGTCAAGTCCTGGCTCGAATCCCGGAGATGGACACTTGTCGGATGTCGAGGTGTGACACGTGTCTGCCTTGAAAGGCAGTTTGTCCAACTTCGCCAGGAATCCGGGCGCTATCGGGTTGCGCAGGAGAAAACAGCGCAGTCGAGAGGCCTCTTGCCTTAGCAGATTTCTGGGTTGACTTTACCCAACTGCGCACCGGTCAAAGGGCGCACTCCGACTTCACTGCGAAGTCGGGTTGCACACCGGTGCTTGGCCGTCTTCATCCGCTGTTCAAACTGCGCACTAGAAAAGGGGCGCACTCCAACTTCACTGCGAAGTCGGGTGTCGCCCCAGCACTTAGCCGTTTTCCTGATGACCGTTTTCCCTAGTGCGCCCAGGAAGGAGGGCGCACCCCGAATTCGCTGCGAAGTCGGGTTGCACCCCTGACACTTAGTCAGATTTCGCAATTATTTCCTGTCCTGCTGCGCACCTCGGGCTTCCTACTGCGCTCCAACTGAGGGGCGCACTCCGACTTCGCTGCGTAGTCGGGTGTCGCCCCAACACTTAGAAACTTTTCAAGGTACACTTGCTGAAGCTTTTGCTGGGGGAAAGAAGAAGAGGGAGTGAAGCTGTGAGGGAGAGGAAGAAAGGGAGAGAAGGAGAAGGGGAAAATGAGGAGGAGGAAAGGAAAAGAGCAGCATACATGCAGAAACTAAAAACATGGCACCCCTGTGCAAAATGTGGCAACACCACCTTCTCACTCGCCCATAGATGGTCGGTTTTTTGATCAAGTATAGCAATGCTTGATGGTTCACATAGAAAGCGAATGGGTTGATTAGCAGATAATGCCTGAATTTTTGTACTGCGTATACCATTCCCAAGGCTTCTTGCTCCATTGTGTTGTAGTTGTTCTCTGCCCTTGACAACAATCGACTTGCAAAATAAACAGGCTAATCTAGCCCAAATTGTCCCTCTTGGGCCAAGGTGCATCCAATAGCAAATTTTGATACATCGACATGGACGTGAAATTCCTTCTCCCAATTTGGAAATACCAAAATGGGTGCGCTTACCAAATTTGCCTTCAATCCTTCAAAGGCCTTTTGGTGTTCCTCCATCCATTTAAAAGGAACACTCTTGCGCGTGAGGGCATCTAGCAAATAAGCGATTTGTGCAAAGTTCCTTATAAAACTTCTATAGTATCCTACTGTTCCCAGGAAGGTCTTCACAGAACTTACGTCATATGGTTCCTCCATCAACAACTTGCCATAAGGTACCATTAGTACACATTTTTCAGGGTTGAGTGCTATTCGGGCATTTTGGCACAAGCCCATACATTCTTCTAATGCCTATAAATGTTCGGTTGTTTTGCCATACAAATACCAATCATCAAGGAAGCTTTGAAATTTCTTGTGGACATTTGATCAAAGATATACAAAATAATTCTTTGGAAGGTAGTGGATGCATTGCATAATCCGAAGGGCATCCAATTGTATGCGTATATGCCATTCTCTACTACGAAAGTAGTCTTCAACTTATCTTCCTCAATGATGCTAATCTGATTATAACCCTAGAATCCATCCAAAAATGAATAGATCTCGTGTCTGGCTACCTCCTCCAGTATGGAATTTGTGAATGGGATTGGGAAGGGATCTTTTATAGTTATGGTGTTCAAGGTCTGGAAATCTACACAAATTTGGATTTTGTTTGCTTCTTCTTTAGGACGATTACTATTTTTGACACCCATTCACTCATCGTAACTTTGAAAAGAATGCCAACTTCTAGCATTTTCTAGATTTTGGCATTTACCAAAGCTGCATATTTCAGATTCATTCTATATGATCATCTCCTTACTAGTTGTGCACCTTCAATCAAAGGTATCCAATGTGTGCACTGTTTTGGTGGTATTCCCTTCAAATATTTATAAGTCTATCAAAACACGTCCTTGTACTTTATGAAAATTTTAAAAGTTGTTGCTTTGAGTACAAGATCCCAATCATCTCCACATTGTATCATATTTGCTTCTCCATCGTCACCAAGGTTCATCTACACCATTCTTGGTCCTTCGTATTATACTATATCGGACTCTTCTACGGCTTTGAGTGCATCAATCAGGTGAGCTGGTTTATCTTCAATAACTGCATCACCTAATGTGCACTCTACAATGTTTTTCGGAAATGTCCACTTCTTGCTTTCCTGGTCCTTTATCATAGACCTTTTTCGACTACTTTGGCCAACTTCCAGCTCTTTCATATTTTCTTCATCCTAGTTTTCTTTTTCTGCATGGATGCACAAACATTGTGGTGTGAACATTTCATAATCTTCCATTTGCCAATGGTGGAGTCCTTTATCGTCATCTTGTTTGTCTTCCATGCAATCCTCAAGCTGCAACACTCCTTCATCAGGCTCATATCCCGTTTCATCGTCTGATGATGAGCTTCACGATTCGTCCGAAGTTGCAATATCTTGACTTACGGACTGATTCTTAAGGTTTATCATATACTTATGTTGGCCCTTATTGAATGTAAGGCACTTCTTTTCCCAATTATGGTTCATTTTTGCCATTTGTAGCCATCCACGTCCCAACAATGCATCACAAACAGGTTTTTGCATTGCGAATATCACGAAATCCAAGATAAAAATTTTGATCTGCTATTCTTACTTTTTGGTTTATCAGTACGCCTTTTGTTTCTATCCCGTACTAATCTACTCCATACAACCGAAATTTTGGGGACTGTAGAGATGGTGCCCTAATGTTTTTCGATGTTTTTTCAGGCCATTGATGATTGTTTGCTAAAAATCGCCTCATGCTTTTTCAGGGTTTCTCTTGGGGCAATCTTCCTTTCTTTGCTTTCTTGAGCTCTTCCTTCACCATGTCATGGGCTTCCTGCCATCGCTCCTCCTTAGCAGGGTTTGGTATTGCTCAACCTTTTGAGCTCTTGTTACCGCTAGCACTTGTTTCCCATTTTCTTGATGGTCAATCACTTGCTTTACTCGGGCAATTTGCTTCCTTGTGGTTGCTTGGTCCATACCATCAACACATGTGGGTGCTATTATTTCCATTGGTTCCTCCAATTTGTGGTTTAGGGCAGTCCTTTGCGAAATGCCCCCATTCCTGCCAAGTTTGGCATTGGATGATTAGTCTCCCATTTGAGTCATACTTTAATCGACTTTGCCCTCCTTGTCGATTACCTTGATATTGCCTGCCACCACGACAATTATTCCTATAGCTTCCACTTGTTGCTCCTTGTCCATTTCTCTGGGTATTTGTTTTCTCCTCTTCCTGTACTATCATGGCTTGGTGCCTAGCTCCCCTTAAGTTGAATGGACAATTCGTGACTGGATGTCTTGCTAGTCACATATATTGCAATATGCGTTTTTAGGGCAGTTGACATTAGTATGCCCCTCCAACTTACAATCTAAACACCAAATATCCTTTCGATCCTTTTTCACTTCACCTTTCACTTCATCATTTTATTGAATTCCTTCCTAAAGTAATGAATAGCACTCCGTAATTTGTTAACGAAATTGTTATCGGAGTCCTCACTTCTAGGATGTCCACAATTCCGGCTGCTGTTTGTTTTGCTTCACTCTCAAAATTCTTCGCCTTTTCTAATGCTTCTGCATATGTCGAAGATGGTACGACCTTCATTTTCTTCCTATATTTATGCAACAACCCATCAATAAACCAACTTTTTACCAACCCGTTGGCGGGTGTCATCTGCATTTTATCAGTTAATTGCTTTAGTCTTCTATTATAGGTCTTGACATCTTCGTCTTGCTTTTGTCTTGTGGCATATATTTTCGTTATAATCTCAGTATCATCTCTCAATGGTCGGAATACTTTTACAAATTTTGCCGCCGTAGTATCCCATTGTGGAAAGGCTTTTGTGTTTTCTCTTTTTAGATGCCAGTCAATTGCAATTCTTTGTAACATAGTAGGAAACAATTGCAACCATGTCACCCCATTTGCTTTCCAGATGGTGGTGCAAGTACCTATATGTCTTGTTGGATCTTCTTTTCCCTCTCCAGTAAAGGGTGGGCATTTATTCTTGCCCGCTCTGTTTGCGACATTCACCATTAGATCAATTTTGGCCTCCTCGTCGCTTGACGCTGGTTCTTGTCGAATCTTGCCCCACTCTCTTTCCACCATTGGTGGCTTGACTTGTGGCTCTTGCTTTGGTGCTTCTCCTCCAAATAGTCTCCATCCCAATTCTCGTGCGTTTATGCTTTGCGACCTCCTTCGCAAATAAATGATACATGGCTTTGGTCTACCTTCCCAAGTGCCCATGCGTGGTTGCTATGGTGCTTGACTCCCATCCTCCACACATGTTGGCAAACTCATCTCGGCTAGCTCAGGTGTTACCATCCACCCTTAATTTCTTTGCACACTTCCTATGTTGGTGTCATCAGTTACGCAAACGTTTTCCTCAACTATTTGGTGTTGCTCATCTTGCACTTTGTTCTCTATTGTTAGGAGCAACAATGGCTACCTTTCGCTTTCGTCCCTCGTATTCTTGTCTTCCAGAGGGTTCCACAATCTCTCCACCTCTGGCTGTGTAATCTCTTCTCCGAGTTGCACTCCTTGGTTCGCTAGTCTTGCACTTCTCCTCACGGGTTGGTCCGACGTTCGTACTTGATTCCTTCTTCGTCCTTGCAACCTTGAGTTTTTCATTCACCTCTTTGTTTGTCAAGCTTGTTGCTTCCTATCGAGTCGTACTTGTTTAGGCAACAACGCCAAATGTAGCACAACAATGAGAATTCCCAAAGATGAGGGAATGACAATTATTGGACTAAGGAGTTGCAATATTCAACAGAAGACTATATCCTAGATGTCATCTTCGTCATGAAGGTAATTGAGTTTCAATCAGCAGTCATATCCTCAGACGACATCTCTCCAACACGAAGGCATTCTGATGTGACAATTTTCAGTATGATGGCATACTATTGATGGCACTTGGTCATGACGGCATGTTGCTCAAATGTGATGGCAGTGGTTAGTCAATAGACTCCATGACGGCATGACAACATCCTAACGACATGACTGGTTCTCATGACGACGATGGCACGTCTTGACAGTGGCAATACTTCCTGATAGTGTCGGCTCCTTCTGACAGTGTCTACGACTTCACCCTGACTACAATCCAGACAACATCTATAACCCTTCTACATCTAAGCCCATCAACCTGCAACAACATCAATACTTGTGCAATATTCTACCACAGTATTCATCATCACACATGAGACACAATTTGGAGAATAAGATGGTTATGTCTGCATTATCAGAATTGTACAAGATACATAAGTCAGAGTTTGATGACTGCGTTCAAACTCATCATCTCAGCCTTCCATTGTTACACTTTACACTGCATGTCTCTAGCATGGATGGATGGATGGATGGATTCTATAATATGAAATAGGGGGGCTATTTAAAGCACTGTCTTGGTGGTTGCCATCATAGTTGAGAAAATCTGCAAAAAATCCCGATTTTGCCGATTTTCTCCCGATTCACAGGCTAGCCGATTTTTTGCCAATTTTGCCGATTTTTTCCCGAAAAATTCTGATATGCATGAGAAAAGCTTTTTTCCAATGAAAAATTGCATTTTCTTCGATTTTTTCAATAAAAAATGCCGATTTTTTGTCGATTTTTTCCCCGATTTTTTGCTGATTCCGATACCAGCCAAATTACTACCCGATTCCGATTTTCTCAACTATGGTTGCCATAACCAATTCTAGGACGTCGTTACAAAACTGCCCAACTAATTACATTGTCAACCTTAGCAAACCTTATGATTAATTTGATTTATTAAGATTTGCATGATGGCTGCATTTACATTTCATTTACATGCATTTTTTTACATTTTATTTCAATTGCATTTCATGACTTTATATTTTAGTGTTTGGACATTTCTACAAACACTTTTATTTCTGTTTCTTAGAACTACTGTCTACATCATACATTTGAGAATGTGAAGTGTGCAGTTGATATACAATGTTTGCGATTCTAGTTATCAGGGAAAGTAATATTTAATCACAATATTACTTACAATTCCAATCATTAGGAAGTGTAATTTCCAATGGATAGAAATTTAGATTTATGATAATCCTTAACCTCTATAGTTCATAAATTTGTTATCATCAATCCTATAAATTGTTAAGGTTTTCTATACTTTATCAATCCCATAAACTTTTAAGGCCTTCTAAGGCTTTATCAATCCCATAAACTTTTAAGGCCTTCTAAGGCTTTGCCTACTTTGGTGCACCATCAATGCACGTTTACTACTTTCCACATTTCTCAAACTCAACTTTATGCCTATTTGAGATGTTTGAGAGTGATAGCCAGTTTACACCAAATAAGTGGTGGCATAAATAGCAAAAGATTGGAGATCCCACCTAGAGTGGGCTTTATCAACCCCAACACAACATAGTGCAAGCATTTGTTTATATAACTATAGAGTACAGTAGATTATAACATCAACGATATTGAAATAATCTTGATCATAATGTTATGTTGAAATCAATAACACATCAGATTTCATAGAAATGGATCTATCATCACGAGCTTACAAGTTTATTTCTTTCAACCTAGGTGAAATAAACACTCTTGAATCTTAAGTCCAAAACATCAGCATACAATTTCACTTTATGACATGCATCCAAGCGAAATTCAAGAGAATTTTAGATGTGGAATAAGAGATGGTCAACAGCACCACTTATGCCTTTATTTGATTGCATCCTTGCCTTTGTCAAGTGCAAGTCTCTTGCCATAGAGGAAGAACAAATATTTAAATTCATTAGTGGGACTTGCCAACAATCATGATCTCTTGGATACAGGTAAAGTTGCCTCATTCAACCGTGTTCAAACTTTGAGTGGTCATACCATTTCAAACTCATCAAAATAATCTTGGATGATCTGTATTTCACAGCAAGCCCACAATTGCAAACATCTGTCTAAATATGCAACAGTCCATATTCTTATCCTATCATCAATTAAGAGTAAGCTTCCCAACCAAACATACAAATGTTCAATCAAAAGCATTTCCACTATCAAATTTAGATCCCTTATCCAAGCTTCATGCCACTCAAGAAGCAAGCCATTATTCATGAAATGATCAAGCATTTACGTAGTTATTTTGTGAATTCACAAACTCAAATGAACAGAGGACTGATGGCAATGGAGCAGCATGTCCTCCAGAATCTAACCTTGACACAGTTCAACATACTACAACAAATGGACTGTTTGTACTCAGTAATGAGAGAGTCAATTCCCAAATGAATTCCATGCATGCACAGCGTAGACAGGCTTAGGCCTTATTATGTCAATGGATTTCCCAGGTATTTCCTCTTGGTGGATCTGGTCCCGGTCTCTGAAAATTAGTCTTCTTAGCAGTGCAAAGTAGATTATAATATCTATAAGCATAGTTACAAAATTCGGTGAGTTTTGAAAAACTCACCGATTCCCAAAGCCAACTTGGCCCAACGAGTCGTTTGGATTTGACTTGCAAGTTTTCAAAAACTCGCCTGACTTGCTGAATCTGTGCCAAGTCTTAGATTTTTGCTGAGTTTTTGCCAAGTCAATGAAATTTTGCAATTTTTATTTTTGTCAAGCTTTTGCTAAGTTCCAAGTCCAAGTCAAAATTGGCCTCGCTGAGTCTGATTTTCTCAACTATGCTTATAAATGTATAGGATTAAGATGTTCTGTCCTGTTTGAACACAGGAAATAAGAGCAGATGGCTGTAATCTGTGTTTGGGCCACTAGTAATAGAATAATAAATTTATTTATCAGGGAAAAAAATAAAAACATTTTCCTAGGAATGGCTGAACTATTGATGATCTTGTGGAGGTGGGAATACTTTCTTCTTTTTATTTTATTAATAACTTGCATTCCTCCATTATTTCATTCATCTTCCCTTGAAGTTTTTACTTTTTCCTTGGGATGCGAGTTACTAGATCTATGGCATGTGATATTATTTTATTTATTTATTTTTATCTCAAAAGTAAAGTCTTATGCTTTTACCATGAAATAACGCTTCTTGCTTTAAACCTGAAATAATTCACATAGCACAACTGAGATTTTGTATAGATAAATATAAATGCATTTTCTTTCCTCTATATTTAAAAATAAATAAAAAATTTAAAATTTTTTACAGTTAATACTATTTTTTTGTTCATGTTCTTAAGGATTTGACCATAGTGTCATACCTGATCTTTATGCAAGTAGAAACTTTCATACTTTGTTGCTTCTGATCTAACTTCTCATCAAATTAACATGAATATTTGGACATTTAAAAACTTTTATTTTCATCATAAAGTATGAAAGTTTCTACTTGCATAAAGATCAGGGCTAATGGAAAATTTAGAGGTTCATGAAATTTTATAGATACTTTCATGTTCTTAAGGATTTGACCATAGTGTCATACCTGATCTTTATGCAAGTAGAAACTTTCATACTTTGTTGCTTCTGATCTAACTTCTCATCAAATTAACATGAATATTTGGACATTTAAAAACTTTTATTTTCATCATAAAGTATAATACATGCTTTATCTATAAAATTTCATGAACCTCTAAATTTTCCATTAGCCCTGATAAATGGAGAGTATCTTTCATAATTGGAACTTGCTATGTGCAAAAGCTTTTCAAACATAAACAAAGTAAGAGGGAGCCAATAATTTGAGAGGTGACAAAACCTAATGGCTAGCATAGGGACAGGGAGTGATAGACAGCTTTAGTTGCTCAATGTAATGATATAATTAGTGAGTGTACAAGTGGGCATTTATGTACTTTTCAGATGACAAAAAGTCAAGGGAATTCATCTTGACCTATTGATAGGACTTAATGTTTCTGCACTCGATCTAAAGCTGATAGGTCCAGAATTGAAAGACTGCTGGAAGTAGAAATGGACTAAATGCCAGACTACAAGAAGATTAAAGAAAGAGAGACCAATCTGAAAAGTACCAGTGAAATACATCATGTCTGTTTGGTTGGGATTTGATCATCGTATCTGCCATCATACCTTGCTGAGTCTTCTGACGATCCTATCCATCAACCTTTGTACTTAGGATGAAAATAGGTTATCACAGGAAGCATGTCATGTAATGGCCTGGGGAGCTATATCATTTCCACTCACTCTCTACTCATGTCCCAAAGAAGCCTTTTGAGCATCTTGGTGTACGGGTGTAGTTGCATATAGAGCAGCGCTTCTGAGGCATCTTCCTTGTCCTATATCAAATTTTATGTGAGTGTGGGTGCATACTCTGTGTGTGTTGTGTTGTTTTATAATAAACATGATTATAATGCTCCTGTGAGTTTCTGAGAAAAATCACTTTTTCAACATTAGGAAGGTTTTTTTTTTTTGGGTAATTAAATAAACTGAATGTTAATACTTGTATTTCAAATTTTCTAAGAAAAAACACTTTTCCAACCTTTGGAAGAAATATTGCGTCATTTCAGTTTGACTACATTAAAATGTAATGCTTACAATCTAGAAACAAGAGTTGCAATGTTATGTCTTTTTTCATTTTGTTTCTATGCTGAGGTATTTTTTTTGCTAGAAATTACAAATTGCTGTTTATGACTTTAAAATATATTGTTTTCAGGGGCTTTTGCACATTAGTGAATTGAGCACAAAGTTTGTGGCGAAGGCCGAGGATGTAAGCCCAATCTGAAAATCCTTTTTTTTTTTATGTTTTCTATATATTGGACAGGGCTAGGAAAGTTTATAAGGTGAAGTAGGGAAGTCTATAATCTGGGATGAACTCTAAACTTTGTATGATAATTGATTAGATAGAGTGTTTCTGTTAATGTTTATCATTTTACTTTTCAATTTAAATTTATACATTCTCTTGCCTAAACAGATCGTCAAAGTTGGAGACCGCTTGGATGTCAAGCTTATTGAGGTGAGAAAGTTTAAGTTGTGATTCCCTGAAATGGAGCCAAGTTTATACTAGACTGAATGATATTAGCTTTCAATTTTCTCTTCTTGGTGATTTGGCTGGAAATTAACAACTGCACTCTATACTTTTCCAGATAAATGAACGTGGACAGTTGCGTCTGAGTCGCCGTGCACTGCTCCAGAATGAGGATGAGGACAATAGTAGTAGTAACATAGCAGCTACAGCTACCAAGGAGAATAGTAGTAAGGAATTACCTGCTACTGTCAAGGAGAAGAATATCAAGGAATCAGCTCCCGCTAAGCAGAAGAGTAGCAAGGAATCAGCTCCTGCTTCCAAGGAGAAGAGGAACAAGGAATTGGCTACCGCTGTAAAGGACAAGAGTAGCAAGGAAATAGCTACTGCTCTCAAGAAGAAGAAGAGTAGTAGTAAGGAATTAGTTATCAGTGTCAAGGAAAGTTCAACTCAAACCAATGGACAGAACAAGTAATGAATTCAGAAATTGTTGGCTTCCCTTGCTATGTTTTTTCATTGAATGTACATGGCAAATCTTCAATAATGACTAACAAATAACATTTCCAAGCACAATGTGTAGCTTAGCTTAATGGCAAAGTTTTCCTGTACAAATATGTGCAAGAGATAAAATTCAGCTGCTGTTATTATCATGAAGAAGCTGGACATTGGATACTAAATTCTCAGGTTTGAATCCCTATAAACCTATCTGAAAGGAAAACAAGATGGACATTTGTCTTTTTTTATGTATTTATATTTTGGCACCTGGGAACTTCAACTGGTTGATTTTGTTTGAGACTTCCTACCTAATGATGTGCTCTTTTTGGCAGGTGGTGTTTGCTTGCATGTCAAAAAGATGGTGAAAGTCGATAAACCAGTTACTAGCCAAATGAGTTCAATCAAAGTAAGATGCTTTATGAAATCACAATGATTCTTAGAATCTGTGCTGTTCATCCTCGTCTCTCATCAACGGCTGTTATAGCTTGTGAAGAGGAGACAGCAATTTGTTTGTCAAGAGGAGTAGATTTGTAAATTATTGCACGAGAATTTCCTGAAGAGGCAGAATTATTAGTTTATTTTTATTTATTTTTTGAAAGGACTTCTGGATTGGCTTTAAGAGGAGTTCCATGCCGGCACTGGAGAACATGCAGCCATTCCATGGTAGAACAAATTTTACAAGTTCATAGGACAAGAAAACCAAGTTGTTTTTCATATATCACATTTAAATAAGGAAAGTAGAAGTCATTTTGTATTTATTTTTTGTAAGTACATCCTCATTAATAACAAGATTTATATTGGTTTGCCTTATTGACATAAAAATTTGTGTTTACCATTTGATGTGTACATTTCAGCAGAAGGAACGAGGTGTACAACATTGAGTACAATTTTATTAAAGCATTTTGTATATCCACAAATATTAAAATAGAAAAAGATATATGATTTTCAAACAAACGCTAGGAATGATAATTTATTTTCTTGAGATAAATGCATGTTTTAAAATTTTATATTACTCGAAAGTGATTTCAGAGGTACGGGAAACACTCCAAAACATGGAAACAAGAGAAAATGAGCTGCGAAATGAATTAGCAAAGGCAAAGACATGGTCTCAAGTAGTAAAAGAACCAGTCAATCAACAAAAAGAGTTGATAGAGAAGCAAGTAAAAATTCAAATAATAGAAGAGAAAGAAAGACATGAGAAGTTATCAAATATAATCATCAAAGGGTTGAAAGATTATGGGGATAGGGAAGACACAAATCGTTTAACCAGGGACTTCTTGTCAGATCGATTACAATGGAAAGGTCGGATAAAAAAAGCAAGCAGAATTGGCGGAGTTGAGAGAAGGAGGCGAGAGATAGGCATATTTGGGTCACATTGATGAGCTACGAGGATAAAACAAGGTTACTAAAAAACAAAGGCATGCTGAGAGGGTCACAATTCTATTTAGATGATGACCTAACATTTTTACAGTAGGAAGAAAGAAATAAGGAATGGGAAAAGGTGAGGGCAGCAAGGAATGAAGGGAAACAGGCATATTTAAGAAATGGAAAGGCATACATCACATCTAAACAAACCCAAAACAAATAGGGAGTATGGCCCTCCAGGGAACATCTTACGATGGTAAGTTGGAACTGTAGAGGTTACCCTTGGAGAAGAGGACCCGGGTTAGGGCCCATTGCTAGAGACAAAGATATAATCATATTGATGGAAACACATGAACACGATGGATGTAGGACTCCAGAATTTGTGGGATACAAAAAAATAGCAATATGGAATAAAGCAACGGAAAATGGCAAAGGGCATGGGGGTATTATGGTTTTAATAAAAGAGGAATGGGATAGGGTCATTAAAATTGAAAAACAAGATGAAAACAAACAGTACATCTGGATAAAGATCCTAGAAAATAAGTCAGTTATTAGCATAGCAGCATGTTATTTTGCTCCCAAGAATTCTAAATTCTATAAGAAACATGATCTTAACAGAGAAGACCCATACTCCTCCCTAAAAAGAGACATTTCAATATACGGTAAGTTGGGGGAGATTATATTAATTGGAGATTTCAATGCAAGGACAGCAAATAAGCAAGCTAACATTCTAGAAGGTAGCGAAGATATTGAGATTAATCCTCTTTGGATCGAAAAAAAAAAAAAAAGGGGGGGAGAGATGGGGTATCACAAATATGGAGAAGAGTTGTTAGGCTTCTACAACATATACAACTTGATTATTTGCAATGGGATGAACAAATGGAAAAATTCAGGAAAGTATACATGCAAAACATATAAGGGACAAAGTGTAATAGACTATGTAATATGCTCACAAAATTACATACCAAAAATAGAGGAGCTAGAAGTGGAAGATTCTCTGGTGGAACTTAAGTCAAATCACAACCCAATTGTTATGAAACTTCGAATGCATGGAGACAAACCAAGGGAAAAACACTTGCAAGGCAATCAAAATAAATATCCTCACAAGGGAAACATTCTCTTAACAGATGAAAATCGACAGAATTTTAGAGCAGTATTAAATAACAAGTTATAGGAAAGGGAAGAACTACCTCACAGTAGCAGAGATTACAGTAAGAGTGAATGGTTAATGCACGTTATCCAAGAAGCTCTAAACAAATGCAAGAGAGCTAAACCTAAAAAGAAAGAAAGGAATAGCTTCCCAACCAACCCATGGTTCGATGAAGATTGCAAAAAAACGCGAAGATTACTAAAGGAACCAACGGGTAAAACAAGAGCAAACAAAAAAACATATGAGAAACTGGTAAGGGCAAAAAAAGAAGAATACACTAGAACAAGGAGGAAAGAATTGATTTACTTAGGGAAGCATGAACCAAAGAAATTTTGGAAGGAACTAAGCGTGAAAAGGATGCAAACTGAAAATAACATAAGAGTTAATCAATGGTTGGAGTATTCAAAACAATTGTATCAACGTAGTAACCAAGCAAGAGACACCCCCTACTATCATTGTCAAGAAAGAACTTTTCACAAATGAAGACATTATTCAAGGGATAAAAAAGTTAGCAACTGGTAAAGCCCGTGACATAGACAATCTTCAGGCAGAGCATATAAAATGGGGGGTAGATATTTTGGCACCGCAGATCAAAGAAATTTTCAATGAGGTCATACAAAATGGCTTCCCTATCGAGTGGACAACTAGCTTGACCATTCCTTTGTTTAAAAGTGGAGATGTAAATAATCCCTCAAACTATCGAACTATCATGATCAACCCTCTCTTTGCAAAGTTGTTTGGGAGTATGATAGAGCGTAGGATCAACATATGGGCGAGAAGAAAAGGGAAAGAGAGCAAAGGGGCAAGCAGGTTTTAGGCCCAAGCACTCAACTATTGATCACCGTATCACGCTCAGACACATAGTGGAAAAAATATGGGACAAAAAAGAGGAGGCTTTTTGTTGTTTTGTAGACTTCAAAAAGGCATTTGACACAGTGCCAAGGAAAAAATTATGGAGCAGAATGGAAGAGCTAGAGGTTCCAATTCACTACGAGGCAGCAGTTCACAGACTATATGAGCATGTAAAGGCTAGAATCAAAACACAGGAAGGGTTATCTGAATGTTTTGGTAGTGACATAGGTGTCAAACAAGGTTGCCCTCTATCTCCGACCTTATTTGGGTTGTACATTGACAAGTTAGAAGAATGGATAAACAAATTTGGGGGAGAGGGTGTGCACTTAGCCAAATATGTGGTAAAACTCCTCATGTATGCAGACGATGTAATTCTTGTGGCCAAAACAACCAAAGATCTAGAAGATCACCTTCAAGCTCTAGAACTCTTTTGTAAGGAAGTTGGGATGCAGGTGAACACGAGCAAAACAAAAATTATGATTTTTCAGCAAAAAAGAAGAAGCAACAACTCGAATTTCAGTTTGCAGGAGAACCGCTTGAGGTAGTAGTAGAATACAAATACATGGGCATAGACTTTCATGACAAACTTAATTGGAATACATGTAGGATGAAAAGAACTCAAAGTGGTTGGAGAGCACTATATGCACTTCAAAACAGGTGTAGGAATGTCGAGTTGTGGGACTGGAAGACCACCAAGGTCTTATTTGGCCTACTTGTTACACCGGTTTTGTTGTATGGTTGCGAGGTGTGGGCTAGTGGCACAACAAATGCAAAATGGAGGCAAATAGAAAGGATTCAAAAATATCTAATCACAAAATTTCTCAAAATTAAGGCCACAACCCCTTATGAAATTATTCTAGCTGAAACTGGAATGTTCCCTTTAGAAGCAATTGCTATGACCAAGTTGTTATGTTACTTGAAAAAAACAGAAAACATGAAAAATGATAGATGGCCTAGGGCAGCTAGGGACGAAGAGTTGCATAGGCGAAAGAATACATGGATGAAACAAAATTAGAAATGGATGAAACGTTGGGAAATCAACATAAATGAATGCCCAAATGTCAACAAAGACAAAAAATTATGTGAATGAAAAGTTCAGAAGTGGAATGTGGAAAAATGCAAGCAGAAAAAGACAATATTATATTGCAAATTTTAACCCAACGTATGACCACAAGAAAAAAAGCGTATATAGGCGCTGAAATCAAGTGGAAGGAAAAAATCCTCATTGCTCAGATAAGGACTAGCTCTCATAGGCTTAGATGTGAAACAGGGAGATGGACAACGCCCAAAGAACAATGGGAAGAAAGGATATGTACTCTATGCAGCACAAGGGCAGTAGAGACAGAGGAACACTTCATCTATAAATGCCCGAGTTTTTCAGATATCCATGACAAATACAAAGAAACACTTGGAAACGGGTCTATGACAGAGTTATTTGAAGACAATAAAATAAAAAAAGTTGGGGAATTGCTAACCCAAATCAGCAGGAGAAGGAACAACCTTCTCAAAGATATTAAAAATCATATGATATGATTTGAGTAGTTGTACTTCCATATTTGAGGTCCCATAGACCATATTTGGGTCTCGCGGACGTAATTAAAATCTTTCATTTCATAAAAATTAAAAAAAAAAAAAATTTTATTTTTTTATAGTTAAAAATATTTATTTATAATTAAAAGTATATATTTTTATATGAAATAGGAATATTAGTATTTTGAGTTTAGGATGAAAAGTTAAGTTAAATTAGGGGGATGAAGGAGTTAAAATTTATATTAGAGCAAAAAAAAAAAGTGGAAGGGAAGATGAGGATAGGAATATCTAGTAATGCATTTAATATACAATTTGATTATTTGCAATGGGATGAACAAATGGAAAAATTAAATGAAAGCTATACATGCAAAACATATAAGGGACAAAGTGTAATAGACTATGTAATATGCTCACAGAATTACATACCAAAAATAGAGGAGCTAGAAGTGGAAGATTCTCCAGTGGAACTTAAGTCGGATCACAACCCAATTGTTATGAAACTTCGAATGCATGGAGACAAACCAAGGGAAAAACACTTGCAAGGCAATCAAAATAAATATCCTCACAAGGGAAACATTCTCTTAACAGATGAAAATCGACAGAATTTTAGAGCGATATTAAATAACAAGTTACAGGAAAGGGAAGAACTACATCACAGTAGTAGAGATTACAGTGAGAGTGAATGGTTAATGCACGTTATTCAAGAAGCTCTAAACAAATGCAAGAGAGCTAAACCTAAAAAGAAAGAAAGGAATAGCTTCCCAACCAACCCATGGTTCGATGAAGATTGCAAAAAAATGCGAAGATTACTAAAGGAACCAACGGGTAAAACAAGAGCAAACAAAAAAGCATATGAGAAACTGGTAAGGGCAAAAAAAGAAGAATACACTAGAACAAGGAGGAAAGAATTGATTTACTTAGGGAAGCATGAACCAAAGAAATTTTGGAAGGAACTAAGCGTGAAAAGGATGCAAACTAAAAATAACATAACAATTAATCGATGGTTGGAGTATTCAAAACAACTGTATCAGCGTAGTAACCAGGAGGAGACACCCCCTACTATCATTGTCAAGAAAGAACTTTTCACAATTGAAGACATTATTCAAGGGATAAAAAAGTTAGCAACTGGTAAAGCCCGTGACATAGACAATCTTCAAGTCGAGCATATAAAATGGGGGGTAGATATCTTGGCACCGCAAATCAAAGAAATTTTCAATGAGGTCATACAAAATGGCTTCCCTACTGAGTGGACAACTAGCTTGACCATTCCTTTGTTTAAAAGTGGAGATGTAAATAATCCCTCAAACTATCGAACTATCATGATCAACCCTCTCTTTGCAAAGTTGTTTGGGAGTATGATAGAGCGTAGGATCAGCATATGGGCAGAAGAAAAGGGAAAGAGAGCAAAGGGGCAAGCGGGTTTTAGGCCCAAGCACTCAACTATTGATCATTGTATAGTGGAAAAAATATGGGATAAAAAGAGGAGGCTTTTTGTTGTTTTGTAGACTTCAAAAAGGCATTTGACACAGTGCCAAGAAAAAATTTATGGAGCGAGAATGGAAGAGCTAGAGGTTCCAATTCACTACAGGGCAGCAATTCACGAGGCTATATGAGCATGTAAAGGCTAGAATCGGAACACGGGAAGGGTTATCTGAATGTTTTGGTAGTGACATAGGTGTCAAACAAGGTTGCCCTCTATCTCCGACCTTATTTGGGTTGTACATTGACAAGTTAGAAGAATGGATAAACAAATTTGGGGGAGAGGGTGTGCATTTAGCCAAATATGTGGTAAAACTCCTCATGTATGGAGATGATGTAATTCTTGTGGCCAAAACAGCCAAAGATCTAGAAGATCACCTTCAAGCTCTAGAACTCTTTTGTAAAGAAGTTGGGATGCGGGTGAACACGAGCAAAACAAAAATTATGATTTTTTCAGCAAAAAAGAAGAAGCAACAACTCAAATTTCAGTTTGCAGGAGAACCGCTTGATGTAGTAGTAGAATACAAATACCCGGGCATAGACTTTCATGACAAACTTAATTGGAATACATGTAGGATGAAAAGAACTCAAAGTGGTTGGAGAGCACTATATGCACTTCAAAACAGGTGTAGGAATGCCGAGTTGTGGGACTGGAAGACCACCAAGGTCTTATTTGGCCTACTTGTTACACCGGTTTTGTTGTATGGTTGCGAGGTGTGGGCTAGTGGCACAACAAATGCAAAATGGAGGCAAATAGAAAGGATTCAAAAATATCTAATCACAAACTTTCTCAAAATTAAGGCCACAACCCCTTATGAAATTATTCTAGCTGAAACTGGAATGTTCCCTTTAGAAGCAATTGCTATGACCAAGTTGTTATGTTACTTGAAAAAAATAGAAAACATGACAAATGATAGATGGCCTAGGGCAGCTAGGGACGAAGAGTTGCATAGGCGAAAGAATACATGGATGAAACAAAATCAGAAATGGATGAAACGTTGGGAAATCAACATAAATGAATGCCCAAATGTCAACAAAGACATAAAAAATTATGTGAATGAAAAGTTCGGAAGTGGAATGTGGAAAAATGCAAGCAGGAAAAGACAATATTATATTGCAAATTTTAACCCAACGTATGACCACAAGGAAAAAGCGTATATAGGCGCCGAAATCAAGTGGAAGGAAAAAATACTCATTGCTGAGATAAGGACTAGCTCTCATAGGCTTAGATGTGAAACAGGGAGATGGACAACGCCCAAAGAACAATGGGAAGAAAGGATATGTACTCTATGCAGCACAAGGGCGGTAGAGACAGAGGAACACTTCATCTATAAATGCCCGAGTTTTTCAGATATCCGTGACAAATACAAAGAAACACTTGGGAACGAGTTTATGGCAGATTTATTTGAAGACAGTAAAATAAAAAAAGTTGGGGAATTGCTAACACAAATCAGCAGGAGAAGGAACAACCTTCTCAAAGATATTAAAGATCATATGATATGATTTGAGTAATTGTACTTCCATATTTGAGGTCCCATAGACCATATTTGGGTCTCGCGGACGTAATTAAAATCTTTCATTTCATTTCAACATCAATGCAAATTTTGAGGAAAGAGAAGACTTCATGGAATATATAAGAAATCATTGTGGAAATACAAGATTTTGCTAAAGAGTTTAAAGCAATCAAGTTTACGCATATGTTAAGAGAAAAGAATAACACTGCAAATAGACTAGACAAGAGAGGGGTTTTAATAAAGGATTGTGAAGTTAATTTTTTTTTTCATGGTTAAAAGTAGTAAGTTTAATTAAAATTTACAAGAAAATATTAATTGAGGTTTACGCATATGGTTAAGAGAAAAGAATAACACTGCAAACTAGACAATAAAGGGGTTTTAATAAAGGATTGTGAAGTTAATTTTTTTTTTCATGGTTAGAAGTAGTAAGTTTAATTGAAGTTTACAAGAAAATATTGACTACCTAAATTAAATAATGATTAAGATTATTTTAATGTTTTTCATTGGTATTATTTACTATATTTTATAATATTAATATGTTTTAAATAAATTATTTATTACAATTTTTGGTTGCATTATGCTTCAAAAAGGAAACTATCAGTCTAGATCTACTATAATAATGTAAAGTTTTGAAAATAAAAATAAAAAATTTACTTTTTATGAAAAAAGATGTAGGTATTTAGCTATAGCAACATAATTGAGATGAGACGGATAGGTCTCGAAGCAACGGTGGTCCCCATCTCACATCGTTAACCTTAACGAGACGGATAGGTTTGGTGGTTGCAGTCCCTGTGATTTGAACCCAACCAGTTACTAAAAAAATCGTTGTTACCAAAAAAAACATAATTAAAATGAGAATTGAATATGTTTATAAACATTCAAACCTTAAAGGAGTGAATTGAAATTTGTGGGTGGGAGGACTCTCTTTTTTCTTTCGTCAAAAAAATAATAGTCCAACACCAAACGGTCCTAGTTTATGTTATATACACTGTATATATAATGCTTTGGCGAATGAAGGACAAATTTTTGAAGTACCTTATCATTTACCTTGAATGTGACAAGTTATTATTAGTAAATGTCTGAGTTTATTCTTTTAATTAATTAATTATAAACTAATTGGTCAAGTTGCATCGTTCTTTAATATATGTTTTTTTTCAATTATAAACAAGCCAATCATATATTAAATATTTTATGATAAAAAAAAATTATAAATAAATTATTCTCATTGTCATAGTAGTTTTGTGTTGGCGAAGCTTGTAATTTGTTTTTTTTTTAATTTAGCAAAAAAAAATTCTTGGAGGGTTGCCTTGGTCGGAGTCGCGCTCGATCTTTCACACCAGCATTATTAACTAGATTTTGCATACCTCATGTGCGTTTGATAAGGTGGAAATTTGAACTAGAGACCTCCCTTAAACCCTACCCTCTTCAATTCATCTAAAGCTTGTGAATTTGTTAAATTTGATTTTGCAATTTTTCATATCTGCATGTTAGATCTCAAAGGGTTTTGCATTTCAAAAACTTAAGAAACCGTTTTTCAGTTCTATTGGGTGGTTTATTTAAAAATTGTTTTGATGATCATGACTTGTGGTGATAACTTGAATATAGACCTTTTTATTTCGGTGATTCTTGTTTTGATAGATTTACTTTTAGAATCATAATAAATGGATTTGAACATAGGTTCAAAAGCCACAAGCCTCGTGTGGTACAAGCTTTTTACTTTCTTACTATACCATTTAACCATGAGTTATTTTTGTTTAGGTGTTGGGGGAAGTAATTAAAATCTTTTATTTCTATAATTTGTATTTGTATTAGTATTTTGTTTAAGCATTATAATAAGATCAATACGATGTTGAGTTAGGAGTATGAAATTGTCTTAAGAAGAACAAAAATAAGGAATTTGCTGACTAATGCCAGGTTTTATAGGTTGGCAAAAGGTTGTTAATGTTTTCGTAGGTCTAAAAATAACAACGGGAGTAATAATGTGTGAGCTAGCATTGGAGATAAGCTTGTGCCTGGTATTGAAGATAGGAGCTTCAACAAGCATCGGACATGAAAGTAATCAGCCAACGTCATATATGACAACAATGTTAGGTTGTGGAGTTCGATCTTGGTTAAATATGGATAAAACAGTTATATGTTCCTTAATTGGACTGTTGATGACCAATCCCAAACTAGAGGTGGAAAAAGAAAAGTTAATTTTAAGATTGACTAAAATTAACCTTTTTTCTAATTGTAAACTTTCTAAGTTTGAAGTAGGCCTTAAGTGGGGATTGGGTTAATTATAGGATGCTTGTTTTAGCATGCATGTAACTGGTTTCCTTATTTATGTAATACCTCCGGTAGAGAGGATTGTAAGTTTGAACTAGGCCTTAAGTGGGGATTGGGTTAATTATAGGATGCTTGTTTTAGCATGCATGTAACTGGGTTTCCCTATTTATGTAATACCTCCGGTAGAGAGGATTGTATCTTGTTTATGGGAAGTGCATAGGATTGTGCATTCCTGTAGAGAGATCAGGAAGCTTGGTGTAGAGCTTGATGCAAGGGTGTTTGCATGTTGAATTACTGTTAGAGTAATTGTGTGGAGATGTTGGTGTTTTGAAGAGGAATTTGCAACTGGTTGTGTTGTAGGATTACTCCCTTCAGAGATTGTATTGGTGTTAATGCAAAAGATTGGTGTTTCTTGGTGGATGTAACCCACACTGGGTGAACCACATTATATGTCATGTTTTCTCTTGTCTTGCTTGTTTATTATTGCTCTTTTGTATTTTATATTTATGCAATGAATCCTAACAAACAATTGGCTGGCATCGGACGCATTGGTGTTTGGCTAGCATCCGATGCAAGGGTGTTCAATTGGCTTCAGACGTAGTAGCAGTTGGAGGCCGATGGACGTGGCAGCTAACCGTTGACACCACATATCCTCGAGAGATATCCTTGCAGTTGCAGTCGACGTGTGATGCCACTTCAGCAACGTCTTTGTGATGACATCAATAGCAGGTAAACTGCCTAATGATTCAATATAACTAGTCTTGATTTTGTTGAGATGGCAGTAACAAACTGGCGACCTGTTCTCCATAATTAATAATAGAGAATAACTTGCGTAACCAAGAGATCTATTGTTTCAAGCCCAGTAGTTGTAACACTCAGATTTAACATAATTGGGTGGACTAAATTGGTCATTATTACACCTGCTTTTGTCTGCATTCACTGGATTAGGTTGTTATAACAAATGATTATGTATGGCAAGGGGGGTTTCTATCCTCCTTACCTATAAATAAGTTTGTAATGGTGAATTATGGGACTTTTTACTTTTCCTTTTTCACTCTTTGTTGTATTCAGAATATGTAGCTACTATAACTTTTTTTTCCTATGAGTTGTTACTTTGAATTAGAGTTATTAGAACTATTATTAATTATGTGAGGTGAGTTAATTCTTACCTTTTCACAGCAAGGACCCACTTTTAGTAAAGTGGAAAGCATTTTTTAATGTAGTCTTTGTTAAAATTGAATTAAACTTTTCTTGTTTCAACAAAATTCATAGGAAGTATTTTTTAAGATAATTTCTCAAGAGGAATAAATAATGATTTAGTCTTATAGTAGAATTTGCCTCTATCATATAATATTTTTCAATAGAATGAATCATGTTGCGTTTAATATTTTGTTCCTATTTGCAATTATATTTAATTTTAGTAGTTAAAATCGCCTTAACATAATAGTGTCATTTTTTTTGCAGAAATGTGTTTTACATTTGTTCCTTAGTCACTTAGATTAGAGAAACCAAGAACTGACCTTGCATAACTTTTCCTAACGCATACAACCCAAGGACACTACTTGGATTCGATATTTGATTGAAGTGATGCAATTAGAGAAGATCATCAGTTGTCTTACCTGTTTATAAGTGTAGTTTATTTTTATTATGAAGTACCTGTTTGTATGGGATAGTTCCTATTATTTTGTTGGGTAATTAATATTACTTATCGTGTTTTATCAAGGCACTACCACTTTTGAGATCCTAATTTTTGTTGTCAACCCTTTCAAGTTCTTTCCAATTTCCACTATTAACACTTCTAAGATCTTTCTAATTTTCACTGCCATAATGGCTTCATGCTAAGGAAGGAAGCCTGCAATTAATTGTTTGTGCCCCTTTAAAGAACATCTGATTTGATTTTTTAGTTCTTGGTCAGAAGATCTATATTTTCATTAGTTGCAATTCTCTTATGTTGTATCTTGTAGGTTTATGCATTTCAAAAATTAGGAAAGTTGCTTTTAGCTTTGTTTGGCATTTTTTAAATGTGCAATGGTTTGGTTGTTGATACTAGTAATGACAAATTGAGGACTTTGGTCAAGAAAGGAGTTATTGGGTCTTTTTAATTTTTTTAGAAAAGCTTAAGTTTGTAAGGAAGGGCTTGTTAGCTTTTGATGTAATGTGCAATGGGAGATAGCAATCACAAGATGCAGAATAATATGAAAGAAAGTAAATCTACTAGATGACTGAAATATGTTATAAACAAAAATGGCATAATAGAATACAATGTAGCAATGGAGGAAATGAATGCTCCATTAATGAAACTACTTAACTACATTGAACCCATCACCATTATATTGTGATCTCCACATAACAGTGCTACTACCTACAAGTATGCTCTAAGCTAATCTATCTTACTATGTCCCCTGATTTTATATCTGTATTACAATGAGACCTTTCTTATATAGGAAAATAAGTTCCTTGGCCAACACTCTACCTAGTTGTGCAAGGGACAACTTGCACATTGACACTCGTGCATTTATTACATTGCATGAAGTAACTAGATAACTTCCCCCTAAAGTAATATAATGTCTTAAGTATGTACCTTGGAAGATACATTTACATGACCCAAATGATGGAATATAATCTATTTCTAACACCCCCTGTATTACATTATTTGGGTATTGAAGACTTTAGTCTTCAATATGGATCTTCTTCCATTGGATAATGGAATTTGTATTCTCCTTCGTTGCTTACTATGTTCAGGTTCAATAGGTAATCTGTGTCTTCATATGATGCAAAGTAAGTTGTAGATTCTTCTTTCATTGGATGATCTTTGGCTTGTTCAGATTCATCATCCTTGTCTTCTATCCAACCACCTTTGTAATTTTCTTTGCAAGTATCTTCATTTGGTTCTGATTGTTGATGAATGAGTAGAGCATGGTGCAATTATCCTCTCATATTTTTTATTTTGATCCTTCTATGCTTACCTTTTTGGTGTACTGGTTCTTCATTTTCTTCAACTCGTTTCTCTGTAAATATGTTAGTATCATTTTGAAATACCAAAATATCTTGTGAGATTTTCATTGAGTCTAGGATGTATGATTTTTTATGGATTGATCTTGTTGCTTTTATTCCATCTTGATTCATAATGAGACATGTATTGATCCCATCCATATATCCAAAGTTAACTATATAGTTGTTTTCTACTAACTTACTTACTGAGATGAGATTGAATGTTAATTTAGGAACATACAATACTTTTTGTAGTAGAATATTTGAAAATGATTTGTTGGGTGTTACACATCCATATCCATGCATAGGATAAGTTTGGTTGTTTGCAATTCTTAGTCTATAACCTTTAGCAACTTCAAGACAGTCAAACCATTGTATATTTCCTGTCATGTGATGATTGGCTCTTGAGTCAATATACCACATGTTTTCATGTTTTGTGAACTGGTTCCTATTGGAGCAAGTTTTACATTCATTATATGACACTCCTTTACCCATTTGAAGAAGTTGAATTGAAGAAATGAGATAGAATTGTAGTCTTCCTTATAGCTCCCTATATTAGGATATATGATCCCTTATTGAAGTATATAAGCTTGATTTGATAAAACCTTTATTAATCCTTAGGTTTGTAGGCTTCCTTATGTCTCCCTAGTAATGAGAGTATGGATACCTAATTTTAGGTTTTGAAGAAAGCTTATATCTTCCCAACTTGATAATCTTTGATAGATATTATTATCAAGTTTTATAGAATGTCTTATGACTCCCTAATGATTTTGGAATATGATATAGTGCTTTTGTAAAATATAGTTCAATTTATGGTTGATTTTGTACAATTTTGGAAAGATCAAAAATCAACTTTTTAAACACCTTATTACTCCTATTGAACTAAGCACTTTTCCAATTTTTGAAGAGGTTTTAATGTTGGATTCCTTTTGTCCCTTTTGAGAAAATTTTGAGACAAGAATATTATAAATTTCCAACCTTAGCAAAATCTTCAATAACCTCTTTTTATATCCCTTAGGATTTTATTTAAGTGTTTCTAATTTCCAATAACCTAGTTTGGTGTTGTAACCCTTATCACTCCCAAATTTGAAAAGTTAGAACACATTAATATTTGCAAACATTAAATGGATTAATTCCAAGTAGTATCCCTTATTTCTCCTAAGTTGTGTTTTGCAAATATTAGATTAATTTCCCTAAGTTTTTCTTTCAAATAAAGATTGAATTCTTTTAATATTTCAACCTTAGAATAAAACCTTATAACTCCTTTTTTAATGAAAGCAAATTAGATGAGGAAATTCTACCTTAGTAAGGCTTTGTACCTTTATGAAATCGGATGCAATTGACGGTGGTCTATCCTTCTTGAGCGTAAATCCTTCAACATGCTCTTGGTTTCAATGCTATCCTTTAATGCTTCCTTGACCTGTTTTATCAAGAGTGCTTTCGAATACTCTCAATTTACTATGAATAGCTACCGGATTGCCACCAAATTTCTACTGAGTTGCTACCGAATTTCTTTGAGGTGTTGTCAGTTTGCTTGGTTCAAGTTGGTTTTTATAGACAGTTCGTCAAGTGACAAGTGTCACAGCAATTTTTAGATGTTTCAAGAATGCTTCATAAATTTCGTGGAGACACTGGTCTTGTTCTAAGGCTCGTGACAAGTGTCACCTCCACTTGAAAAACATATTTTTATCCCCTCTTCGTGTGTTGTCCAAGGGATATTTATGCCTCAATGTGTATGTGCTTCTTATTGTAACACTTATGACTGTAGATAACTCCTCTGTCGCATGGAGTATGGACACCAAGACAAAGTTGTAACGTCTCCTTCGTGGGTGTTTTTTAGGGTTCTTTTGGAGAATGACAAGTGGTGCCTTCTTCCCTTTGCATGCCCTTGTCTTATCAACGCCTTCTTGCAAGCCTTTCAAACGTATTCTTCCACCTTGTTCTTTGTTGTACTTCGTTGGAGCTGAGATGTTTCCAATCAAGCAATGCTCATGGTGGAGCTATGGTGGAGCTATGATGGAGCTATTGTGGAGATTTGGTGATTCTTTGGTGGAGATATGGCAGTGCTTTGATGAAGACTCCGTGATGCTCCACTTGAGGTAGTGAATGCTCCTTGATCGGACGTATGGTTCCAATATGCTTGCATCGATTTCCTTTTACTCATACACTGTTTGATTTCTCCTTGGCTTTGTGCCTTGTATTTTGTAGGTTCAGCCATCCAAGATACATAGAAGATGAGCCTATATGAATGGCTCTTTTCTATGATTGGTAGGATGCTAGTGTTCAGTCATCGTTAACTGTTTCACCCTGATTATATTGTGCCTTTGAGGTACTTTCCAATATTCTCTTTTTCATGAGTAGAATGAGTTAGAGAAGTGCTATACAATGTAACAATATTTGTAAATAAGATATCTTTTGCACCCTTTCTTGCACTTCTTTTTGTAGGTCTAATATTCTGATTTGTATGGCAAAATTTTTGAATGCAGTGTAGGGGTTTTGAGGTTGTATTTTTGCTTAGACACCTTCCCATTTTTGCTTGGATATTATAATGACAAATCCAAGCTTAGATAGAAGTAGATATAAGCTCCTTATAAGATGCAATTTCTACATTTTTCTCCTTGCAACTAACCTTGTAATGCTTTGGATTTGAGACTCACCAAGTCTCAATATTTGAATCTTCTATTTCTATTTTTGGTTAGTCATATTCTTCTCCAATTTTTGGAGGATTCTAACCTATTTTTATGGCTTCACTTGGCCACTAAGTATTGCAGATTTTTGTGCATTAATAGTGTCTTTAGACACTTTGACAATTTTTTATTTTGTGCCCTTCTCAAGAACACAAACAATAATTCTTTTGAGAGTAATAGAATAGTGCAAATAAATATAATAAACTTTATTTTAATGCACTAACAATTTCACCTTATCACTCCAATCAACTCTCAAATTAATGCACTTAATCAATTTACTGCAACTAATCAAGAATAATCTGAAATGAATCTTCAAGAGTTATTCTGCAATTTCACTACAATTAATATTGTAGGGCTTAGTCTTCTTTTTCTTTTTCCAAAGTAGATAATAGGTAGTTGATAGATGTAATTCTAAAATCTAATCAACTCCTAATTAATGTGCAAATGAACCTTAAAAATAACTTTTATCTTTTTGCACTTTTGAAGATTGTAATCCAATTTTTCTTCTTGTAACTTTAATCCAAATTAAGGTGTTTTAACAAATCTGATAAGTAATCCAATTAATGAATCTACTTGCACCATAAGTTGCTTATATTTTAAAAAATTTGTAGCTATTTTGTTGCTTATGTAGAGGATGTGGATCTTGGTGTCTAATATCACCAAGTTATTGCTTCGAGTAGGATCTTGTAGCTTTTTGTAGACTGTCCTGAACATCTCCTTCTTCACCAAAATATGGTCTCAAACTTTCTTTCATGAGCCTAATATTTGGTGGCTTGTTCTCCTCTTGTGATCTCCTCCTTCTACTGTAGATTTGGATAAGTCTTTGTCTCTAAAGCAATGCCCTCTTGTTGTGAGAGGTAATCTTCAAATCTCTTGGATTTGGTGAGCTTCTTTTGTCTTCAAGTCTTCTTGTCGAATTTTGATTTCAAGCAAGATCTTCTTCTCAAGATTCTAAATATTTTGAGATCTTCATTGGATTATTTTTCTAGGATTTGGCACTCCTTTCCAAATTCTTCTTCTCATATTTGGCACTCTTTGCCAAATTCTCCTTCTCTTGGGCTTGTTGTCGGATGGTGACAATTGTCCCAATTCCTTCACTATCAGGGGCTTCTCCTTGGTAGTGGATTTCTCCAGTGAGTTCTCCTTTAATAATTTTTTTAGTAAGGCTCTCATAGCCTTTTATTGGATGCTCATTGAGACCTTCCCTAGGTCTTTTGATATTCCAGCTTCTGTTGATCTTCTTTGAGACCTTCTCCTCAACCTTCTACTCCTAGAAGTGTTGGTGGTGAGATTTTCTTCTGGATCTCTGATTCTGCTGCTTTTGTATGTGAGTAGGACTCTCTTAGTCCTTCCTTTTTCCAAGACTGAAAATTCTTCAATGAGATTTTATTTTGATCTCTTCGATTTTGCTTCAGGTGCTAAATTGATTCTGAAGAAGATAATCTTCCTAACTTTCTTGTAGGAAGTTTCCCAACTCATTGAATCTTCTTTCCTTACAACAAAATATTAGTACTGAAATCTTAATCTACTTTTGTATCATATATCCTCTTCAAATTCTTCTTTAGGATCAAGGCTTCTATGATCTTTTCAATATCTAGGTTTGTGTGGCCTTTTTTAGTATCAAGACTTCTGTGGCCTTTTTAGTATCAAGACTTATGTTTCATTTTCATTATGAAGGCTTTTGTGGCCTTTCAGTATCAAGACTTCTATGGCTTCTTCATCAAGGCTTCTATGGCCTGTTCTTCAACTGTGAAGTTCTTCAATCCAACAATGGAGATCTTCAATATTCTAACTTCACCATGACTCTTCACCAAAAGTCTTCTTCTGTAATATTCTTCTTAGAGAATTTAATATTCCTTGGAAAGTTTTAGTAGATGTCTATGCGAATTTTAATATAGATAATTATGTGTCAACATGAATGAAATTATGATTTGATGATTTATGTGGTTTAAGTTTGTCTTTCTTTAGGGTTTTTAAGCTAGTGAGGTTTAGGATTCTAAATGTAGCCAATGAAGAGTGTAAATATTTCATCCTTGCTTTCCAACAAAATAATTTACCCTATTCATGTGGTCGTTGTCTCAAGATATATTTTTTGGCATAGATAGATGAACAAAGTTTGTGTTTATTTTTTTTATTATATTTTTGGTGGTTGTCATGGAATTTGTATTGTTTCTTCCCCTTAGGCTTTGTATGGAAAGCATTTTGCTCACTTAAGTGCATAAAATATCTTGAATTCTATGGTGAATTGGAGTTGTAGTGCTCACCACATAAGTTCTCATGTAGAGAGTTAAGGCTTGCCACCAAGGGTGGTTGCACACAACTCCTATGCTATGTAGGCTTACTTGGCATTTGCTATGGGATATTTCCTAACAACAATGATTTCCAAGGATTGTATGGAGGGCACAAAATATTTCATGGTAAAACTCTCCATGGGGTATCTCAATCACTGCAACCTAATGCCACTCTATGACAACTCTTTAGATTTTTTGTGGGTGTAGGAGTATAGGACTTAAGGTCATAACCAAATTGCTTTATCTACAAAGCTATGGGATTAGTGGATTTTCTACCAAGACATTCAATTGAGCAACATTACTTGGAACAAAACTTTATGGAAACAAGAGGATCTCTAGGTTCACATGTTTTTACAACCACATCCAAAATCCATAAATTGTACATGTTGTGGGCTCTATTTTGGGACCCTATTGATGGAATTGGGTTAAAGGAGTATTCACTTATTTGAAATCAAGGTTAATTATTTCTAGGTTGGTTCTAGGTTGGGATTGCAATGAATAATTGTTCTAATTGATTATCACATAGGGTTCAATTGAATGATTGCAAGAATCATGATTTATAATTTGATATTTTTCATACTTTTCATTATAAATTTAAATACTCCTTGAATTTTTCTATGACCCGAATTGCCTTTTCTTGTAATTTGGGTAAAGGAAGCAAGTCTTGAGCCTCTATTAACTATGTATAGATTTTTTGTTTAGGAATTGAGTGTGGATTCAATTAGGCATTTATCATGGATTTGGTTATTGTGTTGGACCATATCTTCCTTAACGATAGAGATCTCATTAAGATGGTTGCAGACAATTTGAAGTGATTAAAAAATATAAATGAGATCTAAAGATAATGTCATTGTAAACAATGCATCTAAGGGAGTACAATGTATCTATACATGTGTTTTTTACGTCTTATCTGCTATAGACTATAATTGTCAATGTGTGGCAAGATGAAATGTGGGGAATATTTAATACATAATTATTTATGATGCTTCTGCATCAAGCTAGCATTGCAATTGCTTACATTGACCTTCATCCCTTATCCTAGCATAAAATATTACAAATCCCAGATAATTATTTTATTGGCCTTTGAAATCCAACATGCATTATAATCAATAAACTATTTAAATAATATTGGTTGAAAAATATTGTGGTCTTGCTCATATTTAACTTGGTTGCTCTAGTATCATGAGGGATTAATGAGACTAGTTGAATAATCATCAACAAAATTATAAATCTTTAAAACAAAAAATATAATATTTTAATCACATAATAACATTTATTAATATTTGTATTGGATATTAAAATAAGATAATAAAAATCACAAAGTTGTATGCACATTAAAATATATTCAAAGTGGAGGGTTTGATGAGGAAAGCTGCTTTGCTAGAATTTTTTTGAGACCTATCTGGTGGGCTCTGCGGGGATGGCAGCAGTTTCTAGAGGAGGTATGAACAACTGGAGGAATGTAGTGATGGCATCAGGTCCGTCACAGAGCGTGCATGCTAGGGCTGGTATTTCTTTTAAAAATGATTGGAAGGAACAAGATTTCCCATTGCATGCCGGGAATCGCTTGTTAAAGAACAATGGATGTTTGGAACAATGTGAAGCCAGGCCGGTTCTAGTGGTTCAACCAGACTCGGTGGCAGAAGATGTGGAGTATTTAACCAAACATGCGCTTATTGGTAAATTTATGGGCATCCGAATTTCTCTTCCCTTTGTGGAGGCTTGGGTTAGGAAGACTTGGAACCCTGAAGGTGATGTGGAGGTGATGTTGAGTGCAAACAGCTATTTTATGGTGGTTTTTTCTTGTCTTGCGGATCGTAACAAAGCATTTGAAGGAGGTCCCTATTTCTATAACCAAGCGGGACTCTTTCTTAAACCCTAGCATGTGGGTTTCAACCCATCAGAGGAGCGGCCGTCACGGGTTCCAATGTGGGTTCGGCTTTCGTGGCTCCCCTTGGAATTTTGGAGAAATGACATCTTGCATATGATTGCCCTTCTACTTGGGAAGCCGGTTGGGCCGTCAGGACAGACGCTGGATAAAAAGGTAATCTCTGTTGCTCGTATCTATGTTGAAATTGATTTAAACAATCCTATTCTAGATTCTATTGAAATACAGTTTGGATCAACCACATGGGTTCAAAAACTTGACTATGAAGCTCTTCCATTTTGTTGTCGGATTTGCCATGAATATGGCCACTTACAAAGAAAATGCCCTAAGTTTGTCCTGCCTGTGGCTTCAAATCCTGGGCCCTCTCAAGTTGTACAAAATATGGATAAAGGAAAAGCCCCGATAAAGGAGGGGGATCAGGATAAGGAAGGCTTTGTTACGGTAAAACCTCGAAACAAAGGAAGAAAGGCAAAAAGAGACATTAAGGATAACTAGCCAGATGCTCAACTCAATCATTTTGAAATTCTAGAGAATCTTGATCAATGCGTGGAGATACCTGAAACATCGCTACCTGTTATAGATATAATATGACCAAATCAGTTGTCTCTTCATGAGGTGGAACCAAGGGAACCAGATACAGGGGGTTTAAATGAAAAATAAAGGGATTTGGTTCCGAGTATAGGTGATATGGTTGGCCCTAGCCCTGGAAGTGAAGTTATCTTAGAAAATGGCATAGATTTAGATGTGCCCTCTCCTACCCAGGCACTGATACAATCATCCATGGACTGTAAAACTCCTACGGTGCTGTGATTGCAGCATAAAATATTTTAAAAAAATGCTTCAGATAAGAATATGAAGGTGGGTCGGAAGAAAGACCAGGATAAAATTAAGTTAATGGGGGAGACTTTGGTAGAGTCAGGTTTGGTGAGAACATTGGACTCCCATTTTTATAACCCCCAAAAATGATTATACTTTCATGGAATGTAAGGGGGTTGAACAACATCCCCAGACAAAAAGTTGTTCGTGATTTGATTTGTGTTCATTCTCCGGATGTGGTTTTTATTCAGGACAGAGTATTGATAACTGGGAGAGTCTCCCGTTTGGGGATTCTCAACACCTACGGGAGTTTATCCATAAGGATGTTCAGACTTAATGTGGTTTGTTTTTTTTTTGGTTTTCTTTGGAAGTTGACCTTGTCTGGTGATTTAGCCTGTCTTGTTGCTTATTTGAGTCCTGGGTGGGGGCTCAGTTGTACTTTGTAATCCAGACTTTTTATCAATAAATTTTTACCCCTTTATTTAAATATATATATATATATATATATATTCAAAGTGTAGATGATCGTTGAGTCAAAAACTTAGCAACTGAGTATGGCGAGCGAAGTTCCATTTTTTGAATCCTCGACGAGCATGAAGTAGAGAAGCTGCAATACGAGAGCAGGAAGCCGAGCAGGGGTGTGCACAAGTGGATCCAATAATGAAACATATGGCTAAGAATATGGGATCATGGCCAAATCCAACTCTGACTCTGTGTCATCGAACGATGGCAAAGATGTCCTTAGGAGGAAAGAACCCCCGTAAAAATTTGCAACAAGTAGCAAAAATCTCCCAAAAGCGTCATTCGCAAAAACGCTCAAAGGTGGGACCAATCCCCCACAACCTCATCACGCATATTTATTTCTAAGGGCTACGATATTTTTTACCATAAGAAGTCATGATCGAATACATTTCCATCAATTCCTTCTCCCTAGTTGGGAAATATGTGGGTGGAAGACCCGATATGGAGGTCATTCGATGATGGGCGACAGCTAAATAGAAAACCAGGGGCTATTTAGAACTAGTAGCCATGTCCATGGGTTTCTTCATGATTTGTCTTAATACCCAAGAGGATGCAAACCACATTTTAACGAGGGGTCCATGGTTCTTTGGGCAAAGGAGTTTGTTCCTGCGTAAGTGGGGAGTGGATTTCAACTCGAAGACACAGAACATCAACTTCGTCCCCATCTAGTTTTGTATCCCAAATTTACCCACCCATTTTTGGCATGATGATGTCCTATAGGGGATTTCCTGTGTGATTGGGGAGCTCATCACCATTGACCCTGCAACGCATGCTCAGTCGAGATTGACACAGGCCCTTATCTGCATCAATGCAAATTTGGAGATCCAACTCCCGACCCATGTAAATATGATCTATGGGACTTACCACTGATGTGAGGCAGTGGATTATGAGAACAAACCATCATTTTATACTAAATTCCACACCCATGGGCACCTTCGATTCTAGTACCCAAAACTGAAGTTTGCACAAAGCGGCCACAAGGAGGCGCAATGGTAAACTAAAGGAGAGGCCCAGAGATCGAACGCTAAAGAAGGTATGTACTTGTTGACAATATTGTCACATTCCACCAAGGGGCAGAAAAATTGAAACTTTGTATAATATTTGTTTTGTTGAAAGTTTTCTTTTGTTTATAAGTTATAGCAATTTTGGTTTTCCCTATCGCCCCTTGGTGGACAAAATGAAAAAGAAAAGAGCTTCGGGCCCGAAGCGCTTCAAATCATCACTTCGGGCAAGAACTTTGCCGAAAAAGGGACGAAGGAAACGCTTCGCACCCAAAGCATTCCCAGCGACTACTTCGGGTGAAGAGTTTTGCGAAGCGGCATCCAAGCAACTTCGTCGAAGAAGAAAAGATAGCCCGAATCAGCTAAGGCAAAGAAATTACTTCGAGCCCGAAGTATTTCTAAAATCCACTTCAACCAGTTTTCACCCGAAGCAGTAGAGGTCGAGAAAGTGCTTCGACCAAAACTCCCCCGAACCACCATTTCAAAAGAAGATCGGCCCGAAGCGTTTGTCCCGACCCATCAGCGAAGCAGCGAAGGATAGAGGGAGATCGGCTTCGGCACTCCACGCCCCCGAAGTAGTTTTGCAAAGCAAAAATCAGCGAGGCGCTTCCCAGGAATGCTTCCCAAGTTGGGTATTTTCTCGAGGCGATCAGAGAGCCTCATAAATGCATATTTTCTTGCCCGGTAAGCCCGTTGCTCATTTTTGGCAATTGGATGCGAAGTATCAGCCCATGAAGAAGAGCCCGGCAAGCATGGCCGCCACTCGAGCACCGCACCTGCAATCCAAGGACACCCAGGTGGCTCATTTAATGCGTCTTTCCTCGGTTGACTCGGTCACCATTACCAGTTTTGGTAGCCGATTTGAGAGATCATCCGTAGCAGCAGCGAGGAGCCGATTTCTCAGGGCCCGAGGGTGTACTCCGTCGTTTTTTGTAATAATGATTCAGAGGGCCGGGTCCTCTATAAAAACCTAGGCTTTGCAATGTAAAAGGGGGGAACTTTCTGCTAGAAAGCTGTTGTAACTTGATGTCCTACGTTTAATACTAAAGACTTTTGTGCTCTATTTCTCTCTTTTATGTTGCCTTCTGTGCTTAATTCTTTTGTCTTTTCTCGTTTGTGTACCGAGACTCTGAATCCTGAATCCGGTGTGCGATCGGGGACTGAACCCCTGAAATTCACCCTAAAGGATACATAGGAGAGGAAAAACACCTTGTTGCTTTCCTTTATGCTGCCTGGTGGATTAAGGTTTCTGTTATTCCCTTATCTCAATCGTTGTTACTCTGAATCCTGAATTCCAATGAGAAGGAAAGGAGAACCTTGCGAACCCGTCCAGAGGATACATAGGAAGTTTGACATTTCATTTCTTTCATGTTATTCTTGGTATTTCTTGCTGCTATTCGAGTTGTTAGTGAGTAATCGTGCTTCCTATTCTCTCCCACCTTAAATCATCATCTTCTAACCCTTACTCTTTTTATTTCTTTCTCTAACCCTTACCTTTTTTATTTCTTTTCCTAACCCTTACTCTGTTTATTTCTTTCCTGCACTCTTGTCTCAAACCCCAAAAGTAGATTAGTATAGGAGCCGGCCTTTCTCCGGAGATTGGCATGAGGGGCATCTCTTCCCCTCGGCCTTTCAACGTTGGTCACAGGTCTAGGGTGCGCAAACCCATCGAAAGTCCTTTCCTGTGCGGATTTGATGACCAACAGTTTCTGGCACGCCCGGTGGGACCCAAGGTCCCATATTTGAGAAAATTTCTAGCCCGTCTTCATCGGAGCCAGTAGTTCTAACAAAGTTCTCGATGAGATCCGATTAATCTCATATCCTAAGTAGTAGTGAGAATCGATGCTCTCATTACTAAGAGACTCCTAGCATCTGGCGACTCTGTTTTACCCGAGAATCTTCTAGTCGTAAAGACCAGTACTAAAGCCTGTGCCTTCATGCAAACAAGATGGAGAGTTAGGAATAGATGAGAGGAAACCGAGTTCTTTGAGCTTAATATTGATGCCTTTGGGTAACGCTCTAGGTTAGTTACCCTTGAATATCTCTTATGTGGAACATCCTCGCAAGAGGCTGCTGTTGACGAGCAAGGCCTAACTTTTGATAGCACAGCAGCTAGTTTTCCTCCGAATCCTCCCAACTCATCGAAGAACCCTAGTGCCTCCGTTCCTATTGGCCTTTCGATGAGCAACCCAAGAGGGACTTTGAGGACCTCTGTTCCACAGAACCCAGGCACAAATATGGCCCAACAACAACAACAACAACAACAACAACAGCAGCAAATGCAGCAGCAACCGCCACCCAAATTATTTCCAGCATGGAATTCTTCGTCACCGTTGAATCTCGTGGGCCAAGGGCAAGTTCCACTTGCTGCAATCAAAAAGCTCCTGACGTTCGACAAAATCGGAAAGACTGCTCTAGAGCATATCCAGGACATCATTTCCCTGGCGATAATCCACGATATCACAAAAGAGCGAGTGATGGTGAAGCTCCTGGTTCTCTCCCTTAGAGGAAAACTCCTCTATTGCTATAGATCTCTGCCATCCGACACTATTATGGGATGGGACCAGTTAGCCGGGCAGTTGATGCAAGGCTTCAACGAGTTCGTCGATCCAACTTCTCTTCTACAGCAATTCACTTCAATCCAAAGACATCCACAAGAAGAGATTGCAGAATTCAATGTTAGGTTCGCTCAAACTTGGCAAAGAGTCCCAGTTGGACTTCGCCCAACTAACGAAGCCACGATGTACTACTTCCTTCGGGCCTTCAACCCTAATATCGGTCTTATGATAAGGTACTCAAATGTCAATACCTTTCCAGAGTTGTATGGGTTAGCCAAGAAAGCAAAAATGGACCTCATAGCCGTGGGTAAACTCCCTCAAAGAATGCCAATGCCCATACTCCCCGAGTTCCTTCAAGCCCAGTACGCGAGCGCAGTCGCTCCACAGATTTTTGCAACCCCTGCATATCCGATCTCATCCTGGAACCCGAATCCCATTGTGTCGCAGATCACCGCTCCACAGATACATTTCCCCACACTTTCAACTATGGCCCCCACTATCACTCCAACATTTCCAATGTTGCCAGCACCCCTCCAACATCTTGCCCTACCTCCGATACCGACTATGGCTTCTTTACCATCAGTTCCCAAGGCCGATGATATGCAAGCCAAGATACTGCAAGAAATGCAATCGTTAAATGCCACAGTGCAGACCTTGTCCAACGACATGACCGTTGTCAAGAAGAAGCAAGCGCAACAAGAGTTTCTACCAAGAAGGTCTTATCCCATGCCTGCACTTACCAAAGATCAAGCGGTCCATCAAGGAAAAGCTTCAACGAGAAATGCTACGATAGATGAAGTCCCAAGCACTTCCGATCATGTATATTGGTGCTCTACGTGTAATGATCCTCACGAGGAAAATACATGCATGTTGCATCAACACTACGTGCAGACACTAACAAGCAGCGGTCAAGGCGGCCAAGTCAACGTCATCAGACAATTGGATCAGAACTTGTCCATCGGCGAGGAAGAGCCAGTCGCGGTCCTTACCAGGGGAGGTAAAAGGTCGATAGAGGTGGATGCTACTCAAATGGCTCCTTTGAAGGTACACGCTCGATTTGAGAAGGGACAAACGTCCTCTTTGGCCCCGAGCGAAGCTCCTCCGCCAGCTCCAGTCAAAGAAAAGGCCCAAAAGGCCATTGTCGAACCACCTCAGGTGGAGACCAAAGAACAGGCTAAGGAGAAGCTCAAGTTTCCCTCGCTCACCAAGTGACAAAGGGTCGAAGCGACAGAGCAATATCGCACCAAGTACGAACCAAGAAAGGAACCTAAGGTGCATAGCTCCCCAGCCTACAACATCATAGAAGATTTGAAGAGGATCCTAGCCAAAATCAGTTTGTATGATGCTCTGCAACTTCCTGGACAAGTGGACCTGTTGCAAGAATCATTGAAGAGGATTAATACAAAGAAGGCAGAACCACTCGCCCTGGTGGCAGACCCTGTCCGCGTCCATCACGGGGAAAAATAGACCACCACCATTCTACTTATCCTTACAAATGGAAGGGTATATCGTGCATAACTGTATGATAGATTCTGGAGCTGCAAAGACAGTAATGCCAAAGGCAGTATGTGAGGAAATATGCATGGAATACACACGAAGTAGTCACGGAGTCCTCCAGTTGGACGGTACCCCAGTGAAGACTGTAGGTGTCATCAAAGATATTCCTATTCGGCTACATAAAACACCTCAAATCATAGTCATACAAGAGGTGGTAGTCGTGGACCTTGAGCCCTACTTCAGCATGTGCCTGTCGAGGGAATTCACGATAAAGCTGGGCGGATATCTGTCCATGGACTACACTCATCTGGAGATCCCCTTCAAAGGGAAGAAGGTGAAGATCTATAATGAAAAGCCTTCTACGTTCCTAGTTCAGAAGATGTCCGAGGAAGAGAGTAGTGGCCATGTGCATACGATCGCGGAGGAACTAGAGCAAGTGGATCTAGTCCAGGAATCCCTCGCACAATTATGCTATGAAGATGAATTTTCATTGGCAGAGTTCAATGCTATGATAGAGACTGAGGTGGGGTGTTACACCATCGCAAAGTCTGAGAAACTAGCCAAAATGGAGGGGAAGGTTTCTGCTCAAGGACTATGGAAATTGTTCTTCGACGGTGCCCAATGCAAAAATGGCGTCGGGGCAGGAATCCTTCTGATTTCGTCGTCCGATGAGCAAAAGGAATATTGCTACCGATTGACATGGAGCTACACCAACAATGCAGCAGAGTATGAAGCCTTGTGCTTGGGACTCAAAAAAGCTGACAAGTTAGGCATAAGGCATCTTCAAATCTTCGGAGATTCCGAACTAGTTTGCAACCAGGTCACCAACAAATGCTCTTCAAAGAAGCACTATCTTAAATCATACCGCAATAGGGTATGGGACCTGTTTGACCAGTTTGAATCCCTCAATCTACAGTCTGTTCCACGAGAAAATAATCGACATGCAGATGTCTTAGCATCCATCGCAGCACGATATTCTCCAGTTGAAGAACAACCACGTTCCCAAGGGATTGATCACGCTTGAGAGCCTTTTCGATCAAAATGATCGATCGCTCTCCCACAAGATTCAGATCAGCGTGCAGCAATATCAAGATTTAGAACTGGAACCTGGGAAAGTAATAAAGGTCGGGACCGATTGTACTTCAAAAGAAATAGAGCGAATCCGATGTTTGTGTAAGAGGTACCCGGATATCGTGGCTTGGTCTTATCATGACCTCAAGGGATATGATCGGCAGCTGATCCAACATACAATCAAATTACAAGAAGGGGCCAAACCTTTTCGATAGAAGCAAAGGCCGGTTAATCCAAAGATCGAGGTCCTGATGAAGGCTAAACTGCTAAAAATGCTCGAAGCAAAGATCATTTATCCCATCAAGCATTCTTCCTGGGTAGCGAACTTGGTCCCTGTCAAAAAAAAGAACAGAGACATCCGGTTATGCGTGGACTTCCGCAACCTGAATCATGCTTCCCTCAAAGACCACTATCCTCTCCTACAGATCGATCAGATCTTGCATTCGGTGGCTGGAGCTCAACGATTCTCCCTGCTTGATGGTTTCTCCGGATATAATCAAATCTAGGTCAGGGACGAAGACCAGCATAAGACCGCGTTCACAACCAAGTGGGGCACATTCGCCTACCAACGAATGCCTTTTGGCCTCTCGAATGCGGGAGCTACTTTCCAGAGGGCGATGGACCTAGCTTTTGGCGAGCTTCTGAACAAGGTTATTGTTATCTATTTGGATGACATGACCGTCTTCTCCCAAAGGAGAGAGAACCACCCAGAACATCTTCAACAAATTTTTGAAAAATATCGAGAGTTTGGCATCTCAATCAATCCAAAAAATTATATCTTCACAGTCAGCGAAGGAAAGCTGTTGGGACACGCAATTTCGAAAAAGGGTCTCACCGTGGATCCTGACAGAGCCAAAGCTCTGATGAAACTCCCAATCCCAGCGGATAAAAAGGGCCTTCAATCTTTCTTCGATCAGATTAACTTTCTAAGGAAGTTTGTCCCAGACTTCGCCCAGGTCATTAAGTCGATGTCTAAGCTTTTAAAGAAGGGCGCAGAATTCGTTTGGATAGAAGAGAGGAAAAAATATTTCAAAGAAATCAAGGCTTGAATTGTTCAGGCACCGATCTTGATCAACCCCGACTACAGTCGAGATTTTATCTCGTATGCAATAGGAGAACCTGAAAGCTATGCCGCAGTCTTGACACAAAAGGGGGAAGATGGATAGGAACGTCCCATTGCGTTCCTCAGCCAGATAATCAATCCCCATGAAGAAAAGTAAAATTTCATCGAGCGTCAAGTGCATGCAGTAATGAAGTCTCTCGAGAAATTCAAACAGTTCATTTCTCAGAGTCGAACCATAGTCTTCGTCATTCACCCCGATGTGCGTAGTTTCATTATTCAAGGGGAACTGGGAAGCAAGAGAGTTGGTTGGGTAAGCAAAATCCAAGAGTTTGATATTGAGATCAAGCCCACCAAACTAGTTCACGGTCACGCACTATGTCAAGAGCTGGCAAAGAACGCAACGGCCGAAATAGCAGACTGTCAGTCGGAGGACTTGCCAACAGGAGAATGCCTCACTAATCAGGAAGAGGCCGAGAAAGATTGGGTCAATGAAATAGTGGAATATTTTAGCATCGACAGATGCCCCTCACATCTGAATGCTTCGTAGTGAAGACATTTTAGGATGCGGTCCGCTCGATACGCTATGCGCCCAGAAGGCCTATTTTTTAGGAACATCGACGACGTCCTCCTCAGATGCATAAAAGATGATGATAAGAGGAGAATCCTGGGCGAATTTCATTCAAGGCTATCTGGAGGACACTTTGCTGGAAGAGCGACGACGCTAAAGATAATCAAGGCGGGTTACTATTGGCCCACACTCTTTGTCGATGCCTTCTCCGTTTGTCGAAGGTGCGAGCAATGCCAGAGATTCACCGGTCGAAGCAAAAATGCTTCGATGCCCCTCCGACCGATACAAGTGGAAGCCCCCTTTCAGCAATGGGGACTAGATTTTGTAGGGGCCATATCGCCAAACTCCTCCGCTAGGCACAAATTCATTCTGACTGCGACTGATTACTTCACCAGGTGGGTCGAGGCAGTCCCCACAAAACATGCCGATCAAGATACTATTGTCACCTTCCTGGAAGGATTGATTACCCGCTTCGGTATCCCCGAAGCAATTATTACAGATAACGGTCCTGGTTTCACGGGTGCAAATATCAACGAGTTCCTATACAAGTATGGGATATATCACAAGGTGTCTTCCAACTATTACCCCCAGGGCAATGGATTGGCAGAATCCACCAACAAAACCCTGTTGAGGATATTGAGAAAGTTGATCGATCAAAACAAAAGAACTTGGCACCTCCTTCTAGATCGGGCCTTGTGGGCCGATCGGGTTTCTATCAAAAGGTCAATCAAGACTTCACCTTATGCTCTGGTCTACGACAAGGAGGCCATCCTGCCCACTCACATCGAGATCCCTGCATTACAGTTGCTAGAAGAAAATGAAGCTAACCCGATGGAGGAACGCCTGGTCCAGCTGCTACAACTAGAAGAGGAACGTGAAAAGGCCTACCAGAACTTCGCACGGCATGTTGAGGTCACCCGAGAATGGTTCAAAAGGAAATCATCCGATCGCACATTCAAAGCAGGAGACCTGGTATGGAGGTGGGATTCATGGAAGGCCAAGCCCGGGAATCATGACAAAATGGATGCGTTCTGGGACGGACCGTTTGAAATAGTAAAAGTGAATTCGGCCAATTCCTTCATCCTCAAAGATGCGAATGGCCAAGTTTTACCAATCTCCGTCAATGGTCTCCACCTGAAGACCTTCAATCACTGAGGTTTGTGCTCTAAAAAAAAAAAAAAAAAAAAATTGCATGTCTTTGTATATAGGGTTTCAGTTCTTTGTCTATACTCTGTTCAAAAGATCATGGAAAGCAAGCACCACTTCGACCGCAAAAGCTATATTCCTGGCTTCGGCTTCACAAAGCACGATTGGAATCGCCTTCGGGGGATTTCGGTCCGAAGTAGCCAACGAAGGGAAGTTCATCACGAAGCAGTTCATCCTTGTAGAACCAAACCACATGCAGATCAAGGACGTGGAAAATGCTTCGCTAAAGAAATGTGCCGAAGGCGTTGTCCGAAGTAATTCTCGGCGAGGCCCTCCTCGATGAAACGGGTCTCGGTCGACGGTATTCGGGAACCGAAGAAACAACATGGCAAAGGGGAACTTTTGGCCCGAAATGAAGAAAATCAGCCCGAAGAAGAACTTCGCGGCGAAGTATTTTCTTCGCCAACTCCATGCCGCCGAACCGTGCATGCGAGGCGGACACATTTAGAATGTGCCTCGGGGAACATGCCGACAACAGCCTCAAAAGGGGGCCAAAGCAGACGAACTCAATACGAAAGAAATGGCACTCATCCCAAGGCAGTTCGTTAACCAAAAAGCCGTGCTAAAGTACCAGGTGGCAGTGATTCATGTTCTCGATACAAAATCAAATCATCGAATTGCATGGCCCCATGTACGACACCGCCATATGGCCAATCAGATGCCACAGCGATACTTTCGGGTCAGGCCCGCGAAGTAATTATGGTGGTTGCCATAAATGCCAAAAGTTGCCCTCCGAAGCTATAAAATGCAGATGCCCATTAAGAACAAACCATTTGCAAGTGTGAGAGTCGAGTCTGCATTCTGTCACCTCGGAGAGCTTCTGCATCAAAGGTTTTGTTGTTCGCCATGATTATCCCATCCCTTGTTTTGAGGTGCTGAACTCTTCTACATCACAAGTTATTCTGCTATGATCGTTCACAATGGGAAAGAAGAACCCCACTCAGAAAGGAAAAGAGCCAGAGATGGCGGTTCTAGAGAAGGCGAGAACCGCGGAAGAAAAGAAACAGAGACCTAGGAGGGTCAATCCTCCCCCACGCCCAGGAAAACAAGTGATGGAAGGAGGGGAAGAGTCCGATGACGAGCCCAGCATAGAACCACCTGTCGATAAGTGGGCAAAAATCAGAGACCCAAAGCTCTCAAGAATCGTGGTCGAGCTTTGGTATATCGTCGAATTCATGCGAAGCAGGCTCTCGGTGAAGAACAAGAGGGCCGCGGTGTATTATTCCCACATATACTGGTATCTAGTCCCTCCTACACATCACTGCCCCGAGCTCATATACGCCATTGCTTAGAACTACCAACCACAAACCAGGCAGGTGTTGGATGCCTCGGGTCAAAAATTGTTTTCCATTTTGAAGGAGGATGTGCAGGCAGCGTTCGCACCACAGCAAAGGCCACCAAAAGGCTATACCATTCGCAATGTCAGCCTGAGTGAACAAATGGATAAGTTCACTTCTAATCCCTTCATCCTGAGCTTTTTGCGTGAAAACCTCAAAAGCGGACTTTCTTTCGACAAGCGACCCCAGATGCCCCTGCCCTTGGAGGCCTTCAAGAACATGGATATATTCTCTATCATTGCATGGGTGGGAGGCTTGTCAAGCGATACTTTGGTATACCCATGGCAGGTGTCACTAGTCGAATGCATTTCTAGAGGAGAGTTCTATGCCCCCGACGCTTTGCGGTCGAACACCAACCCAATTTTCTTCGATTGGGCAGAATGGGTGGCCCAAAATCTGCATATGCGGTTGACATCCATGAAGGATGCTAGCAAGGAGCCGCACTTCCAGCCTTGTTCCTTCTTGGTTTGGCTCTTCTTCTTTCATGTACATAAAACCCTCCACCATTGTGATGTTTCACCAGTCGGCGAGGATGGGATCCCTTTGCCTGTATATCAGTGGACCCGTCTCTTGCTAAGGTCGAAGTCCTATTACCCTTTCAATCAGCAGTTTTTGGGACCTGCGATGCACGTTCTGACAAAGTCTAGCCCTCGGGTGCCTCTCTGTCTTAGAGATAAGGTGGTACTAGAGAAAAGGGGGGATGTGTTTCAATTGACACAAGGGCTTGTGATCCGCCTTTTCGGCTTCACTGGGAAACCCTTCCTGCTACCTTTTTTCCCTTCGGAGTACCAATTTGCCCTGGAAGTTGCTCGACAAAGTGACACAACCGACGAAACCTACGACCACGGACGGAAGTGGGCACACACCTGCGACTTCCCCTTCAAGATGGGAGTGATCGAAGTCTTTGCCTTGAAGCAAAACATATACCTAGAGGAGAAGCTCACCGATTTTGGTCTGCTTCAAATACCATAGAGGTGGCTCTACGACCCATTGGGGGTGATGAGAGATCATTTGAAAAGCAAAAACTTCCATGTCTATCCTCGCCCCAAAATTTTGGAGCAGAGGAATAACCCCAATGGTACGGACCTGGAGTGGCACTTAGAGGAGATGAGGACGTTGCCTCCTTGGCATGACTTCTATCCTATGGAGGTCGAATTCGACCCAGACCAGTACCCATTCCCAACTCCCGACTCCACTTTCTGGAGAAAAGCAAAGGACGATTTAAAAGAGGAGTTGAAAGGCTGGGACGAGGAGCAGTTAAGAGAATGGTGGATTATGAGAGTCCATCGCCGAAAGATGAATTCTTACGGGCTTCTAACAATGGACAGGGAATTCGCAATTGTGTATCAGACCAATATTGGGTCTTGGAAACCCTTGTCCTTCATCGATTTCATTCCATCGGCCACCCCAAGTTCAGACGAAGGCCTCGGGAGGACTGATAATGTCCCCAAGGAAAAAGTAGCCAGGGCCACGCCAAAAGCTTTACTACAGAGTCCATCCGAAGATCTCGAGACAACAATAGAGGAATCAGAGCAACCCCTCAAGAGGAAGAAAAGAAAGGAGCGGGAACCTACACAGGCACCCCCGAACTTCCCAAAGCGACCGCGTACAGGCACTCCGAGCGCCCCTGTCGAAAGATCAGTATCGGGCTCAACCAAAGCAAACAACGGAGGAACTCCACCAAGTGCCGAAACGATCCCAAACGTAGATGTCATTAACGTGGAGGAACTCATGGAATTCATTGAAGTCAAGAGTACCGAGGCCCAGGAGGAACAAGGGCCAATCACCCAGGAGATCACCATGGCCGCTCTTCCAGGAGGGCACGCAGGTACGTTTTCTTCACCTTATGCTCTAGTTGCTCGTAAGTCTACCCCGGCCCTGGCCGAAAGCTCTCACCTGTCCACCCTGCCTCCACAAGGTCAGTCACCTTCTTACGTCGTGTCCCTAACTACTCCCCTCGAGTCTTTCGGCCAGGACAAACCTATCGAAGTTACTTTGCCCAGCCACACCGCCAATCCTTCAGTCATCAACCAGGGCGAAGCTAATAGTCCAATGTCGAACCTCGAGGCTCATTCCTCCATTGTACACAATGTGCTCCCACTCGTCGAAGCCCCCGTCACCCCTGTTGTCGAACCTTCGGGTGAGGCTATCCCCTTCAACCCCTTATATTTGTTCAATCCCTCGGCTGTAGACCCAGCCGCATTCGACTCCGAGCTGTCCTCGATACGGGAATCCCCCTTGGCCAAAAAACTCCTCCAAGCCCGACAGAACACAGAGAGAATGTTGAAAGAGGCAAGAAAGAAGAAAGGGCGCTCGCTCGCTCAAGTTGAGAGATGCACCGTCTTCGATTTCGAGACGGGAAAGTTGCATAAAGTAAAGAAGATACCCAAAGTCCAAAAGCCCCTGGATGAAATGACTCCAGTGGACTATGAATATCAGGATAAAGAAAAGGACTTGGAACATCTGAACGTGGACAAGGAGTCCGCCTCTATGCACATTGGAATCGAGACCTTTAAGGCGCATGCCAACATTGCCAACAAGCGCAGGTTCGAAGCCGAGAGTGCTAACATCAAGCTAGAGGAGGAGCTAGCAAGGGCTCGCTCCAAATTGGTAGAGGCCGAGGAGCAGTGCAAGCTGATGCAAAAGGAAGCACACGCCCTAAAGCTGTGGATAGCACAGTTGGAGTGCACAGCTGAGAATCAAGCACAAAGGTAGGTCAAAAATGATTTGAGGGCCAAGGAGCTTGAAAGTAAGATCTTGCAAGCTCAGATCCAGCTGCACGAGAAGGAAGGCCTAGGGCTACTTGACAGGAGCAAAATCAAGGAGATTCGCTCACATTTGCTCAAGAATTTTAGGTCTCGGGCTGTCAGTGCCCTTTCAGTTTTAGTTTACACCATAGAAGCCCGGGTTGCCACCGTCGAAGGAGGGCCAATCGTCGAAGAGGTCATTCAGAATGTCAGAGCCCAACTCAAGCTGGCCCTCAAGGTCCAAGGTGCAAGGTATCAAGATTTGAAGCTCGCAGCGATGAGTCGGACAACAAGGGATTGGTCAACGACCCAGGCCACAGTTCGCGCCTTTTTCTCCATAGCCAAGAAAGCTCAAAAGGCGAAAATCCTACTGGACGCATTCGAAAGCGAGAGGCGCGCGTCAATGGGCTACTTCGAGGACCTCTTCTCCTTAGGCTTCTCGAGCTTCACGGATAATGATGGGAAGCCCTTAGCCAAGGAAGAAATCATGCCAAAGTGGCAGTAGTTTGAAGGCAACGTTTCGGAGATAGACGAGTGGGCCAAACCAATAACAGAGAAGCAGGTTGCTGATTACATATTGAAATACTGTAGAATCGTCGCTTCCCTAAATGATCTGCATACCAGATCCCAACATGCAAAAATCAGGCAGATCGATAGGTTTCGCGCTTTGGTCAAATCCCTGGAAGATCAGGAGCTGTTCACGAAAAGCGTCTGGTCTCAGGTTCATCGAACCTTAAGAGATATCCACGTCCGTCTGGCCCCACTGCCAATGGCTAAAGACGTAGCAGAAGCAATGGCGACAGGAGAAGAAGAAGCAGTAGCGGAAGAAGAGGAGAGAGAAGAGGAAGAGGAAGGACAAGTTGTGGAAGCACCCCCAGAAAAGGAACAAGGAGAAGGGTCTGGAGGTAACTCTGGCCCAATGGATAAAAGTTGAGGGTTCTACCACCGAGACGAGCTCGTTGCCCCGCGAGCCACCAAGAATGTTGACAATATTGTCACATTCCACCAAGGGGCGAGAAAAATTGAAACTTTGTATAATATTTGTTTTGTTGAAAGTTTTCTTTTGTTTATAAGTTATAGCAATTTTGGTTTTCCCTATCGCCCCCTGGTGGACAAAATGAAAAAGAAAAGAGCTTCGGGCCCGAAGCGCTTCAAATCATCACTTCGGGTGAGAACTTTGCCGAAAAAGGGATGAAGGAAACGCTTCGCACCTGAAGCATTCCCAGCGACTACTTTGGGTGAAGAGTTTTGCGAAGCGGCATCCAAGCAACTTCGCCGAAGAAGAAAAGATAGCCCGAATCAGCTAAGGCAAAGAAATTACTTCGGGCCCGAAGTATTTCTAAAATCCACTTCGGCCAATTTTCACCCGAAGCAGTAGAGGTCGAGAAAGTGCTTCGGCCAAAACTCCCCCGAACCACCGTTTCAAAAGAAGATCGGCCCGAAGCGTTTGTCCCGACCCATCGGCGAAGCAGTTTTGCCAGCGAAGCAATGAAGGATAGAGGGAGATCGGCTTCGGCACTCCACGCCCCGAAGTAGTTTTGCGAAGCAAAAATCAGCGAGGCGCTTCCCAAGAACGCTTCCCAAGTTGGGTATTTTCTCGAGGCGATCAGAGAGCCTCATAAATGCATATTTTCTTGCCCGATAAGCCCGCTGCTCATTTTTGGCAATTGGATGCAAAGTATCAACCCGTGAAGAAGAGCCCGGCAAGCATGGCCACCACTCGAGCACCACACCTACAATCCAAGGACACCCAGGTGGCTCATTTAATGCATCTTTCCTCGGCTGACTCGGTCACCATTACCAGTTTTGGTAGCCGATTTGAGAGATCATCCGCAGCGACAGCGAGGAGCCGATTTCTCGGGGCCCGAGGGTGTACTCCGTCATTTTTGTAATAATGATTCAGAGGGCCGGGTCCTCTATAAAAACCCAGGCTTTGCAATGTAAAAGGGGGGAACTTTTTGCTAGAAAGCTACTATAACTTGATGTCCTGCGTTTAATACTAAAGACTTTTGTGCTCTATTTCTCTCTTTTATGTTGCCTTTTGTGCTTAATTCTTTTGTCTTTTCTCGTTTGCATACCGAGACTCTGAATCCTGAATTCGGTGTGCGATCGGGGACTGAACCCCTGAAATTCGCCCTGAAGGATACATAGGAGAGGAAAAATGCCTTGTCGCTTTCCTTTATGCTGCTTGGTGGATTGAGGTTTCTGTTATTCCCTTATCTCAATCGTTGTTACTTTGAATCCTAAATTCCAGTGAGAGGGAAAGGAGAACCCTGCGAACCCGTCCAGAGGATACATAGGAAGTTCGGCATTTCGTTTCTTTCGTGTTATTCTTGGTATTTCTTGCTGCTATTCGAGTTGTTAGCGAGTAATCGTGCTTCCTGTTCTCTCCCACCTTAAATCATCATCTTCTAACCCTTACTCTTTTTATTTCTTTCTCTAACCCTTACCCTTTTTTATTTCTTTTCCTAACCCTTACTCTGTTTATTTCTTTCCTGCACTCTTGTCTCAAACCCCAAAAAGTAGATTAGTATAGGAGCCGGCCTTTCTCTGGAGATTGGCATGAGGGGCATCTCTTCCCCTCGGCCTTTCAACGTTGGTCGCAGGTCCAGGGCGCGCAAACCCATCGAAAGTCCTTTCCTGTGCAGATTTGATGACCAACATGTACCATGAGCTCAAAGACAAGCAACATGCTCACCCAATTTCAAAAGGTGATAAGAAAAATACAAATTCCATGTTTACTTCCAATAAGTTTAGTTTATTCAACAATGCTAGTTTTAGTGAAATCGATACTAATACGGATTTTTCTCGAGAGGAATTCCTTGGACCAAAGCACCCAGATCAATCAACCCCAAAGGCTAACCCTCCCCTACATCTCCCTCTATCATCCCCAAACCTGTGCCCTAAATCCTTGTTGGCCATATTCTCTTAACCCTAACCCCCATCATCCAATACCCTCTATCGCCTAACCCTTAGTCCAGCTTCCCCCCACTCAACAGGTATGGTGCATCTCTTCCTCCACCTGATCCCCAAGACGAGGAGTTTGACAGCCCTAAGTCATCTTGGGACTCTCCTGAATCTTAGAGCCCTAAATAGACCAAAAGTTTTAAAAAAACCCTAATTTATGTCAGAGGTGATAAAAAGAAAGGTAGACCTCTTGGTGTGGAACAGAGAACAAATATATAGCGAAAGATATTGCCAATGGTACCCAACAAACTCTCTTTCAAGAACTAGAAATTTCCAACATAGAAGAATAAAAAAGATTCAAACCTCCTGCGCAACAAGGTAAAGCAGGTCGAATACCCTCCAAAATTTCTAAATGAAAGTCCTCTCCTCGAATGTGAGAGGGCTAAATGGAGCAGCAAAATAAAGACTTGTTACTTCAATGTGAAAGGAGTCAAATCCTACAATTTTTCTAATCCAAGAAACCAAATTAGGCACACAACAATCATCGATAGTTGCCAAAACTATTTGGAGGAAGTGTGATTTTTTATTTACTCCAGCCTCGGGTACTTCTAGTGGTCTCCTCTACCTCTGGGATCCATCCAAGGTGGAAGGTAGTGTTATTTCAGGTGAAGGATGTATCTCCAATATTTTTTTCATGATCCTATCATGAATCACTCTTGGGTATTAATGAATGTCTATACCCCGAACAGTCATCAGGATAGGTTGACTGTGTGGAACATCCTCACCCATATGCGTGAGGCCTTTAATAATATCCCTTAGATCATTTCCATAGACTTTAATGCACCTTTATATATCTCTAAGAAAAGAGGAGGGAAAGAAATCACATCCAAGACAACGGGAAACTTTATCCATTTTGTGGAAACCAATGAGCTAATGGATGTTCAGCTAAGGGGGTCTCAGTATACTTGGAGTAACATAAAAATAGGGAGTGATCTCATTTAGGTGATGCTAGATCATTTTCTTCTTTCTCAGAAGGCGTTGCTTCTATTTGGAGATGCCCGCCTACAGGCCTTGCCAAATATTGGGTCCAACCATAGTACCCTAATTTTTGAAATAGCAAACAGACCCCTGTTCAAAACTCTATTTTGCTTTGAGGCAATATGGACCCAACACTCAGACCTCAAAGCTCGTATTGTTGAATGGTGGGGGGAGAGTTTCCTTGGAACTGTTACCAACCAAGTCACCCAAAAGTTGTAGTCTATAAAAGCCAAATTGAAGGTGTGGAATAAAGAAGTCTTCAAAACATCTTTGAAAACAAGCAGAACATCATGGATAGGCTCCAAGGTATCAAAAATAAGTTTCAGCAGGGTTAGGAGGATGCCAGTTTGATAACTAAAGAAAAGGCTTATGCTTTCGGATTACCATAATATCTTGAAAGAGGAAGAGATGTTTTGGCATCAAAAATCGAGATATATATGGCTAAAAGAAGGGGATTCCAACTCAAATTTCTTCCACATATCAATGCTCAAGCACAAGGAAGCAAACAGGATCAAAGGGCTTATCAGAAACAATGGTTCCTTCACTTCCAACATCCACAAAATTTGTGATGAAGTTGTTATGCATTTTGAGTCCCTCATTGGATCTTGCTCTAACTTTTCTGCCCAAGCCATGGATTACCTTCTCATGCACATCCCCAGCATCATCACTGACAATATGAATGCCTACCTGCTTAGCCCTTTAAGTTATGAGAAGATTCATCAAGACCTTTTTCCCATGCAGCCAGACAAAGCCCCTAGCCCCGATGGTTTCTCCCCAAGGTTTTTCCAAATATTCTAGGACATCATTGGACCTAACCTATGCCAAGCCATCATTGAAATGCAAAGTTCCAGAGCCATTTCCAAATATGTGAAGGCCCCAATTCCAAATCCCCATCTGACTATCATCCCATAAGCCTTTGTAACATTATCTACAAAATCTTTTCGAAGGTGATGGTCAATGGATTAAAAAGCATCCTCTCTTCCCTGATCTACCCCTACTAATGAAGCTCGGTTAAGGGTCAAAATATTGTGGATGGATTCATCACCATCCACAAACTCATTCATTCAGCCCACATGTCTAAAAAGTTAGCTTTCTTCCTTAAGCTCGACATGAACAAGGTCTTCGATAGAGTAAACATGGATTTTTTATCCAAGGTCCTTCAAAAGTTTGAGTTTCATGACAACTGGGTCCATATGATATGTAGTGTATCTCAACCCCTTGTATCTCCATGCTTGTGAATGGCTCCATTGCAGGGTACTTCCTTAGCACCAAAGGACTAAGACAAAGGGACCCGCTATCCCCTATCCTCTTCATCATTCTGGATGAGAGTCTCGAAAGATACATTAAAGTTGCTTGCAATAGGGGTTTTATTTTTGGTATCAAAGTTGCATCCAATCTCCAGCCCTTCACTCACCAACAGTTCGCCGATGACACCCTGCTGGCAACTGTTGCTTCAGTTTTTGAGGTGAAGATCATCAAAACTATCCTCAACCTCTACGAGAAAGTTGCAGGATAAAAAATCAACTTCACCAAAAGTAAGATTTATTTCATCAACACCTCCTACCTTGTTAAGTCAAAATTGCTAATATTCTAGGTTGTACTATTGCAAAGTTTCCAACTTCTTATCTTGGTCTCCCAATGTTCCAGGGGAAACCAACCAAGTCAATGTGGAATAATGTCATTGAGAGATTCCATAAGAAGTTAGTTGTATGGAAAGGTGCTCTCCTCTCTCAGGTGGGTAAGGCTACCTTGGTCATGTCTGTTCTCCAAAGTATTCCTGTATATTTTTATCAGTATTCAAAATTCTTCAAGTTGTTAAGATTATGATTGAATAAATCCAGAAGCGCTTCCTATGGGTTGGAGTTGATAACCAGAAAAAGTTCCACCTTGTGACTTGGGATAAAGTTTGCTCTCCAAAAGATAAGGGAGAGCTTGGATTTTGGAGAATCGAAAAAATGAACCAAGCGTTTTTAGCCAAGCAGGAATGGGTCTCTATCATCAAAAGAAAATACCTACAACATCACTCCTTTATAGATAGAGATGTCCCCCAAATTGGGTCTCATTTCTGGAGATCTATATCCAAACCCGACCCTTCTCCAAAGAGGAATAAGGTGGAAACTCGAATATGGGAAATCTATCGATTTTTGGCATGACCCATGGGCAAGGGATGAGCCTATTATTAATGATCCATGTATCATTGCTATTAAGCATCTAATGAATCATAGGTTTTGATCAAAAGTAGCATATTTCATTGAGCAAAAGCAGAACTATCATGAGTGGAAGTAGTTGTACTTCAGAATAAATAATGTTGTTATTGACAGAGCCATCACCTCTTTACAGGTAGTGTACAATGTAAATTTCATTCCTAGGGCTCAAAAGAAAGATAAACATTTCTAGAAATGCACAGACGACAACTCCTTCTTGGTTAAGTCAACTTTTTCCTTGTTGATGCCCCCTCAGAACTTGCACAAAAACCAGATTGTCCCTATTGTCTTTAAGAGAGTCTAGCTCAAACATCTCATCTCAAATGTCACCCACTTCTCATGGTTAGCTATCCAAAATAGAATCCTCACCATAGAAAACCTTATCAAGAGGTGGGTCATAGTACCCAATAGGTGCTACTTATGCTTGCAAGTGTGGGAGTCTACACAAAATCTAATGATGGAGTACCCCTTTGCCTACGAGACCTTCTCCACGCTGATCAACATATTCCAAGTTAAATGGGTATGGTCCCAATTTATATTTTCATCCAGTGGTCCAAAGTGTTTTGTAACCCCAAAATCAAGTTCATGTGGGAAGCTTTGTTGCACCACACACTATGGCAAATATGGTTGGAACACAATAAGAGAGTCTTCAATGATCACTCCAATGAACCAGAAGCAGTATCCAACAGAGCCCTAAGATTTTCCATCAAAAATGTAAACTTGATCCTTTGCTAGGATCCTTCGATGTCTGAGTTGGAAGTGTCCCTATTCAACTCCCTTGGCATCCTGATTGAGTGTACCAGATCCCCCACCCATACTAGCTGCATGTACACTATCAAGTGGATTCCTCCCCCTCCATGGTGGTTCAAGATAAACTTCGATGGATCATCCAGAGGTAACCCCAAAGATGTTGGGTTCGAGGGCGTCTTTAGAAACCATGAACACAAAATCATAATATCCTTCACCGAAAACTTGGGAGTTCAATCCAATAACTACGCAGAAGCTCGCTCCCTCTGGAGAAGCTTGGATCTCAGTAAAAGCCTATCTCATCCTATGATCTTCTAATGGGATTCCCTAAATGTGGTCAACCACATAAAGAATAAATCTAAAGTCGGTTGGAATATTCAAAGTGTCATCCAATAAATTCAATCCATCCTTAGGCAGCATCCGCTCAGCATTGTTCAGCATATTTTCAGATAGGCAAATGTGATGGTGAACTTGTTGGCTAACAAAGTAGCTAATCAAAATGGACTCGCCATTTGGGAAGACTCATTCCCTTAAGATATTATTGACACTGCTAAAAATGATGTGGAACACAATACCATCTAAAATCAGGTGGTTCTTCAAAGGTATTTTTTCAACACCAAGGGTGTTCATATAAACACCAAGTATTTTTGTTCCCCTCTCCACTTTATCATTGTCTTATAAAGTGTCAGTCGTACCACCTTCCATGCGAGGCGATTTGGTCATGGAAATTCTCATGCTTTCTTATGGCACCTTCTTTTCACCCCATGATTTTGCTCCTCCTTCATTTTCCTCCATTTCTCGATGTCCATCCCTCCGCCCTTCCATATCCATTACTCGTCCTCTTTCAGTATCATCTATTTTGCCCTATTAACTAGCCTCATCCACTTTGTCATCCATGCCACCCCTGTGCTTTGTTGAGTTGGTTCTCTATCACGTGTTGGTGCTGAGGTGGCCCTGTGTTTCTGATTCATGGTCGAAGTCCCAACATGCATCAAAAAGGATCTTCTGTCTAGTTATCCTCTCCAATGCAGGCCTAGGCTCTCTTTATTATACCACCACCTATTGAGGAGTATTCACTTGCTTCCTTTCTTTCTCACTACTATTATCCTATTCTGGTGCCTGAACATTTACGGCCTGATCAACATTATGGTCATTCTCGAACCGTTAATGATGTAGCTCGAATCAGTAGCGAAAGCTTTACTAGGATCTAAGGGGTTCGTCCCTTTCTTCAAGCTTTTTGATGGCATCAATGAGAGTGTTACCAACGAGTTTGTAAGCTCATAGAACAAAAATAATGTTCAGATCCAAGGGATCCACATTGAGGTAAACGTCCATCTGTTAGCTAAAATTTTTGGTTTTCCTCCTAAGGGTAGGGCGATGTACCGGGATAGACACAATTTTAAATAAGAAACCGGGCAGTTCTCAGATAAAGATAAGGAGTTGGTCTCGGCAAATGGGGGGTCCTTCGGTCCTCCCTTCCATACCCCTGTGACTCTATCATTTATCCATCATACAATATATCACAGTTGATAATGTCTATAGTCCCCTCCACTCCTTCCATCTTGCCTTCGTTTATCACATGTGAGACATCAAACTGATTAATATCCCTGACTTGCTATTTTGTTCCATCAACCTTACCATTGAGAACTTTAGGGACAAGAAATCCTCCAAGCACCTCACACACCAGGGCCTTTTCCTCGTCATCTATAAGCATATCCTCTTATCCCAACCTGTTGGCGGACCTTCTACACCTCCTTCGACCAATGTGACCTCCTCTGAGCCAACTCATAGCCCTAAGACTTGCAATACTAATCTTTTATTGGAGACTCACAACCCACCTACCAAAGAGCCTCTGAACTCTACTACCCTCTCTAATGATCTCTTGAAAGTTGCCAACCCCTCGCAATCCAGCATCAAAGATGAGGAAAGCCCTCCATCTAAACCAAAAGACGTAGCCCTTGTGGAGTCCCATCACACCTCAACCAAAAGAAAACCCCTGAGGAGCAAGAGGAAATTTATTCGTCCCCCTAACAAAAAAAGTTTGTGGTGCCTGAGAAGGAAGGGAGTGGAAGGTCAGTGGCCACATCCTGAGATCATTCTAGATGATGAGGAAGAACCCAAAGGCAACATCGATGAATTTCTATGTATCAGCACTATCAATCACGTAGCCATAGTGGTGGAGCAACTCAAGGCTACATCTAACATGGTCAGGGATATGGGTGTTATTTTTTCAAACATCATCATTGAGCTCAAAGAAATCCTAACAGCCCTTAGTGTCTTCCTTGCAAAGGATTGGAACGTCAGTGACAACCAGGAGTAGGCAAATGAATCCCAATAGGATTGGGTTGGATGAAGGCGGGTTGACCACCTAGGGTTTTTTGGGTTGTTCTATCGATGTAGTCCCTGATCAGGGTTTTTTCTTTTTGGGTTTGCTTACAGTTTCCTATTTTAGTTCTCAATATGTTTTGTTCTGGTTTATTCATACTGCTGGCCATCACCATGTCTTTCACTATGATGGTGGGATGCTTCTAATTTTTTTTTGTAGGCATTTCGAATACCCCATGTAATAGGGATTGGGACCCTTCAACCAAGCAAGTAAATAATATATTTTACCTACCAAAGATATATATTTATATATATTCAAAGTAATGTAAAATGGTCAAATCTAGGAAAATAATATTGGAAAATGAAAAGAATGAAAAAGTATTAGAGAAATATGATTGCTTCAAATAATTAATATGACTATTATTTAAGATATAATTAAAGAATAAAATTTATATATTTCAAGAAAGTATCTTGTCTATTAAGATCTAAAATGAATATAATACACGACAAAGTGGATCGAGGGAGGAATGGAGGAGAGGAGCAGTGGAGGAAGTTTGAAAGTTTCGGGCGGGAACAGCAGAGAAGGCACGGAGGGTTTGGGAAGGAACCTCGAGAAGGAATCAGGCGAGGATCCAGAGGAAGGGAGGCCTTCGGCGATAGGTGGGGCTGCCCAAAGAGGGCTCGACCCTCCTCAAAAAGATCCGGACAAAGGGACCCAGAAGGGCGATGCGGGTCCCAGAGGAGGCCGGTCCTTTGCGAAAACTGTTAAGGGGAGAAAGAGTGATTTCCTTTCACTCCCGCCCCTCATTCCGGTGAATAATAGGATAATGGCTCCTACCGCTTCGATGGGTTCTTTTTTATCCATGGAAGAGTTTTCTTTAGTGGGTAAGTTTCTGGGTGGAAGGCCGGATATAGAGACTATACGATCCTGGGGCTCTATCCAAATGGAGAACGGTGGGGAGTATGGAGGTTGTTGCCCTGTCCAGGGGGTTTTTCATCATAAGATTTAATAACAAGGAGGATGCGAACCGCGTTCTAACTGGAGGACCCTGGTTTTTAGGGAAACACAGTCTATTCCTCAGGAAGTGGGGGGAGGATTTCGACCCTGAAAAATAGAATATCAATACTGCCCCTATTTGGGTTCGACTTCCTAACCTACCAGCTCAGTTTTTCAATGAGTATTGGCTGCAAGGCATCGCCAGAGCGATTGGAGAACTGGTTTCCATAGATCATGCAACCTTGGCTAGGACAAGGATGACACATGCAAGAATATGCGTCAACGCTAATTTAGACTCTGAGCTGCCAAATATTGTGGAGCTAGGGTATGACAACTACCTAAGAAAATAGGCGATGGAATATGAAAATAGGCCAGCTTTTTGCCCTGAGTGCAAAACCCAAGGCCATTTGCAAAATCAGTGCCCTAATCTAGCAGCTAGCAGAGAAAACCAAAGGACGGAAGGCAAACGAGCAAATGAGAAAGGGTTTCCTAGGAACCTCCCTCTAAAAGGAGGCCCTGTGGGCAAAGGAGGGTTTAGGCCATCTAAAAATAACCACATTTATCAGGAGAAGACAAAACAGGGGGCAGGGCAAGGTCAGAGCAAAGACAAGCAACATCTCACCGACGAACAGGAAAATCAGGTAAGCCCTAAAATTCCAAGCTCAAATAAGTTCAAAATTTTAGATGATCTAATGGTAGAAGGGGAGAGTGAGGAATTAGAGGAAGGAAACCTGCAAGGTGAAATCCTTGAAACCCTAGAATCCCCATCAAGGGCGGGTCCTACAAACCCCATAACCAAGAACCCCTCAAGCCCCCAGGGAGGGGTAAGGCAAAATCCCAGAGAATATAGAAAATGGGTGGAGGAGATAGAGTCTTCAAAAATAGACCTTCCCAACATCATAGCCAGAAGCCCGTCAAACCATCTAGAAGGTTCAATACAAAAATCAGGAGAATACAGGAAACAGATGGAGGAGTTAGAATCAAGGATTGAGGTGGTAGAAATGAATGATTTTGAGGAATGCGTTAGTCCGGTTCTACAACAGATAGTTCATCCACCTTTTAGCCCCAAGCAGACCAGGAGTACTACTAAGTCACCTATTGACTATGGCAGTGAGAGAAAGAAGGGGAGGATGTCAAATGCAGAGCACAACAGAATGAGGACTGACAATGAGATTGCCAATGGCAAACAGAAAACACTGATACAACAAGTTATCCCAGGGCATGAAGATAACAAATCAGGAAAACCTCCTCAAGGGAGGGGGAAGGGGAAAAACTCTAAACAATCTAAATGAAGGTTCTCTCATGGAATGTGAGAGGCCTCAATGGCCGACCCACTCAGAGGGTGGTTAGCTCGTTAAGAAGGCAATACAATCCAACAATTTTGATGCTGCAAGAAACAAAATTAGATGAAGCCCAGTCAAAAACAATAGCAAAAAAGATGTGGAGTCAAGGGGACATGGTGTACAAACCGGCTAGAGGAACTTCAAGGGGGCTCATGGTTCTTTGGGATCCTCGGGTGGTGGAAGGCAGCATTATCCAAGATGATGACAGGGTGCTGAGTGTTTTTTTCCATGATATTGACAACAATAGATCGTGGATCTTCTCAAATGTCTATGCTCCCAATTCTGTTCAAGGGAGAGCTTCTTTGTGGGAGTACCTAGGTAAACTGGGTGATGCTTTCCATGACATCCCGTGGGTGGTGGCAGGCGACTTCAACACGCCATTATACCCCTCAGACAAAAAGGGTGGAACAGGGCTCCCAACCAGAAGTATGGAAGACTTCAATGACTTCGTAAACTCGAACCAACTGATGGATGTGAGGCTAAGAGGAGCCAAGTATACTTGGAGCAACAGGCGAACAGGAAGCCAACTTATCCAGGAAAGACTTGACAGGTTTTTCTTATCAAAGGAGGCAATTGCTGGGTTTGGAGACTCTACTCTGCAAACTCTTCCCAAAATTTCCTCTGATCACAATCCCATCCTTTTGGAGGTTCCAAAGTCAAACTCCTTCAAAAAACCTTTTCGATTCCAGTCAATGTGGATCAGGCACCCGGAGTTAAAAGAAAATATTTCCAGATGGTGGCAGCAACCCTTTCAGGGAAGTTCAGGTTTCAAACTTGCTCAAAAGCTGAAATTAGTAAAGGATAATCTTAGAACTTGGAATAAGGAGGTTTTTGGGAACCTGTTTGAGAACAAGAATCAAGTGGGAGAAAGGTTGCAGGTCATTGACAACTCGATACAAAATGGTATCGGTGATGAAGCTACTAGGAAGGAGGAGCAAGCCAAGCTTTCAGAATATCACAATATTTTGGCTTGTGAAGAGATATACTGGAGACAGAAATCCAGGGCGTTATGGCTAAAGGATGGTGACTTGAACTCAAAGTTCTTTCATGTCACAACCTTGAGGAACAGAAGTAATAACAAGATCAGAGAGTTGACCAAAGTTGATGGATCCAAAACCCAGGATTTGATTGAGATCAGAGAGGAAGCAATTGCTTATTTCAGCTCCCTTCTCGGGGATGAATCCCAGTGTATAGAGGAAGCCAAGGACACTCTCCTCTAGTTCATTCCTAGCTTGGTTGATGAGGCCATTAATGGTAAGCTTCTTGCTCCCTTCACTGATGAAGAAATCAGAAATGCTTTGTTTAGTATGGAACCTGAGAAGGCCCCTGGCCCTGATGGGTTCCCTCCTCGGTTCTTCCAAGTTTTCTGGGATATTGTGGGAGAGGATGTCATTTCTGCTATCAAAGAGTTTCAGGCTTCAAAACATATCCCGAGAGGGTTCAAGTCCACCTTTATAGCCCTGATTCCTAAGGGCCCAACACCGGAGACAATGGCAGATTTCAGACCGGTTAGTTTATGTAACGTATCCTACAAGATCTTAACAAAAGCCATTGCTAACAGGATGAAAGAAATATTGCCCCTCATTATTGACCCTGGTCAAGGAAGCTCAGTTCAGGGGAGATCAATTGTGGATGGTGTGATCACAGTCCATGAAGCTCTGCACTCTGCTAGGCAAACCAACAAGGAGGTCTTTGCCCTAAAGCTTGATATGAATAAAGCTTTTGACCGCATTAACTGGGATTTTTTGATGGTTGTTCTTCTGAAGTTCGGCTTTCATCCTCAGTGGGTCAGCTGATAAAAGAGTGCATATCCGAACCTTGGTTCTCAGTTTTGGTCAATGGCACGACAGCTGGGTATTTCCAGAGCCATAGGGGGCTCAGACAAGGAGATCCGATTAGCCCAATGTTGTTCATTATAGTAGCAGAGGCATTAGGTAGAACTATTAAAGCAGCATGCACTACTGGATTAATTTTGGGGATTAAAGCCACCTCTCTCACCAACCCAGTTACTCACCAACAATTTGTTGATGACACTCTGATGTTGACCCAGTCGTCAGTGGTTGAAGCCAGAAGGATTAAGCACATTCTCCAACTCTACGAGGATGCGACGGGACAGAAGGTGAACTTCAACAAGAGTAAGCTTTACTTCCTCAACACCCCAATTCAGAGACAAGCCGAATAGCAGAGATTTTGGGATGTTCGATAGCGACTCTTCCTACCTCTTATTTAGGCCTTCCCCTTTTCTATGGTTCTCCGAGAGAATCTATGTGGGATAGAGTGGTAGAAAGAATCCAAAAGAAACTGGGTGGCTGGAAAGGACATTTTTTATCTCAAGCCGAGAAACTTACTCTCACTAAGGCATCCTTACAGAGCATTCCGGTTTATTTTCTATCTGTGTTTAAGGCCCCAACCAGAGTATACCAAAAAATTGAACAGCTCCAAAAGAATTTTCTCTGGTCTGGGTCAGAGGAAAAATAGAGGATCCACCTTGTGGGCTAGGGCAAGGTGTGCAGGCCGAAAGAAAATGGGGGGCTAGGACTAAGAAGAGTTGCTCACCTAAACACAACCTTGCTAGCCAAACAAGCTTGGCGTCTCATTAACAATGAGGAGAATGAGTGGACTGCCATAATTAAAAGAAAATATCTTCAAGATACCGAATTCCTAAATGACACGGTGCACAGTAGAGGTTTGGCATTTTGGAATGCAATCTTAACAAGCAGAGAGGTCATAAAGAAAGGCCTAAGATGGGTTCTAGGTAACGGGCAGAAGATCAGGTTTTGGGATGACAGGTGGGCCAAGGATGAAGCTTTATCTCAGGTTCCTCACCTAGCGAGGATCAAAAGAATCACAGAGGATCTCATAGGAAGGAAAGTAGCTGATTTCATGAGACAGGACAGAGGAAGGCTTATTTGGAAACAGATAAGGATTCAAGGATTTGAAGTTGAATCGAAGAAATCCAAAGCATCCTCGCATCAACAATTCATTTCTATGAGACCCGAGCGAGGATCATGTAATATGGGCAGCTACCGAAAATGGGCAGTTCTCAGTCAAATCTGCATACATGCTAATGTTAGATACCGAGGACCCCACACTCTAGACACATACTGGTGTGGGTCAAAAATCTTATTCCTAAAGTTGCAATGTTCTCGTGGCTGGTGATCCAAGGCAGGATTCTTACTATTGACAACTTGATAAGGAAAGGTGTGATAGTTGCTAACCGTTGTTTTTTGTGCAGGGCCAATTGGGAGTCCACCCTCCATATTTTCCTTGAATGCCCGGTCTCTCTGAGTATCCTCAATGGGTTATTTCAAGCCTTTAGCATTTGTTGGGTCGGACCACCCACCATCATTGACCTCTTCCACCAATGGCCAAATCCCTTTGTTAGCCTTAGGCTGAGGTTTTTTTGGAAGATTTGTCTCCATCATTTTCTTTGGCAGGTTTGGCTAGAAAGAAACCATAGAGCTTTCCATGAGTCGAGCCATGATGTCACCTCCATCACCAATAAGATTCTTACCTTCGCCCGTGAAAACGTCAGCCTTATTCCTCATGAAGCTCGAAATCCTTCCCCCTGGGAGAGGCTGATCGCTCAATCCTTAAATATTACTCTGGGCGAGAAACCTGTGTCTACCAAGGTCAATCCCAGATTAGATGTCAAGTGGAAACCGCCCCCGGTTGGTTGGTTCAAGCTCAACTTCGATGGGGCCTCTAAAGGTAACCCTGGCAAAGCAGGGGCTGGAGGAGCAGTGAGAGACCATCAAGGCAAGCTGGTGATGGCCTTTTCTGAGCAGCTGGGAACAAGGACTAACAACGAGGCGGAAGCAAGAGCGTTATGGAGGGGTCTTCAGTTGGCTCAGGAGATTGAAGGTAAACTAATTATCGAAGGAGATTCGATGCATGTCATAAACCTTCTCAACAATGGGAAAAATCCTCCGTGGCGGATTAAGACTGTCATCGAAGAGGCTAGGATCCTCTACCAAGCCAGGAATGATCGGAAGGCCCAACACGTGTTTAGGGAAGCAAATAAAATAGCTGATATCTTGGCCAATATAGGGGTGGAAGCCGATGGGCTGGTCACTTGGGAACATGGGGTCCCAAGTGATGTGGACAAAATTATTCAAAATGATCGCCAATGATGATGAAACTGTGGGGTTCGAAAAAAGGGAGAGGAGTTTCATTTTTGTTTTGTCGGTATTGCTTCGGTCCTTCTTGTGATGGCTTTAGTTTTCTTTGCAATGGGGGAAGGATCCAGGTGGCATGGTGGCCTCATGTTATGGGGTTAGGGGCAAAGGCAAATGCCAAGGACCGATGTCACGATTTCGTGACATGTCGTAGTTTAAGGAAAAGCAAAATACAACAAGAAAGAAAAAGTGTCACGATATCGCGACATGTTGAGCAAGAAAGAAAAAGTGTCACGATATCGCGACATGTTGAGCAAGAAGGAAAAAGGGTCACGATTTCACGACATGTTGAGCAAGAAAGAAAAAGTGTCACGATTTCATGACATGTAGAGCAAGAAAGGAAAAGTGTCGCGATATCGCGACATGTTGAGCAAGAAAGAAAAAGTGTCGCGATATCGCGACATGTTGAGCAAGAAGGAAAAAGTGTCACGTTTTGGCGACATGTTGAGCAAGACGGAAAAAGTGTCGCGATATCGCGACATGTCGCATTCGCGACCAAAAGAGAAGAGAAAGAGCAAGAGGGAAAAAGTGTCGTGATATCGTGACATGTCGCATTTTTGTGACCAAAAGAGAAGAGAAAGAGTAAGAAGGAAAAATGTCGCGATATCGCGACATGTTGAGCAAGAAGGAAAAAGTGTCGTGTTTTGGTGACATGTTGAGCAAGACGGAAAAAGTGTCGCGATATCGTGACATGTCGTAGTTTCGTGACCAAAAGAGAAGAGAAAGAGCAAGAGGGAAAAAGTGTCGCGATATCGCGACATGTCGCATTTTCGCGACCAAAAGAGAAGAGAAAGAGTAAGAAGGAAAAATGTCGCGATATCGCGACATGTCGCATTTTCGCGACCAAAAGAGAAGAGAAAGAGTAGGAAGGAAAAAGTGTCACGATATCGCGACATGTCGCATTTTCGTGACCAAAAGAGAAGAGAAAGAGTAAGGAGGCGAAAGTGTCGCGATATCGCGACATGTTGGATTTTCGCGGGCAAAAGCCAAGAAAAGGAGCAAGGAGGCGAGTGTGTCACGATATCGCGACATGTTGCCTTTTCGTGTCCAAAAGCAACAAAAGAGGACAAAGAGGCAGAAGTGTCACGATGTCGCGACATGTCGCATTTTTGACATGTCGTAGTTTCACGACGATCCAGAGCAAATGAAGGAAAAGACTCAAGGACGACGCGATTTCGTGACTTGTCGATTCTTCACGGTTGGAAGCGGTAAGAGAACAAAATGGGAAATGAATGTCATGATTTCGTGACATGTCTCATTTTCATGATAGAGTGGCAAAGGAGCAGAACGAAGGCAGATTGTTGCGATTTCGTGACAGGTCTCATTGTCGCGACATGTCACATTTTCATGACTATCCAGAGCAAATGAAGGAAAAGACTTAAGGACGTCGCGATTTCGCGACATGTCGCACTTTCACGGATGGAAGCGGCAAGAGTGCAAAATGGGAGACGAATGTCGCGATTTCGCGACATGTCTCATTGTCGCGACATGTCGCATTTTCGCGACATGCAACGGCAAAGGAGCGGAACGAAGGCAGAATGTCGCGATTTCGCGACATGTCTCTTTTTCGCGACAGGTCGCATTTTCGCGACTATCCAAAGTAAAATATGGAAACGACTTAAGGACGTCGCGATTTCGCGACATGTCGCATTTTCACGGCTGGAAGCAGAAAGAGTGCAAAATGGGAGACGAATGTCGCGATTTCGCGACATGGCTCATTTTCGTGACATGTCGCATTTACGCGACTTATAGCGGCAAAGGAGCAGAACGAAGGCAGAATGTCACGATTTCGTGACATGTCTCATTTTCGCGACATGTCACCGTTTCGCGACTCTCCAGAGCAAATGAAGGAGAAGACTTAAGGACGTCGCGATTTCGCGACAGGTCGCATTTTCGCGGCTGGGGCAGCAAGAAAGCAATGCGGTGGGCCACTGCCTGTGTTCTAAGGTGTTTGTAAATATGGGTAAGGGGTTGTGCTCTTTCTTGGCAGGGTGGCCTCAGAAGGGTACTCGTAGCGAAGGACAGACTGTCCCTATTGAGGTTTTGATCCGTAATAGCATAGTGCTGATTTTTGTAAAAGGTTTTGGGTCAACCTGGAAAACCCGGATGTAATGAAATTGTACCTTAATTACCAAAAAAAAAAATGAATATAATCATAAACTTTGTGTCAGTATTCTTTTTTAAATTAGGAGACTTACAAAATTTAAAACAATGAAAATATTAAAAGCAACACTTTTTAGAAGTTTAGAAACTATATTATTTATCGTGAATTATACACAAAGTTATTATATATTTATATATACACACACACACAATAAGATAGAGATATATAATACCCTTAAGGAAGAGCAACACCAATAATACTTTTTAGGGAAGGAATAATTTCATTTGATCTCCCAATATAGGAGCATCATTTAAAGGGACAAAGACAATTACAAAGCAAACTCAACATGAATGTTGATTGATGATTCTTACAATGAAAATTTCTCTTCTTTATATACCCAACATCTAATGCTACTTTGGAGAGGGTATAACACTAACCATATTTGACTTCTAAACTTGTATAACTCAAAATTATAATATCATATTACAATCCATTAAACCTTGGGTTATGTGTGACCCTTGCCAACTATCCATAATATCCATATAAAATATAATATCCTTATTGATCCATGAGAATGACTGGTATAATAGAGCGAATGGGATTCAGTAAAAAATGGAGGGCATGGATTAGTATGTGTATTTCTAGCCCTTGCTTTTTGATCTTGATCAATAAAAAATATGTTGGGTTCTTTCCTTTTCCCAGAGGAATCAAGAAAAGAGATCCATTGTCTCCATATCTCTTTATCATTATGGCAGATGCCCTAGGAATAACTTTGGAAAGAAAGAGAAAGGATGGTAATATTAAAGGTCTATAATTTTCATCCATTGGTGAAGCTTTGTCCCATCAACATTTTATGGATGATACTTTCTTGCTTGGGGAAGCTATAGAGGAAGAAGCTTTGGAGTTTAAAAAAGTCCTTGATTCTTATGAAAAAACTACATGCCAAAAAATAAATTATGAAAAAACAGGATTATGTTTTTAAACACGGAGGAAATTATAAGAGATCAAGTAATTAAAGTGCTGGTCTATAAGGAGGAAAATTTCCCTATCACCTATCTTGGTTTACCTTTGTTTCTAGGTAAGATGAAAGATAAACTTTAGAATTTGATTATTGATAATTTTAATAGAAATCTTCAAGGTTGGAAGGGATCTTTGTTATCCTGTATGGGGAAAGTACAACTCATAAAACACATGCTTCAAATATTACCTATTTATTTCATGTCTTTCCTAAGGATTTCAAGGAAAGTGGAAGAGACTTTAGAAATACTACAAAACAAATTATGGGATGGAACTGAATGCAAAAAATGTATACATCTGGTAGCCTGGAATACCTGCTACCAACCTTTACAGAATGGGGGTCTTGGTTTGAGGAAGTTGAGAGATCTAAATAGAGCCCTTCTGGCTAAACATGGTTGGAGGCTTTGCACTAGAGCATCAGGAAATTGGGCTAGCATTATCCAAAACAAATACTTGAAGGGTAGAAACCAATTTATCACCACGTGACTCTATTTTTTGGCAAAATATAATCAATAGCAGAAAATTTTTATGGGTCTAAAATGGAGAGTAGGCAGGGGAGACAAAAATGACTTTTGGAAAGACCTTTGGATTCAAGAGGAGCCTTTAGCGAACTACAAAAAGTTCAAATATATTAAAGAACATTTAACCAGAACCTATGGTAAGATATTTAAGAACATTTAACCAAAACCTATGGTAAGAAGATATGCAAGGCCTAGGGGGTAAATATATGCATAACCTTTTAAGGAGTTATTATTTAGCTAGAGGTTCAGAGGAGGATCAGATAATTTGGGGAAGAAACCAACAAGGCCATTACTTGGTGAAGGATGGATATAGAGTCTTGGAAAAAGTAACCTTAGAGAAACCCAAGCTTAAAATAATTTGAAAGCTAAACATCATCTCTAAGGTTGCTATATTTTTTTGGGCTTCCATTCTCAATAAGATCCTTACGAAAGACAATATGTTCAAAAGAGGAATTGTGGTTCCAAATTTTTGTGTCTTATGTAAAAAAGAGGATGAGTGTGTGGACCACTTGTTTGGAACTTGTGATTTTTTTTGTGATATTCTAAATATGTTATTGAGAGAAGTTAATGTTTCTTGGATCATTTGAGATTCTCTAGTTAGGATTTGGGAACAATGGCACTTAGGAAGTAGTATTTTTTGGTAAAAATGCATTCCACATATTTGCTAGGGGATTTGGTTGGAAAGAAACAAATGAGTGTTCAAAAATAAAACCAAAGGAATAATTGGGGTTTATGCCAATATAAAAACAGCCCTATTGGAGGATTGTATTAAAAACATTATCGACTAGGAAAATCTTGCAATGATCCTCTCTAGAGAAAAAATATATATTAAATATGAAAAAAATTAATAAGGTGAGACTAGATACTAGATGAGAACGTCCTCACAAAGACTGGATAAAAATTAACTTCTATGAGGCTGCAAAAGGTAACCCGGGTCATGTTGGTGGTGGGGGGATCATTAGGAATTATAGAGGTCAAGTAGTGGTTGCATATGCTAAGGATCTAGGAATTACCATAAATCACCAAGTTGAAGCAAGGGCGATGCTTATAGGCCTTCGAATTGCGGTGAATTTGGGTTTTAGGAGAATTGTTTTTGAGGGGGATTCCAAGAATATTATAACTTCCTTTAAAAAAAGGGAGTTAAATAATTTTAGCATTTTCCAAATAATTACAGATGCGAGGACTATTTTGGGAAACCTAGAAGAAATTCAAGTTAAACATATTTATAGAGAGGGAAACAAAGCTACTGATAAAATGGCGAATATGGCAGTTAAATCTAAGAATTTTAAGGTCTGGTCATATGCCCCCATGGATTTGAAATAGATTATAGTAATTGATAATGAAGCTAGCATATAAAGATGGCAATGCAAAGCATAATACTTATTGGGATCATGCGATGAAGGATTTGAGCACACTAAATTACATTGTTGTTAGTAGTTTCTTTATTAGTTATGTAAAGCATTGAGCACTGCATAAGCCATGTCAAATAGAAGGATAGCAAGAGGGATATTATTTTAGCTTCTCCATCAATAGGTTTAGCCCAGGTTTGTTTGTTTTACTAAGATAGGACTATCTTGCATTTGTATGATCTTCTCTTGTTTTTTCCTGTACATATTTCGAGCTCTATGTAAAGGGTCGGGGTCCTTCAACACCCTTTTTTATCAATACCAAAAGAAAATAATGACTAATATAGAAATCCTACCCATGATCCCACATCCATAGTCTTAGAAAATGGGAGGTTTATATCCCCTTGACATTTGAATTTGATTTGGCTCCCCACTAATCTAACTAATCTAAACGTAAAAAATAAAATATGACAAGTTAAGGGTGTAAGAAATAAATGTAAATGCAGATAATAGGAATACAACCAAATATTGTAGTGAGGCTAGTGTATGATCATTTGTATCATACAAATAAGGTTGAGTAGCCATATCTAGATCTCATTCATTATGCATACATCTAGCTAAAAAAAATACTATGAGACAAGTGAGATAGAAATGTCATAAACACCATTCTTTCATAAACAAGAGATAAAACATAATGAGACATAGCTAGGTATAAATACCATGCATAATTTTTCATTCATTAGCAAAACAAAATTACAACCAAGAAGCATAGCTCTAGTCTTTCTCAAAATTACCATAAGATGATTACAATGACCCCTAGGCTTTTATTTATAGCTAGGAATATATATCTTTCACCCTAAGTAAATAACCATTACAAATTTCAAAAAAATGAAAAAATATCACTTTGAAGCCATTGGTTTTGTTCTACTAATAAATTATTGTATAGATCTTTAATTTATCGATAAATCAAAAAATTATGATATATCATATGTTCGATGGATCACAATGTTTCTAGCTTGCCTACTTTCTAGGTTCACTTGCCTCATTTACTATGTGGTAATTATAAAAATATCAATGGGTTTGTCGTGTTCTAAAAATTATTGAACTTTTGATTTTCTTCCTCGAAGTCCTCCATCTCTCATATCTAGACTCCTCTATTTAGATGCTTATTTTGAAATTATTGATGAAGGTAGTACCTTGTACTACATTTTTGGTGAATTATAAGGACATCAAATTTGATTGACGATGAGCCCTAGATAGCCTTTACCCATTGTGTCACAAGTTCAACAAAATGTCATGACTGTAAAAGTCATCAAAAATAGAAAATCACACATTGAACCTTTGGTTTGATTTTGGAAAATATTTTGTAACTCATTGCATTTTTCATGAGAAGGTATTTTTACATTTTTGAGCTTGCACAGATACTACTACCAAGTCATTGAATAGTTCTTATAGAAGCTCCTCCTCTATCTTGGGAATAGTCTTTACCCCTTCTAGTAGAATTTAAATTTGTGATATTACATTATGGGCATTGGATACTACATTAAATAGGGATGCCTTATTTGCTTGGGTGACTACCTTATTTTGTTCTTTAATTAACCTAACATACTTATTCTCAAAATTAATATTCCCTTGATCAGAGAAAGTATTTAGAAGTTCTTCTTGAACTAATTGGTCAATGTTACCCTACAACTTCTCTACAACCTCCTTTATACTATCACGAGAGGATTTACAAGTTGTTTGAATTTGTTGCTTCAATGGTACATTCATTAGATGCACCTAAATGACCTACTTCAATGAGATACATAACTATTGTAATTGTTGACTCATGGCCTTATGAGTCCATCTCATAATTTGCATGTGGTTTATCTTAGAGGCAAGTTTTGTCTCAAAATTATCAATTGTGGTCTAAGCTTTGGAAAACTATTATTCACACATCTAGATATTCACAGATATAGTTTGATCTACATAAAGGAATTTATTATGTTAGTGGATGACACCTTGGACGTTATGGACTTGATATTCTTTATGCTTTTATCCATTTTCCTCAACTAAGAGATCTCATCATCCTTTCTCTTTAGTGCCTCAATTTTTTTTTGCTTTTGTGATTCTATTTCCACTTTCAACTTAGCCTTTTCTTGCTACCATAGTTGTTGCTCTTTCTTTATTTACTCTAAATTCTACTTCAACTCATCATGTTCCTTCATCAAGTTCTATAGCTCTTCCTAGAACTTGGAATTTTCTTATTCCTTCTAACAGGTCTTGCTTTTCAATCACTCCAATACCATTAGAAGATATTTGTTTTTCTTGGCATATATTTAATTTCTTCCCACCAACCTAAGGTAGTTTTATTATGTGACTGAATTTTTCTATTCAAAAAAATAATCTAGGCCTACATGTCCCACTTACTATAAATCAAAGGAGGATATTCTACAGACATAGTCAAAAGATATTGTCATGTGAAGACTTGGGTCCATAGAATGCACTTCTACGAAGAGCATATTCCTCCCTCTTTTAAACCACTTGTGTCCTAAGAACGGGTGGTCCCTATATAGATAGTAAGTTCCCTACCACAATCTAGTTCATTATTTTTTGTGCCTTAAAGAGGCACTTGTCTATGATATCCATTACCACGTATGTGACTGGAATAATTGTTTGAAATGGAAGGCATGCCAAGGTCTTCAAGGGGTCTGCTTGACCTTCAATGACCTCTACCTCATGTCTCAATATGGATATTATTTGGAGCAATTTATCCTTGGATACCTTTGCATTTAGAGGTTGTCTTTTGACCTCTGGTGTTGGTACCTCCATTTCCATCTATAATACTACTTCTTTTATTATTACTTGAGGTTTAATTTTAGTGCTATAAATGAGAAAAATCATTTAAAGTAGCCTAGAATAGTAATTTAGAAATCTCAACCCTCTTGTTCTTCTTAAATAATACAAGCCTAAGGGCAAGGTTAGTGAAGGTCGTGCGAGTGGACCAAGTGTATGATGCCATGGTGTATGCAATTATTGTTATGATAGGAACAAATGTGAGGGAAGTGGAAATGGAGAGTGTAGTAGCAATGAGCAATGTTGTTTGGTAGTAGTGGAACAATTGGAAATTGATTTGACTATAGTGTATGCACCTATGGGTGAAGGTGTAGCAAAACAAAAGGAAGTAGTAGATGGAGGAATAGAGAAGAAAGGTTTTTAGAGAGAGGGAAGATAGAAGAATACTATGTGGTGGAAAATATTATTGTAGTATATTTAAGATCATTCAAAGTGGAAACTACTATATATGCCACCTCATCATCAGTAGAGTTCGTTCCCACTTCAATGGAATCTTCCTTGGTGGTCATCCTAAAGGCTTGTGCCAATTCTTTGCTACCTTTGACTTGAAATGAAGTGTTTGAACCTTGGATGGTCAATGTTTTCATGATCTCTTACCTTATGTCGTCTCTCTTTTTTTGCTATAGAGCATAACAAGCCCATTTCTTTAATAGTTTACATTTCATAAGCCTCTTTGGTTGTGGTATGCATTGTCAAACTCATTGGTGTGATTGTTTTTTATTTTATTACTGCTTGGTGAGAGGATATTTGTACATTTTTTTTTCTCTTTTCTATCTCCATCTCATGTGGGTTTTGGTCATCTTAGATGTTGAAAAATAGTTCATCAAAATACCCTTTTGTTGGCTTAGGTTTTTTCTTTATTTTAGGGTCTTTTGTTTCATACCTCATGTAGGTGTACACAACCACCTTTTTAAGACTCGATATGTACTTATTCCTAGTTAATGTATGAATGGTTTGATGATTTATATACATATTGGTTGAAGTCTCTACATATCACCTTCCCCTCCTCCAATTTTTCCTTGTAAATATAGAACCAAGGAAAGGGTTGCTCTCGTAGGGCTTTAATCTTGTCTTCTTAAGTATTGTTGGAATCTATTGGCATCATGGCATCCTCAATGAAATTCCTTTCATTTTGAATTTCAAAATGGATCTCATACACAAAAATAGTTTGAAGTTATCACGTAGTAATGCCTACATGAACCGTGCATCCAGATCATAGGCCTATTTTTCCTTGACTGCTTTCAACCCACACTTACGTATCTATTATGAATCTCTCTTCTCATTAACAAAAATCATTCACCATATATACATAAATATCAAACATGCATCCACAAATAAATTCTACAATAATAATTGACATAATAAAATAGAGATAGATGATACCCTAGAGGTAGGGCAACACCAAGAATACTAATTAAGGAATCACTCCACTAGACCTCTGCTCTAGGAGCCAATACTCTTACAAAGAACACTTCATATGAATTGATTTACAATTGGGGTTACATCTTTCTTTATACAAGAATGTGATGGTTTACTTTCCATAAGTTAGAAGGTCACCTAAGTGGTGATTCACCTTCCATGAGTTACAAAGGGCATAATATTAAAATACGACACCATGTTATATATTATTATATTACTATGTGACCAATGACATAATACTCATATACAATAGTATTTCCCCACATTCCTATCCCTATGTACCTAACATTACACCCCCATTTCAAAATTATTTTATCCTCAAAACATAAGAAGAAAACTCAATATTATGATTTCCTAAGCAAAGATGAGAACTGGTACCGATATTGATCATCCATCCATCCTAGTAAAAATTTGATTGGTGGTGTTCTTTATTGATTCCAATATGCCCTTTTGCCACTTTAACATCCATAATTAATACTTAGGTTTTATGTATTTCCATCATAACTCCTTCGTTGCTCTATGTCTTGTCTCCATGTTTTGTTGCCTCTCATGGTGGTGTGGATGCCAATATATTCCAACCTTAGTACATTGTTCTAATTTCTTTGACTCTTCTTTCTTGCTCCCCTCTTTTTGTTCATCCTTAGACTCTACTTTTTATTCTTGGATTTTTTCTACTACCTCCTCCTTTACCTTGATTTTAGGTTCTTTTTCTTCTCCTACAATAGCTTCCTATTTTAGCTTGGTCGTTGCTCTTGAAGTTAAGAAATAGTATGAACTATTATCTTCTTTTTCCTCTACCAAAACTTCATGAACTTATTTTATACATTAATATTAATAGTACATAATTAATGCAACCAAGGATGACCAAAAATAATATCTGCATCATCCATATCAATAACATAAAAATATGAATGTAAAACATATTTATCCATGGTGAACTTCAATTCTTAAAAAAAATGAACATTATTACACTCAAGTTGTATGTCTTTAATTTTCTTTGCTTAAACTTGCAAACTTTTAGCCAAAGACATATTGATAAAATTATTTTTATTTTTAGGCTTAATGGAAACAATAATTTTTTATTTTAAATGCAACCATAAACTCGCAAAATAGAACTTTTAGATTCAAACAATATTTCTGACCATTGTTTGGCCCATCTAACACAAAAGGTGTAGTTTTCTTAGCCTACACATTATTATCCTTTTCCTTCAATCCTCATTTACTTAACAATGCAACTTCAAATTCTTCCCATGTATATGTATATTTATGAGCAAAAGCAAAGTCCATATACCTAGAGAGAGATTCCATTTGAAAAGCATTATAAAGCTTCAATTTCCATATTAATGTTAAAAAATTTAAAGAAAAAATGTTCTACTTCATCAACAATTTCTGAGCATCACTATCATCCCTTCTAGTGAATACCGACAAATCCATAACCTCAACCTAAAATTTTTCCTAAAGTAACTAGGGTTTTAAATTGTTGAAAATTCTCAAAAATTAAAATTTTTGAAATATCATCTATTCTTTTATTCAAACCACTAAATCTATAGATTTTCTTTAAAATGAAACAAATAGAAACTAATTTGCTTACCCATATTTGGAGACATGCATTTTTTCCTTTGCACAATTTTTTTGCGCAGCTCAAAAATAGCATTAAAAACCCAACTTCAACAATTGTAATTCCATCAATAGTTATCACAATTTAATAATTGACCAATTATTTTTGTAGTATTCAATAATATCTACACAATGATGTAAAAATATTTTGAAGATGAATGCTAAAACATTTGGTATGAATATTTTTGAAAACAATTGTGCAACATAAAAATCCTAACTTCAAATAGCCATAATTTTCTCAATACTTATCATAATTTAATAAATGAGCAATCATTTTTGTAGCACTCAAAAAATTTTACACAATGATGCAAAACATATTTTAAAATGACTGCTAAAAAAATTGATATGAATTGTTTTCTTTTGAAAAAAATTTCACAACCAAAAAACAACATAAATAACCCAATTTCAAACAACTATAACTTCCTCAATTCTTATCAAAGTTTAACAAACGAGTAGTATTTTTTAAAGTATTAAAAAATATCTACATGCTAGTGCAAATCTTTTAAAAATGACTATTGAAAAAAGATACGACCCTCATAAGATGAGATATGTTTATGGAAAAACCTAGCTCTGCAAAAACAATCCCTTTGCCATAATATATGCTCTAATACCAATTGTTATGAACATATCTTCTCATTAATAGAAATCAATCACCATTTATGCAAAGACATAAAACATGCATCCACAAATAAATTCTATAATAACAATCTACACATTAAAATAGAGATAGATAATACCCTAGAGGTAGGGGAACACCAAGAATACTTCTTAAGGAAGGAATCATTCCACAAGATTTTTGCTCCAAAATCAAATACTCTTACAAAGAACATTTCATATGACTTGCTTTACAAGTGGGAGTACATATTTTTTTATAAAAGAATGTGATTGTTCACCTTCCATGAGTTACAAAATGCACAATATTAAAATATGACACTATGTTATATAATATTATATTATTATGTGTGGCCCATGTCATGATACCCATATAAAATATTATTTTCCAAATTCTTATCCCTAGGTACCTAACATTATCCTTCTTGTTTTCTAATCTGCACACCCCTTAGATAGTGAGGTCACCGTCAAGAAACTCCTCTTATGATCAAATATGTTATCCTTCTTTTGACCATTGCCACAATGCCTATTGATCAAGTCTAACTATCGGGCTAGTTTGAGTGTAAAAATATAATCTGGTAAACATGTTAGTAATCTAAAAACTTCTTTAGATAACTCGTCTAACTTGATACATGTAGAGTATGAGTCTAGGTAAAAATATCCTATCTCCTTGTCCTTTGTTTATATCGATGTTCTACATGCTATAGATAACTTAGAAGTATTTCCCAATAACTTCTACATGATAGATATATATATACAACTATGATAAACATAATAACAAAATATTTTTTCTTGATTGAGAGACCTTTGTTGATTCAAATACTGATAGATTTAATGGTTGACTAACTTGATCTCTCTTGTCAAACTTAACATGGAGGAACCAATCTCTCTTCTAATGTATGACTAGCTATATTAGGTATGAGGATAAGGTAAAAATCATGGTATTATCAAAATACTCTAGTTATAGGTTTATCTCCTTGGCAATATGTGTTGCGTAGTCCAAACGTTGTGGATACCTAGCAACATCTCTTGTTGTGTGCAACATTCCCAAGTGTTATTTTCTTAGTATCTAGTCTTATCCTCTACCCAAAATAAAAGTTATAGTTGATAGAGCCCTCTGATAATCCTCCTTAAACATGTCTATTTATAGTAGTTTGGATCCCCAAGCCTATTTAAGTTTATTGAACTATGTGGCCAATAATATCTCCTATTAATTTTTGTTTCTACTATTGAAAAGGATACTTACACCTTGGGAGACTATGATATCCACCTAATAAAATTATTTATGATGTGCATTAAGTCCTTGAGATATTCTAGAGTAATTAGTATTAGAGAGGCATCTTGTTACACTAGTATGATAACTTAGTGTTCCTTGTTATATTGAGTGATGCAAGCGTGAACTAATGTAGGGTACTTCCAAACCCAAGATAGCAACAATTTTACAAACCCCAAGATCCAAAGGTGAGCCAAAACCTAAGATTCACTAGTGTTTATATTATACATTTGAAGGACTTCAAGTCCCTATGTTCCACGTCATCATATTGAGTTTGGACCATCTTTCCAATCTTGTTATTCTTCCTTATCTGCTTTGGTTGCTAGGGCTTCGTGGATCTCTTTCTAGGCCCTTTGGATGACTTTGATGTATTTTCCCTCCTAAAGGTGGAAGGTTGTTCAAGGGTTCCTGATGGAAGGGACTCCTTGAAAAGTAAAAATATTCCTCCACTTTTGAAACTATCTTAATCACTTCCCTAGGCCCTATTGGGTCTATGGTTGAAATTTTAGCAAGTTGTTTTGCAATATATTAAGACATTTTTCCAAGTCAAAATTCTTGCAAATCATAGGATGTTTAATGAATTGATAGGTTTGGAACCCTTTTTTGTTCTCCAATGAATTGTTGGTTCCTTTACAACTTGTGGGATTTCACGTTAGATCCCTTTTGTTTTTGTCTACCCAATTAGTCAACAAATAAAAGAGTGATTTTGATAAATCATTAAGTTTATGACTTTGGAAGATTTTTTTTTATTTTAGTGACCCTATGCTACTACTTTATTTTTTAGGATCCATCAAACCATTGGGAGGGTTAATGATTTGGTGGGACTTATAAAATGATGAAAGAGAACCAGATAACTAAAATAAAGGAAGATGTCACTAACCTACTTGTTTATTGAAGTTGCTATCACCAAATTAGAGGACACTTTGGTTTGATAATTTTAGGATTTGTATCCCTTCCATCGAGATATTTTATACCAAATATGGCTACAGTACTTGACCCCCCTAGTAGGTATTGGTGTAATAATGGAAGATGGGTGCAAGTACCAAATCTTCGAAAGTCCATGGTGTTAGTTATGTACTCCCTTGTGATGCATTTTAAAAAGAAAAAGTTTTAACATAGGGCCTTTCATGCTCCACCATAGTTATTTTGACTATACCTGTATTAGACACTTTCACACATACATAGTGGGATTTTGGGTTCCTAAAATAGGCTTTAGTAGGTATGAAATGGGTTGTTCATACATGAGCATCATCATTGGTTATGGGTTATAGAGGTTTTATAAGTAATAGAGGGTCGTAGAGATGGTTTGAGTGCTAAAAATAGAAATGGGTGTTACCTCTTTTTGTTATTTATATCCCCTCCCATGAATCAATCCTTGTGCACGTAAAATTAATTTGTCATGCACAATATAAATCCATTGAATGTATAAGAAATGATGATGATTTTATGGATTTTAGTGTGATGTCAGTCTAATGTTATAATTTATTTTCTCTTTATTCCCTAAGGTGGTGAATCAGGTCTCTTACTAACATCATCTTATTTTATTCATCTCTCTATGTCTACAAATTGCATGTTTATCAGGTTTATGTTGCTTGGCATCCCTTCTTTTCTTTCTCTTAAGCACCAAGGTTTGAGCCTATGCCAACATGACATCATAAAAAAAAATCTTATTTATATTCTAACAAATCACATCATTGATTGAAATATTGGCATTTAAGAGGGGGTTTTAAGCTTATGCCTTGTAGAGAACAACTTCATTTCAATGAATCAGTGAAAAGTTAGTAAATCTCCAAGTTTGACACTTTTCCAAATTTTAGCATAATACCTACTAATAAAAGATGACATCAAATAACCAATCTAATGAATCACTAGACAACTTTGGCAAATCATTGGATTATTACCTTCGTAAAAAACCTACATCCTTTTGATACTTTCTTTGATTTTTATAATATCTTGAGTTGATACCTATTAGAATCAAATGCAAGAAGAGGGAAACTACGTGTCTCTTTCAAGTATTTTTCTTAGTTAGAATATATTTATAATAGGGAAATAGGAAAAAATAGGGGAAATATTATGTAGATATTTACAAGTGGATTTTTATTTATCTTTAGAGGTGGTGCAAGTGATTCCCCTTGACTTAAATAGGCAACATTTGTCCATCTATTGTAACTAATTTGTATGCATTTGAGGCTTTTAACTTGTCGATCTGAGATGGCCCACTTTAGAAGGAATCAAATTTTCTATGTTGACTAGGCTTTGTCCTATCCCCATCCTATTTCATTATCAAATTTCCTTCCTTGAACTAAACCTCTATATCTCATTTATCAAACCATTTATTGATATTTTGATGGTGTAAAAACCTTTGGAAGGATTTCTACTATCCTCTTATAGTTATAGCAAGGCATTTAGACAAACTTGCATGGGTGGGATGTGAAGAACACAAGCTTATACTGAGAGGGGGGTGAACAGTATAAGACCAACTTTTACTTTTCTTTCCTCAAACAATATTATCCAATATATCAATGGCAATATCAATAGCAGTAATCAAAGCAAAGCATAAATCATCACACACAATAGAGACACCAATTTAACATGGTTCAGTCAATGTGGGCTACTCCATGGAGAAAATATTTCACTAAAATTTTCTCAACAAATATCTTGGGAATCCTTCCCTATTAAAAATTTTATGGACCTCTATCCAAAGGAGATATTAATCTCCTAACCAAGTTCGTGGATCTCTACACATAGAATAACTCTTTCCCCTCTACTAGTTCATGGATCTCTAATCCACAAGGGAACTTCTCCTCTACTCTGGCTGGTGATCTTCTAGAAGACTACTGCCTCCACTACATTGGCTTGTGGATATCTCTCCATTGAAGACCTCTATCCTCACTCAGAAGACCTCTATCCTAACTATCCTAGCTAATGTATCTCTATCCACTGGAGACTATTGTCCTCTGCTTTGTCACCTCCAAATCTTACTCTCAGCTCTATTCAATCCCTAACTCAAATCTACACTAAACACTATCCTTTGATCTAGCACAAATATGCTCATAAACCTATCTCTGGTCTAGTACAAATCTAACCTCAAATATGCACCAAACTCTGTTCTCAAATCTATCCTCAAGACTTAACACAAATCTTGATCCAATCACAAATCAACTCTACTAGGTCAGTCTCAAGCCTTAACACAAAGCTTGAACAAATCAATCAACTCTACTCTCAAGTCTTCTCAAAGACTTACTTCAAATCTATCCACAAGTCCTCTCAAGAACTTTCTCAATATGCTCTCAAGTCTTATTCTAAGACCTGCCTCAAATCTGTCCACAAGTCTTCACCAAGATTTAGCTCAAATCCGTCCAACAAGTTCTCCCTATAACTTGTCCAATCTGCTCAACAAGTCTTCACCAAGACTTACCTCAAATTTTCTCAACAAGTCCTCTCTAGAACTTGTCTAATATGCTCAACAAGTCTTCACCAAGACTTACCTCAAATCTGCTCAACAAGTTCTCTCTAGAACTTTTCCAACCTGCTCAACAAGTCTTCACCAAGACTTACCTCAAATATTCTTGTAAGCTTCCACAAAAGCTCACTCAAATCTGTCCTTAAGTCCCCTCTAGGACTTACTCAAATTTACCCACAAGCTTTCACAAAATCTTGCTTAACTTTGTCCTTAAGTCCCCTCTAGGACTTACTCAAAGTTGTCCACTAGCTTTCACAAAAGCTTATTTAATTCAATTGTAAAACTTACATATAAAACTCAACTTAATCTCTTTCAGAAAACCTCTTCAATCACACAAACAAGTTTCACTCAAAATATTGTTTAACTAGAGAAACATATAGAGAATGGTAAGAGACTCAATATGTTTCACACTCACAAATCACTCTATCACTTTCAAAATCTCTTTCAAATCAATTCAGAATAAAGAATAATTTGTTTCACAAATCTTGAACTATCACTCCAATGCTTTCAATCAATAATGCTCATCCAACTTTACTCAAACATCCACTCAATGAAACACACCTTACTTACAAACCCTAACCAAGTGTTTCACTATACTCCCAAAAACTCACACTATGGAACTCAAACCTTGACTCAAGATGATTCCAGTTTTCACATAACAATGATACTCATGTTCTTTCACAAACCCTAGTTCAAGATAGTTCTCAACTTCACATAACAATGATACTCATGATATTTCACAAACCCTAGTTAAAGATAGTTCTCAATCTCACATAACAATGATACTCATGTTCTTTCAATATCCACAAATCATGCACATGAAAACTTACTCAAACATTTCCAACAATGCTTATCAAACAATCCTTTTCACTCCAACTTTGCATTTCACAACATTCAATCAAATAATATTTCACTCACAAGGAATATGTGCCCATACCTTTTGTTTGATGGAGATATGTCTTCAAAAACTTGTCTTAATCACAATCAAATTCTCTTTGTCACTTTCAAGGTTAGATAGCAACAATTTATCTCAAAATCTCCACTCAAATATTTCCTTCAATAATTATCTCACCATACAAAAATATCAAGTCTCAAGTACACCTTATAATCTCCAAACTTCAAAAATAATATTCAATTCATAAACAATCAAACTCCTTTGAAAACACTTTATAAACCCAATATTCACACAATAACATTCAACACAATTAATTTCCTTTCTAACACCTTATATCTCCAATCTTTACACAATAATATTCAACACAATTAATTTCCTTTCTAACACCTTATATCTTCCAATATTTATTTATAATGCTAATTAAAAATTAAAATATCAAACAACCTTATGACTCCCTATCTTTCACTTAGCAAAATAAATTTCTTGACCTTAAGCCTTCACAACTATCACATGGCCCCCTAGCACTATTCACACCTTGCAAAAATTAAATCAAGTGCTTACCTCATACGATGGCCCACGTTAAAATAATTTGTGCCCATAATGAACACACCCAAACTCAAACTCAAAACATGTCGTCGCTACAGTGCCCTAGCCCAAGGCTAGGATGTCGTTGGGCTATGCACCCAACACAAAACCTAAGGTGAGTGATGTGTGCTTTATCCCTTGCTCTCTGATAATTTGAAATAACCAAAACCTTCTTGTCACATTCAAAATGAAGGGGATGCAAATCGAACCCCTAACCTACCTTGCACAAACGCCTTAACTAGTTGTTGATCGTCGCTCGTTTTGGAGAATATTTTGCGCTCCTCTTGGTCTTAACACGAAGTCTACCCTTTTAATTTTAACACATGCAAATCCTTTCTCTTCTATTTAGGTAGTGCAAAAAATTCTTTTTTTGGGGGGGCATACAAATTGCATGGATGATTTTGAATAAGATTCATTTCCTCTTTTATACCTTTTGCTATGCACTCCAACATGTCAGCGATTTCAATTCAAATTTTAATTCGAATTTTAAACTTTAACTCTTGGTGCCTTTATTATTTATTTAAATTAAAATTTTAACCTATGGTTAAAATATTTTAATTACCAGGTGTTGTAGGTGAGTTGGAGAGGAGAGGGCAATTCTCCAAGGGAGGTCCCAGGTTCAAATCTCCACCCTACCAAAAAGCTAAATTGGGTATCCAAAATCCAATTGATAATGTTGGTGCGGGCAGGGTCGGGTGCGACCCCGAGTGACTTTGACGGTGTATAACCCCCTGTTCATGGTCTCTCAGACCAAGGCGGCCCCGCAAAGGGTTTTTCGCTTTTAAAATATATATATATATATATATATATATATTAATTTAAATAAATTAAATAATAACCTTTACAATCTGCCAAATGGGCCTTTTGAGGATTTATATTTTAAAGACTCCTTGGACCTCGTTTTATTCACCTCAACCTTTAGCCCAAAATATTATAATATTATTATTTCCTTTTAAACTTGCTTCGCCTTCCTTGGGATTTTCTTTTAAACCTGCTTCTCCTTCCTTGGGACTTTAATCGTTTAGGCCGCTTTAGGCATATAATATTAAAATAAATATTATATCCTATATCTTTTAACCTCTTCATTACCTTTTGGAAAAAAACACCTGATGACATTAATGACGGCAAAACTTGGATATCAACCTCTTGATATCAATGACAACAAAACTTGCTCATATTTCCAACAGGATGTCAATATCTTCTAACTCTAATTATTAAGACATTTGGAGTGAAGAGAGTTCTAGATTGATCGATAATATTGCTTCCTTTACAAATACCAACTTTTAAGGAAAAGTTCTAAAAGATGATTTTAGAGCAAATTTGTCTTCCCATAATGCCTTCTTCAACTAGGTATGCTAATCACTCTTAGATTTAGTAATCATCCTTTTCAAAATTTTGATCATGTTCTTATTTGTACACTTTGTTAAGCCATTATATTATGGGTAGTAATTTGAAGGTATTTTTAGAAGGAATCCATGTTTTAGTGTAAATTGAAGCAATTTTATTGTTATGAATATTGTGGCATTATCTATGATTAGTGTTGAAGGGGTTTTGGATCTAGTGATTATATCCTTTACTGGATAAATAACTATTTTATGATTTACCATGTTGAGTGGAACAAGTTCAACCCACCTAGTGAAATAATATGTAGTTGTTAAAACCCACCCATGTTAGCCATAAAACAATAAGTTAATATTCCTAATAAAATCTAACCCCCATTACTAGAATGAATCTATTACTATTACAGGATCCAAGGGTATGGGTTCTCTCCTCTACAACTTATAAATAAGTGGCATGCCTTACAAATTTTCACCAACCAAACATAATCCATGAATATAGGTGGCTAGTAATTCCTTGCTCAAGATTTTGTGAGCTCTTATCCAAGCTAAATAATGACCACCATAATCATGGTACTATGTAAGCATGCCCTTGGATTATTTTTTTTTGACACAACCAAGTCTTGATGGCTCAATTTATCTAGGTATAGAATGTGCTCCCTAGACCAAGGTCAAGACTAGATGATCTAGAATTACTTCTAGATCAACCTTCGAAGAAGGTTGACTCCTTGTCTAAATCCTACTATGTGATAGACAAAAGATAAATAATGGGGTAGGGTTGAGAGAGAGAAGGGTTAGAGATGATGGTAACTATGGTTGAAGCTCAACTAACAATATTGTTTTCAACTGAATGAGCATTAAACCACTTACTACAAGCAAAGCCTAACAAACCAAACCTAATTAAAGGTATACAAAAAATACAATAAGCAAAACTATTACAACATTCAATATTCCAAGCACTCCAATTGAAATAATCCAAACAACTTCAAACCTAATAGAAATTACTTCACCTAAATCATAATAGAAATGTTGAAAGTGTATATATCATCGCATTCAATAATTCTTCACTCTTCAATTGATATAGGTCAAACAACTTTTGATTCCATTAGAATAACATGAACATACAACTTATGACTCGTAAACCTAAAACTTTTGATCCTTTACAAGGAAGATCATTCTTCTATTTATAGCTTTTGCTAAGCTAAAAATGAAATTTACTATGTATATTCATCATTCAAAATTGCTCAAGTGTGACTAAAGATGAGCTAGAACCACTAAGTCCAATTAGTACATTCAACATGTTATATGGTGGCCCTCTTGTGGGATCCTTAGTTATGCTTTGCTAGAGTGGTGTCACTTTTGTGCTATAATATCTACCATATTTACCTAACTACATTGTTCCAGGAGTGTTGGGTATATTTCTCTTAAAGCAATTTCAATTTATGAGCTTGATATATATTTTAAATGTTAATGTCATCATTTATGCTAGGAAACTCTGTTATATATTTTAAATATATTTTAAATTGGACCAAGCACAAAAATATATTTCAAACAAGTGCAAACAGACCTATACTTACAACTGAATTGGTACCCAAAATACCTAAAAATTATAGCATCCAAAAGTGGTACTATTGGGGCAAGAAAATACTCTAACATTTTAGGCTTACAAAACCACCTCAAATCTTCAAAAAGTTTTACAAACATGGTATTATTGGAAATATATAAAAAATATTTTTTCAAAAAAAATAAACTTATCTATGTTTTCCTAACGATTGACCTCCTAAAATAGCTACAAATAAAAGTGCTATAACCCAAAAATAGGGTCATATGGTCTGTATAGAGCTTTTGTCACTGATATCATTGTATGAAAAAACTCAAATATGTGTCATGTGTTAGTATTGTGTGAAAGGATCATTTGATAATGTAAGCACTATATGTTAACATAAACATCATACAAATGCAAAAGTTTTGTATAACGAATACACCGTACATACACAAAAGTATTGTACAGTCATTGTAGCACTGTATAGATAAAACATTCATTGTACAAATATATTTTTCCAAAACTAATATTCCTAGGGAATGAAAATAAATAGGAATTCCCCATCAAGTGGTATATTTTTTAAGCCAACATAAAAAATAGCATCAAAATGGATAATAGACAAGGCCACCATTACTTACCTTTGGTACAACCTCTCCTCACTCTATGGTCCAAACAACCTCAATCTGGTGTCTCGATCATCCCTCCTTGGTCATCTCTCCAAATTACTCTCTTGTCCTCCCCTCTTTCTCCTTGCATGGAAAAATAAACTGTGTCTTCCCTCCCAACCACTCTTTTGTCCCCTATTTTCCCTCCAATAATTAATTCTCATTTAAAATTTGTAACACATTATATGTTCCCTCATAGCTTGAATTAAATATTTACACAATAAGGTTTAATTTTTCTTTAAAATTTCTACCAATCAATCCATTTTTGAGTTTTCTTAGCTCAATTTTGTATTCCCCTCTAAAACTTGATGAGGCATACTAGGGCATAATGCCATTTTGATTAAATCACGAACTTGACCTTAGGAAAATATGTACCATTTTTTTGCAATAAAATTAGAGAATTCATGATGATTTTTTATGTGTTTATTATATGATAAGTCTTTCAAAAATGGGTAAATATAAACACCCAATTTTGTATACCTCGCAGACACTAATTGCATCATTTATCAACCCTTTCCTCAAAATTACCCTTTTTGTATCAAAATTTGGGGCAAAAAGTGACATCGCCTTTGATTATTATAAAACTTCATCAAACCTTTATAAATTTTCATAAAATTGATATCATTGAAAAGTTCTCAAAAATATATTTCCAACAAGTATAAACTTGTCTATGTTTATCCAAGGTTGGACACCTCAAAACCCCATCAACAATAGCATTATTTGCTTGTGATAATGTTGTATGGTCCATATAGCATTTTTGTCACTATAAGGCATATTTTATGTATAGAAATGTTATCATCAAATAGTGATTTTATTCAACCACTATTAGAACGAATTTTTTCATGGTCTAACTATGTATCATTGTCCATTTCTCATGGATCTCATCCACCACCTCATCTAATGCATAAATAATTTGCCAACTTAGTTTATTGACTACTAATCAAGGTAGTAAACTAGTTAATCAAGGGATGGATCTACCTGTTAGACCAACTAACTCATCATTCGACTCATGCAATAGCCATTTATCCTTATTAACTCCTAGCCAACAACATGCAACTCATCTTGTCATTCCACCTCTCCTACAAGATAGACAACTCACCTCTCCACACATGCCCCTACAATAGTTCTTCTAAGGGGTTTGGGTAATATATAAAATCACCCTTATATGAGGCCACATAAACCATTATTCCATACATAATTACATGTTGCTATAATATTAAGACCACCTTTGTTGTGCATTTGAGAATTTTTTAATAGGAACATGTTGAGAATAGCTCTTGAGGATGGAAGGCATATCAAAAGCAATAACAAAAGCATGATTAATATAATCATTTGATAAATTCATCCAAGGAAGCATCCTAAAAGGTATTGAAAAATCCTTATCCACCATGAATCCACAACAAAATGGGATATATCTACAAACTTGGACTAAGATTCACCTTTCTTCCTTTTGTCTCTTTTATGCTTTCTTTTAATCAATATATTTTGATCATTTTCATGATTTCATCATTTTATGTTTTTATCATTTACCTAATTCATCAAGTTACTATAAAAGGAATAGGGGCTTGATCCCTCTACTAATAAATTTGACTTTTATAAAGAGACTAGGACAAATCCTTCATGCTAATTACTATTTCTTGACTATTTTTGTTTGCAAGTTTCGTGTTTATAGGTATAGAATGAAATTGTTGCAAGCTTACATAAGAATTATTTAGCACTTCTATCACCATTTGATGCTTCTATCATTTAATTTTTGTGTCATCGTTCGATGCTTCAATCATTTGGAATTTCTATCACCATTTGATGTTTCTATCAAACTATGAAAATCAAGTGCTCTACTCCCTATTTCTACTTTGTATCATATTAGGTTAACAAATTTGGACTTCAATTTTATTTTTATAAGCATTTTAGGTAGTTTGGTAGGATCTTTTGAAAGGATAAATTCTTGCATTTTATGGTTGTAAAAGCTAGCATAAGATGGACATTAATGTGAATTGCAACAAATTGAAGGTTTAATCATTGAATTCATAAAATAATTTGAACAGTTTTTGTTTTATGATCTTTAATTTGATTTCTTAATTAAATTTGTGAAGTAAAATTGTATGATTTTATGCAATAACATTAGATAGCAAAAATTGATTTCCCCTTTCGCATTTAGGCAAAAAATTAAATTTGCACATAATGCAATTTTTGCTAGTTTTGTTGTTTGCATGTGTACCTCTCAATCCTTTAGTTCAAAATAAAATAAATCATAACTATTTTACACAAGCAATTAATGTGAAAGGCACATAGATCTAGTTTTTTTTTTAATTGTATCCTTAGGCATAAAATTTACACACATATAACAATATTTAGGATAGCTAGACTGCTTTTGCATGTCCTCTTAATTCTTGCTCAAAAGAAAAGAGAACCTTTATTTTTCTGCAAACAATGAAAGTGAAAAGGCATATAGATCTAGGACTTGTTTTATGTATTATTTTATTGATATGCATTGCATCCCTCATCCTTGTTGGAGGTATTACATTATTTGGTACCTTGCATGATTAATTGCAAGTATCTTTGTAAGTATTTAAGTCTAGTTTGTAATTAGTTTATGATGTGAAAATAGTTTATAGTGTATTTAATATCTTAGTTGGTATCATGGAATTAAGTATGATGAGGTGTCATGTTAGTATGTGTGAGTTACAAAAGTCAGGTATAATGTTTATAAGAAAGGATTTATGACTTATGGGCGATCATGAGAGTATTTATCTTTATGTAAACATGTGAGATTTATTATTATGTATTAAGAAATATGAAGAGTTAGATCTCCCATGAGTATGAGGAGATAAAGAGTTTATGTAAGTGTAAAGGTCAAGAGTCTTGTGAATATGAAGAGTCTCATATATGTATATATTGAAGACAAAGCTTTGTAATAGAGCATCAAATAAGCATTGCATTTAAGCAATGCTTTAAATAGATATATATCAATAATATTAAATGAGTTATTGTTCATTATTTGATTTATTTATGAGAATATATTGTATGAATTTGTGTCTAGAGTTATTGTGAGATCTTGTGGAAATATTAGATTGCTAACAGGGGTATCAGATCAAGTTGATAAAGTCATCCTAATATTGAGATAAACTGGGTTGATAAGTGCACCCAAGGATTGATATAAGTAGTTGTCTAGAAGGCTATCCTTTGGTTGTCTAGAGACATAGGATTGGATCTCCTCTTTCTACTATTGTTGAGGCCTATAGTGATAGGGGAACTTTATGTTGCAACCCTAGGTGTAATTTTGATGTGCATACATTCTTATGACCCATAGGTGAGGAACTCCTTCCATTTTTCTTTGTTGTCTTCAAAATGAATAAAATAATTTTGCAAATTAATTTTATCAAATCATGATGCTTAGTGGACCCCTTACCTTCCTATAATTTATTTTCCATTGCATGTAAAGTAAATTGAAGGTAGTTTGGGATGCCAAAAGGTGCATGGGGGTTTTGGCCCTAGATATGTTCCCTTAAGGGTCATCCACACTAAGGTGAGAGGGCATTGCTGCTAACTCGTAGTTGGGACTAAGCTTTTGTGTAGTGTTCGGTGGGAAGATATTTGGGTTCACCAAGGGCTTAGAGATTTCCCTAATCTAGTTTGTTGTAACCTAGGTTTTATAGTCTATCCTAGGAACCAATGTATAAGATGTCAATGTAATGCAGTATCAGAACAGAGACACAAAATACAAGATGTTAAGCTATATGCAATTTCACTTTAATGATGTGCTATCTATGAAATAGAAATAAAATTTTATTTTCTTCTTTTAAGAGATAGGGACATAGGAATACAACTTATCTTCATGTAGACTATATGTGATTCAGATTTGAATACCTAGAAAAATGAAACAAAATATTTATGCTAAGGTTCTTTGATGTTTCTTTTACATGTGTTTCAAAATATGAATTTCAAGTAAACAATAAGCAAACAACATATGCTTGTAAACTTAAACTAGAGAATCAAAGGTACCTAACTATTATGGTGTTTAGAGTGAATACGTCATTTGTATGCAAATATACCTTCCATCAAATATGTTATCTATAGATCATGCACTTGACGAATTTTGCTAACCTTTGCAAAAGAGACAAAAAAGATGGATTATGATTTGGGGGCCTGTTAAACAACAAGAAGCATACAATTTTTTTATTGGTATAATCAATCCCCTTGCTTACACACAAAATCTAATTGAATAGCCTTTGGAGTTTTATGATGTTGTACTTGTGAATTTTCCACCTAAGTTCTTTGTAACAAGTAAATCCGTTAAGGTGATATTGTAACTGGTGAATTTATTAAGGTGATAAATTGGGTGATTAGAGAGAAAAATAGGGTTTAAATATTATTGCTAGTGATAAAGGAATACCTAAAGGTAAAGGTAATGGGGCTGGATGCTAGACTGACTAGGAGAAATAAGATTTCTTAAGTGGGAAGTGAAAGTGCTACTTATAACAATCCCAAGTGGTGTATTTGTTTCAGAGACTAAAAGACAAAGGGTGTAAAGTGATGAAATGAAGGCTCTAGGTGCCTATAGAAAATATGTTGCCTATCTCAAATATAGATGGCAAATTCATGTAATATGATAGAAAAATGAAATAACCAACTAATGAAAATCATAGATCCTTTTCAACTAGTATGCTAAGAACCTAAAGATGATTCCTTAGCTTGTGGACCTCCTTAGACATCTACAAAACCAACAAAAGGGGCTTGACCATGCAAAATATTAGATGAAGATAGAGAGAAAGATATATGTATACAAAATAGTTAGGAGAAAAAATTCTAATCATTACATGATTATCAAAACTAGATGATTAAATACGATATCACTGTAATTCGTTGAAAAACATGAGATGCCCCTTACTTGAAAATTATTTCATGGAAGAATTTTGGAAATACTTTGTTACATGATTGTAATGTTAAAAGTTGATAAATTTTCAATGCATAAATATTTCCATTCATGCCAAAAGCACCCCAAGGGGTCATTTAATAGAAATTGTCCCTCCTAAGGGTTTCTCAAAAGGGAGGAATGAGGTGGCTAATTAGAGGCTAACCGATTATTAATTAGGGAGTTGACTATATATTGAAACAACTTGAAATCAACTACCCCCTTGATTGGGGTTATGTAGAGGAAGGTGGAGGAAATTTAGCCACCTTCCTCCTTGTTTGCTAATTGCCTACATTGGCAGAGGGGTAGGCAGGAGTGATTTATGCCCTAACTAGCTATTGTAGGTGAGATTAAGGTTTTTGCATATAGGATGTAAATATATTGCCTACATGAATACACCACTAGTGTATTAACAAATTTGATTGTTAGAAGTCAAATCCAATAGGAAGCTAGAGAATTTGAGTTGGATGTGAATATGCCAACTAATATTCACTTTTTGGAAAATTCACTCTAAGGTGGCAAATTTGCTACTACTAGGTTTTGACTACAAATTTTGAGGTTGAGTCAATTGTTATGGCTGAGTTGATATTTTTATGGGTTTACATCAAGAATTGGTTTAATTTAGATGGTACAATTTTAGGTATCTACATTTTTCCCCTTTTTGATGAGTTTTAAATTCAATAAAATGCATCAAAAATAGTTATAGATGCCTTCAATTTTCAGAGATACATGATCACTGGGTTTCAATTAATCGATATGGGGTAAAACATATCAAGATATTGTTTGCAGGAGAAGCAAAACAATTCAAGGTTTTACTACATAATTTTTTTAACAAGATTAGAGAAGGGCTCAAACTAGTTTTTGCCCCCCAGCTTGGGTGTCCCCTCAAGTTTTTGAGGGATAAAATGGTGTCCCAAAGGAACTCAAATAGGATGGATAAGAAGTTGGAGATATAAATATATTTTCCCAAATAGGGTAAAATAAGGTAAAAGGGTGTGGGTAAAGTTCATTTTCACTGCACATGAGGATAGAAAAGGGGGCTCTAGAATTTTTTGAAATGATACATTAGAAATGTCTAATGCATAGACTAGACGTAGTACGCAATGGGATAGACCTAGGTGAGGCCCAAGGATAGGTATGAGGATTTTTTGTATGTAACTTTTTTTAATTTTTTTTTCTAAGAACATGACATAATGGTTGATCTATTTGCTCCATGTTGTATGAATACGTTATCTCGAAGTTTCCAAGGAGGTGGCATATTCGTGATTTTTGACTAGTTGATAATTTGCTACTCAACAAATTTGCTTTAAGCTAGAAAAATCATGAAGGGATAAGATAAGAAGAATTACATGATTTTTATAGATAATTCTAACTTTGTTTTTTATTTTTCTTATGTATGCAGGTGTTGGATGTTTTTGAGTGTTAATATCAATGCTCTCACACCCTACGATCAATAGTAGAGACCAAGACACTAGTATATTAGGTGATCTTGTATGTAGTGGGGCTAGAGTATCTGGTGACAACATCCAATATCAAGTTGGACCATGCATTGTTGAATACTTTGGCAAAGAGGTGACACTTAGAGTATACCACTTTAATTTTACTTATAGGTGAGATGTCAATGACATTGGAGGATGTATAGAGGATTCTTTGAGTGTCTATTTAAGGTTTCCAAATACAAATGATCTATGACTAGATGCAGGCCATCCAGAGGCTAACTTGTGGTCCAAAGTTCTAGTTGATATAGTACTACATTATGTTGTGTATCAGTATGGATTACTATATCAATGTCATGTATTAGGATGGGTTCCTAGATTGGCTTACAACCCTACTATACGCTATAGTCTTAGGATTATTGGTTGGAGATATGAGCAAGAGGTTAATGCACTAGGTATGAAGTGAGATCATCGCTCGCATGAGAGATGAGTGGGTGTGGTTTGCTTTGGGTTCATTTATCTTACAAATATTATACCATACTTTCCATCTTGTTACCTACAAATATGATAAGTGTCTAGTTTGTTGCACTCTTCTTCAATGTTTTGGCATGGGAGCATCTAATTATTAGATGACCAGTTGAGCTACCCATAGACCCAATTGATGCATAGGCTCTAATGGGATTTAAATGGGACCATGCCAATAAGATTAGTAAGAGATATTTTAGAGGAGTGATGATGGTACTCCAACAGGTCATTCATGACCTACAACTAGATAGGGCACCCAATATGGGTTGAGGATGGTGTTCAATTAGCCTGGGTATGGAGGATCGGGTGGTTAAGATAAGCTCATAAAGAGTTCAAGAACTTTTTCTCAATTAGGATTTTGAGGCAATTTGACCTCATTTGGAGGATCCTAACAATGGGAGAGTTTTGGTTTCAATACGTTACTCAAGAGAGATGAAGAAGATTTGGTGACTTTTTGAATCCGAAGAGTTTTGTTGAGGAGGATGTAGATAATCCTCCTATAGTAAATCCTAATATAGATGACACGAGTGTTGTTCCAGGTTATCTTTAGTGGTATCAATAGATTTATCTTGTGCAAATTACACCAACGATGAGGTAGCCATGAATGGAGCCAAGACTGAGTAGGATGTCTTACCATCATGTCCAAAAGGTATAAGAGAGATTGAGGTAAACACCGAGAGATGGGTTTGCACTATCACAAGCATTAATTATACCCCTAGCTATAGCTTATGATATTGAGGTAGGTATCGATAGAATGACAAAGGAGTAATCCCAATAGGGGAAGGATTCTATGAGGAGGAGGATAGAGCTTCCCTAAGGAAAATTGGGTCATGCAGTAGCAACATAGGATATAGCTCCTGCAAAGAGGGACTAAACCATAGCTAAGAGATATTAGGCCTAGGTTGAGAGAAATCATTTAAAGATTAATATTAATGATGTCATAGCTAGGGAAGTTGTAGCAATGACTGGGAGTAGTGATATGGTCATTAGAGGTTTATTTGATTAGATGGTCTTTCTTCATGCTCAATATATGATAGAGCTAACGAGGAGCACTCACTACCAAATACATCCTTCTCCGTCAAGGACTCAATATTATTCCCATTTTAGAATGATATCAATGAGACGACCTTCTCAACAGTCAATTCAATTTCATCCTTGACCAGTTGATGGAAGGTCAAATACCTAAGGCTAGTTTTGTACTTAGTGTAGATTTTTGGTTATGATGAGGAGCATAAGGACACTAGTTTTTTTATGAGATGCCTTAGCTAGATTATAAGATCTAAGTGTACTAGCTTTGAGTGATTGTGGTACACTAATTCGACATATGATTGAATGATGTATATATGTATATTGATTGTTAATTCATTCACGGTTGTGACATCTGATGTGTTGGATTGATGTAATGTGAAATTTTGCATTAATTGTATGGACGATCATATATATAGTATGATAAAGTGATAATATTTTATGATAAATATTATCACTTTTTGATTTATGGATACAAATTTGATTTTAGGGTTGATTTAGAATTTTTGAAAAATTAATTTTGATTTGAAAAATTCTATGTATTAAAAGTTTGATGGGAATTTGGCATAATTTCAAAAAAAAATTTTTGCTAATCAATGATTTAAAAAATAGGTATGATTGATTGAATAGAAGTTAATAAAGAAACCTATAATTGATTTAGAATATGGTAGAAATGTTAAATATGATTTGATTAGTTGCATTGATGTAAAAGTCAAAGTTCAAAATAAATTGACTAAAATTTGAGTATGACTTAATTTTCAAGTTTTGAGATGTGTGTTGTCTTGAAAGATGTTGATGGATACCCTTGGCATGATTTGCCATGATTTAGAAAGGGAAGAAGCATTTTTCACAAATTTATTTTGTTTGTGAAAAAGAAGGGTTAGTTCCAACATCCAAATATGATTTAAAATTAAGACCTCTTTGTAAACAAGCAATTTTGCATTATGTTTATCATTTTGAGAAGACTAGTTTAATATTGCTTTACAAATTGATGTTTGTTTATTTTTGTGGTGTCAATAGACCCTAAGTGGTGGCCTCTTAGCCCGATAAATAGACAAGCACTTAGGAGACTATGATTGATAGTATTTTTATCCAATATATGTTGTAGGATAGTTTATATCCTTAATTTTTTTTTTCTTGCTACTAAGCAGTGGCTCTTCTAACCTAATTAATGGACAAGTGATTAGGCAAACTAGTGTTTTTGTAGGCATTTAATGTCTTGTTATTTTTTTAGACAGTCAACATCCATATGATACAATGATTTTGGATAGTCTATGCCCATATAATACAAAGGTTTTGGACAGTCTATATCCACATGATATAGTACTTTTGAACAGTCTATGCCAGTATAATACAAAGATTTTGGACAATTTATGTCCATATGATACAATATTTTTGGACAATATATGCCCATATAATACAATGATTTTGGACAGTCTATGTCCATGTTTTTTGGATTTGGATGGTCTATGTCTATATGATACAAATATTATAGACGGTTTATGTTCATATTTGTTGGATTTTAATAGTTTATGTCCATATTACTAGATTTGGATAGTTTACGTCCATGTTGTTGTGTTTGGATAGTTTATGCCCATGTTTCTAGATTTGGACAGTTTATGTCCATGTTGCTGGATTTGGATAGTTTATGTCCATGTTTTTTGATGTTAGTACCCCTAGTTTCAAGGTATAGCTTTGAATGGATATCTTGCCATCAGTGATATTGATGTCACAAGAATTTTGTCATCTAACTTATTTTTATAAAGAAATTTTCAAAATGTCATGTTGTGGTGATTCTTAAGGAAGTGGATTTTTTTTAAATGAAAAATTTATATTAAAACAATATCATTTATAAGTTGGGATGAGACTCCTCCCAACCTTAGCCAACAAGAATAGCTATTTACAATAGTAAAAGAAGACCTGCATTGGAGACAAATCTTCTAAACCATATTTCTACAAGGGTTGTCCACATGTTTGCAAAAGTAAAAGAAGATCTGCATTGGAGGTAAATCTCCTAAATAAGGAAGTGGAATTATCTTTGTTTGTACTTTCATAAGTTTTTAAGATACAAATGTTTTAAGTTTCATTGCTTTAGGCCTTTATTAGGGCTCGTAAGGAAATAAAGTATGCTCCACTCATCACCTAGCAGGCAATAACAAAAGGTCTAAAATCATAAATTTAGAATTTTATTGTGGATTTATAAGTCACCTATTCCTTTTGACTTGGGGATTGCCATCATTTGGTAAGCAAGAGAGAGTTTTGGGATTAACAAGATTGATGAGTCCTTTTTAGGAAATAAATACATGCCAACTTATTATTTTTGAGATCAATGATACGTGTATGTACCTCATGCTCATCAATGGTTAAAACCAATCCTAGTTCTCTTTAATGTTTGATGTATATATGAACTAATTCACAAAGCAAACAACTAGTGTGAGTATACAAACATGAGAATCAATATGTATTTCATTTATTTGTCACTTGTGTTCAAGATCCAATGTTTATAATTATATGTATAGCTTGGATTCTTTATTGCATCATGGCGATTGCCTATTTGATTCCCTCTCATGGTAGCTCTTTAATTTTAGCAAACAAGTTATTATCACAAAAAGAGTTTATGAGGAGACTAAAATAGAATTAAGTTGATTTAAGTCATGATTTTGTTCACCCACAATATCCTAACAGATAGCACCTTATATGTGCTACATTTTTGTTAAAATTGTTGCAAGGGACAAAGCCAATGAAGTAAATCGATATATGATGTTCTCATGCTAAAGTGCAAACATATAGATCACGTTAAATAAAAATTGATGGGAGATGTAAAACATGCATATGATCCTAAGAGTGGGAATTTTCTAACATCAGAGACATAGTGTGAATACAATGCAAGTGTATGATATCCTAACTAGTAGTCATCATCTCCTCATCATAAAAATATCCTTATTTATACATGCGCACATAGTCAATGCATAAATGTAGGCATGCAATCATGACAATAATAATTATGCAAAATATAGCATACGATCAATGGCTCGATGCTTCTGAGTGAAGGAGGAGAATGAAATTTTTTCTCGTAAAATATTTTTAGAGCTGCAAAAATCATATGAGAAAGAAATAATTCGCATTCTCCCATCCTCAAAATTTATGAGCTTAGGCCTTCACATAGTGATGAGTGAAATTCATCTAGCAAAAAAATCTCCGTCATCCACTTAGCATCTAATGTAAGTATAATGCATATAAGCCAACCTAACTAGTTGTCATGATCGTTTCATAGCAAAATATCTTGATTCTAAATGCTCAAGAATCCATGAAAAATACAATTATGGTAATAAGAGTGAAATGATATGTGAATATATTAAGGCTTTCGTGGGAGGGAATAGGAGAATTATTCCCTATAAATATTTTTAAATAAAAACTATTTGATCAAAGGATAAGTCTCATCTTTCACCCACAAAGGCATTATATATGACTAATATACTATGCATATATGCAACATACAATTGTGCAAAATTAGATAAGAAAGGCATCATGTATGTAAAATTGTTGATGATTAAAAAGATTCAGAATATATTTTTTTGATGTTTATGATCTAAACATTGATGGTACGTAAGGTTTTCAATGATTACACTTTATTATATTACCTTGATTTCATAAAAGGAGTTTGTATGGTAATTTTGATAAAGGCTTATACTAGGGGTAGGTATCTAATATAATTATCCAATATCATTAGGTGCTTTGAATACCTGTCAGGTATTTTGTAATCATTTTTCATTCATTTGTTTTAGGTATAATGATAAATTCTATAACTGATAAATTTGAATTTGTGATAGACCCTTATACCGAGGAAGAAGGCTTGATGGAATAATTCTTTGTTTTTTGGGTGTATAGGAATGCCAATGCTTTCCAAGTGTCAAATTATTATCTCCCACCTTCTATTTGGGCATAAGAATAAATCACAAATTGATGAAATGTTTGATGAAAGGATTGAAATATTGATAAAGTTATGTTTATTATTTTTTAATTTATGAGACCCTCATACTGAGGAAAAAGGTTTGAAAAAATCATTCCTTGCTTTTTGGGCATGTAGGTATGCTAACACTTACCAAGCATCAAATGATTTTATCCCACCTTCTATCTGGGTATAAGAATGAATCACAAATTGATGAATATGATGTTTTGAGAAACAATGTTTGATGAACAAATTAAAATATTGATGAAATTAAAATTTTTGATAGATCCTTACACAAAGTAAAAATATTTGATATATTTATCCAATGTTGTTGGATTCTTAAGATTTTCAATCACTTGCCAATCATCAAATAATAATATCGCCTACTTTTCCTCGGTATAAAGACAAATCAAAATATATAATGATAAAAGATATTGTGTGAGAGAGGAGAATTATTTTTCACTTAGGGAGAAATTTTCTAGCTCTGACTGTGCTTTTATATGCCACCCTTAAGTTATCATTGTAGTATTAATGTCATCATTGAATTCTAACAAGTTAGAGAAAAATGATGATATTAAATTGAGATAAAAAAGTCGTTGAAGAAGTGATGAGATGTGCATCCAAAAAGAGTCATTATAAAGATTCACTACTTCACGTATCAAACTAATATATAATTATACAATGTGATCTATCCTAACTAGTATCATCATAAGTCATGGTGAATCATCTTGACTCCATATGCAAACAACAAGTATATAAACATAAGCAAGCGAAAATGGCATTCGTTTATACAACAAAAAAACACATGATCAAGAAAGCAATGCATGCAAATCCTTTAGACATTTTAGAATCTAGAAGGAGAAGCCAAGGTGTTGAAATATAGTCATGTCATGACTAGCAAGTGTTGTATGCCATAAAGACCTTAGATTCATTTCCAAAGTTTAAAAGATCAATAGGATGAGAAAGGATTTTGAGGATTCATTGAGAAGGTCCACTAGCTCAGTGACCTACTGCAATTGCAATGCAAGGACACTATTTTCTAGCTAGACACAAGAAATCAAGCAAAAATATTTTATAGGTAACCATACATATAATCAATCATGCAATAAAGCACATGAGAAAGCAAACATGCAGATTCAAGTATAGCATATTTTTAAGTGCATCATATTGATAGGTTATTTGTGTTTTTTATTGTAACAACCCAAAACTACCAACCCTTTTGTTTTAAAAGGAACAATTACAAGATAAAGGTTCCCAAGGGAGACACCCTTATTTTATGCAATAAACAATCACAAGTGCCCATAAATTTTAATTATAGGTGTCGATTTCCACCAAAAATGCACCTATTTACAATGCCAATTTTTATTTAAGATGTTGGTTTCCACCGAAAATGCACCTTTTGTTACAATAATTTTTGCAAAATATTTGAGTTTTTTGTTTGCAAAAATGATATTCAAGTCCACAATTTTCCCCCCTTGTGTTAGAATTTTGCAAGAAAAACATAATGCTTTTATCCCCCCTTTTTGTTGTAAAATAAACAAGGTTTTGGTGGAAGTTTGGATTACCCTTTAAATTTCAAAAAAGAAACAATGTGCATATTGGTTGCTTATCCCTCCATGTGGAAAAAAAAATGCACAAGCTTTGGTTTTGCAAAAAAAACAAGCAAGGTATAAAAAAATACCTCCAATGCTTATAATTAGGAAAAATAATGGTCTTGGGGAGGTTTGAACCCGTGATCTACCCGCAAACATCTTAACATGATCCACCCGACTACCTCTGCTCAAGAAGCAGATGAAACACAAAACAAATCACATATTATTTGTATTCCTTTCGTTTGCAATGTCAACAAACAAAAAACAAAAAACCATCTTCACGTTGCATGAGATTAAAACACGGGATCTCCTCTGTGCCAACCATCCAAATGACCATTCAAGCTATCTGCATCAATGAGATGTGAAGGGCAACACATCGTATTTATTTCCTCATTTGCTCGATGAAGACAAGAAAAAAATAGGGACGATTTGTCCCACACGCACAGGGATAGAGCAATGAAGATGGTTTATCAACCACCTATTGCACATATCAATTCGATTGCCTTCGAGCAGTCGAGTATCATCATTTTGCCACACTGTCACCCTACAATGAGCCTACCACGTCAATCACCCTTGCACAGTCGGATGCCACATCAACAACCACCTTGCCACATCAACAATCTTGCCATGTCAGTCACCCTGTTGGATGCCACATTAGAACCCATCTGCCACATCAACAACCTTATTACATCAACCACCATGTTGAACGCCATGTCAACACCCATATGCCATGTCAAATATTCTCCTTGGTCTACGTTCTTGGTTGGTGTGTTCAAGAAACGTGTAGGATTGTCTTGGGAAACATGCATAAAATTTCACCCATTCTTCTCCCCTCCTTTGCCCATCTTCTCCCTTCTCTCGCTCAGTCAAATCAACGCTCTGATACCATATTTATAAATGTGAGCATTAGCAATTGAATTTACAAGGTGTAAATTATATAGTACAAGGAGCAAATTCGTTGATGTAGTTAGATAACATATTCAACCACTAATAAAACTACTATGCCCTAACCACCATTTAGTAAAGTGCTATGAAATATGCGCTTACACTATGGAATAATGTAATAACATATATAAACTATATGCTATGCTAACAACTATGCTATCTCACCCACATTTCCAACTTGCTTCTCCCTGGTATGCCTTGCTTTCAATTCTTCAACCAAATTTCTATTTTCTTATCTCTGATGCTTTTTCTGAATACCAATCACCTTTTCACTAGTGCTTTTTCTCTAGGTCATGATCGCATTCTCTTTGTTGATGTTCACTTTCTCTATCAATAGTCTTTCCTCTAGATTTTCTCTTGAATGAATGGTGTTCGTTGGCTCGATTATTTCTAGATTTGGTGCTTTTTAGATTTGATGCTTCCTGGTTTGATGCTTTCGCTAATTTTACTTCTTTGTTTCGTAGGAGAACCACCTATGATGCTAGATTCTGGTTGAGTGAGCACACTTCAAAGACTACACTATTCACTTTCTGTTTTGCTCAACCATTGATTGTAACCTTTTTACTATTGGATGTATGGCCTTTTATTTTCTCTTTGTTCGAATAAACTTGATATGCTATTTACTTTTCTCAAATTGGTTTAATGGATTCTTCTATTACTCTTTGGATGAATGGCCTCTTTTCTGTTGCACTTTGGTTGAATGGCCTCTGCCACTGCTATCTAGTTGAATGACCTTTTCTTTATATTGCCTTTATTGAATGGTTTTTTCTACTTATATCTTCCTAAGTTGGTCGAATGGGCCTACTATTGTACTTTTATCTAGTCGAATGGCCTCCTTTGTTGCTATTTGAATTCGAGGGCCTCTTTTCTCTTCTTGGCTTCAAGAGCCTCTTTTCTCTATATTAGCCTCGTGGGCTTTTATCTTCAATATTGGCCTTCTCAGGCCTTTCTCTTCTAAATGGGCCTTGTAGACCTTCCTTTCTTCTCTATATGAGCCTTTAGGGCCTCTCTTTTCTATATGGGTCTCTTGGGCCTTTCTTTACTCTGTTACAAAAATGTTTACTTTGAAGAACCTGCTCCAAAAAATAATCAACGACTAAGACTAAAATAATATGTAAATATATTCAGTCAACCTGGTTCTTCAATGTATTATGGTAATATGCTTTCCTCTTTTCTGCTATGCAATATTTTTATTCCTCTTCAAATATGTCAAGGTCAATTTTCCCCGATTCTTCTTTTCTTTCTCTGTTACTTTCTACTTCTTTTATTCTCTGATCTTAGGAAGCTCTGAATGATTCTCAATACGCTGCAACTTAGAAGTTGAAACTCTTCTCTATCTTCTATAGGAAGCTTCTCAAAATTCTATAGCTTTTCATTTTTGCTATTATTCTCTATCAGCTCGAAATTTATAATGTTATAGGTTGCACCTAAGAACCCAATATGATTCTCCTCCTTATTAGAGAACTCAATGTCAATATGACAATATCCTGAATGATCAACTATATTTAGAGTTGATTCTACCTCAATATTCAATTTTCAAATCAATGTCAGGGTTGGCTCTATCCCTGAATGATCAACTATCTTCAGAGTTGATTCTGCCTCAATCTATAAAAAATTCAAAATTTTCAAATCAATGTCAGGGTTGGCTCTATCCTCGAATGATCAGCTAATATTGAGTTGGTACGCCTTCAATCTAACTAAGTCCTAATCTTCACTAATATTCCTTCAACCTAGTGGAAATAACCTAAGCTTTTCTACTCAATATGACCTTTAAAATAGAGTCCAAATCTTTGGTATCTTTAAAGTGGACAAACTCTAAATTAACTTTGTGAAGATGGACAAAGATAATTAATAATGGTGGCAAATAAAATAAACTCTATCAAACTATATAGAGTCTGGTGGTAGCTTTGATACCATTGTTGGTTTTTGAAGCCTTATACTACCACGAATTATCATAGGTTATCTCACAATATCACATAGATCCCAATTATAAAATAGCCACAATATATTAAAGGTCAAGATAATAATATGAGTAGAATAATATGAGCAAATTAATATGTATATCAAGGCTTATATAAATCAAATATCATTAATTTATATACTAAAATATTAATGTAAATAGCCTGCATGCATCAATCATGAACTATGTATGAAGAATAACTTCCAATATTTATTGCTCAAAATTTATACAAGCTTTATTGCTTCTCTTCTTGTTACAACTACTGACTAGATTCTAGATTTCTTCTCTTCTATTTGATGTATTCTATGGAACATTATCTCCATAATATAGCCATGGTGATGTGACTCTTCAAGTACTTGACTATTACTCTCCATTTGCCAAATCTCATGACTCTTGGCTTATCAACTTGCCACTTGCATACTTGATGAATACTTGATTGCATAATATTTGCACATATCTACATGAATCTTGGACTCCCACATGCACTCATAATCTAGGATACGTGTGCACATATTTACATTACATATTTGCACTCTAATATACAAGACACTTGTGCACAATTACTCAACCTATACTTACACTCTAACTTACATGACAATTGTGCATTTCCTACACATTCACACTTACATAAAAAAGGTGAAATATAAATCACACTCTAAACTATAGACTCAATCATGATCTATTGTTTACAGATATACCATGAAGGTACCATGGGGGTACATTAGCATGTACCAAATAATGTAATATTCCTCACAATTTCTTGCCATATATTAACTCATATGGAGCGAAGCTTGTTTTTGACTTCCATGTGGTGTTAAATACCCACACAACTTTGGGCAACCAGTTTGCCCAATTTGTTCTATAGGAGGCCACCATCTTTGTTAAAATATTTTTGAGTTTTTTGTTGATAACCTCTGGTTTTCCATTCAATTGCAAGTGGTATGGAGATGTCTTCTTATGATTTATCTAGTACAAATTTGTAAATAGATCCTTCACTCTAGACATAAACTATGAAACTTGATCTAATACAATGGCATGAGGAGCACCATATTGTTGAAAATTTTATCCATATAGGAAATATACTATCTTATCATTGTAGGCATGTTTGAGTGCACAAACCTCTACCCCCTTGGTGACATAGTTAGTACACACCAAAATGTGTTATTTTCCACAAGATAGTGGATCAACTAGGCTGATAAAATCAAGCCCCCATCTCTCAAATGGCTTAAGGACCACTTGAGTCTATAAAGTCATCTCATATGTGGAAATGGGTTTTCCCATGCACTGGCATCAATTATATTGTCAAACATATTCCTAGCATCCCGATGGCATGAAGGCCAATAATATCTAGCATCGAGGACCTTTTGTATTGTTCTTTTAGTGGAATAATATCCTCTTGAGGATTGATTGTGATATGCCCAAAGGATGTCAAAGACTTTGTCCTTTCATAAAAGTTAGATCCACACTTAAATAATATACCATTAATCCATTTAAGAGATAAAATTAAATTTAGTCTCTTATTTATGAATGAAGTGGGAAGGGATATTCCCTTTTGCTAAGCAATTAGCAATGTCTACAAAACATGAAGAATATGTCGATATGGCAAAAATATGTTCATCATGAAGGTATTTTCTGCTAGCTCGTGATCACTTGCATTATAAAATCTTGATAAAAAGTCAATTACCACATTATCTTTGGGTTGTACTCACATCCCCCACCCTTGACAAATCACAATTCTCCTTTAGAGCTTGAGAGTTCACAAACATATTCAATTCTCGTCCCAATTGAGATGCTATAGCTAGATACCTACATATTTTTCATTAAAAATCTGAATTCTTGATATTACTTTTCTTGGTCTTCTTCGATTTTCTTTGCAAATACAAATATTCAACATCCTTCTTGACATTTTCCAATTTTTTTCATCCATCCATCCAAGTGAAATCTTGATTAGTGGTGGTCTTTGATGATAACAAGTTGCCATTGTGACACATGAATTTCGATAACTGCTTTGTTGGCTCCATGCTGCTATTGATTTACTTTGATATTTTGAACGATTGGCCCTGTTGTTCCCCGATTTAGTTGCACCCCTTTGAAATCCATAATCACCATGATTTTTCTACCAAACATTGTCATACTTGATGCTCTTCTGACTCCATGTATATCTATAATATTGATGCCTTAAGCCATACCTCCAAGATTGTTGTCACTCAAGGTGGTGTGGGTACCAATATGCTACAACCTTAACATGACATTATGTTTCCTTCGATTTTTTAGTAATTTATTTATTTATTTTAAATTATTCTTCATAATATTCTCTTTTATGCCCTTCTTTTGGTGTGTCTTTGTACACTTATGGCAGGGATTCCTTGGATTTTACTACTGCTTATTCCATGGAATCTATTGTTGTTGCTATTGTAAAATCAACTTTTGAGTCTTTTGTTGGTTCTTCAACTTGTTCCTCAGCCATAACTGCTTCTTGTTTCTCATTGGGTCCTTGCTTTTTAAGATTTTTCTTCTGAATGCAACCATGAAATTGCACATTATCATGTGTACTTTTTCCTTCTATTATATCCTCTTTATTTATTTTTTCAATTCTCTTTAAAGCTTTTTATTTCTTCTTCATATCCTTTGATGGTGACCTTCAAACTAGTTATCTTTTTATATGGGTCCCACTGACTTAAAAATGCATGCTCCATTTCATCTCAAAGTGTAATTTTAATTTCTTTCCTTATCAAAACTTGCCTACCAACTCTCCTGTAATTCTGCTAGGTAGTCGAATAGGACTGTGGATGTAACCAACTCCCTTATGAAGCAAAAAAAAAATTGTCCACCAATCATAAACTTCCTCACTTAAAATTATGATAAGTTGGCATGACAAAAAAATGTCATTAAAATATAGAGATCTAAACATCATCCACCATTCTCAAGCATCGATAACATCATTTCTAGTGAAAAATTTAATTCCATGATCTCAACCCCCAAAAAATCCTAAAGCAACTCGGATTTTTGGGAAAAAACTAGGGGTTTTCAAATCTCTTCTATTCCTTGCTATCAACAAATAACTATATAAATTTTCTTCAAAAACAAATTAAACTACAACTAATTTGCTTACCCTAACTCACTAAGATATATGTAATTTTATTCTTTATGATTTGAAATGAAATAAAAGATTTTAATTAAGTCTGCGAGACCCAAATATGGTCTATGGGACCTCAAATATGGAAGTACAATTATTCAAATCATATCATATGATCTTTAATATCTTTGATAAGGTTGTTCCTTCTCTTGCTGATTTGGGTTAGCAATTCTCCAACTTTTTTTATTTTACTATCTTCAAATAAATCTGCCATAACCCCTTCCCAAGTGTTTCTTTGTATTTGTCATGGATATCTAAAAAACTCGGGCATTTATAGATGAAGTGTTCCTCTGTCTCTACTGCCCTTGTGCTGCATAGAGTACATATCCTTTCTTCCCATTGTTCTTTGTGCATTGTACATCTCCCTGTTTCACATCTAAGCCTATGAGAGCTAGTCCTTATCTGAGCAATGAGGATTTTTCCTTCCACTTGATTTCAGCGCCTATATACGCTTTTTCCTTGTGGTCATACGTTGAGTTAAAATTTGCAATATAATATTATCTTTTCCTGCTTGCATTTTTCCACATTCCACTTCTGAACTTTTCGTTCACATAATTTTTTGTCTTTGTTGACATTTGGGCATTCATTTATGTTGATTTCCCAACGTTTCATCCATTTCTGATTTGTTTCATCCATGTATTATTTCGCCTATGCAACTCTTCGTCTCTAGCTGCCCTAGGCCATCTATCATCTTTCATGTTTTCTATTTTTTTCAACATAACAGCTTGGTCATAGCAATTGCTTCTAAAGGGAACATTCCAGTTTCAGCTAGAATAATTTCATAAGGGGTTGTGGCCTTAATTTTGAGAAAATTTGTGATTAGATATTTTTGAATCCTTTCTATTTGCCTCCATTTTGCATTTTTTGTGCCACTAGCCCACACCTCGCAACCATACAACAAAACCGGTATAACAAGTAGGCCAAATAAGACCTTGGTGGTCTTCCAGTCCCACAACTCGACATTCCTACACTGTTTTGAAGTGCATATAGTGATCTCCAACCACTTTGAGTTATTTTCATCCTACATGTATTCCAATTAAGTTTGTCATGAAAGTCTATGCCCGAGTATTTGTATTCTACTACTACCTCAAGCGGTTCTCTTGAAAACTAAAATTCAAGTTGTTGCTTCTTCTTTTTTGCTGAAAAAATCATAATTTTTGTTTCGCTCATGTTCACCTGCATCCCAACTTCTTTACAAAAGAGTTCTAGAGCTTGAAGGTGATCTTCTAGATCTTTGGCTATTTTGGCCACAAGAATTACATCATCTACATACATGAGGAGTTACCACATATTTGGCTAAGTGCACACCCTCTCCCCCAAATTCGTTTATCCATTCTTCTAACTTGTCAATGTATAGCCCAAATAAGGTCGGAGATAGAGGGCAACCTTGACACCTATGTCACTACCAAAACATTCAGATAACCCTTCCTATGTTTTGATTCTAGCCTTTACATGATCATATAGTTTGTGTGTTGAAAAAATCCCCACTATCCTTGTTTCGAAAAACTGACTTCACAAGGCTATATCTCCCTCAAGACTCAATATTCAATATTTTTTAAATCTCCCATATACAAAGAGTTAGTTTTATTGTCATATAATAAAAAAAACATTAAAAAAATATTGTGTAAATGCATTGAATATATTGGTTATTTACCTTTGCATATGCATATCTTGCTCTAATAACATATCAAATATATTAATAAGTTCATAATAATAAAGTATCGAGCTCCTTCAGGATTCTTTTGAAATGAAAGATTTTAATTAAGTCCGCAAGACCCAAATATGGTCTATGGGACCTCAAATATGGAAGTACAACTGCTCAAATCATATCATATGATCTTTAATATCTTTGAGAAGGTTGTTCCTTCTTCTGCTGATTTGTGTTAGCAATTCCCCAATTTTTTTTATTTTATTGTCTTCAAATAAATCTGCCATAAACTTGTTCCCAAGTGTTTCTTTGTAATTGTCACCGATATTTGAAAAACTCGGGCATTTATAGGTGAAGTGTTCCTCTGTCTCTACTGCCCCTGTGCTGCATAGAGTACATATCCTTTCTTCCCATTGTTCTTTGGGTGTTGTCCATCTCCTTGTTTCACATCTAAGCCTATGAGAGCTAGTCCTTATCTGAGCAATGAGGATTTTTTTCCTTCCACTTGATTTCAGCGCCTATATATGCTTTTTCTTTAAACTTTGCAATATAATATTGTCTTTTCCTGCTTGCATTTTTCCACATTCCACTTCTAAACTTTTCATTCACATAAGTTGTGATGTATTTGTTGAAATTTGGGCATTCATTTATGTTGATTTCCCAACGTTTCATCCATTTTTTATTTTGTTTCATCCATGTGTTCTTCCGCCTATGCAACTCTTCGTCCTTAGCTACCCTTGGCCATCTGTCATTTTTCATGTTTTCTGTTTTTTTCAAGTAACATAACAACTTGGTCATAGCAATTGTTTCTAAAGTAAACATTCCAGTTTCAGCTAGAATAATTTCATAAGGGGTTGTGGCCTTAATTTTGAGAAAATTTGTGATTAGATATTTTTGAATCCTTTCTATTTGCCTCCATTTTGTCTTTGTTGTGCCACTAGCCCACACCTCGCAACCATACAACCATACAACAAAACCGGTGTAACAAGTAGGCCAAATAAAACCCTGGTGGTCTTCCAGTCCCACAACTCGGCATTCCTACACCTATTTTGAAGTGCATACAGTGCTCTCCAACCGCTTTGAGTTATTTTCATCCTACATGTATTCCAATTGAGTTTGTCATGAAATTCTATGTCCAGGTATTTGTATTCTACTACTACCTCTTGTGTTTACCTGCATCCCAACTTCCTTACAAAAGAGTTCTAGAGCTCGAAGGTGATCTCCTAGATCTTTAGCTGTTTTGGCCACAAGAATTACATCATCTGAGGAGTTTTACCACATATTTGGTTAATAAAAATCTTATTAAAGTTGAACAGGAATTATAATGATAGTTTTTTTTGGATTCGAACTGTATCCACAATGAAAATATATGAAGACTATTACTGATTCGGCTATCTCGACAAAAGAAAAGCTTGGCGCGAAGCGGTGGCTGCTGGGTTCGGGGGCGGGGTACTAAAGGTCTTGTCATGATCACATTCTCTCGAGGAGGGCCCTTTATCTATCCTTATTTAAGCAAGCGCTCTCCCTTAAGTTTAAAGAGCACTACGGAAATGTTGTCGAAGGCTGTCGAAGGCCCTTCCTATTTCTCAGCCCTTCTTATTTTTGAGGCCGATCAATTTGACATACCCTTACACCGTATATTTACATCTTTGTACTTCCATACTCTAATTTTAGAGTTTTGCATTAGATACTTCGTATTTAATTTTTCTGTATCTTCGTATCTATATATTTATATAATTTTAAAATAATATAATTTTTTATTTATAAAAATTGTTTTTAAACTTAATCAACAAAAAAAATTATTTTTGTAAACTTTAGCAGCGAACAATAGAATACAAGAAATGGGAGCAGATTAACAGCGAAGGAAGAGCATATTATTAAAATAGTAGCAACGAACAACAGAATACAATCACCGTATTATCGCAACATAACGGGAGCGGTGAATAATTATGGGGGCAAAGAAGTGCTTTTTATTATACACCTATCTCATCCGGTAAGCACATTTTCCTTCTTCTTTCGATAAATAAAACAATTTAAGTAAAACATTGTTAGACATAGCAAGTAGAGGGTTTGCACTGGAGGAGGGTTGGGTTTGCAGAGCAAGGAGAGTTGGGTTTTATTATATATTTATTTCATCAGATCAATAGTATAAGGGGGTTTGACAAGGACTTGTAGCGAAGGAGGGTTTGCAGCAAAGGAGGGTTTGTGGCATAAGGTTTTATTACATATTTATTTCATCAAATCAATAATATAGGGGGTTCAACAATAGAAGGGAAGCAACAATTGCAAGAACCAATATATGTCAATGAGAAACAGTACTGGAGGATAATAAAGTGTCGACAAGCTCGAGCAAGGGCAGCAGTAATGAAGAGGACTAATTGTAAAATAAAAATAAAGAATATTCTACCACATAAAAATGTGGAGAATAAAGAACAAACAAAGGCACTAACCATCATCGGACGAGGAGATCAGTCAGCCCAACAGAGGGGACACAAAAAAAAGGAAGATAAAAGAAATATAAAAGGAAAAACAAGCGAGGAGAAAAAAATAAAAAATAACTACAAGAAAGCATTCAACATGGAAAGTGGAGGTCACCAAAATGAGTTTTCAGATGAGGAAGACACTTACAGTCCCACAACCACACCACTTATGTGGGCCCCAAGACTTTATGTGCAAGAGCTAATGAAGATGAAAGAGAAACTTGAAAGCATGGAAAGGAGGGAGCAATTAAGAGATACTAAATCACGGAGATTATAAACACCACAACCACACCACTTATGTGGGCACCAAGACTTTATGTGCAAGAGCTAATGAAGATGAAAGAGAAACTTGAAAGCATGGAAAGGAGGGAGAAATTAAGAGATACTAAATCACATGAGATTATAAACACCATTCAAAGGTTGGAAAAGGAAAACAACCAACTCAAGGAGCAGGTGTCAAAGCTACAAAACCTTGCGAACATGGGTCAACGTGAATGGCATGTCCTCAAACAAGCCATCCATCCCCTAAAAAATGATGCAATAGAGGTGGGAAAAACAAATGCAAGTCAAATAAAAGAGGTACGAAAACACTCTGAAACATGGAAACAAGAGAAAATGAGCTGCAAAATGAATTAGCAAAAGCAAATACATGGTCTCAAGTAGTAAAAGAACCAGTCAATCAACAAAAAGAGTTGTTAGAGAAGCAAGTAAAAATTCAAATAACAGAAGAGAAATAAAGACATGAGAAGTTATCAAATATAATCATCAAAGGGTTGAAAGATTATGGGGATAGGAAAGACAAACCATTTAGCCAGGGACTTCTTGTCAGATCGGTTACAATGGAAAGGTCAAATAAAAAAAACAAGCAGAATTGGTAGGCTAAGAGAAGGCGACAAAGATAGGCATATCCGGGTCACATTGATGAGCTATGAGGACAAAACAAGGTTACTAAAAAATAGAGGCATGCTGAGAGGTCACAATTCTATTTAGATGATGACCTAACATTTTTACAGCAGGAAGAAAGAAACAAGGAATGAGAAAAGGTGAGGGCAACAAGGAATGAAGGGAAAAAGGCATATTTAAGAAATGGAAAGGCATGCATCACATCTAAACAAAACAAATAAGGAGTATGGCCTGCTCTGGAACATATTACAACGGTAAGCTGGAACTGTAGAGGTTACCCTTGGAGAAGAGGACCCGGGTTAGGGCCCATTGCTAGAGACAAAGATATAATCATCCTGACGGAAACACATGAACATGATGGATGTAGGACTCTAGAATTTGTGGGATACAAAAAATAGCAGTATGGAATAAAGCAGCAGAAAATGGCAAAGGGCATGAGGGTATTATGGTTTTAATAAAAGAGGAATGGGATAGGGTCATTAAAATTGAAAAACAGGATGAAAACAAATAGTACATTTGGATAAATATCTTACAAAATAAGTCAGTTATTAGCATAGCATCACGTTATTTTTCTCCCAAGAATTCTAAATTCTATAAGAAACATGACCTTAATAGAGAAGATCCATACTCCTCCCTAAAAAGAGATATTTCAATATACAGTAAGATGGGGGAGATTATATTAATTGGAGATTTCAATGTAAGGTCAACAAATAAGCAAGCTAACATTCTAGAAGGAAGTGAAGATATTGAGATGAATCCTCTTTGGATGCCAGAAGAGGAAAATCAGCAGTGGACCGAGGACTTGAGAAGATGAGCATGGGGCTATCACGCAATATGGAGAAGAGTTGTTAGGCCTCTACAGCATACACAACTTGATTATTTGCAATGGGATGAACAAATGGAAAAATTCAGGAAGGTATACATGCAAAACATATAAGGGACAAAGTGTAATAGACTATGTAATATGCTCACAAAATTACATACCAAAAATAGAGGAGCTAGAAGTGGAAGATTCTCCGAGTGGAACTTAAGTCGAGATCACAACCCAATTGTTATGAAACTTCGAATGCAAGGAGACAAACCAAGGGAAAAACACTTGCAAAGCAATCAAAACAAATATCCTCACAAGGGAAACATTCTCTTAACAAATGAAAATCGACAGAATTTTAGGGCAGTATTAAATAACAAGTTACAGGAAAAGGAGAAACTACCTCATAGTAGCAGGGATTATAGTAAGAGTGAATGGTTAATGCACATTATCCAAGAAGCTCTAAACAAATGCAAGAGAGCTAAACCTCAAAAGAAAGAAAGGAATAGCTTCCCAACCAACCCATGGTTCGATGAAGATTGCAAAGAAGCACGAAGATTACTAAAGGAACCAACGGGTAAAACAAGAGAAAATAGAAAAGCATATGAGAAACCGGTAAGGGAAAAAGAAGAAGAATACACTAGAACAAGGAGGAAAGAACTGACTTACTTAGGGAAGCATGAACCAAAAAAAATTTGGAAGGAGCTAAGCATAAAAAGGATCCAAGTTGAAAATAACATAACGGTTAATCAGTGGTTGGAGTATTCAAAACAATTGTGTCAGCGTAGTAACCAGAAGGAGACACCCCCTATTATCACTGTCAAGAAAGAACTTTTCACAAATGAAGACATTATTGAAGGGATAAAAAAGTTAGCAGCTGGTAAAGCCCGTGACATAGACAATCTTCAAGTCGAGCATATAAAATGGGGGGTAGATATTCTGGCACCGTGAGATCAAAGAAATTTTCAATGAGGTCATACAAAATGGTTTCCCTACCAAGTGGACAACTAGCTTGACCATTCCTTTGTTTAAAAGTGGAGATGTAAATAATCCCTCAAACTATCGAATTATCATGATCAACCCTCTCTTTGCAAAGTTGTTTGGGAGTATGATAGAGCGTAGGATCGGTATATGGGCAGAAGAAAAGGGAAAGAGAGCAAAGGGACAAGCAAGTTTTAGGCCCAAGCACTCAACTATTGATCATTGTATCACACTCAGACACATAGTGGAAAAAATATGGGACAAAAAAGAGGAGGCTTTATGTTGTTTTGTAGACTTCAAAAAGGTATTTGACACAGTGCCAAGGAAAAAATTATGGAGCAGAATGGAAGAGCTAGAGGTTCCAATTCACTATAGGGCAGCAGTTCATAGATTATATGAGCATGTAAAAGCTAGAATCAGAACACATGAAGGGTTATCTGAATTTTTTGGTAGTGACATAGGTGTCAAACAAGGTTGCCCTCTATCTCCTACCTTATTTGGGTTGTACATTGACAAGTTAGAAGAATGGATAAACAAATTTGGGGGAGAGGGTGTGCACTTAGCCAAATATATGGTAAAAATCCTCATGTATGTAGACGATGTAATTCTTGTGGCCAAAATAGCCAAAGATCTAGGAGATCACCTTCAAGCTCTAGAACTCTTTTGTAAGGAAGTTGGGATGCAGGTAAACACAAGCAAAACAAAAATCATGATTTTTTCAGCAAAAAAGAAGCAACAACTCAAATTTCAGTTTGTAGGAGAACCACTTGAGGTAGTAGTAGAATACAAATACCTGGGCATAGAATTTCATGACAAACTCAATTGGAATACATGTAGGATGAAAATAACTCAAAGCGGTTGGAGAGCATTGTATGCACTTCAAAATAGGTGTAGGAATGTCGAGTTGTGGGATTGGAAGACCACTAGGGTTTTATTTGGCCTACTTGTTACACCGGTTTTGTTGTATGGTTGCGAGGTGTGGGCTAGTGGCACAACAAAGGCAAAATGGAGGCAAATAGAAAGGATTCAAAAATATCTAATCACAAATTTTCTCAAAATTAAGGCCACAACCCCTTATGAAATTATTCTAGTTGAAACTAGAATGTTTCCTTTAGAAGCAATTGCTATGACCAAGTTGTTATGTTACTTGAAAAAAATAGAAAACATGAAAAACGACAAATGGCCAAGGGCAGCTAAGGAAAAAGAGTTGCATAGGTGGAAGAACACATGGATGAAACAAAATAAAAAATGGATGAAACGTTGGGAAATCAACATAAATGAATGCCCAAATTTCAACAAAGACATCAAAAGCTATGTGAATGAAAAGTTTAGAAGTGGAATGTGGAAAAATGCAAGCAGGAAAAGACAATATTATATTGCAAAGTTTAACCCAACATATGATCACAAGGAAAAAGCATATATAGGCGCTGAAATCAAGTGGAAGGAAAAAATCCTCATTGCTCAGATAAGGACTAGCTCTCATAGGCTTAGATGTGAAACGAGGAGATGGACAACACCCAAAGAACAATGGGAAGAAAGGATATGTACTTTATGCGGCACGAGGGCAGTAGAGACAGAGGAACACTTCATCTATAAGTGCCTGAGTTTTTCAGACATCCGTGGCAAATACAAAGAAACACTTGGAAACGGGTCTATGACAGTTATTTGAAGACAGTAAAATAAAAAAAGTTGGAGAATTGCTAACCCAAATCAGCAGGAGAAGGAACAACCTTCTCAAAGATATTAAAGATCATATGATATGATTTGAGCAGTTGTACTTCCATATTTGAGGTCCCATAGACCATATTTGGGTCTCGCGGACGTAATTAAAATCTCTCATTTCATTCATTCATTTAAATAAAGATTTAATATTCATAATGGATGTTTAGAAGAAATTTTACCTTAAAAAAAAAACAACCTTAAAATCAAACTTATAACTATATATTAACTCTAAGTCAATAAATTTAAGCCCATCCTCTAAATTGTGGTACTATTCACCAAATTTTGACTATCCCTTGTTTTTGCTATTTAACTCTTAACGTCAATCTCGAGGCGTCTAAAATGTACTTGTAATGTTACTTTTTTTTCGCAGCCATAGAACCCTGTTCGCCTGACACTTTATGTTGCTCCTCTAAAAACTTAGAGTTTCAGAGATGCGGAGAGAAGAGTTTAAAGAGAGAAGCAAATAATATTAGAAAGTTTGAGCACCATTTTAGTTTAAATATTTTAAATCCACTGTAATCCTTAATGTCGGCGGATAAAAATAAAACATAATTTAATATATCTTTAATAAAATTTAAAGCTATCGCTTTTTCCCTAGTGCAAACAAAATATCTTCCAAAACTTTAATATTTATTTTATTTTTATTTAATTATAAGTAAAAATAGTGGGTAAAGCTGAACAAAAAATTACAGAGCAGTGCCTTCCTTTTAGCACCTGCAAGTACTAGCTTACTGAAACGAAACGATAACATAATCATCTCATGCGTAATTTTGTTTACTCGCATATCTTTCATTTTAAGCGCCTCAGCAAAACAAATAAAGCAATACACACTCATACAAAGCACAAATGGCGTCGAATGCACTCTCCAAGGTAAGATCGAAAATGTGCATTCTTTATTTTCCTTCCTGATGTATATCTATATAGATTCATTCTTTTTTGTATTTCTCTCCAAAAAACTTAAAAATAAAGAAAAAAACGAGTTTGAAGAGCAATTGCAGACTAACTGTTTGACAAAACGTTTGCACCTAAACTGTTTGACAAAGTGTTTAAACCAAATGCATTCTTGCTGATGCTGTCAACGTTTTCTTTTTTGGGTTTGGTTTATTGATGTAAGAGCATTGATTTACGGGTCCCGCCAAAAAATGCATTGGGGAGAAAAATTTGGAAGCCCTTAAGAGCATCTGCAGAGAGCATAAAAGTACAGAGGCATGTATGAGATTGACAAATTTCCTCATGATCGTCATGCGGCATTCCTGAACAAAAAAAGACTCGCTGTTCTATAGGAAACATCATCCTGTTATTCATAGATATGGTGTTTAAGCCCAAGTTAAAGTACTGCAGCATGCTCACGTAGAAAGGCTAGAACGTTATCTGAAATTGAGAGCTATAGGCAAAACACTAACTGCATTCTGACGACATGTTCAGGGAACGTAAACCTTGTAATAAACTCTAACTAGCATGCACAGCAAAAACAATATGTAAACCCTTGGAAACATTTCCCGCTATAACTCTGGATTTAAGAGATGTTGATATTGCTAACTGCGATTCGAAGGCCACCAATAATGCCAGCTTATAGACCAACTTGGAATTTTTCTGTAACGTAGACATCTAGATGTTTTTTCTTTTCTTTTGTTTACTTTGCTATGATATCCTCTGCACATCTCTTCCAGCTGGGTACGATTCTTTTCTTTTGGGTCAATTCTGTTGTATATCATGTGTATAGGATAGGAAGGAAGTTGACCACTGCTTCCTCTACATATTTTACTTAATGATCTTTTTGCTTCCCTTCACTTCTGCTGCAGACCATGATGTTCTTGTAGTTCTTTAAGCTTTTGTTTTACTATTCCTTTCACCAAATAGGAATTGAGTGTAGCACACATCATGTAACTAAACATTTGTACAATTACTCATACTGGTACATGTGCCTTGTATTCTACAATTTATTTATATTTTGCGTTATTTAAGTCTTCTGTTTATTTTAGAGAGATTCTATTGTGCCCTGTTCTACTGCACAATTCTAAAGCACAACTCAGTTGATGACACAAATTGATTAAGGAGAGTCGCCTTCCATGCCACCACATCATGGGCCTCATGGTGCAGATCAACAAGTATCAAAGCATACTTGTCACTTGTTTTGTAACTCTTTCATTTTGTTTACTCCAGCAAAAGGAACTCTTTCATCTTGTTTACATTTATTCAAAGTGGTTCTTATATGTTCAGCAATTCATCCATATATCCAAGAACATATTAAACACACAATGACACCTTAATACCTTGAGCATTCATACCAAGAGAAGAAGAAAATCAAGTATACTCATTCAAAATGCTAAATTAATTATTATGGAACCAAATAGAACAAATTTACTTGTATTTCTACAGCATCCCCCCTCCCCCCTCAAAAAAAAAAACAGAGATAAGAAGAAATAAATAAAAAAACCAATTATAATACAAGGGCATCCGATTTACAATTTAAGTCACAATAAATTTTTATTTTATTTTTTATTGTTTAATAATGATTTATCTCAACTGGTTAGATTCCTCAGCTTTCAAGGAGGAGACCAAGGTTCGAATCTTGCAAAATGATACATGTATAGTTGTCAAGTTGTTGTAATACTACTATGTGGTCCTGATGTAATATGGATGGGGCCTGTTTCAATCCCATACAACCCATTGAAAAAAATAATGATTTTTGTTAGTGAAAATTGATGAAACATCTCAAGTGGATAAGATATCTATTATCTGTCTCACACATCTCTTTTTTGGTTGAGAGAAGCAACAGTATAAATCTTAACCATAGGAAGTGCCATATAATGTATCAATATCTTCATAAAAATAATCCAATGTACACTTGAGACTAATCTTAGAAAAATTACTGACTGAGGGAATGGAAAGAATGGCTTGACATTTAGATAAAGTGTTCAGTCAGTTTTTTTTGTTAGTATGGTGATAAATTTTGAGGTTCATAACAGATTGTGGTAATTTAAAAGAAAAAAAGGGAAAAAAATTATCACACATGAAGTGAATATGTTCTATCATTGGAGAATAAGTTGTTGACACACTGCCATTTTCCTATTGAAAGAACTTGTACAACTTTACTTTTGATTAGAATAATATGTTCACAGGGCAAGAAACTAGTTATGTGATTATTTTTAGTGTTATTTTGCTATTAAATTGGAGAATTTCTAATTTATTTCTTTATGCAGAAAATTCATCAGATACCACAATATATCCGAAGGAAAAACACTTTGGTTTACTTAATAAAAGATGGTATTGATATCAGAAAAGATTTTGGACAGCCAGTTTCACCTTTAATTAAGAATGTGTATACCCATCAAGGTAGGGTCTAGTTGCATAAGATTGCCTTATTACAAATTTTGAACACACACACACACATATATCTATATCCTGCAGTTTGCATCAAAACATTCAAAAGAATTTTCACATCTCTTGCAGGGCCATGTCCAAGAGTTTTTGGACGAGTTGGTTACCAAAGTCCTTATGTTTTTTTTTTAACAGTTAGGAGAGAACATGTAACACAGACATGGACCAAAGTGTCTTCAGTTAGCTTTACCAGTTTATCTGGGATTAGAAATGATTTCACTATGGTGGTTAAAGAAAACCAAAGTTTTTTGGATGCTTCCATAAAGCCAGGGGAGTATGTAGATGTGATTCTTGAGGGGGGAACACAAGAAGAGATACCTTGCAATGAAAATGACAATCAAGACAGTTCCAGAGATCTTGATTCATCTGGTTCGGTGCTTGAATTTAACAAAGTTGAAGTTAAGATGCTTCCAACCGTAGTTCTCATTGGAAGGCCAAATGTGGGGAAGTCAGCTTTGTTTAACAGGTAAAATTTGAATAAACATTTGTCGTGGGGAAATTTTTTTTCTCTGCAATCAAGATGATGAGATATACTCTTTCTGAAATTCATTTAGATTTCCACATTATATTGCAAAATGTAAAGAGCCTGAGAGAGCAAAACTTGTTTGGCTTTAAGGTAGTAAATGCATTTGAAATGTTAGCTTATCTTATATATGTTCTTTACACTTCAACTATACAACAGGTTAATAAAGAGGAGAGAAGCTCTTGTTTATAATACGCCTGATGGTCATGTAACCCGTGATTTTCGAGAAGGTGTTGCAAAATTGGGGGACTTAAGATTCAACGTGTTGGACTCGGCAGGTTTAGAGATGGCAGCAACTTCAGGAAGTGTCCTTGCAAGAACTGCAAGATTAACAGCAAATGTGCTTGGAAGATCTCACATGGCTATATTTCTTATTGATGGCAGGTAGTTTGCTCCACGCCTTCCCTAGAAGGAAAATAATAGGGAAGGAGTACTAATCAAGCATAATTACAAACTTAACTAAGTTACTACTGACATTATCTTGAACTAATTGTGTAATGGCTTTCTTCTTTTAATGAGGTCAGTTGAGTGTATCTTCCTATGTAAGTTGATTAGAGATTTAATACTTTGATGTTCCCAGACATGGACTTCATCCATTAGATATGGAGGTTGCAAACTGGCTAAGGAAACATGCATCAAATCTACATGTTATTTTAGCAATGAATAAAGCTGAAGCAATTTATGATGATACCAGTGGTGCTTTAACGGCATCCATGGGAGAAGCTCATAGTTTAGGTTTGGGGAACCCTATTCCTATATCTGCTGAAACTGGAGAGGGCATGGCTGAACTATATGAGAGTCTTCGTCCTCTTCTGGAGGAGACAATGGCACATATGCATGAAGGTAAGGTTGTCCTTGTCATCATCTAATTAAAGCCCTTTTGCTTCTATTTATCTTTGTGGTTATCATAGTACAGTGGCTTATGTGTTAAAATTCTCAAGTTTATTCCTATGGGCATTGTGAAATGCCCTTATATTTTTCTAGCAGCATGCATTCCTAAATATTTATTCAATTTAAGCTTAGTCACTAAAATCCCCGATTCTTGATGTATGTGTAAGAATTTTTAGTTATTTATTTCTTTTTAAATTTTTTCAAACTTAACTTCATTCATTCCATACATTTAAAAATAACCTTAACACAAAAGTCGCTTATAAAGTTCTTAATATGATAATACAAAAACAGGTGGTAATAACTATTTTCCTTGAGATAATTAGATTTTTTTTTTTAAATTTATTATGAAATATACCTGAAGGATGGCTATTATTGACTCTTATATGTGATCATAGCATAGCTTCTTATCTATTATTACAGATTGCCTATCCTCTAATATCTGTACCCAAAATTAAAATTCAAGCATATAGGATAATTATTTATCAGTTACAAGGCTGAAGAAAATAAACCTACAAGATTTGGCACAACACTAAGCCATCCTAAAGAGGTGTTTTCCATTAGGATCAGCTATTTGGAATTTAAACGAATTTGTCATATAGACCTTTCCTTCAAATAAAAACAATGTCTTGTAGGGCCCTAAAGAAGTTTCTGAGATAGGACTGAATTGGTGTGTTCCTTATAGCCTTTCCAATGTAAAAATGACATTGGTGGTCCTTTATTAGCCTTTTCAGGACAAAAGTGGGCCCTAAAGAAGGTTTTCTGAGATAGGACTGAATTGGTGCTCCTTATAGCCTTTCCAAGATAAGAATGAGACTGGTTGTCCTCGAATAGCCTTTGTAGCATAGCAGTTTTGTATTTTGCACAATGCAAGAATAACATATAATAGCATAAAATGAAAACAACTCAAAATAACTTACAAAACCAGTATCCCATTATTGTATGCAATCATAGAGACAAAACAATGTTGTACACACAACAACACTTGTATTCCTTGGTGGCTGCAACATAGCCTTTTCAGGTAAGAGTTTGAACATGGAAGTATCATTATATCTATGCATAATCTTGACTAGTGCAAAAATCAAGAAAACACTTACAAATGAAACCCTTTCTTATTAATTGGTTATATGGGATTGAAATGGGCCCCACCCATCGTATATGATGATTGTGTTACCACAGTATTTCAACATCAAACCAAATAGTGGTATTTGGCAAATATTGATATATTGCTTGACAAGATTTTAACCTAGGTCTCCATCGTGAAAGTCCACGTTTTTAACCACTTGAGATCATGCCATTTGATTAAATGTTAAGGTTTACCAATGGGATTGGAACCTTCATTCACGATGTGAAACTCCTCGCTTCCTACCACTTGCCCCAAACCCGTTGGGCTAAATGTTAAGGTTCACCCATGGGATTTGAACCTTAGACTATGGTGTAAATCTTGTTCTCCACTATTTGGCTCAAACCCTATAATGAAACAACTTCTAAAACAACAATTGCAACAATAAATTTCAGAATAATAGCAATAGAAAGAACATTTGCCAAAATATTCACAATAGAATAAGATTCTAGAGCAACAAATCCAATAAATTATCACAGATTCAGATTCCAAGTCTTAGAAACAATCCAAGCCACTCAAAGAGGGAAAAGTCTTTTAGCCCCTTAGAGATAGTGAAGTCTCTTATATGCACCAGAGGTGATAGAAGTTAGACGAATGAATGATGATTCAACTACATCACATCTCTTCTATTTATAGTCTAACAAAGTAACAAAACCTAACCCTAATGCTCAAGGGCCAACTATCCTAACCTAAGGGACTGAGCCAAACAAAATAAAGATAGTTGACTTGGCTACATGGGGGCTGTTACATGGCTCTCCCCCTCAAAAAGCTTTGTCCTCAAAGCTGGAAATTTTTGGAGAATGATTGCTAGTTCCTACGTTGCATCGTCTTCAGGAAGATTTTGCCACTTGAGGAGTAGCTCTTGCACTTGGCGAGACCGTAAATTATAGACCCACAATTGTAACACTGCTTTCGACTTCAGGTCAACCTGCTCTTTGTCATCCAAATCTGGAAGGTTTGTTTGGGACTGCACCTTTTGACCAAGTACTTGCTTAAGACAAGAAACATGAAAAACAAGGTGTATTTTGGAGGTAGGAGGAAGCTCCAATTGATATGCCACATCCCCTATCCTATGAATCACCTTGTATGGACCATAAAATTTGGGTGCAAGCTTTTGTCTGGAATTGGATCTTTAGAGAAAGTTGCTTATACTAATGAAGCCACAAAAAGATCATATCACCCACCTCAAAGTGTTGTAAATCCTGTTGCTTCTTCATATGATTTTGGGCTTGACAAAGATTGTCCCTGAGGAGTTGGTGGATAATCTGATGTCGCTGGAGGAAATCATCCACTTGAGCAAGATGGGAAGAACTTGGAAGATAGTCTACCAAAGCTGGGCGTTCTTGCCCATACGTCTCAAATGGGGACATCATAATGGAAAGATAATAAGAAGCATTGTACCATTATTTAGCTAACGGAATCCATTTAACCCATTAATACTACTTATCTTGGGCAAAGCATCTCAAATATGTACCTAGGCACTTGTTCACAATTTTTGTTTGGTTGTTTGACTAAGGGTGATAAGAAGAGATCATATTAAGCTGAATGCCATTGAAAGTTGATACTGAGGGCATACCATGCAATTTGAAAACACTATGAAGAAATACCTTGGCCACCTTGCTGGCGGTGAATGCATGTTTCAAGGCACAGAAATGGGCATACTTGGAAAGGCGATCCACCACCACAAAAATCATTGTTTTGCCCTCTGACTTTGGAAGACCTTCAATGAATGCTATAGAGATGTGTTATCATTGGTGATTGATAATAGGAAGGGGATGCAACAATCCCAAAGACTTAATTGTTTCCCCCTGCCACAAACTGTTTGACATCAACTTTTATTCCTTTTCAAGAAAAGGATTGCTTAACCTGCTGCTAGATTTTAAGAAATCTAGAATGTCTTGCCAAGGGAGAAGCATGTAATTCCTGAAAGATGCTATTTTTGACTTGGGAGGACTGAATGAGATAAATGTGGTCCTTCTTCCTCATAATCGTATCAGACCAAAAGAACAATGGGTTGTACGGGTTACTAGCCTTAACATCATGAATCAAACAAATAGTGCTAGGATCCAAATGCCATTCATCTCGAAGTTGGGTGATCCAAAGGAGAAGGGGTCTGGATATAGCGTTGATAGCTATAGAATCTCCAAACTTGCGAAAAGAGCATCTGCTACCATATTCTCTTTCAATTTCTTATGTTTTATTGCACAATCATAGCCCAAAAGCTTGGTCAACCATTTATTTTGCTCTAGATAAGAGACACTATTCCAAGAAGTGCTTGGGATTGCTATGATCATTTTTGATAATAAAATGACCACCCAACAAATAAGGCTTCCATTTGTCCACTACATACAAGATGTCTAACATCTCCTTTTTCTAAGTAGAACAACCCAAATTCTGTCCAAAGAGCTGTATGCTTTCATAAGCAAAGGGATGACCTTCTTGCATCAAAACAACAGTGATACATGTTCCAGAAGCATCATATTCAATGACAAAAGGCTTGTTGAAGTCCAAAGTAGCGAGAATAGGAGTGGTGCACATAGCCTTCTTCAAGGCAGTGAAGGTGCTTTTAGCCTCATTGGACCAAACAAAGGCATCCTTCTTGGTGAGAGCCATTACAAGAGTTGCAATCTTCCCATAATTCTTGACAATTTTCCTATTATACCTAGTGAACCCAAAAAATCCCTAATACTCTTAAAACATTTAGGCACTAGCCAATCTTGCATAGCCTCGATCTTATTATGGTCTATATTTACACTTTCGTGAGACACTATGTGACCAGGATACTCTACTTAAGACACTCCAAAATAACATTTGGACTTGGTGACATATAACTATTCTAGATCAAAAAGTTGGAACACTTGTTTGACATGATGCAAATGGGCTTCCCAAGACTTACTATAGACTAGGATGTCATCAAAAAAGACAAATACAAATTTGCAAAGAAGAGGACAAAAGAATTCATTAATCTCTAGAAAGTGGAAGGGGTTTTTTGTAAGACCAATAGGCATGACAAAAAGCATAAAGATCCTTGTGAGTATGAAAAGCAGTTTTAAGAATATCCTTCTCTCGAACCCTAATTTGATGAAATCCAAAACACAAGTCTAGCTTGGTAAAAACTTTGCACCATGCAATTCATCCAAAAAATTACCAATGATAGGAATAGGGAACTAATCTTTGATAACAATTGTGTTGAGAAATGAAATAAAATATTATTAATGTCCTCGGTGGGCCAAAATAAGATCCAAGGGACTATAAGAAGGACGATAATGACTGCTAGCTAGCGGGCTAAAAAGCCCAACAAAGAAAAGAACTAAGATAAATACAAGACGAAACCCGACAATTGGGCCAAAGAGAAAAGGAGAAAGAAAAGGGGGACCGGAGGGGGGAGGGCTGCAGTCCGAAAGAGAGTACACGCCAAGAAGAACAGAGAGAGAGAAGGAGGGGGGAGGGAGCAGCCCAGGAGGGGCAAGCTCTAAGAACCCCCCAAAAACTAATCTCTCCTAACAGTTGAGGCCGAAGTACCGGAGTTGAAGAAGTCCATGATATGTCTCTGTCCATCGCTGGTTTAGAACCTTGACAAGCTGTGGGTGTGCTGTCTAGTGACCTTGATCTTGTTCGAATTGGATGATGTGGGGCATTTCCGTCCTGAGTCACCTGAGCCGTTGGAGCGGGTGAAGTATATAGTGATGAGCTGATGTTGAGGAGGGTGAGATCCATTTGGAGGAGAACTTTTATGTCGTCGAAGTTGAGTTATCTCCCTAAGAAAGAGTTCAAGACATCGCTGGTCCGGGTATCTGAAGAACGTAGAAACAAATCGAAAATTGTCCTTGAAAAGGCAGTGGAATCTACCCCGGATCTCATAATAAATGGGACAACAAAAGATAAAGTGATGAAGGGTTTCAACTTCACCCAATGAGCAAAACAAGCAAATCCGCTCCTCCATCGGCAGATGGTGGTTTGACTCACTCTGGAGTTGGTGAGAACACACCCTCAGTTGCCCAATATTGATCCGAAGACTATGCATTGTGTGCTGCTGAAGATATTGTGGAGGAACTATTCTGCCCAATTTATTTGTAGGAAGTGCTCATGGTAGAAAGACAACTTGGGGGAAAGAGGGGCAATAGGAGAGATCCATGTGCGTCTGGTGTACTGGAGACTAACATCCTTTCGGATCTCGTGGAGCATCTTCTCCTTACCAAGTTGAGAGGGGGGGAGAAAACCCAAAGAATAAGGGGGAAGCCTGTCCATTTGTATCTGAATGCTGGCCAGGAGGGCAAAAACCTGAAAATATCAGCTCCTCCGACCTCCCCGAGAACTCAGAGAGAGTTCCATCGAGGAGCGAAAGGCGAGGTAAGGGTACCGCCTGCAACTCGCAAGGGTATCTCCTAACGTACGGATCCTGTGAAGATAACTAATAATCAAGAAGATAATCTCAAGCTGGAGAGAAGCCCCAAACTCTGCCAAAATAATAGAGCGGGGGATTGTGCCCTTGCAAGAGGTCTGAAATTTGGACACATTGGCCATGAATTATCCTTGACCATGACTACCAGGGGTGAATAGGGATTAGTACTAGGGCAAATAATTCCTTGCTCCAACATCTCTTGAACAAGCTTCTCAATTTTTGTCTTCTGAGGTTAGAGATAGCTATAAGGATGAACATTGGGTGGTCAGCTTCCTAGAAGAAGGTGGATGGCATGATCATGGGCTCACTTGGGAGGAAGACCCTTGGGTTCTTCAAAGACTTGAGCATATTTGTGGAGAAGCGATTGCATTTTGAATGGAAGAGTAGGAGGTGATTGCTCGGAGGCCATGACTTCCCTGCAACAAATTTGGGTGAAGCTACCCTTGCTGCCCTTCTTCAACATCTTTTCCATTTGGTGGGAGTTGATGACTTTGGAAGGTAGAGGTTGCAAACCCTAGAGACGAATGCCATTTTCTGTCCATTGTATATACAACTATCACAGGTTCAAAGTAACATCCCCCAATTGAGACAACCATTGAGCTGCATGGATAACATTTGCTTTACCAAATTTATCAAATATAGGTTGCTGATCCAAGTGCAGGTAATCATTTGGATGTGGACATTAGCAATGCAACCCACACATTGAGCCTTACAACCATTGGAAATCAAAATATTAAATTTGTTTTTGTCAGTATTGTTGATATACAACCCCATGACTTTGACCGTATTAGGGCTAATGAAATTGATCACTGCTCGAATCAGTCGAAACGTTGAACCATTGTCTTTTGAAGAGGCCGTATACCTTGATAGTGTGATGGGCGTGCATTTCCATGACAACAAATGTTGAGTGAGCCATAGTGCCCATACCTTGTTCAAGCTTGCAAGGTTTTGCTTGTTCCTCTTGATGAGGCAATGTAGGGACCTTTTTGGAATCTTCATCCTAAACTTCCATGTGGAAGGTACACTTCTCCTCACATGCTTGTTCTCGATGTTGCGATCGACATTTGAATCAGAAGTAACCTTGTCGGTGATTCTCATTGCAGTTATTAAAATAAGTCCAATAGGGATTGAAATTGTGTTGTGGCTGAAATATAGGTAATTGGAGCTTCTTTTTAGCTACATGGACCACACGCTCAACATCCTAGAGGGTGAACGTATCGTGCATATTGAATTCTCGTCAAATTTCATCCTTGAACCGTGACTAAATACAGGAACCATCATTGGGGGATCTACATAAGATGTGTATATGAGGAGGCTAATGGATTCCGCATAGTACTTATCCATAGTTCTTGTCTGTTTTGTCTACATTAACCTTACTACATAAGAAGTAGAAGGACCTTTACTGAACTTCATTAGGAACATCTTAAATTTGGCCAAGAAAGATGATAGCCTTGATGCCACAATTACCAAAGAAGCCATTAATGAGTATGGTACCCACCTTAGAAGTAATGAGAGTAACTGTGCCTTGTTCAAAAACTCTATGCATGTGTATTAGGTAATCCATTTCAGAAATTCATCTACAAGGGTCTTCACCATCAAAAGTCGGTATATCAATCCAAGGGACCGGAACATCATGAGGCCAGTCAAGCAGATAGGTGACACCACTGGTTATGGAATTCAAACTAGGAGCAAAATCCCATTCATCACTAACCATACCTATATGGATTCCCGTAAGGTTGAGTATGCATTTAGGCAAAATGAGAGCAACTGGGATCATACCTGAAAGTATTTTGCTAAAAGTGCCTTGGATCTTGCCGAAAAGTCGTCCTTTGGAAGTGCCTTGGATCTTCACATTGGAAATGCCCAACAAGAACTAGGTTGTCTATGGAGATCTAAAGTTCCTTTTGCCTATCTTGATTTTTCTCAAGGAAGACTTGCTAGAGTTTGCCTTCTAGTGCCTGCTCTATTTTTGGAAGCTCATGGTCCTGCTACCATTCGGTATGTTCAACAAAATGTTCCTTCAACTTCTCTTGATGCACATGAGAGACTTGGTGCAAGCGGTTTGACCACGCCTAATTTGAACAATCATACCATGTAATTTTCTTGCCATATTTTGAAGGTATTGGCAAACCTCTGGATCCTAGCTTAGAGGAGGATTGAATGAGTCAAGGTGTTCTGCGGGAGGGGTGGAAGAGGAACTCTGGAGCCAATGGCTTGTCGAACTTAAGGGTTGAAGCTGCTGATGCCTTCTGGGATGTTGTGGTGCTTGCCTTGATTCCTTGGATGACGCTTCTTTCAGCTCATACAATCATCGTTAGTCATATCTGTTCTTTGCAGGTGCCCATTGATCCGTTCCTAGCCTGTGGAAGCCAAAGGATTGAACATACACCACTAGCTGAATGGAGATATATCTTGTTTTGATCATCTCGATGAGATGATTAAAATGAGATAGGTCTCTTGCAAGGGTCTTGACACACCCAATACTTATTTTTTTTTAAAATATCGAGTTTGGTGAACGCGAATGGTTCTGCCTAAACCACAATATTACAAAGAGATAATTGCTCTAGAAGATTAGTAGCAGAAAAAAATTGGTCAAAAATTACTCGATTAAAGATGCAAATTTGGCCAAACGAGGTTCTAGAACAAGCTTGCTCTCCACTCTCCTATCCTTTTCCGCCACCACAAGGCACCAAAATTGTTGCTGTGATACCACTTGTAACAAAACAACTTCCAGAAAACAACAATCACGACAATAAGTTTCAAAATATTAGCAACAAACATAGCATTCATCAGAATATTTGCAATAGAATCAGATTCCAGAACAACAGTTTTAATAAATTATCACAGATCCATATTACAAGTCTTAGAAACAATCCAAGCCATATAGAGAGGGTAAAGTCTCCTAGCCACTTAGAGAGAGCGAAGTCTCTTATGCACACTAGAGGCAATAGAAGTTAAACAAATTGATGATCATCCAGCTACATCACATCTCTCTTATTTATAGTTTTACAAAGCAACAAAATTTTACCCTAATGCTCAAGGGCTGACTACCCTAACCTAAAGGTCCAAGACAAACAAAATAAGGGTAACCAATGTGGCTACATCTGGGCCGTTACAAAACCCATGTGTGAAAGCTGCCATACTTAAATTTGCAGCAATCGGGAAATAACAAGAAATCATAGCAATTTCTGAATTGGAACAAAAAAATAATGAAAGATGGTGAATACAAATTTGAATAAATGAGAATAGAATGTAATGATGACATAGAACTGGCAATGATGTTTTAACCACAACATATACATCTCCTAGAGCCATTAAGAGTCCCACAGAAGTCCTGTATCCCTTAACTTGTGTAGAACTCAAAATCCTTTCTTCAAGTCTGCAATTATCCTCCCATTTCAGCTCACACTCCAAGAATGATCTGTAACCAAAACTATGTCGAATTTGCATGGAGATTAACATGTACATAGTAGTTTATTTTCTTTCCCCAGGTCAGCCATATTCTCTTATAGAAAAAATCATAAAAATGGAAGGTATCACAAGAAATTGAATGGCTTTGGGAACAAAGAGGGTGCTTGTAGTTTGTCATTGTTGGCAAGCTATCTAATTTGAGACTTTAACCAACTTGTCATATGTAATATGTGATCCTCATTCCAAGAATTGCATACAAAACAGGAAACAAAGAAATGTGCAAAATGTTTAATAGTATTTAAGAAAGATAACATGGTCCTATAATATGTGATTAAGGGTAGTTTTATATGTATAATGTGTGAAACATCCCTTTATTGTGATTGTAATTTGGTCCCATGATTTGACTAGATTATTGTTTCTTCTCCAGATATGTGTGAACAGGAAGAGAATGCAAACACAGATGGCAATGATGAGTTGCCTTTACAACTAGCAATTGTGGGGCGCCCAAATGTTGGGAAGTCAACATTAGTGAATGCATTATTGATGGAAGAGCGTGTGCTGACTGGGCCTGAGCCAGGTCTAACACGAGATTCCGTGCGGGTGCAGTTTGCCTATAAGGGACAGAAAATCTATCTGGTCTGGATTGAACTTCCTTAAAGATTCCATCTATCGCTTGGCTTCTTGTACTTCCTCATCTCAGTATATTTATTTTTGGAAAGAATGGACAATTTAGTATTTAAATTGTACATGGGTAAAGTTAACCACCATGTATAGCTTGACACATGATGATTTAGAAAGTATGGCCTACCGGAACTTGATTATAGATAATGAATTATTTGATCCGCACTGATTTTGTAGTTTACTGTTGGTGAATAAGGAGTGATGCTTTTGTCCTAGCACTAGGATAAATAACTTTTGCTTTTCTAGAATTGAATGTGTATTTGCTTCCAATTCAGGTTCTGTTGTGAACTTTTGCATTTTTGGCTTTTAATGTAAGTTTTTGGTCATCAACTTATCTAGGGAAAATAAGAACTGAATATCGGTAGGCACATTTTGAGACTTGTCATTTTTTTATGTTATTCAAGGTAAAACTTTCACAGTTATACAACTCATTTATCTACTCTTTTCCTTCACAGGTAGACACCGCTGGTTGGTTGCGAAGGACAAACTTAGAAGACAAACCGACAGAATTAAGTGCTATGCATGCACGACGTAGTATTATGAGAGCACACATTGTTGCTATTGTGCTGGATGGAGAAGAGGTCTTTCATAGCTTTCACTGATCTGCAATTTTAAGTCTACTTTAATAACTAAGATATAGATACTTGTGTTTCTCTTCTAGTGCTTATCTACGTATTCTGTTTTATATTTGGAATCGAGGCCAATAAAGCAGGCATTTTCACTTTGTAATTTTGCATGTCATGGCTTGAAGGCAATTGCTATGTATTTCCTTGGATTTGTTCTTCAAAATTATTTGGAACTTGTGTGTTTGCAATGACTTAGGATACTGGAGAAACTAGACTTTAGTCTCTGTATTATCCCTCTGCTAGACCGATTACCACAGTTTACACATATTTATAGGGGGCTGATGTGGCATGATTGTTTCAAATGTTGTCAGGTGCTGGCCAAGAAATATGGAAAGGGAAAAGGCTTATATTCTTTATTCAACACAAGCATATATGATTTGTACTTTGAAAGTTAAGCATATGGCCTTGCATTTGAACTATTCATGATAGTTTTCTAGCTTGTTTTATGGTGGAACTGAGTATTATCCTGGGATCAGCCATACGAGAGAAGAGCATTCTGATGCTTCATTTGAGGAAAGCTAACACAATAATTTGTTAATCATAGGTTTATGTCCGATGTGTTTATTACTGTTATGTCACTAGGCATTGTGGGGTAAAATCCAGGAGACTCACCAAACCAAGTGGTCAACCACTTCTATCTAAATATGTGATTTGGCTGTCATCTAAGCTGGGACAATTTTTTTACACTTCGATTGCTGTGATATAGTTATATATTCTGTTAGAATGGCATTTTTAATTTATCCATTATTTAGTACTCATATCTGACATTCGAGTCATATCAGTAACCTTTCTTGTTCATCTTTATCTGTACGCTTCGACTACTTTTCACCTTTGGTTCGGTTTGAGGTTAAGTCTTCTTTTTGGAAGTGCATGTAATCTTCATGGATGAATTATAAATAATTATAATTTATCATATTTGTATGTTTAAATCTGCTTGGATTTCCAGCCTTTTCTCTCAGCTCACATCAGGATAATTTTGATATAAGATGGTCTACAAAAATATTCTCATTGACTTTTACCAATACTAATGATTAAGTATAGTTTTTCTTTATAGTTATAATTGGATTTATGATATTCTTGATCTTAAAATCTTGGATTTCTGCCTCTTACCTGTCAAATCATATTAGGATAATGACTACCTACCAACATGATCTACAAATATATCTTTATCAACTTATGCTAGTTTCATCATAGAAATTATAGCAATTTAATCATAATAGCTTTTATTGGTTTTTAAATTCATCTGGATATATCTGCATAGATTTTTATTGTAATCTGACACTTTGGTCATGATTCTGGGTCCATCATAGGGAGTCTGAGTTGAGAAGGCTAATTTGTAGAACACAAAATAACATAATGGGAACCCATAAATTGATTTGTAAGAATTCTGCTAGCCAGAAAAACAAATAATGAGAAGACTATCTTCCTTATGTGTTGCTGAGGTATTAAACCAAAATAAAATTTAAATCATATAGCTCTATATAGGGCTGTAAAATTTTACTTAAGGTCTAATCCTTAATTTATTGTTTTACACCATAGTATAACTCCTTGGCATTCTACTGACCGCCTTATTGTTTAAACTTTAAACAGTGAGCATGTGGCTTAGTATTAGACCATCATCATGATTTATGTTCTTGTCATGAAATTTCTTTATTTGATCTAATCAAAGATTGAAGAAAATTTCAGAAGGGCCTATGTTGTGATGATGGTCTAATTCTGAACCACATGTGGCAACCAAACATTCACTGTTTAAACAACGAGGTTGCCATTAGAATACATTAGATGATTAGACTATGGTTAAGCAATTAATTAAGAACTGGACCTTAATACACAATTTGAATTTTATATTCCTTTACAGGGATTTATAACTTTGTTTTTATTTTGGGTTAATGCTTTAGTAAGATAAATGGGAGATAGTCTTCTCATTATTAGTTCTTCTAGCTAGCTGATTTCTTCCAAACGGTTTTATGTATTTCAATTATAGTTAATCAAGAAGTATCTGCAGATTAGCCTTTTCAAGTCAGTCTCCCTGATGATGGGTTTGGATGCCTGACCTGTAATGTCTGATTAGAATAAAATCTCATGCAGATATATTCAAAAGAATTTAAAAGTAAAAAACATTCACTACAGAATCTTTAAGAGCTAAACATATATCGATTTCATATGCCTGTCAATCCTTCTTGCTTACTGTGGTCTGTATGTTCCCATTACTGTTCATCCTTTTTTTCATTTTGAGCTTGAACATCCTTTTGAAAGTACATGGAATCATCATAGATATAGTAGGTGTATGACTTTTTGGATCCTCAAGTCAGCTTGAGCCTTGGATTGCTGACTTTTAGCTGTCAGAAAACATCAGTATAATGACAACTTAATAATATGGCCTACAACAATTTTATCAGTATAACTTATGTGAATTTTATTTTGTTTATGTTTGTATACCTTGAAAGCTTGTATTTGTGACATACCTGAAATCTATTACATGTTATCCACCATATTGTTTTAACTATAGGAGTTTCTCCCTCTCTTGGCTCTCATGTTTTGCAATTGAAAATACCAAATGCCAATTTGAAGCATTTATTATGTTCTGTTGAATTTTCTCTCCTGTTTTATGCAACTAAGCTTATTCAGCTGGAAATGACTTCTTAGAAGCTTGGATTCAAAACTCTGACAATGCCCCAGACATGTGTTTCAATAAATCATTTAAGAAAATTATAGCCAGCTACATGTGGGTTTATAATAACATATTTCATGCATTTGTAGCATACTGATTGTTACATCTGAGTTTTGCCTTTTACTTGACTAGATCTAAACCAAGGTATCCCAAACTTACCTGCAAAATAACAGCTAATTCCTGATGGGATTATATCATAGTTCACCGAGAGTGCACTGACATGCATGCTTTTAGCTCAGCTATCAGTATTGACTTTCCAAGTGCTCCATATTCTTCTCTGTCACATGCTGTGTTGGATCCTACTAAGTATTGTGTCAACTTCAGAATCTTTATTTTTTTAATTTCTATAAAATATTATACTTTGGAAATATCAGGAAAACTACATCTAGTATTATGCACATATGTTGTTTACATGCCCCTCTACTGTCCTTGCTGTGTAAAAACCAGTAAAACTAGCTTACTGTCTACAGAGACAGCTATGATCCTCATCAAAGATGTATTGTTTTTATCCTTTGCAATAAATGTGACATAGTTGCACAAATTGCAAAGTTTCGTCCACATTTCTCTGTTTGCTTCTTGGGGACTTGGCATGGCTATTTTTATGGTATGACAAATCTGTTAGACTTGGCATGGCTATTTTTATGGCATGACAAATTTGTAACATGTCAGTGAATTTGGCAATACAAGTGAAATTAGGCTTTGTTTGATAATCACAGGCTCTGTTTCAGCCAATTTATACGGTCTTTTTGTTTTCTGAGAAATGCATGAGCCAAATAATTTGTTTAGAGAACATCCTAGGAAACATATTTCAAGGGTCTATATAGTAGTAACAGTAACTCAAGAAAAAAAAATCAAAATTTATACAATAAAAAGAGATTAGATATAGTGTCTTTTTTCTTTATATCTATCTATCTATTATCAATCTATATAGCTATAGAGATAGATATGTAGATGCATATAGATAGAGAGGAAGCTGGATGTTTAATTTGTTCTGTACCATGTTTCTTATGTTATTGCCTTTTTTTGTGTTTCTTATTAAATATGTCCAGGTAGCAAAAGCAAGATGCAGTATGCGGCATTCAGAAATTGCTCTTGCACGGCGTGTAACTGAGGAAGGTCGGGGTCTGGTGGTGGTAGTGAATAAGATGGATCTTCTAAAGGGAAAAGAAAATGCGAAGTTGCGGGAAAATGTTATGGAGGCGGTTCCTCAAGAAATCCAAAAAATTCTACCCCAGGTATATTCTTTACCAATCTGTGATTATATATTTTTATCATGGCAATCTTCTGTCATATTCTTTATTGCTTATTTTTTATCTGTTTACCTTCCATCAACATTGTATTTATAGAAATTGTCTTATCTAGTAAGAGAACACAGATGGAAAAAGATTAATTCTGGAATGTGGAAGTTATATGTGCAGAGAATAATGTGTATTGTAAGTAGAATTCTCATTGACATTGGTGTGGTTTAAATGTTGCAAGCAGATACCACATGACAGAAACATATGCTTTTTGAACTGAAATTCAATTGTCACTTACAGTGTCAACTAAATTTCTAATTCTCATTTATTTTTTAAACACATTCATGAGGTCCTAAATGCATGTGAAGACTAATTATTACAATGAGAGTTCAGTTGGGTTTTGTGGGTTTTAGTAGCAAGATCAGCTTCTTACCATTTGTAGTTAAGATAGTTTTGTCATTCTTCCTTTCTTGTCCAATTTTGGCTCATACCATTTTCCATCAGAGCCCGGTTTCTTCGTAGCCTTAAAGTGATGCCTAGGCCTTAGTTTGCATTTGGGTAACAACTAGGATTTCTTAAGTTCTCTACTTTCACCATCTTTAACACTAGACAGACAGACATGATATTAATGTGAAACAAACTTCTACAACAGAAATATGCCACTATAGAAATACTAGCTTGCAATAACAAATTGCATCACAATGACCCAACTAGGAGGCAAGAGGGCTACTACACCCCACTCATGATCCTGAAATTATACCTGTTTATCCTTATGAAGAAATCATATTACAGCAAATTGCCATTTTCATATCTTCTGTAGATATTTAAATACTCTTGAAGGAAGCTCCGCCCCTCCTTCTACCTGCCCTTGCAACATAGTCATGGTTCTTGATGAAGTGGCTCAGAGATTTAAAAGCCTGCATTAAGACAGAGGAGATTATTTATTGTCTTTTGAGCTTGCACTTTACTATGGCTGCTGTTTCAAAATTGAAATCTCTATAGTAATTGCATCCCACTTGGATCAAAATTGTGCTCATAATCTCTATAGAAAGTTTTTGCCATTGTTCTATCCGCAGAAAGCAATCCTCGAATTGTGCAAACTATCTATGTATGGAAATTCAGGTCTGGAGGAGGAAAAATGTTAGCAGACACTGCTCAAAACAGCTTGGAATAATAACAGTGAATTCACCTCAAGCTTGCGAGACCTCAATTTTCCCCTTCTTCATCCATTCAACAGTCTTCTGCAAAATTGCTTTTCAAATGCATCCTTACCTATGTAAAACATTTTAAGGAATAGTAAGAATCAGATGTTCCAGGAAATACTGTCTAAAAATTTTTGGGTCTCCCTCCTTTTTCTTCGCAAGGTGTGGTGGCTCTTTGAATGGGGTGATTGCTAAATGCATAGAAGGGATTCCTAAGAGGCATTTTCTAAACAGTTTAAAGAAGTTTCAAGGGGGAGAGATTTCTTTATTAGGGTAACTTTGGCAAAGAAAGAGATTATTAATGTCGTCTTTTGGTTTTCTTTTGTACAATTTAATTTGTGGTTATTTTTTTGTGGGATGTTTAAATAATTAAACTCTTTTTCATGTATCTAGTGAACAAAACTTCTGTTCATCAGTAATTTGAGACTCAATGTGGCAGGCATAACCCTTCTTGGCAAGGCCTATACCGATTACAGTGGCTCTTACATAAGACTCCAGTGAATATGCTGGAAATGAAATCCCTCAGGAGGTAAAAGTTATGTATCATGCAAATATACTAACACAAACATTCCAAGATCAATGGCAAAGTATAGAGGAGTTCCAATAAAAGTTTATGTTCAACATGATCAATATGTTATATTAGTTATGGGCATAAAAGTATCGCAATTGTACCCCATGTACCTCCTTTCAAATTGATCACATACATAAACATTTGAGATTTCAAATGTACCTTAAACACAAAGTCCAGAAGTTTATTTCTAGATGTAACAAGTCATCTATGCTTTTAAAATTTTTTTAGGCTTGCTGAAAAGTTTAGGTTCCCCTGTTTCTCTTGACTATAGTACCAAATTATTCAAGTTCCTTCGTTGGGCGCTCCTCGTGCTTCTCCTCACGGGCACTTGATCCTCTCCGCTAGCTCCTCTCCGCAAGCTCCTCCTACGTCCTCGCAATAATGAATCTGTCATCCACCTTCTTCCCTTCACACGTACTTTTCCACTCAATTGGACCCTCCTTGCTCCAACAACGACGACGACACCAAATGTAGCACCAGTGGTGGTATTCCTAGTAATGGGGTGGTAACAGGTTTAGGAACTGAACGACGCTACAGTCATGAGACTGCGAACACCATTGTCCAACCAACTTGAGACTGTACAACCTCAATCGTACGACCCAACTTGTCGTACAATACTGACAATTGTACGATGCAATCCTATCATATGATCAACCTGTCGTATGATCTTACCCTTGGCTTAGCCAACTTCTTGTACAGTCTATTCTTTCGTATGATCTATCAATCATACAAACAGTACCAAACTCTTATGGCTGATCCTTAGCTTTGTATGGCAGAAATCGTACGGTATCAAACTTATGAAGCCAAAATAACAATTGAGTTCTAAGTGGCAACACTCCTATGTGTTTGCCCTCGTACACTACCATCGTCATACGACCAACTGGTCATACGACCTGCAACTATTGTCACTGCCAAATCCTTACCGAATGCACCCTCGTACGATCCACTTGTGTATGGCAACACTGCCAATCCTTCTATAACCTGCAATTGACACAATCCAATGGCAATGAAATTTATACACTTTTCAATACTTGATAAAACACAACATCCAGCATACTAACAATCACATCTGCAAATATTAACAAGGACTGCAAATAATAGCAATGCCCGAGTTATTTTATCATTCATCAACTGCTGCAACCAGCAGTTTATGTCATTACAATGACTATTCTGACCAACAATGGTAATGGCATCAACAATTACAGCAATATGCATAGACAGCACTTTCTCTCTTATTCGCACAAAGACTTGCTCTCTTCTCTACACTACAATAACATAACTGTACTGACATAGACTCTCTAGGATCATGATGCCCAAATGAAGGAAGGGGGGCCTTATGAAGCCTGTCCAGGCCGTGCCAAGTGGTTCCTGGACAGTGCAACATTTACAACCACCACCCCCAAATACGTTGCATGAATTAATTCCATTTCTAAAGTCTAAGGTCACTTTTTATTAATTTCTAATTTCATACACATTTCATCTGCATTTTGTCTAATTACACTTTAATTTCATTTGTCTATATTTGCATTAATTTCAACAAAATTGCCAACAAAACTTGTCAAAATTGCAAACAATATTTTGTACAATTTTTCATTTCTTCTTTTTCTGGGAAGCCGATTTGCCGCCTGCAATGATAGGCCATTATAAATCACACATCACTTGCTGCCAAGCCAAGAAATTGCTCTAATTCCTATGTTGAGTATATATCCTTTAGTAGATTTTGGTAATCCTTTGAAGCATCATAATCTGTATTTGTATAGCTCCTCAACTTAAATTCATTAGTTTTCTAAAATAGGATGCCAAAATTCAAGGTAGCTTTTATATATCTGATTAATCAGACATTAGCTTCAATGATAGAGTTTGTATCACCATAGGATGCAATAGAGTTCTGTAAATCAAAATTTGCTTTTCTAGAGAGCCTTGTTCTCAGCCCTCTGTTCATATATATGTGCATCATCTGTTTTCCCTTGATGGCAACCCTTCAAATTTCATATCACTGATACAGTGATCTGAAGGACATGGGGGTTGTCTCTGGGGGAAATCCCTGATGTTTTAAGGGGCAGCTCCTTCAAAGAACTTTTATGATCTTGTGTCCAGCATGTAGATATTTCGCTTTTTCGGATTTGCTTTGAAAGCATAGGGTGAATAAATGTAGAAAATATGCTGTAGCTCAACTCGGATTTAATCAAATAATCTAGTTTCTTCCAATTCCACCAATGCTCTTTCGATTGGACATCTGTAAGTTGTGGCTACCCGAAGTAAGACTAGTAGAAATAAGAGGAATTACAAATTAAAAATGCATAAAGGGTTTAAGACTGTTTCCATAAATATTAAGCTTGTGGATAATTGTTTTTTGGGGCAAAGACACCGTGAATCCTATAAATTTGAAGAGACCAGCATTTAACGCTTGGAACGAATAAAGAGCAGAAATAAATCAAAATTATTTACAAATAACTATGCAAACATGAGACACAGTAAGTTAGGATCAGATAGGCTGGATTTTTATTTATCAGAGCTATGGATATACAATATTCTGGAAAGTCATTATAACAACTTTTGAATCTCATCATTTACAAGGATGAATGGAGATCAAAGGATCACTGCAGATTGCTTTCTCTTTGGATTCCATGTAGGAGATTGAACAAATCTAATCTTGGAAGAATAGGCAGACATGGTTTCTACACTTTTTGGTTTCAAGTCCAAGACACAAACTAATAATGGAGAGAAGGAAATAGGTGAAACACTAAGAGTGGGGAGCACAAAGGAAAACACAAACAACAATTAAATGAATCTAGTGGAATTATTTCAGTGGAAGGGATCTTGAAATATTTTCTTTTTGTACCTGGTTGGCATATTTTGCTGGAAAATGGTCACTGGTGGAGGAATTTGTATCATCTATTTTATTCACTACAAGCAATAATCATGGCAGAAGAGCATAACCATATTAGAGATATGCTTTATGCACAGTAAATGGTTTCCAACAAAATCTTACATGTGCCCTTTACTGTTCTCCACTCCACATTTTTATTAATGAGATGGTTGACATTGCATGTAAGATTTGTTGTAATTTCAAAATGAAGTGATCATACCTCAAGTAGCTTAAGAGTGAGAAGAAAGTACATTTCTTGGGGCTTATGAAAGGTTTTGTTGTCACTAAGTTGACATTTCTTGGGGCTTATGAAAGGTTTTGTTGTCACTAAGTTGCCTGGCAACCATGCTTGATGCCATGAACGATAGCCTTTCCCTTTGGACAATGCAAAGTTGCCAAGATATGTTGTATCTATGTGGAATGTAGCACGAGTGGCGGTATTCCTAGTGATGGGGTAGTGACAGGTTTAGGAACTGAATGGTTCTGCAGTGATGAGGCTGAAAAAACCATCCTACAATCAATCTGAGATCGTACGGTCTTAATCGTACGATCCAAATCACACAATTCTTACAGTCGTATGATACAACCCTATCGCACAATCACTCTGTCGTACGATCACTCTGTCGTACAATCACTCTGTCGTACAATCACTCTGTCGTATGATCTTGTCGTCAGGTTGTCAATCCTTCATATGGTTTATTCTGTCGTACGATTTGTCAATTGTACGAACAACAACAAATGCAAGTTGACTAATCCCGATCCAATTCTTTCTGGCCATGCTTCTATGTGTGTCTTTGTACAATTCCACTATTGTACGGCCTGCAATTGTATGGCCTGCAATTGTTTATGATTGCGAACTCCCTGTTGCTGCAGTCAGTCGTACAGTAGACTACAGTCCTGCAGATCCTACTGTAATTCGCAATACTACAGCCCTAACAATACAAGTGCTTAGCAGTCCTATCAACAAGTAACAATTCATATGTCTTGCAATACTAATAAACACAACATTCATCATACAAACAATCACATTAATAAGGGCTACAATTTGGAAGTAATGGCTGAATATATATATATATATATATATATATATATATATATATATATATATATTTTATTTACTGCTGTAACTAGTAGTATCCACAACCAATTACAGTGGCTGTCAACAGATAACAGCAATAGCAATGCTATCTATTGCCCAAATCAACTTAATCTCCAGGTATATTGCAATAACATAAGCAAACATAATCCAGACTTGCACAAAACTCTATCAAACATGGTCAATAATCCTCAATTGCCTGATCTCGGGATCAATACCTCCCTCTCTTGGATGACTCACTCCAAATTGAAGGGGGCCCTTATGAAGCCTGTCCATGCCATTCCAAGCGGTTCCTAGGACAACACGACATTTACAACCGCCACCCCAAATCCTTTGACTTGCATGAATTAATTTCACTTTCTAAAGTTCTAAGTCACTTTTATTAAATTCTAATTTCATGCACATTTTGCCTAATTTCGCCTCATTTCATTTAATTTGCACTTTCTCTAATTTTGTGTACATTTTATCTCACATTTCAATTTGACAAAATTTATAATACTTGTATTTATAGTAGTAGAAGAAAGATGAGTGATTTTTCCCTTCACAGTATTTGCATGGATGGAAATTCCAACAATTGATCTTTTCATGACCGTATTGATTGCAATAGGTGCACAATAGAGATGTTTTGACTGCTTTGTAGTCTATCTTAGGGATATCATGTTTATCTATATCCCTGACTAGATCCTTAAACCATATGTGCACAATTGAAGCTATTTCATTTTTACTTCTTTGTATGAAGTCTTCTTGATCTATCTTTTCTTCTCCTTTTTGAATGTGGTTTTCATTGGTATAGTTATCATCAATTTCATTAGAAGAATCTGTTTTTCCGTAGCTATTCGTTTCAGAATTTATTTCCCATCTTATTGATTCTTCCTTTCCTTTTGCATTTTCCTTGTTGTTATCCATTGTATTATCAATCATGCTTTTAATCCATATTGGTATTTTTCTCATTCCACTTCTAAGTGTGTTGCTTAATGTGCTGGTAGTCATCTTTATAGCTCCTTAGAGTATATGAGTTTGATTTGATAAAACCCTTTTAGAGCTTAGGTTTTGTAGGCTTCCTTATATCTCCCTAGTTAAGAGATGTGAATTTGATTTAATAAAATCCTTGTAGAAACTTTTGTAGAAACTTTATGACTCCCAAATGGATTGAGTACTTGATAAATTTTGATGAATGCTATTATTATCAGGTTTTGTAGAATGCCTTATGACTCCCTCGTGTTTTTGGATATGCTATATGATTAATAGAGTGCTTTTTGAGAATATTAGTTCAATTTTGGGTTGATTTTGTAATGTTTTGTAAATAGCAAAAATCAACTTCTATTACACCTTATTACTCCTATTGAACTTGAGCACTTTTTATTTTGATGAGGTTCTAATGGTTGGATTTCTTTTGTCCCTTTAATGTGGTTTTTGAGAATAGTAGTTCAATTTTGGGTTGATTTTGTAATGTTTTGTAAATAGCAAAAATCAACTTCTATTTCACCTTATTACTCCTATTGAACTTAAGCACGTTTTATTTTGATGAGGTTCTAATGGTTGGATTTCTTTTGTCCCTTTAATGTGGTTTTGAGACAAGTATACCAATTAATTTCCAACTCTTGATATTCCTTGATGAACCTCCTTTTATAGCCTTTGATATTTGATATATAATGTTTCTAAATTCCAATAATTTATTTGGTGTAGTATTCTTTATAACTCCCTAATTTGGAATATTAGAAAACAATAATATTTAAAATAATAGATATTTAATTTCCAAGTTGAAATCCTTATTCCTCCTACTTTATTATTTGCAAATATAAATATTCTTGAAATCTGCTTGCTTAATATATTACTAATGCTTAAACGGATGATTGCAATAGTAAATATAATGTACCCTTATAACTCCAATGTAACTTTAGTTTATAGCAAGCAATAAGCAATATCAGATTTTACCTTAATAATCCCTCTGGATTATCTTCCTTTGACGCTGTGAGGTGGCCGATTGAAACCTTCTGGTATGTGGTGCTCATGGGCAGTCAATGCCTTCTTTGACCGGCACCGGTTTCTCCCTTGAATAGTGCTTCTCTCCTCCGTGAATGTCGCTGATTTTATCCTTAATGAATGCTTGGCTTGCGTTGAATATCCTCCGAAATGGAACGCTGGTATGGCTGGTCTATGACAGCCGCTTTAATGCAGGCTTACACCTTTGAATGGCGCACAGGCTTGAATTAGCCTCCTCCCTATGATCGTGCTTCACACCATTCAATGCTTGACTTCCCTTTGACCTTGTTCCATCTCCTTCTCCAAAATGGGCACCTTAAATAGGACTGTATCCTTGTGGATTGTAGACAAGTGTCTCTTGAGCGTTATTGAATAGATGTTGATATTCCAATGTACCTTTATGCAATGATAAGTTTGGTGGTAACCTCCCAAAGGTTTGTAACTCCTTTTTAGGTGAGCGCTGGATTATTCACGAACGTTGGGGCGCTTAGAACTCTTGTGCCAAGTGGCACTCAAGGCTTGTGCATGTAAGCCTTTCTTCTAACGCTCCAAGGATGAGCGTTGTAACCCGATCTTTGCCTACATCTTTGTATTGTTCTTGAGCTTGCTATGTTTCTTGGAATGCAAGTGTTTCCTCTTCTTTTGCACGTTGTCTTGATGAGGATAATGGGTGGCTTCAGCTGTAATACTCCACGGTTCTATGGCGCTCCTAATGGCGGTCCTGTGGCAGCTTCTTGTGCTTATTTTTGGTGGTCGTTCTCTCCAAGTAATGGCCTTGGGTATAGCACTTTTCCCTTTATACTTTGATGCTTGTAGTATACTGTTTGTGTATCCTTTGTAACAACCGATTGATGGTGCCGTTTTGTAGCTTTTGTAACAACCCCTTGTGCTTAGCTCAATAGTGCTATCTGACGTAGATGATCTCCTTCTGTATACCGTCCTTTCTCCACGTAAGTTCAGATGATAATAGCCTCTTGTAATGGCTCCAATTTTGCAGGTGACATGCTTGCTTCTAGGGCTGGATTGGACGTGGAGAAATGGTGTTTTTAAACACCTTGATTTTTGCGAAGTATGAGCTCTTCGGTGGCTCTTTCCTCCTGCTGAATATGATGGCCGTGCTGCTTCTGTAAAGAGAAATGCTTTTGTCCTTTTGAAGGAACAAAAGAGGTGCTTTGTAATAGTTAGATTTGCACCAATATGAAGGATCTTTTTGAAATCCTTTTTTTTGATTTTGACGAGGCAGCTCCTTTCTTCCTTGGATAATTTAATGAGAGTTAATCCAAGCTAATGCCGATTTTAAAGTAAGGATTTCTGCACTTTGCTCTTAAACGACTTATATTTTCCTTGAATTTTGAGACTCACCAAGTCTCGATTTGAGGCTTCCTTCAAGGACTTTAATGGTGGCTTCCTTCTCCGCCTTTTGACTTGTATTGGTGGTTTCTTTTGGCCACGAAATGCTGCAGATTTTGTGCCTTTAACAACACAAACTAATTGAGAGTAACTAGTTAAAGATCAACTAGTATAGTGCTTATTGGATTAATAATGCACTTTTAATGGTAACAATAATCTCACCTTATTGCTCCTGTAAATAAACTCTCAAAATGAATTCTAATGCACTTAATAATCTCTGCAACTTTTAAGAGTAATCTGTAAAGAACCCTTAATGAATATTCTGCAATTTTCACTACAATCAATATTGTAGGATGTAGTCTTCTTGCTTTCTAGATAGATAATAGGTAGGTGATAATTTTCTTTCTTTCAAAAAATATCCAACTATTATTTAATGTGCAAATATATCTTAAAATGAACTCTCCTTTTTGCACTTTCTTGAAGACTATAATATGAGCCCTTCTCCTTGCAACTTTAATCCAAATACGGTGCTTAATGGAATTTCATAATAAACCCTAATTTGAAGTTCAACTAATTGCACCCTAGTTGCTTACCTTTAATGCCTTCTGTAGTAGATGTAGATATTGGTGTTTTGATTCACCAAGTTGCTGCCTTGTATTTGATGAATTCACAGCTTCTTGTTGGCCGTCTTCAGAATAGCTTCTTGCTTCACCAAAATGTGGTCTTGAACTTTCTGTCTTGAGCCTTGGGTTTGGTGGCTTGATCCTTCCAGTGATCTTCTGTTTTCTGCTGTAGATTCAGAGAACTCTTATCTTTGAATTGTGCCTTCTTGCTGTGAGAGGCAATCTCCAAATCTCCTGGATTTGGTAGGCTTCTTCTGTCTGAATCTTCCTTCAATCTTCTTGTCAAATTCTGACTTCAAACATGATCTTCTTCTTTTCAAGATTTTGAATGTCTTGAGGCCGGAGGAGCTGGTATTTTCAGGTTTTTGCTCTCTTGGCCAGAATTTAGATACGGATAGACAAACTCCCCCCTTATTCTTTGGGGGTTCTCTCCCCCTCTCGGCTTAGTAAGGAGAAGATGCTCCACGAGATTCAGAAGGATGTTAGTCTCCAATACACCAGATGCACATGGCTCTCTCCTATTGCCCCTCTTTCCCCCAAGCAATCTTTCTACCATGAGCACTTCTTACAGATACGAGAGGGCATAATAGTTCCTCCACAATACCTTCAGCAGCACACAATGCATAGTCTTCGAATCACTATTGGGCAACTCAAAGTGTGTTCTCACCAACTCCAGATTGAGTCAGATCACTTGTGAAGAAAGATTCCTACACATAAGAGATTGCTACTTTCAAAATCTTGTTCCATAAGCATCTATTGACAATGAGCTCAAGTTTGATACTTATGAAGGTCGGAGAGATAGGTCATACAAAATTCCAAAGGAGAAAAAATGGGTCAATTCAGATTCTTCAGATATGCAAAACCATGAGATCGCTAGTTCATCAAAAACATCTAACGTCAAAAAACAGAGGATTGAAAAAGACAAGAAGCTATAACATGAAGATTGAAGCGGCTAAAGAAGAACTTGATCAAGCCAAAGAGGATCCACAAGAAGAAGATCCATATTGAAGATTGAAATCTTCAATACCCAAATAATGTAATACAAGGGGATGTTAGAGTTAGAGCATATTACATCATTTGGGTCATGTAAATGTACCACCTTTGGTACATAAGTTAGGGTAGAAGATTACTTTAGGGGGAAGTTAGCTACTTACTTCAAGCAATGTAATAAATGCACAAGTTCAATGTGCAAGGTGTCCCCTTGTACATCTAGGTAGAGTGTTGGCCAAGGAATCTCTCTTCCTATATAAAGGGCCTCATAGTGACAGATTAGAGAGCAAGTACATATCAAGTGTATTGTAGTAGATAGTGGTAGAACTCCTGTATGGAGTACAATGTAGTTCTTTATCTTATATTAATGGAGTGACCATCACCTCCATACTGCATTGTATTTTCACCCCTTTCTATTTATAGTATATTTCAGTCATATTGCAGAATTACTTTCTTTTATATTTTCTGCATCTTATTAGGACCTGTGATATCCTCAAAAGCTAACACAATTGACATTCTGTGTTCCGCTTGAACTTGCTTTATTCGGGCAATTGGCTTCCTTGTGGTTCCCTGGACCACACCATCTACACATTTGGGTAGCATTGCTACTGTTAGTGTTGCCTGTATTCTGAGGCTTGGGGCAATTCTTCGCAAAGTGGCCCCATTCTTGACAGTTCTGGCACTGGATAATCGGTCTCCCTTCAAAGTCATATTACAGCCGACTTTGTGTAAATTTTCCCGCCCTAGATAACTGCTGTCCTATGTTAATTTAAAATAAATCAGATCTGAGAATAATTTATTCAAAAATGCAACAGTCACACAGATGGCTGGAAAAATAAACACCGTGAACAGCAGAAGTTAAATATATTTCTGAATCTGAAATATTACAAATAAAAGAGGCTATAGCTACAGCAGAACACTTCTACTCTCTTGCTGCTTTTCTAGCCAGCAATCATTGTTCTTCTCCTCCTAAGCTTGTATTTTTCCTTCAACAATCTGTTCTCCTCCCATTCTTTTCTGTGTCTCTAAAACACTCTTGATCTTCTCCTTTTATCCTTGAAAAGGTAACCCTAATCTCTCTAACCCTAAGATTAGATCTCATCTCATCTTGAGATGTAAGGTTAAAAATAAAAAATCACTTAAGTGAATATCAAAATAGAATCACTTAAGTGAATTACAAAATAGAATCACTTAAGTGAACTTAAAAATAGAAAATCACTTAAGTGAATTTCAAAATAGAATCACTTAAGTGAATTACAAACTAGAATCACTTAAGTGAACTTAAAAATAGAAAATCACTTAAGCGAATTTCAAAATAGAATCACTTAAGTGAATTACAAAATAGAATCACTTAAGTGAACTTAAAAATAGAAAATCACTTTCAAAATAGAATTAGAAACGTCTCGAACCACTTCTAGCACGTTCATACTGAAGCCTGTGCAAGAAGTTCCTGTCCGAGCTACATTTCTCGACACTTTGTCCTCCTTGTCTTCTGCCTCAGCGATTATTTTGAATCCGCCGCTTGTTGCACCTTGTCCATTCCGTGAGACATTTGGTTGTTCTTCCTGTTGTACTGTCAAGGATTGATGCCTTGTCCCTTATGATTAAACGGACAATCAGCTACTGGATGTCCCGTTATATCACATATATTGCAATACGCGTTCTTTGGGCAATTGACACTCGTGTGTCCTTCCATTTTGCAGTCCGAACACCAAATATCCTTTCGATCCTTTCGTACTTCTCCTTTCACTTCTTTCATAATCTTATCAAATTCTTTTCGAAAGGAGTGTATTGCACTTTGGACTTTATCATCTGCATCGCTGTCGGAATCATCATTTCGTGGATGCCCTCCGATTCCCGCAACGGTTTGTTTGGCTTCACTTTCAAAGTTCTTCGCCTTCTCCAGTGCTTTTGCATACATAGATGATGGTACTGCTTTCATTTTCTTCCTATATTTATGCAATAATCCATCCAAAAACCAGTGTTTTATCATTCCATCTGCAGGTGGCATCTGCATTTTATTTGTCAGTTGTTTTAGTTTCCTATTATAACTCTTGACATATTCCTCTGGTTTTTGTTTCGTTGCAAAAATGTCGGTAATAATCTCTGTATCATCCCTCAATGGCCGAAATTCTTCTATGAAAGAATCTTTCAAGGTGTCCCATTGTGTAAATGGTTGAGTAGTCTTTCTTTTCAAGTACCAATCCATAGCCATTCCTCGCAAGGTGGCCGAGAACAGTTGTAGCGACTTTGCTTCCTGCAACACTCCATTTGCTCCCCAAATGGTAATGCAAGTTCCTATGTGTCATGCCAGGTCTTCTTTTCCTTCCCCGGTGAAGAGTGGGCATTTTTGTTTGCCTGCTCTATTGGCAACGTTCGCCATTGGGACTGACCCACTAGGCGTGCCACTTAATGGTGATTGTTGTGGTGTTGTATTCCACTCTCTATATGTTGTAGGTGGTGCAAAATCCTATTCAAATACGTGTTCAAATAGCCTTCTCCTTGACTCACATATATCCCTCCTTCGCGACCTCCTTCGCGAATATACGAGGTGTGGTTCTGGTCTTCCTCCCCAAGAACCTTCACGTAGTTTCTCTGGTACGAAGCTTTCCTCTTTTGTACCTATCAACCAACTCTTCTTCGTTGGTTCAGGTGTTAACATCCGCTCCTCACCTCCAATGTGAGATACATCTTCTGCTATTTGATTTTGTTCTTCGTCTTTTGTTGTTACCAACAATCTCTCCCACCTCTCTTGCGCTTCTCGCATATTACTATCTTCCAAAGGATTCCACACTTGTTCCACCTCAGGTTGTGAAACTTCGTCTTGAGTTTGTGTCCTTTGATTTGCCAGCCGTGCACTTCGTCACAACGGTATTTGACTCCTTCCTCGATTGCCTTGTGGCCTGGAATCTATCATCCACCTCTTTGCCTTGTCACAGATACTTCTTGACCCAAAGTTAGTTTAGGCAACAACGCCAAATGTAGACAAGGGTGAGTGCTTTCCCAAGACGAGGGAATGACAGGAATTAGGAAGGGAGGGACTGACAACTTGACATGATCTTAATTGGCGATATCAGTCTCAGACTAGTAAATTACTGTAGATGTCTAGTCTAGACAGTTAAGGGCTAGACGTGTAAGGCTTCAAACGTGTGCCACTAGATATGTACAATCTAGACGGGTTGGGTTCTAGACGGCTATGCTACTTAGACGTGTAGCCTATCAAACGTCTAGAATCTAGACGGGTTGGGTTCTAGATGGCTATGCTACTCAGACGTGTAGCATGTCAGACGTCTAGACTGCTTAGATGTGTAGACTACTTAACGTGTAACTGGTTGACGTCCCAAACGGGTAGTGCATACGTCACAGACGGGTGGTGCAGATGAACAAACGTCTCAGACGGATGGTTTGCTAGACGGGTAAACGTCTCGGACGAGTTGCACATAATTGAGACGCGTACCTGTTGGTCAGAGATCTGCCTTTGGTAAGGATTTGGTATTTTAGTGCGCCTTAGACCCGGCCAACATTGAAAGGCCGAGAGGAAGAAATGCCTCCCATGCCAATCTCCAAAGATGGGCTGGTTCCCTTGCTATTCTAACTGAGGGGTTTTGAGATTAAGGAAGTGAAAGAAATGGGAAATGACTGAAAAGGGAAATATGGCCACAGGCCAGATAGAATAGGGGTGATGGACTAACAGCACGAAAACTCTATTGCATTCTGAACCAGATAGCCCTCAAACACAGATAACTAATAGAAACTTAAACCAGAACATCTAGCATGTATAATCTCCAAGACTACTCTAGAGTTACTACTTTATCAACAACTAAATCCAGATATTAGAATTCAAGTTACAGTTTAATGTAAGAAACAATAGAAGACAAGCAATAGAAGACATACACATGAAAATAGAAGTCCCAGTCTAGAGCCAGACATCAGTTGTATTGATAGCAGAATTCAGGTTTTCATTTACCCTCTAGCAAACATCCATCCATTTTACAACAAACGAGCAGGCTTATATAGAGAATTCTGCCGCTTGAGCAATAAATGCTCATAAAAAGAATATGGCGGTGGAAGCCAAGATAAACATTACAAGATGATACAGCCGCAAGATATTAAACATGTATGGCAAGGGCTGGTGACTCCTCAAAATGTCGTTGAATGTCTTCAATGCTCTGACATACTTGGCTTGTTGGCGCCGTCTCCTTACTTGCAGGAACCGCCTCCATAGAAGATATGCTTGAATTCCCGAAACATCTAATCCGGAAGCTTCCCAATAGCTGCGGGTGATCGGATAAGGATATACTTCAGATCGCTGAGGTGGAGTGCTTTTGAAAGAAACCAGTGCCAAAGTCAATCTGATGTACTGGCAGAGTGCGCCTGGCCTCGGGCGCAAGTGTAGAGTGCGCCCAACCTCTGGCGCACGGCCTGAGTGCGCCCAACTTTTGGCGCACGACTTGAGTGTGCCCGGCCTCGGGCTCAAGGCCTGAGTGCGCCCAACTTTCGGCACACAACCTGAGTGCGCCCGGCCTCGGGCGTAAGGCCTGAGTGCGCCCGGCCTCGGGCCCAAGGCCTGAGTGCGCCCAACTTTTGGCGCACGGCTTGAGTGCGCCCGGCCTCTGGCGCACGGCCTGAGTGCGCCCAACTTCGGGCGCACGACCTAAGTGCGCCCGGCCTCGGGCGCAAGGCTTGAGTGCACCCAACCTCGGCGCACAGCCTAAGTGCGCCCGGCCCCGGGCGCAAGGCCTGAGTGCGCCCAGCTTCCGGCGCAAGTGTGCAGTGCGCCCAGCTTCCGGCACAAGTGTGCAGTGCGCCCAGCTTCCGGCACAAGTGTGCAGTGCGCCCAGCTTCCGACACAAGTGTGCAGTGCGCCCAGCTTCTGGCGCAAGTGTGATGAAGTGTTGGATCTGCCTAAGGCTGAAACTTCATGGTCCCTTCTGCGGAAGCTTTCTTAAAAGGTTAATAATACACCATGTTGCAGAAATGGCAACATCTCTGGCGGCTCGTGGGGAAATTGAGCTCGCCTCAATGCCGACATCCCAGGCCTTATCCACTGGGCTCAGTGTCATCATCTTCCTCATAATTTTCATCACTCTGCGATTGCTCGTTGGTAGCAGCGGACTGCTCTCCTGGCTCTTCTCCTTCATGAGTTTCACTGTGCTGCTCTTCATCTCAGCCTAGCACCTCATCTAAGGGCTCATCCTCTTCATGACCTAGCAGGTCTTGGGCCGTTTTTTGAGTATCAAGATTTTCCTCACCCTGAACCCTTTCATGCGCCTCATTTGTTCCTTGCTCTTTGACCTCCTTTTGTGGTTTATATTTTTCGCCCTGGGGCACTTCATCTTGAGGCACCTGATCCTTGATTTGCTGTGGCGCAAGGTTGTCGCCCTGGCCCTCTTGGTGAGTGGGGGCCTCCACCGCATGAATCTCGTCCTGGGCCTGGTTCTCGCCTTGCACCCTGCTTTCCTCTTGTGCTTGAATATCTTCTGGCTGCTGAGGGGACTCGGGCAGCGCAAGCTCCCTTTTAATACGGTCATAGGTACTTTGGACCAAAGCCCAATCATTGTTATGGATTTCATCATGCTTCCGGAGCTCTCGAACAAGGTACCCAAATTTCTCCAGGTGATGGACCTCGGAAAAATTTGAACCTCTCACTGAGATCCACCAGGCAGGCTTGTATTACTGCAAATTTGGAAGTATACTGCATTACTTGGAGCTCAGAAACAGGCTCCTCCCAATCATCAATTTCCTGAGTGTCATTCTCGAAGGAGTCCCATGTCGGCCGCAGCTCTTGTTCGGTTAAGACATGATCCTCTTCATTAGTGAAACCTGGAAAACCACTATTGGCCAGAGTCTCAAAATACATGAGAGCAATTTTCTTTGTCTTTCAAGCATGCTTATGAGATCTCGAGCCTTTCGGGTTGCTTTGGCCTTCTTAAAGAACGATCTGAGAGTTGAATCAACGGCTGCCCATGAGCGAGCCAGATCAGACATTGGTGCAAGCGCCACTGATCGGTCCAAGGCCCCCGCGCCTTCATAGCCAGATCCAATCATTCGTCAACCTCTTCCTCAGCCTCTTCGACAATGGAAGCGCCGTGTGAAACTGCTTCCTTGGCCTCCTAGATGAAGTCAGCACTACAGATGCAGCATCAACGGCGTAAAATTCTCCGTGGGATACACATTCAGCAACTACGCTTGCCAGGCGTTCACCTGGGCATCTGATACCAAGCCAGTGATCCATGCAGCATAGAAAAAAATTCAGAATTTTTGAATTTTCACAAGGACATGGGGAGCTGTGGCAAGGTTCCGGGCGCAAGGGTTTCCGTATAATGAGCCTCCATAAAACGCCTCATCTGCGTCGAAAAGCTGTAGCTTTGCGCCTGCTCCTTTGTGTCAATTCTCCGGATAATAACATTCTCAGGAGGACGCCGCCCACAAGCAAAAGCCTCACGGATTTTTTCAGTCGAGATGGAAAATAATCTGTTCCCTTCCGAGCCCTTCACAAATCTAGTTTGAGGATCATAGGCCTTGCCGATTGCAAATATCAATTATGGGCAAGGGTGAACGGGTGAACATAAGTACCAGTATAAGAGTGAGAGATAAGCGACTACCCGGTCATGCACCTCAGATACTTTTGCCCTCATCTGGTCAATATCCATGCGCAACTTTTCTATACTCGTGCGAGTGAGAATACAGTCCCGAATTTTACTTAGTTGATCTTCATGTGGGTGCGGCAAGGGTTTCTACTTCTTTTCTTTCACGGCTCCCTGTTCGCCTTCTGCAATTTTCGGAACTACGTCCCCCTTTTGCTTGGTTTCTCCTTTCTTGCCCATTTATCTGTGGTGAAACCCTCAAGTATTCCACAGGGACAAAATTCAAGAACCTGAGAGTGCTTCAGAAGTGAATCATAAGTGTGCAGAAACAACCAAGTCTCACTGACAATCGTCAAGAGTGAATGATGCCACAGGTTCAGGATTTAAAAGGGGATATTTCTTGAAGCATCTGATCTTTTATAGGTTCAGCTTATACCCACCTCTGTTAATGTTACCTGTGCAAATTTAATGCATAGAAAGGCCTTAGAGGCGTTAGGAAAAAACCCTTTCAAGGTAAACAATGATGGGGCACGGATCCCGATCTTAACTACCCAAGCCGGGCGCAATCATTCTTGAAGAGTGTGAATTCCTGCCGCAGGTATACTTAGTTTCAATCATGGGCCGCGCCTTGGGCTGTGTGCCGGTGAACTGCGCTAAACTTGGAAATTCATGGTCAGGGGGCGCCTTTAAAACCGCGCGCTTTGGCCACCTCGGGATGGGCATCTTCTGCTTTGAGCTGCGTGCTGTAGTGGTGCGCCCAGGTTAGGCGTGCCCCCCTATGCACCTCCTTTGAAAAAACGTGTGCCCAGCCTTGGGCGCACGGCCTGTGTGCGCCTGGCCTTGGGCGCACGGCCTGAATTTGTGAGCTGCTTCCTGCACGGGGCTCCTTCGCCTGTCATGAACCACTACCTACCCTACCGCGCAACTTGACCTGAATCCAAAAATAAAAAGAGGACGTCCATAGGCTTCCTTCTACCGGCTAGGGCGCTTGCCCTAAAAACTGAGCTTCTATCAACACAGAGGAGCGGAGGGACATCCTTTCGATTGTACAAGAAAACTGGAATGCATAAGGGAAAAAATTGAGAATATATACAACTGTACAGGAAAATTTTGCACCACCCCTCACTGGTGGTACGCCTTCAGGTGTACGCCAATAACCGATAATGGCAAAGCAAACCCATTCAAATCTTGCAGTGTGAAAGAGTTTACCGGGTGCACCTGGGAGACTTGAAACGGACCTTCCCAAAACGCATCAAACTTATCATGATTGCCCGGTTTGGACTTTTTCACTATCCATTTTAGCACTAAGTCTCCGATCTGAAAAGTGCGGTTGGAGGTCCCTTTGCCAAACCATTTTTTTGTGGCCACTGCATGCCTCATAAAAGCCTCGTAGGCTTTCTCCCTTTCCTCTTCTAATTGCAAGAGTTGGGCGATTCTAATGCTGACTGAATCAAATTCCTCGCCTTCGCCCTCCAAAGATCGAAGAGACTGTAGCGTCGGCAACTCAATATGCGCAGGATGCACTGATTCCTTCCCATACACTAAAGAGTACGGGGATGTCTTTATGGACTTCTTGATAGAAATTCGGTCAGCCCATAGCGCAAAATCCAAGTGTAAATGCCAAGTTCGCTTATTGTCTTCCAGCGTCTTCTTGAGGATCCGGAGCAAGTTTTTATTAGTAGATTCCACCAAGCCATTACCCTGCGGGTAATAATTTGATGAAGTTTTCATGTAAATACCATGCTTGCTAGCAAACGCACACATCTTGGCCCCAATGAAATGAGAGTTGTTGTCTGTCACTACAGCGTCCGGTATTCCGAAACGGGTTATGAGTCCCTCCAGGAAGGCGATAACCACATCCTGATTTGCCCGCTTGGTTGGCACCGCTTCCGACCACCGGGTGAAATAATCAGTAGCGGTCAGTTTATATTTTTGTCTTGCTGAAGAATTAGGCTCGATTATCCCAATGAAGTCTAAACCCCATTGTTGAAACGGGGCCTCGACCTGAATCGGATGTAAAGGCAACGGAGCATGTCTGATGCGGCCAGCCTACCTCTGGCACTTATCACATTTCCGGCTTACACTGAAGGAGTCTGAGAAAATGGTGGGCCAATAATAGCCCGCCCTTATTATTTTCAAAGCCATTGGCCTTCCGGCGAAATGGCCCCCGGACATTCCGAAATTGAATTCATTTAGGATGTTTTGTTTTTTTGTCCCCCTGACACATCTCAGGAGGACGCCGTCTATATTTCGGTGGAACAACCCTTCGGGTAACAAAACAAATTTGCAGACTTGAAGCCTGAAACGCCTTCTCTGCAAAGAATCAAGGCCAAGAGGGCACTGTCCTGTGCTGAAGTACTCTACCAGGTCTTCAGTCCAATCTTTGTTGTCTACCGACTGATTTGCCAAATTATACTCTGGCAGTGAATCCTCCCATTGACAACCTGTTACTTCAGCCGCAACACTCTTGGCAAGCTCTAGGCATAGCGCCCGGCCACGGACTAGCTTCGTGGGCCGGACGTCTATGTCAAACCCCTGAATCTTTGAGATCCAACCAGCCCTGTTATTACCAAGCTCACCTTGGCTGATGAAGGTCCGCACATCCGAGTGTACAACGTACACTATTGTCTTGCTTTGTGAGCCAAAATGTCGGAACTTCTGTAGCCCTCGCATCACCACATGCACTTGGCTTTCAATAAAACTGTGTTTTTCCTCTACGGGAGTATCACCTGGCTGAGGAATGCTATAGGTCGTTCGTCTCCTTCCTTATTCTTCTGTGTGAGCATGGCCGCATAGCTTTCTGGTTCCCCGACCGCATACAAAATAAAGTCTTGGGAATAATCAGGGTTAACCAGAATGGGAGCTTGGGCAATCCGGCGTTTGATGTCTTTAAATGCCTGTCTCCTTTCATCAATCCACAAGAATTCCACATCCTTTTTTAAGAGTTGAGTCATGGGTTTAACCGATTAGGCAAAATCAGAGATAAACTTCCTGGCGAAATTTATTTGCCCAAATAAGGATTGGAGACCTTTCTTATTAGCCGACAGAGGCAGCTTGAGCAGGGCTTCGGCTCTAGCGGGATCAATAGCAAGACCCTTTTCCGATATCAGGTGGCCTAAGAGTTTACCTTCCTTGACCGCAAAAATTGACTTTTTTGGGTTTATTGATATCCCGAACTCCCGGCACTTCTCAAACACCTATCGGAGATGCGCACCGTGCTCCTCCCTCTTGTGGGAGAAAACCGTCATATCATCCAAGTATATCACAATGACGCGGTTGAGCAGTTCTCCAAAAGCCAAGTCCATCGCTCTTTGGAACGTCGCCCCGACATTGGAAAGACCAAAGGGCATGCGCTGATAAGCAAAGGTGCCCCACTTGGTGGTGAAGGCAGTTTTATATTGGTCCTCTTCTCTGACCCAGATCTAGTTGTACTCGGAGAAACCATCCAGGAGGGAAAATCTTTGGGCCCCTGCCACTACATGAAGAATCTGGTCTATCTGGGGCAGTGGGTAATGATCCTTCAGGGATGCCTGATTGAGATTCTAGAAGTCCACACAGAGACGAATATCTCCATTCTTTTTCCGGACAAGGACCAAGTTTTCTACCCAAGATGAATGCTTGATAGGGTAGATTATCTTTGCTTCCAGCATCTTGAGAAGTTCGGCCTTCATCAGTACCTCAATCTTTGGGTTTCCAGGACTTTGCTTTTGTCGCACGGGCTTGACTCCCTCCTGGAGTTCGATAGTATGCTGAAAAACATCTCGATTATACCCTTTCAAATCATGATAACTCCATGCAACGATATCGGGATATTCTCTGCAAAGGGTCCTGATTTGTTCGATCTCTTGCAGCGTGCAATCAGTTCCCACTTTGATTGTCTTCCCAAAATCCAGGGCTAACTCTTAATACTCTTTTGCATCCACTTTTATTTTGTGAGGCAAGGCCCTGTCATCTTGATCAAATAAACTCTCAAGGGTTATCAAACCCTTGGGGAGGTGGTTGTTTTCCAGCTGGATAAGACCCTCATACTCATCGAGGGATCTATCTTCAATATTTCCAGCCTCGTTAGTTAAAAAATCGACGAGCTGCTCATCATTATCAAAGACCTGCCAATGAATATTTTTGTCCGGTACTGAAGGCCTATAAATAACCCTAACTGTCTTTGGTCTTTGCATAAGATTCTCGGTTGGAGAGTACCTTGCTCCTATGGACGCCAAAACTTTCGCATGCTTGTTCCGCTCCCGCGAAATAGGTTGGATATTTAGGGCCGAGAAGGATTCTAGCAGATCCCATACCTTGTTACGGTATGCTTTTAGGTAGTGTTGTTTAGAAACACATTTGTTTGTCACTTGGTTGCAGATCAATTAAGAATCCCCGAATATCTGCAACTGCTTTATTCCTAGTTTTTCCGCCTTTCGTAACCCCAAACACAGGGCTTCGTACTCGGCAGAATTATTGTTACAGCTCCAAGCGAGCCTGTACGAATAGGTTTTCTGAATTCCAGAGGGGGAGACAAGGACAACCCCAGCTCCAGCGCCGTTCTTGCATCGGGCGCCGTCAAAGAAGAGTTTCCACAGTTGCTCATCAATAGGGTCGGGTATCACTCGGCGACTTAGCCTTCTCAGGCTTAGTGATCGAGTAACATCCTTTGTCTGATTCTATCATAGCATTAAAATCCAGCATGGAAAACTCATCCTCCATGTGCAGCTCATGAAGGGTTTCTTCCATCAGCCCCACTCCTGCTATTTCCTTTGCCCCGTCGATGATATTGACAGAGTCCATGGGTCTCTCCACATCCTGGATCCTTTCAATGAGAAAGGTAGAAGGTTTCTCATTAAAAATCTTTACCCTCTTCCCCTTGAAGGGGACTTCCATATGTGAATAATCGAGGGACAAATAGCCCCCAAGCTTGGCAGTGAATTCCCTAGATAAGCACATGCTAAAATAGGGCTCCGAGTCAACTACCACAGCTTCTTGGATTACCGTAATCTGCGGCATCTTGTGCAGCACGATTGGGATATCCTTTATAACCCCGACAGTCCTAACCGGAGTTCCATCCAACTGGAGCACCCCGGGGTTGCTCCTTGTATACTCCATGCCCATAAATTCACATACGGCTTTAGGCATGACAGTAGTTGCAGCGCCATAATCAACCATACAATTGTGTACTACCCACCCTTCCATTCTGAGAGATAGGTAAAACGGCGGTGGCCTATTCTTTCCTGTGGCAGAAGTAGTCAGTGGTTGCGCCAAAAGGGTTTGGGTTGGTCTCCCCTTGCCCTTAACGGACTTGAGGGATTCTTGGAGTAGATCAACTTGGCCAGGTAATTGTAGCGCGTCAAAGAGGCTTACCTTAGCCGGAGTTCTCCTTAGTTCTTCGACAACGTTGTATGTTCCAGCGCCTGGTTCTCCCCCGTCCTTGGCGGGTTCATACAGTATCCAGTATTGTTGAGTGGCTTCCACCCTCTGGCGCTTAGTGATTGAGGGGTATCGTAACTTCTCCCGCGCTTGATCTCTCGCTTCAGCTAGAGGTTGAGAGGTGGAGGTTTGCGGCCTTAGGGCTACCATCCTTGCCCTTGAGGGCAAGTAATATTTTAATCGAGCATTGTCTGCGGGCTCTCTAGCCTGAAATGGCTCTCTCCTTGATGGCGTGGCTGCCTTGTTAGTCGGTTGCTTAGGATCGGCTGGCACTTTAAGTGGTTCCATCTGAATTGGATCAAACTCAATTGGCCTTCTACCTGTCTTTGTCAGAACGGCAACCTGTTCAACAAGGGAAACTATACAATCATGGTCATCTTCCATCATCATATTTACCTGCCCATCAGAGCCATTGTTTGAAAGCGTTTGAGCATAGTTCTGGTGGACTACACAGGCCTCTTCATTATGCGGGTCATTGCAGGTGGAGCACCAGCTGGCCTTGCCAGATGTACCGGCCTCGTCGTATTCCAAAACTGCAGAATTTCTCTCATGAGGTCTGCCGGTAGGAGCATATTGGTCCCTTGTGATTTGAGAGGCAGGCCTTCGTGGTGGATAATTCTGGTCTCGGAATTGGCTTTTCTTCATGATAGCCATATCATTCGCCATACTCTTCATAAACCCATACATATCTCTTAGCTCTTTAGCCTATTGCGGATTCAGCGAGGCATGAGCCGGAGTGGCTGGTAATGATAATGATGCCACTGGGGCAGGTAGTGTCGGATACTGCGGAGGTGCCGGTAGTTGTGGGACCGCATGGGTAGGATGTTGTGGCATCTGTACCCGAGACTGCGGAGTGGGCACTGCTTGACTTTGTGGGCCATGCACCCACGACTGACTGGGGTAGGTCAATGATACAGAAGAACTGGGTGCTGCTTGATTTTGTGAGTTATGAACCAACGGTTGACTAGGGTATGTCAACGGTACAGAAGAACCAAATGCACTTGGATACATGCTCTGAGGAAAATTTGGGTAAATCGGAGTCGTCGCCTTAGGTGGCATCCTCCCGACAACTATCAGGTCGTCTTCTGATTTTTGCGCTTGTTCGTACAGATCTGGAAATGTGTTAATATTGGAGTGTCTGATGCTTATGCTGAATGTCCGTATGGAACGCCCTTAAGTAATAGAATGCGACCTGTCGTGGGGTGGGCCGAAGGTCTTCAGGAACTCTCATCCAAGTTCGATCGAACCTGAGATTGAAGTTAGGTATTTCTTCTTGGGGATGCCTTTGTATGCCGGTGAACTGGTGTAACAGGGAGAAGGGGTTTGCTTGCTCATGAAAACCTCTTACTAACTTCCCAGCCAGTTGGTCCCACGAAGTGATGGTACCGGGCACGAGTGATCGGTACCAGTAGAGGAGCTTACCTCTTAAAGAGAGAACCAACAACTTCACCATGACATCTTCGTTGGTAATCTCGTGAATGCTTGCCAATCCTGCAACATCTTGGATATGCTCGGCCGTTGTTTTTCCCGTACCATCGTAGGTGGGCAGAGCTTTCAAGGCCGCAGGAGGTACTCTATGTTGAGCTGCTAGATTTAGGGGACCGGTATGATCCCAGGTCACAAACTGCCTAGCGGGAGCTAGTTGTGCTATGTGTGGTGGTGGGTTTCCCTGAAGTGGTGGCGGTAGTGGTTGAGCAAGAACAACGGAAACACTTGGTGCACCGGAATCAATGTTAGGTGGAACCTCAGCATGCTGACGATCCGGTGAATTAGGCGGAACTAGGGGCAAGCTAGTCGTTGTGTTGTCTAGAGTTGGACCCCGTGTAGCAATAGTAGCTTCCTGTGAGGATGTTCCGTCCAGTGGGGTATCAGGCCTGACCACTCTAGGACGCTCTCCAAAAGCGTGAATTTCAAGTTCGTAGAACTCGGCTTCTTCTGAGTTTCTAGCCTGTCGCCTGGTACGCATGGAGGCGTGATCTTTTAAGCTGGTCTGCGAGGCTTGGATGTATCGAAGTTCGTATGAGTCGCCAGATGTTCAATTTTGTCAATAGTAAGACAAACATCAACTTCTTAGTACTGCTTTTGTAGTGGAACGTTTGCGTCCCACCGGGCGTGCCAAAAACTGTTGGTTGGAGATCTGCCTTCGGTAAGGATTTGGTATTTTAGTGCGCCTTAGACCCGGCCAACATTGAAAGGCCGAGAGGAAGAAATGCCTCCCATGCCAATCTCCATAGATGGGTTGGTTCCCTTGTTATTCTAACTGAGGGGTTTTGAGATTAAGGAACTGAAAGGAATGGGAAATGACTGAAAAGAGAAATATGGCCACAGGCCGGATAGAATAGGGGTGATGGACTAACAGCACGAGAACTCTATTGCATTCTGAACTAGATAGCCCTCAAATACAGATAACTAATAGAAATTTAAACCAGAACATCTAGCATGTATAATCTCCAGGACTACTCCAAAGTTACTACTTTATCAACGACTAAATCCAGATATTAGAATTCAAGTTACAGTTTAAAGTAAGAAACGATAGAAGACAACCAATAGAAGACATACACATGAAAATAGAAGTCCCAGTCTAGAGCCAGACATCAGCTGTATTGATAGCAAAATTCAGGTTTTCATTTAGCCTCTAGCAAACATCCATCCATTTTACAATAAAAGAGCGGGCTTATATAGAGAATTTTGCCGCTTGAGCAATAAATGCTCATAAACAGAATATGGCGATGGAAGCCAAGATAAACATTACAAGGTGATATAGCCGCAAGATATTAAACAGGTATGGCAAGGGCTGGTGACTCCTCAAAATGTCGTTAATTGTCTTCAATGCTCTGACATACTTGGCTTGTTGGCGTCGTCTCCTTACTTGCAGGAACCGCCTCCGTAGAAGATATGCTTGAATTCCCGAAACGTCTAATCTGGAAGCTTCCAATAGCTGCGGGTGACCGAATAGGATATACTTCAAATCGTTGAGGTGGAGTGCTTCTGGAAGAAACCAACGCCAAAGTCAATCTGATGTACTGGCAAAGTGCGCCTGGCCTCGGGCGCAAGTGCTGAGTGCGCCCGGCCTCGGGCACACGGCCTGAGTGCGCCCAACTTCTGGCACACGGCCTGAGTGCGCCCGGCCTCGGGCGCACGGCCTCAGTGCGCCCAACTTCTGGCGCACGGCCTCAGTGCGCCCGGCCTCGGGCACAAGGCCTGAGTGCACCCAACTTCTGGCGCACGACTTGAGTGCGCCCGTCCTCAGGCGCACGGCATGAATCTGCAGTGCACCCAGCTTCCGGCGCAAGTGTGATGAAGTGTTGGATCTGCCTAAGGCTGAAACTTCATGGTCCCTTCTACAAAAGCTTTCTTAAAAGGCTAATAATACATCATGTTGAAGAAATGGCAAGAGTACCTGACAAGGCCTAGACGGATAGGCCTAGACGTCTAACTACTAGGATTAGATGGATAGGCCTAGACGTCTACTGTAATTCGCGTCATCTTCGATCTGCAACCATTTAACCTGCAACTGCACAACAACAAGAAGAATACAAGTCTACTCCAGTCTATCTCATACAAACCATTGATCAATACCTACAATACGACAATGCAATAACAATTCAATCACACTAAACACATGCTCCAGAACAATAATTGGTGTATTCACAATGGATCTGCATTTATGTCAAGTATGGACTGCTTCTGCATAAAATGGACTCCTACAAAAATGAATAGGGGGGTACTTATAGGGCAAGCCCAGGCAGTTATTGCAACCAACCTAGCTCAACCGTCCCAACTTCCCTATGTTAGCCCTTAACAATTCTGTTTTGCAGTGTAACAACCAGTCTTAGATGTCTAACAAATCCTAGACATCTTAACTAATCCTAGACGTCTTAACTAATCAGTCTAAGACATGTTAACAAATGATGGCTAGTTTTGTCCTTTAGTGCATTTCTATTAATCAGTCCGCATTACATCATGGCGGCTGATTTTACATTGCAAATCCTTACATTTATCAAAATAACTTATACATTATCAAAATTGTATATCAAAATTGCTTGTGTCTTGTAGACATTCTGTCAAACAGTTCAGCATGTTGTGTCTTCTTTGAACTGATGTCTACAAAACAGAACTATGAAGAGCAGCTAAAGGCCAAAGATGAACAACTGAAGGATAAGGATGAACAGTTGAAGGCCAAAAATGACGAACTTGCTGCAATGAAGAAAGACATGGAGAGGTATAATGACATCATTATAAGCTACAAGGCAGAAAAAGAGATAAAGTCATAGATATATGAGGCTCGAGAGAAAGAGTTAGAGCATAAGGATCAGCTCATTGCCGAAAGGGATGAACAGTTGGCTATTGCAGCCAGGACTGAGGCTAAGCTGAAACAAAGAATAATGAAGGGTGCTACGAAACGAGAAAAAGAGCTAATAGTGCAATTAGCTGAAATGGAGAAGAAAGCTAATCACTATGGGTTGCAGTGTCTTCAAATAAATAGATATGCAGAGAGATTGAAGGATGAACGGGAGGTTCTACAACTTCAGATAACTGACATGGGTGGAGCACTTGTCATTGGATCGCAGCAACAACAACCAAGTACAGGAAAGCAGCAAGCGTCGACGAGGACGCCAACTGATTTAAAGGGGAGGACGATGGAGGAGCGGATTTGCTTGTTTTGCTCCATGGGTGAAGTTGAAACCCTTCATCACTTTATTTTTTGTTGTCCCATTTATTATGAGATCCGGGGTAGGTTTCATTGCCTTTTTAGGGACAACTCTCGATTTGTTTCTACCTTCTTCAGATACCCGGACCGACGTTGTCTCACACTCTTTCTTAGGGAGATAACTCAACTTCGATGACAAAAAAGTTCTCCAAATGGATCTCACCATCCTCATAATCGGCTCATCACAACATACTTCACCAACTCCGACGGACCAGGTGACTTCGATTGGAAACGCCCCACATCATCCAGTTCGAACAGAAGCAGGGTCACTAGACAACGCACCAACAGTTTGTCAGGGTTTCGAACTAGCAATGGGCAGAGACATATCATGGACTTCTTTGGCTCCGATACTTCGGCCTCGACTGTTAGGAGAGATTAGTTTCTGGGGGGTTCTTGGAGCTTGCCCCTCCTGGGCTGCTCCCTCCCCCCTCCTCTCTCTCCGTTCTTCTTGGCGTGCACTCCTCTCTATTGGACTGCAACCCTCCCCCCTCTGCTCTCCCTTTTCTTTTCTTTTCCCTTTCTCTTTGGCCTGTTTGTCGGGTTTCATCTTGTATTTATCTTAGTTCTTTTCTTTGTTGGGCTTTTTAGCCTTCTAGCTAGCAGTCATTATTGTCTTTCTTATAGTCCCTTGGGTCTTATTTTGGCCCACCGCGGATATTAATAATATTTCATTTCATTTCATTTCTCCTTGCACCTCCTCTTCTGTAATCAACAACAATGTCTCCCACCTTTCACTTTCATCCTCTTCAAGAGTCCAAACTCGTTCGAGTATTGGTTCCTCCTTTTCTCTTGGTTGCTGTACTGAAGTATTCAAGTTCCTTCATTGAGCGATCCTCGATCGCTCGTGCTCCTTCTCACAGGCACTTGCTCCTCTCTGCGATCCCGACTCCTATGTCCTCGCAAAATTGAATATGTCATCCACATTTCTTCCCTTCACTCGTACTTCTCTACTGAATTGGACCTTCCTTGCTCTAGCAATGGAAATGACGCAAAATGTAGTACGAGTGGTGGTGTTCCCAGTGATGGGGTGGTGACAGGTTTGGGAATTGAACGGTGTTGCAGTCATGAGGCTGAAAACACCATTGGATGATCAATCTGAGACTGTATGGTCTCAATCGTACGGTCCAACTCATATGATTCTTACACTTGTACGATACCAACCTATCGTACAGTCGTCTTCTCATACAATCACTCTGTTGTACGATAACCGTGCTGTTGTACAATAACTCTGTCGTACGATCTTGTCGTTAGCTTGTCAATCCTTCGTACAGTTTATTCCAACGTACGATCTGTCAATCGTACAAACAACAAGAAATGCAAGTTGACTAATCCTGATCCAATCCTTTCTAGTAACACTTCTATGTGTGTCTTTGTACAATTCCACTATCATATGATCTGCAATTGTATGGCCTACAACTGTTTATGATTGCCAACTCCCTGTTGCTGCAATCAATCGTACAATTGGCTACAGTCCTGCAGATCCTACTGTAACTTGCAATACTACAGCCCTAACAATACAAGTGCTTAGCAGTCCTATCAACAAGTAACAATTCATACATCTTGCAATACTAACAAACACAACATTCATCATACAAACAATCACATTAATAAGGGCTGCAATTTGGAAGTAATGGCTGAATATATATATATATATATATATATATATATATATATATATATATATATATTTTATGTATTTACTGCTGTAACTAGCAGTATCCACAACCAATTACAGTGGCTGTCAACAGATAACAGCAATAGCAATGCTGTCTATTGTCCAAAATTCAAATCAACTTGATCTCCAGGTATATTGCAATAACATAAGCAAACATAATCCAGACTTGCACAAAACTCTATCAAACATGCTCAATAATCCTCAATTGCCTGCTCTCGGGATCAATACCTCTCTCTCTCGGATGACTAACTCCAAAATGAAGGAAAGGGGGCCTTATGAAGCCTGCCGGGGCCATTCCAAGCAGTTCTTGGGACAACGCGACATTTACAACCGCTACCCTAAATCCTTTGACTTGCATGAATTAATTTCACTTTTTAAAGTTATTATTAATTTTTTTAAGTGAAAAACCCCTTGCGAGGCCGCCTTGGTCTAAGAGACCACGAACAGGGGATTCTACACCGTCAAAGTCACCCGGGAGTCGCACCCGACCCTGCCCGCACCAACATTATCAATTGGATTTTGGATACCCAATTCAGCTTTTTGGTAGGGTGGAGATTTGAACCTGGGACCTCCCTTGGAGGATTGCCCTCTCCTCTCCAACTCACCTACAACACCTGGGTCACTTTTTAAAGTTCTAAGTCACTTTTATTAAACTCTAATTTCATGCACATTTTGCCTAATTTCGCCTCATTTCATTTAATTTGCACTTTAATTTCATTTTCTCTAATTTTATGTACATTTCATCTCACATTTCAATTTGACAAAATTACAAACAAAACTTGTCAAAATTGCAAGCACATTCTGTACAAATTTTCATTTCTTCTTTTGGGAAGCAGAATTGCAGCCTACATGGAATAGCCATGGGAATTGGCAATGCAATGGGAATACTTCCATTGTTGCAAGTATTGCTGATTTCCAAATACCTTCATACTATGATCTGAAATGGATCATAGATTTTATAGTTACTAGAAGTTAATATATGACTTTAGCATGGAGATTGGATGGAGAGAATGAGAAGACATCGAGTGCTAAGGGGATCACTTGAAGAGTCTAGGTATCATGCGGGGCTTGTAGGTATTACCATAAGCATGTAAAGAAAAGCATAATTTTGTTGGATGCATTTGGAAGATAATTTCAAAGGCAAGGATGACCAATCAAACCAAAAGGAGGTCAGAAGATATTCCTCCATTTTGAGGCTATTTCTAGCACTTTTAGAGGCATTTCCAAGCTCCATGACACCACCAATTAATAGATAATTCAACCAACTAGGGGTATAAGTGGAGCACAAAATGGGACCCTCCAAGACCCTGATACTAGGGTAAGTCAACTAATTAGGGGTATAAGTGGAGCACAAAATGGGATGCTCCAGGACCTTGATACTAGGGTTTTCGCCTTTAGCCAAAAGCAAACCCCAGGAGTTGCAAGGGTAGGATTGACGTGCAACAGTTAAGATTCTTTTTTGGAGAAATAGAACACAACATGCTACAATATAATTTCATTATTTATAAATAAACCTAGGTACACAATGGGAATAACTTACAAATACATGTGGATATATTGTAGACATAGTATCCTTCACAACCCATGCAATACATCATGGTCTAGTTGTAGGCAACAATTTTAATGTAGCAACGCCACAAGCGCCGCCTAAGCCTTGAGTTGGATGCATACGATTGATGAGTATGTGTATATGGGACAATCTTGATTGTAAATAGTTTATATTTCAAGCTTGTATAGAGTTGTACATGCATAATGATGCACAACATTATGTGTTGTGTTTGCATTATGTATGAGGTTAGTTTTGTGTTAGTTGAGCAGGTATGAGAGGATGATTATACAATTGCGCAACTACTTCCCCCTACTCGAATGCTATATAGAGAACCCCTACTTAAGTGTTTTGGTATCATATCACATCGTATTGTATGGAGTATTATGTTATTATGCTGATATTGTGCATTCCATTCTGGTAATATAAATCGCTGCGATTTCTTTATTTACACATATTTATGAATTGTTGCTATTGATGTTGCATTGTTGTTTGATACTTCCTAGGCATTTATTGCTGAAGTACTAAACTCTTGTGCTACATTTGGTGCCGTTGTTGCAACGAGTTTGGATCGAGGGCTACAATGACACCTAAAGTGATGCGAAAGTTGGATGATCGACAATCTATTGTGTGCACAAGGACATGGACGCAAATGGACAATAAAGGTGTTGATGTGAAGATTGCAAAGGATTGTGCAACATACAATGCAAGAAGTCGACTCTGATGAAGAGGTGCACGAGGAGGACTTGTGTGACAACTGACACAATAGCTGATGTGACAATTTGCATAATAAGCAACGCGATAACTTGGGTGATAAACTGTGTGATAACCTGCGAGAACTTGAAGACAAAGGAGAACACAACAAGTAGGCACAAAATTGACACAACCATAGACAAAAGATAGAGGTGTGCAAACACTGATACTCATTTGCATAGGACGAAGACGCATGGACAATGACGCGGAATGAGTATTGTCACCACAATGGAAATGTGTGGACCCCTCAAGAGGAGAGAAATTCTAAACAGATTGGATGATTTTTGATGAGGAGAGAGGAGAGCAAGATTGGTGGGAAACATCGTTCCTAATGGCAAAAGTGGAGCAATTGCATGTGTGCGCAATGGATGTGCGAAAGAAGTACGGGACAACAAGGACATCAATGCATGTGGAGTTGAACTTGTGTGGCCGCCTCTAGAGGAGGGAAGTCCTTAAACGGAAAGGGTGATTCGGATGAGGAGAGAAGAGAGCAAGATTGGTGGGAAACATTGTTCTTGACAAAAGTGGAGTAGTTGCATGTGTGCATAATGGATGTGATGAAAGACGTATGGGACAATGAGGACATCAATGCATGTGGAGTTGAATGCGTAAACGTGGAATCTTTCATGGGAGATGTCTAATGTGACAAAAAGGGTTGTGTAGAGGAGTAGGGTGTTTGTGTGGTGACTTTGACAGTAACACAATTGTTGGGGAGAGTGCTTAGAGGTGTAAGGGATGGGAGTCTAGCACAATGACAACCGCAACAGTGTTTGAGAGACTTGAGCCAATGCTCGTGTACATGTTAAGGTCACAAGGCAACAACATAGTAGGCCGATGTCTATTTGAAGAAACATTCGTGCAATTATCAAAAATAATTTTGTCAGATGAAGGATATGACGAAAAAAATTAAGTAACACCAAATAAGAAACAAAACTAGAGTACAATGTAGTTGACTATGGTGGTTTCGATGGGCAAGCAAACGTGTCTAAAGTTCTATGGAGATGAGGAGGACCTTGTCAGACATATCGACACTTGTGTGACAATATGGAAGTTGAACGAACTTAGAGATGAAGATACATGCTTAAAATTATTTCGAGCTACATTGAGAGGTATGGTGATGGAAAGACACCTATGTCATGTGAGAATCCGTTCACTTCATCGAATGAGCCAAAGAAAGAATTCAAGGAGTTCAGACTACTTTGTGATGACACTAAGATCATTATAGAAATCAAAACCACAAAGTAGAAGGACAAGAATGTGAAGTCCTACAACTATAATCCGAAGGAGTTCATCGATAAGATGGAGAATACATTTGCGATGGACTCCAAAAGATGAAATTTGTACCATCAATGATTTACTAAGAAGTGTTCAACAAAGCATTGGATTTCGAAAGTGAGATGAAGACAATGTTGACAAGTGGAAGTCGAAACAAGGAGTGATTCTGACAACTATAGTGATAATATGGACGCATTCATCCAAGTGCGCAAGAAGGATTTAGAGTGAGCAATTCATGAGATAGAAGGGAAGAAGAAGAATAAGGACATTTGGTGCTCGGATTGTTAGATGGATGGCCACACAAATGTTAATAGTCCCAAAAGAGCATACTATAATATTTGTGTTGTGCATAGGCATTCTGTTGCGGACTTTCCATTCAACCTAATGATTAGGAAACACTGGACCTTAATCATGTAGAAGGAAGAGGCTAAGCAAAAACTAAGTACCTTGAAGAGTGGAGTTGGTGTGATGAGTAGGGGTTACTAGAACAATCATCAAGGGAGAAGACCTGGTGCATAGAATCAAGTCGGTAATATACCATGTGGTGGAGAGAAAAAACTGCAGTATGATTTAGATGGTAGATCTATTGTGTAGTGTAGAAAGTGCCAAGAGTGCGGCCACTTTGCCAGAATATACACAAACACAACCAATGGCAACGCATTGATAGTCTGTCGTTTTTTTAGACCAAGTAACCACAAGGAAGGACATTGTTTGAAAACTCGAGTCAAAATATGAAGCTCTTGACATTGAAGAGATATCTTTGGAGAAGCATGTCCTTGTCGTCATGCATGCACAAACAAAAAAGAATGTAGAATATCCCAAACTTGCCAAGGACGAATAAAGGTGGTAGGAAGATCGCATGTAGATGGAAGAAGATATGGCGAGGGAATGGAGAGACAAAAAGGAGTTCACCACGAGGCAGGATGATGAGTTGCCAACGAAGAACTTGGCTTTCCAGTTGTTGGATTCAAGCGTCGTTGTGAATGTGGCAAACTTGTTTTGCACAATATCCGAGGTTCATGAGATGGTCAAGAGAGTTGATACACAAAACAAGGGTGATGGAGAAATCTAAGTTGTGACACGACATATGACGAAAAATCAATTCGTGGACCCAACGGTGTTGGTGATCAACGGTGAGAAGAGGCCTACATTTATTTATATTGAGTTGCTTGACCATACACTAACGCAAGTCGTTGTTGATGGTGGATTTAGTGTGAACGTCTCGCTAGAGAAGACCTGGAGAGAATTGGGTGTCCAACCTTGTGGCCACCTAGTTTGAGACTATTTAGAGTTGACCAATCTGGGAATAAAGACACAAGGAGTTCTCTTTGGGAAAAAGGTAAAAATTGTTGAGTAGAAGTTCATCTTGGATTTTGTGGTCATATAGTAGCTTGCTACTACTATCACGCTCAAAACGAAGGTTTGTTACACAAGTTGAGGCAAAAGACATAGCAGGGCAAAAATTAGTGAGAATTGATTAAGTGTTTGGAAGTGGTAGTGCCCCACTCGACAGAGCATCTTACTTTTGGAGCGCCCTTGATCGACAGAGCGCCTCGCTTTTGGAGCGCCCTTTCTTGGTAGAACGCCTCACTCCTGGAGTGCCACACTCGATAGAGCCATGATTGATAGAGTGCCTTACTTTTGTAGTGCACTTGCTCATTAGAGCGCCTTGCTTTTGTAGTGCACGTGCTCCTTAGAGCGCCTTGCTTTTGTAGTGCACGTCCTCGTTAGAGCGCCTTGCTTTTGTAGTGCACTTGCTTGTTAGAGCGCCTCACTTCCAGAGCATCCCACTCGGCAGAGCACCTCGTTCTTGGAATGCCTCGCTTGATAGGGCGCCTTGCTTTTGGAGTGCCCCCACTTGATAGAGCAACTCGCTTTTGGGGTGCTCCACTCAATAGAGCACCACGCTTTTGGAGCGCCTCACTTGGCAGAGCACCATGCTCTTGGAGTGCCCTTGCTCAGTAGAGTGCGCCGCTAGATAGAGCGCCTCACTTTTGGAGTGCCTTTCTCAATAGAGTGGATCACTTTTGGAGCGCCCTTGCTTGGCAGAGCTCCTCCCTGGGTTGGTGGTCTCGCTTTTGGAGTGCCTCGTTGGGTAGATGGCCTCGCTTTTGGAGTGTCTCCACTCAATAGAGGGCCTTGTTCCTAGAGCGCCTTGCTTTTAAAGTGCCCCACTCATCAGTGTGCCTTGCTTTTGGAGCACCCTGTTTGGCAGAGCGCCTTGCTTTTGTGTCTATTTTTGGCAACCTCGTAGTTATCACCATGGTACATTGTATGTAGTCCATTTTTTGGTTGCACTTTCAAGTATAAATAAGAGCTTGATGCTCATTGTAAAGGGTCTTTTGGCCTTCGAAGCATACTAGAGCTACTCTTTGGAGTGAGATTGTAAGAAATACTTCAAACATTGCAAATCAATGAAAGAATTGTGCATGGCATTTTGATTCAACTATGTCCCTGACTTCTTGTTTCATGAATGTGTGAAATCAGTGGCTCTGCCCTCCTTTCCCCTGTTAGTCCTTTCTTTCATTGTTGCTGTAGATTATTTGAGGATCTCATGCACTGAAGTTATTTGATCATTGCTGAACTGCCAATCACATCAAACTTGAACCTCACTATGGCTTTGATCATATTTTTGGTTTTCTTTTCTCTTGCACCCTTTTCTCCCAAAATGAAAGTAGATTAAATTTGTTTTCTGGACTTTTAGATTCGTTTTCTTTCCTTGTCTTTTCAGCTTATTCGTTTTTTGCATATCTTAGATTAGTTTTCTTTTATTTTTTGAGCTTAGATAGAAGGTATAAGGGAACCAACCCAAGATTTGGAGGTTGGGGTTAGTAGAAACCTCCCTATCCATATGTTGAACTGTGGTCACAGGCTCAAATCACATTCATCAATTTCCATGTTCAACAGTTCTGGCACACCCAGTGGGACACCAAATTATGATTTTGATACGAGACCGATATTAACTTAGCCACATGCAATTTTGTAGATCTACACAAGTAGATCACATATTTCTCATATATATAAAAAGGGTTTGTGCGCTTCACTAACGTGCATGAAACCCATAGTTTTTTTTACATTAAAATTTATGAGTTGTTTTCTGTTTTAGATTTCATGCTTCATATTTTTTCAAGCAAATGGTGACTTCGTTTTTGATCCAAAATCTTGCCTAACTTGTGATATGTGAATCTTGTTTTTTCAGTAAAGGACAGGAGTGAGATGGAATGAGATTGCATGGAAAAGAAGAGCCAAGTGTTCGCTCTGAAGTACCCTGCTTATAGAGTGCACCACTCACTAAAGCGCCCCACTTGTCGAGTGCCTTGCTCATTGAGTGTGAACTTGTCCCAATCACTTTTTGGTACAAATTTTGAGGTCGTCTCCTTGGCTCCGTTTATGAATACAAGATCCAAATCATGTTTAACGAGAATGGGAACGATTCTGTGAAACTACTCACTTACCAAAAGAACTTGAAGAGGACGAATATGACCATTTGGATGCATGACTCAAATCACCCTTCAGAGGAACCACAAATTGAGGACGTTAATTTGGACTTATAGGAGGAGAAACCAACATCAACCTCTAATATGTTACCTACGGTAGCTATTCTACAACAACAAAATCCCAATCCTCTTATGGAATAAGCGCAGCCCTATCCTTAGATCAGGACAAAGAAGTGGGTCATAGAACTCTCTACCAGACAAAGGCAATCAATACCCTCCAGCTTGGCCTTCCTCTTGGTCTCTTCAACACGCCTATTGTAAGTGGTTCACAACATCAAGTGGTGCATCCGATTCAACAAACACCGATGTCTCAACAAATGACACAAGGATCACAAACTATACCCAATCAACTGCCTCGTTCTGGAAGTTCTCAATTTTAACATGGGCAATAGATCTCGAAACAAGCATAACAACAATCCCAAAATTCTTAGCTCTTGCAAGATCAGCAAACATCCGTTAGGCAAAACCAACAAGTCCCTGAAGGGCAAATACAACACGTGCCTCAAAGCTCTTAGGGGCCTACATTGTTGCACCCGCAACAGGCTGCATAGAAAGCGCAACAACAGGTTGCACAAAATATACAGCAATCGGCAGTCTAGAACCTTCCATCACAAGTGCCTCTGAATACACAAGTTGTGCAGAATTTGCAACAAGTAGCTCAGAGTGTGTAGTCGAATCCATTGATGCAAAACCAATAAACGTTTTAAAATCCTAACGCTACTTAGAATCCACAGATACATGTGGGCCAACCCCTCCAAATTACTCCTCCCTAGCAGCTCCAATCACAACAAATTGTTCAAAACCAATTCCAACAATTTGTGCAGAATGTGCCCCAAGAATTTGCTCAATATTCATAGTAGCAACCCCAAACTTTGAATCTCATTTGGTAGAGTTTTCATATGCCGCATAACCTTCCACTACAGGCGAATGGTGTCTTATGGTCAAAATCAACCCATACATTATAGCCAAGGGCAACAACCCTATCCAATGTAGGTACAAGAGATACCCCAATAGTACCTCCCTAATTGGAATTTTCAAGGGCCCCTCAAATTGCTAGTATAATCGTTCATCTTGACTGCAACCCTTAAGTCCATCCCCTCCTTTTTAGGGAATGATAGTTGGACAATAATTGAACACCTGAATTATCTATCGACCTTGAAATCTATACACCAGATTCGTGAAGAGGATGTGATGGTCAGGTTCTTGGTTGGGCCATTGAGAGATAGAGTTGCTACGTGGTACTAAAGTTTTCCAAACGGGTCAGTAGTAAACTGGGCATCGATTTTAGAACCATTGGTGATGTGTTTTGGCTATACAATGGATATTCGGTCCTCCGGTTGAACAACATAGTGAGGCATCTGAATGAGAGCATTCATGACTCTAATATGAGATTCCTTCACATCGTTCATCTAAAATACCATTCAATATTAAACCGTCAAATGAAGGAGCTTTGGTTTGTTATGTGAGGGCCTTACATTCGGACTTACCTATGATGGTGTGGAATGCGACTCCAGTCACTTTTGTAGCGATGCTGGCCATGCTAAGGACATTCTCACCCAAGTTGATAGGTTACCACTAGCTCCCCCCATGACTTATATAACACATGAGTCCAAGTGCTTCTCCTTAGGCTTAGTATTCGTCACTTCCTCAATTAGCCCTACTTCCTATTTATGCATATCTACAAGCTTACCAACAACCTCAAACCACTATTTCACCTTCTCAAGTCATCACTTTCCTATAACACCTTGACACCAGCTCAATCAAGCACCCTATACACCGTCACGTACCTAGGCCAGTCCATGCCAAGTTTTATTGTTTACCCAAATCAAACTTTGGCATTGCACACACCTACCCCCAACCCTACTTAACAACCTCAGGGCTAATCATAGGTCGGAGGACTATCGAATATAATGGAATATATGAATAAATTAAAAGCTATGGTTAGAGACTTGAGTAACAAAATGATGATCAGCTAGAGGCAAACAGGATGGTGGCAATAGAAGACGACTTTGTATCTGACCAAGGACCGAGTACCTCAACGAGCAAGTGGATCAACGTGAAATTAATTGCAGAATAACATGGTAAACTCTAATCCGAAGATTAATATCTTGTGGTGCTTCACTTGTAACATTGGGCATAATTTTTGCATATGGAAGCATATTGAGCCCTTTTTTTCAAAGCACACAATTTTTTGAGCTTACACATTGGTAGCATCAATTCAAGGACCTATACACTGTTAGGGGTTTAATTGTTTAAGATGGATCATCAAGCCCTTATAACTTGCCTCAATGGGAAAAATTGCAGTATTTGATCAACTCAAATGATTGGCCTGTTATGCAGTAAGAACCTGTGGTGCATCTTTCAAGAAGATAAAGCAACAACCCTTGATGAAGAAACTCACCAACATAAGCAAGAAGAAGCTCTTGGCCTATTCTCCTTGTTGATTGAACCAGAATTGCTTTTCCATATCAAAGAAGAAAACAAACCTATCAAGGTATGGTCAAAATTGCATGAGTTATTTGGAAAAGTAAATACAACTGAAGTAAATCACTTGGAATTAGAGCTTTCTTCTCTCAAATTGGTTAAGTTTGATAACATTGAGGACTATATGTGAGATTTAAGGCATTGAAAGTAGATATTGCATCTTCTGGAGCCAAAAAGAAAGATGATACAAGATGTATGAAGATTGTCCTCGCTAATCTCTCTCCTAGTTCATTTTCAGGTAACAATGAGGAATTGTAGTGTTCCTTCACAAATACAGGCTCATGCAAAGGAATTCAAACCTAAGGAGGCTGACTCAGGGGCCCTTTGAAAACTGCATCTCAGATGCCAAATGTGAAAACTGCAACTTTGATACCAAATGTGAGAAGTATAGTTTAATTTCCTCAGAAATGTTACACAACCAGCAATTTTACACAGCCAACAATTTTACACAGTCAACAATTACACAGCCAGCAATTTTACATAGCCAACAATTTTACCAAGCCAGCAATTTTACACAGCCAAACAATACTCAGGAACTTCAACAGGATGGGTGCCTCAAAAAAATTTAAATAGGAAAAAACAGATTTTTTTTTAAAACAAAATTACACACATAACAGTCATTACAATCTTGAAGTGAATATGCACAACTATAGTTTTTACTTACCTTCAGTTACAAATTCCACTACCTAACTGACATGAAAGAGAATATGCACAACTACCTAACTATATAAAACTGACATGAAAGAGAATATGCATAGCTACCTAACTGTAGAAAACTGACATTTATCCTTACACGTTTTTGCTCAGTATCAAATTTCCAACATTCTCCCCCTTGATGCTGAGAGGTCTCACAAGACCGTCTCTAAGTTTTAAGAACTGAGCTTTGGCAACTCTTTTTGTGAACACATCAGCAAGCTGCTTCTGAGTGCTAAAGTACTACAACTCTATTCTTTTCTTTTGTACCATATCCTGATAAAATGATACTTCAAATCAAAGTGTTTAGACCTGCTATGATGGATGGGATTCTTTGCCAATTGAATTGTACCCATATTATCACAAAAAATGACTGTAGGATGATATTGCTTCTCATCAATCTCCTCCGATACCTTCGTAAGCCACAAGGCTTGTGCACTAGTTAAAGTGACTGCAATATACTTAGCTTTTATGGAGGGAAAGACCAACTGATCCTTATTTGAGCTTCATGTGATCAGTCTCGAACCAAGAGAAAAACAATTGCCAGAAGTAGACTTCCAGTCATCCAAGCTGCCGCCCCAGTCAGAATCACTAAAATCAACAAGCTCCATCTCTTTAGTTGCATAATAATGAATGCCAAAATCAAGAGTACCTTTCACATACCTCAAGATTCTCTTGGCAGCCTTCAAATGAATTTGAGATGGTTCATTCATGTACCTTGAAACAAGAGAAACGACATAAGCAATGTCCGGTCTAGTGTTAGTGAGAAACATCAAACTTCTCACAATGTTTCTATAACCTGCCACATTTACTTTCTCAGCTCCATTGTCCTTGCATAACACTGCTCCATGGGCAATCGGAGTGGGAACTGGTTTATATTTGTCCATACAAAACTTCTTCAACATATCTTTAGCATACTTTGATTGAAAAATAAAATTTCTTCATGTTGACGAACCTCCATTCCAAGGAAGTAATGCATCAACCCCAAATCTTTCATTTCAAACTCATTCATCATAGTGTTTTGAATTCATCTTTCATTTTTGAGATGATTATCTTCTTGATTATCGGCTATCTTCACAGGATCCGTACTTTTGGAGATACCCCTGAGGGTTGCAGGCGTATCCTTACCTCGCCCTTCGCCCCTCAATGGAACTCTCTCCGAGTTCTCGGGAAGGCCGGAGGAGCTGGTATTTTCAGGTTTCTGCCCTCCTGGCCAGCATTCAGATATAGATAGATAGGCTCCTCCTTATTCTTTAGGTGTTCTTCCCCCTCTCGACTTAGTAAGGAGAGGATTCTCCACGAGAGCTGGAAGGATGTTAGTCTCTAGTACACCAGATGCACTTGGATCTCTCCTGTTGCCCCTCTTTCCCCCAAGATGTCTTTCTTCCATGAGCACTTCTTATAGATACAGGAGGGCAAAATAGTTCCTCCTTAATATCTTCAGCAGCACGCAATGCATAGTCTTCGGATCACTATTGGGCAACTCACAGTGTGTGCTCACCAACTCCGGAAGTCAGATCACCATCTTCCGAGGGAGGAGCGGATTTGCTTGTTTTGCCTCTTGGGTGATGTTGAAACCCTTCATCACTTTATTTTTTGTTGTCCCATTTATTATGAGATCTGGGGTATATTCCACTGCCTTTTCAGGGACAACTCTCGATTTGTTTCTACCTTCTTCAGATACTCGGACCAACAGTGTCTCACACTCTTTCTTAGGGAGATAATTCAACTTCGACGACATAAAAGTTCTCCTCCAGATGGATCTCACCCTCCTCAACATCGGCTCATCACAACATACTTCACTAGCTCCAATGGACCAGGTGACTCCGGACGGAAACACCCCACATCATCCAGTTCGGATGGAAGCAGGGTCACTAGACAGCACGCACACAGTTTGTCAGGGTTCCGAACTAGCGCTGGTCAGAGACATATCAGGGACTTCTTTAGCTCTAGTACTTTGGCCTCGACTGTTAGGAGTTTAGTTCCTTGGGGGTCCTTGGAGCTTGCCCCTCCTGGGCTGCTCCCTCCCCCCTCCTCTCTTCCTGGCGTGCACTCCTCTCTTCTGGACTATTGCCCTCCCCCCCTTTGCTCCCCCTTTTCTTTTCCCTTTCTCTTTGGCCCGGTTGCCGGGTTTTGTCTTGTATTTATCTTAGTTCTTTTCTTTGTTGGGCTTTTTAGCCTGCTAGCTGGTAGTCATTATTGTCCTTATAGTCTCTTGGGTCTTATTTTGGCGCACTGCGGACATTAATAATATTTCATTTCATTTCATTTCTACATACAAACATACAAGACGAATATCATTACATTCTTTCATGGAGGAGAGGTTAGGTTCACTCTTGCTCCTTTTAAAGCCACTTTGTTTTAAGTATCCAATTATCCGGGCATACCATGCCCTTGGTTCTTGCTTGAGGCCATACAAGTCCTTTTTTAACTTGTATACGAAGTCTTCTTCACCTTTAACCTCAAAATCTTGCTGTTGTTGTACATACACTTCTTCTAATTACCCATTCAAGAAGGCACTTTTCACATCCAAGTGATGCACACTCCATCTCCTTTGGGCTGCCATAGCAATGACCAATCTGATTGTTTCTTGCCTTGCTATAGGTGCAAAAATTTCCTCATAATCATTTTCCATACCTTTGTGTGAATCCTTTAGGAACAAGTCTAGCATTATGTCTTTCAATACTGCCATCTCTGTTATACTTGGTCTTGTAGACACATTTGGAACCCACACATTTCTTACGATTGGGAAGTCTCACAAGCTCCCCAATATAATTCTTTTGAAGGTAATTGATCTCATCTTGCATTGCTTGCACCCACACATCATTAGTACAAGCATATTCAAAACAACTTGATCAACTTCATATATGTGCAGCCTTTCCAATCTTGAAACAACTTGATCAACTTCTCGAGTTTAGCCTCTTGTAAGCCTTCTTTCAAAATTGCTATCCAGCATTTGACTTGGTGGGTGAGCTTGAAGAGTTTTCTTCTCCTTCTCAGTCTTCATAATGGGTGATGAATTACTTGAAGAACTTGAAGAACTACTTGAAGGACTGCTTGGAGGACTTAATGGAGGAGTAGGCACACTAGTGGGTTGTTCACCACCAACACTACCATTATCAACATTGATGGTCTTACCAGCTTGGCCTCTTTGATGACCATATACTCCCCCTTCATCAAAAACCACATCTCTAGAAATCACCACTATATCCAATAAAAATGCAAGGCTCACGTTTTGGATAAGTTTCTTCCTTTTCTCATTAGCAACATGAACATAGTCTAAACAACCAAAAACTCTAAAATAATTAACATTGGGTTTCTTCTCATACCATGCTTCATAAGGAGTTATCTTATCAAGAGCACTTGTGGGACTCCTATTAAGAATGTATACTGCTTTAGCAACCGCATCAGCCCAAAAGAATTGCTCAGCTCCTTGGTTTGAAGCATGCTTCATGCCATCTCAATCATAGTCTGGTTCTTTCTTTCAGCCACCCCATTTTGTTGAGAGTGTAGGCAGTTGTGAGCTGCCTCTTGATTCCATTTTTATCACAAAACTGTGCGAATAGCCTTGAACAATACTCACCACCACGATCAGTTCTTAAACACTTAATTCTATATTTGCTTCCATTTTCTACAGAGGCTTTAAAGCTCTTGAAAACGTCTAAAGCCTCATCTTTATTTTTCAAGACATATATCCAACAAAATCTAGAAAAATCATCAATAAAAGTAATAAAATAAGATCACTTACCCAAGCTTTTGGTTTGTAGGGGGCCACAAATATCAGAATGAACTAATTGGAGTGGATGTTGGGCCCTATACACTTTTTCTCTTGGAAACCTTTCTCTAGCATGCTTGCCTTTGGCACATCCCTCACAAACTTCTTTGTGATATTCAACTTTGGGAAAACCAAAAACTAGCTCTTGAGAAGTCAACGACTTCAAAATTTGAAAGTTTAAGTGGTCATACCTCAAATGCCACAACCAACTCTTATCTTCAATAGCAACGTTTGACAAGCTGCTGCCATTACCTCCAAACTTCAAAGGAAACATTCGATTGCTTGACATGGGAACAATAGTGACAACTTTGTTCCCATGATTCTTGTCATATATGATACATTGCTTATCATCAAAAACAACTTTGTAATTCTTTTCACAAAGCTGCCCAACACTCAACAAATTATGCTTAAGATCAGGAGTGTAATAAATATTATGTATTTGCTTTTTACCTTCCTTAGTATTTACGTTCGTTACGCCTTTTGCTGCCACCTCCAAAAACTACTTGTCACCACCCTTGATCTTGGTCTTGAATTTCTCATCTATAGTAGCAAACAACTCCTTGTTGCCCGTCATATGGTTGGAACAGCCAGAATCAAGATACCAAGTCTCTTGAAGAGTCTTTTCATCCTTGTCATAGGATAAGAACAAGTTGCTTGAAACTTCCTCATTCTCATTTGCATAATTTACTCTTTTTCCTTCATTTGTAGCTTTTACTCTACATTCTTTTTCAAAATGTCCATACCTTTTGCAGTGGTAGCATTGGACATTTCTCTTGTCAAGTCTTCCTCTTCCTCTTCCTCTAGCAGCAGGTCCACCTCTTCCTCTTCAAAAATTCTGATTCTACCCTTTGCCTTGTCCCTGGTTGCTTGTACTAGCACCATCATTCTTTGCAATTTTACCTTTGAGGCAACACCCTTCTCTTCACCTTCACAAAAGGTGTCTCTCAGTCTTTCTTCATGTGACATAAGAAAACCAACAAAATGATCAAACTCCAATATTGTCAAATCTTTACTCTCTTTAATAATGATGGCAATATGGTTCCATCTTGGTGTTAGAGTTCTTAGCACTTTCTTCACAACAACTTCCTTCTCCATTGTTTCTCAAGAGTGGTCATTCTATTAACCACATCTTTTACTCTAACACAATATTCACTTACACTTTCAGATTCTTGCACTCTCAAAACTCTCTCTTCAAGGTTTGCAACTTGACCACATTTACTTGGTCACTGCCTTGGTAAGCCTTGTGTAAGTCCTTCCAAGCATCGTTAAATGATTTTGCATAGGCAATCCTTGGAAACAAGCTCTTTGTAGACAGGGGTGAGTACATTCCCGGGGTGAGGGGATGATGATAATCAGGACGGGTTAACAATAGATCATGGGCAATGTATACCTTACTAGACCAGGTCTAGACATCAAACAGATCAGACGTCTGAGTGCACAGTATAGACGTCAAAGGCTATACGTCTGGGGAACACGTCTGGGAATTAGATGTCAGGGTGCTGGAAGTAGACATCTAAGGTAGACGTCCTGGTTAGACGTCTAAGAGCAACTATGTCCAGACGTCAGTCAATCAGGTCAGACGTCAGGTTCCGGGCTAGACATCTGAGTACAGGGTTAGATGGTTGGGATGGTTAGACGTTAGGTGTCAAGGTTTAGACGTCTAAGTTACAGGACTAGACGACTGGGTGGTTAGACGTCTAGGTGCTGGTTATAGACGTCTGACTACCTGACTCGTCGACTAGACGGATAAGATGGTCGTCTGACGGGTGGGTCAGATGGCAAGGCTTAGACGTCTTGGGCTTTTCTGCTCTAGTCCTTAGCACCTACAACTACAATGAACCCGTTCTCGTCCCTGACGCTGAGCACAACCTGCAAGACAATCCGTCAAGATAACCCTGCAACACAACCAGTCAATGCAGTTTTTGCAACACAACCTGCAACTCGCATGGAAACTTCACAACACCACACGCAAAACAAGTAATTCGCACAAGAGCTTTGGCATGATCAACAAATAGATACAGATCCATACAAAAATGAATGGGGGGTATATATAGGAGGGCAAAGTAGTTATTGCAATTACTTTGTGTTAGGATCTCATCCTAACCCTTAATGTAATAACTTCCTTGATGTAATAATTCCTAGTGAACGTGGGTAGTACCCATGATTAATATTTTGTAATGTTCTAAGTTTTAGCTTAGGTAGTGCCTATGACAAATGGCACCCTTTTTATGTAACACATGGTAGATAGGTGGCATTGTGCATGTAATTCGTGTGGCATTGTGCATGTAATTCGAGTGGCATTGTGCATGTAATTCGGGTGGCATTGTGCATGTAATTCAAAGTGGCACTATGCATGTAATTCGGGTGGCATTATGCATGTAATCCAGGTGGCATTTTGCATGTAAGCCAACCTTGGAAGGAAACTCCTTAAATACCCGAAAGGGCACCAATGTAACCATCTTTTGCAAAATTAATGAAGTATTGAAGGAGGTTGCCCCTCGAAGAGGCCTGCGATTCAGTCCTATTGTGAGATTGTTCTTTATGCAAATTTCTGTTATATTAATGTGATGTTTATGTGAGTTATTTCCAAGCAATTGTGTGAGAGTGTGTTATTTGAGTTTATTTTATAGCAGGATCTTAACAAGTGGTATCAGAGCGCTTTCCAGGGCCAAGTTCTCATTGCAACTGCAACGATTCTTGCCATCCAATCTGCTCGTTAGGTATAAATTCTGTGTGTTTTTTCCATTCCGTTTTTCCTTATTAAAAAAAAAAAATCCAAAAAAATACAGTGTTTTTTTTTTCCAGACCAAAAACAAAAAAATATATTGTTAGTTGAGTAGGTAGAAACCCTGTACCGGGGGTTTTAAAATATCGCGAAGGATCTGTCGTTATTGGCTAAGCTAGATAGCCCATAAAGCGTCTAGTGAAGTGAGGGGCGATCGTGCTCCAATACCCGTGCCTCGCACGTAACTCGCGCACGGACTTGAGCTCCCACGTATCTTCGGGTATATCGGGAGACCATCTAGGATTAAACAAACTTTTAGCCATTAGGAAGCTCTTCGGCCTTGTATTACTCATAGTCTACGGGACACAAGCATCCCGGACGATTACCCTCCCGTATTGTCGTAGAGGCAGTAGTGTGCTCAAGGGTATGTGTGGAATCCTCCTTGAGTAGTGGCCTCGAAATATTGGTCCGAGCACTATTGTTCGTCACTGTCGGTATATTAGAGGGCCTATGGGTGGTACATACTCCTATACTTAGCATTCCCTAGTTCTGTTAAAACTGCAACCTGTAAAAAACGCAAAAATAAAAATAAAAATAAGAATCCAAACACCCCCGTTCGTAAACCTGCATTTCAAAAGTGAGCATATGAGAAAGGAGTCCTCTACCAAAAAAATAATGTAAGGGACATGCATTCGGGATAAGCCATGAGGGTGACACTTAAGTTGAAAGTCTGGAGAGTAACAGTAAAATTTACAAAGGCAGCCATAGTCAGTCGACTGAGTCGTAGAGGTCAAGACAATCAGGGCAGAATTCACAGCTTTCGTAGTCGAACAGAACTGTCATATCGCTCACCTGCAAAATACAGAGAATCTTGAGTGTGAAACACGGCCGCTTTAGATAGTGCTCCAAGCACCCAACTTTTGCTCAGCAGCTCGTAATCGGAATCAGAAACACCGTTAGACTCAAAGAAACAGAGATAAAAAAAAAAAAGTCTGGGGTGCCAAAAAGTAGTGTTGAGAGATATAGCTCATTGTGACCACCTCCTCCTGCTGATCATTTTGATATATAGCACCCAAGCACTTTTTTGGGCACTTACTAAAAATAGTAAGTCAAAAAAATTCAATTCTATTTTTAGTAACTCGGTCACAAAAGGTCAAAAAATGGCCCAGGGTACCCGTGGACACCATAAAGAACTAGAACACTTGGAGTCCCTAACAAAAGCCATTGAGAACTTGAACTCGGCTTTTCACTCCATAAGGGAAGAAGTCCAAGGTCTTCGCCTAGAGCATGAGGCCACTAGCAATCGCTTAGAAGAAGCATTGACTGAAGTGGACAGCAAACTGAGAAGAGAACCACCCAAATCAGAATACCAAGCTGAGAGTTCTACAAGGAATCGTGACCATGATACACCCTTTAGAATGCCCAAGTTGGACTTTCCCAAATTCAGTGGGAAGGATGTTGATGGGTGGCTATGTCGGGTTGACCAATTCTTTCGACTTCATAATGTACCAAGTATTTCATCGAGTCCGGATGGCTTCCTTTAACTTGGAATCCGAGGCTCTACACTCGGTTTCAATGGTTGCGTCTTACCTACCCAAATCTCTCTTGGGAGGATTTTGAATCCCAAATACTCACTCGATTTGGTCCTAGTGAGTTTGAGGACTTCACAGGAGCCTTATCCAAACTACAACAAACAGTGGTCGGCTCGAGAGTACCAAGCTCAATTTGAAAAATTGGCCAATCGAACAAGAGGATTGAGTGAAGGGTTCTTCCGTAGTTGTTATATCGATGGGTTGAAGATGGAACTCCAAGCGTAAGTCAAAATGTTGAAACCACGAACTATGATGGAAGCTATCGCTTTGGCCCGTCTCGGCCGAATCTAAACTCTCTCGCCCAAAGACGCCCATCAAAGTTTCCTCAAAATAGACCTTCATTTCCCCCGAGAGCCCAACACCCAGATGATAATAAACCTGCCGCACCCAAGCGCCTCACCACCGAAGAGATGGATGCACGTCGTGCCCAAGGATTATGCTACAATTGTGATGAAAAGTTTTTCAAGGGGCATAAGTGTGCACACAAAAAATTGTTCTTGATAGATGTTGGAGAACCTGATACCGTTGACGAGAGTGATGAGGATGAGGACCCTCCATAAACACCTCCTCCACAAGAAGAAGGGAAACAGGAACCCGAGACATCAATTACAATCCATGCCCTTGAAGCATTACTACTCCTCAAACCATGAAGGTTACAGGATGTTTCAAGGGCCAACGTCTTTCCATCCTTTTGGATTCGGGAAGCACGCACAACTTCATTGACCCTAGAGTTGCTCAACGGGCAAATTGCTATATCCACAATTGTAATTCCTTTGAGGTCATGGTAGCCAATGGGGGAACCTTATCTTGTAAAGGAAAGTGTCGCAATGTTAAAATCAAGATAGGGGACTATGAACTCAAGCAAGACATGTTTGCCCTCCATTTGGGTGGATGTGATATTGTTTTGGGATGCCAATGGTTGAGTACGTTGGGCACTATCAGTTGGAACTTTGCTAAACTTTGGATGCAGTTCTTCCATAACGGACAAACACACATCATCAAGGGCTCCCCGACAGGAACACCTCAAATTATCAGTTCAAACGGCATGGAGAAATTGCTAAAGAAATCATCACGTGGGGTCATTGCACAACTATTCTCCATCCAACCATCCACATCTCCAATGGGTGAAATCCCACCAGACATGCAACGGATTCTCCACAAACATGAGGCCATCTTTTCGTAACCCATCACACTACCACCGCATCGCTCTCACGACCATGCCATTCCATTATTGCCGGATAGTACACCTCCCAATATCAGACCACCTTATGAGCGACTCAAGCGCACCTTATTTTGGAAAGGTAGGAAACAGGACATTCGCTCTTTTGTGGCAGACTGCGACACATGTCAAAGGATGAAAAGAGAAACAGTGCACTCTTCGGGCACTCTTCCACCCTTGCCGATACTGGATCGGTGTGGACCGACATCTCTATGGATTTCATAGAAGGGCTACCTAAATCTGGAGACAAGTCTCGTTATTTTTGTGGTAGTGGACCGCCTTTCAAAGTATGCTCACTTTTGTGCCCTAACCCATCCTTACAAAGCATTCACTATTGCCCAAATTTTCCTTGACTCCATATTTCGCCTTCATGGCATGCCAACCTCCATTGTATCTGATCGTGATCCCAGCCTTACTAGCAATTTTTGGCAAGAGTTGTTTAAGTTGCAGGGACTCAACTCACAATGAGTTTAGCCTACCATCCGCAAACGGATGGTCAAACAGAGGTTGTTAATAATCGCTTGGAAACCTACCTTCGCTGCTTGCCTCCGATCATCCTACTCATTGGGCAAAATGGCTTTCTTTGGCCGAATGGTGGTACAACACTTCCTATCATACCGCCACCAGAGGCAGAGTACGGGCACCCTCCACTCACGCCTCCCTCCTACATTTCGGGCAGCTCCAAGGTACAGGTTCCATCAACACTTCCCGAATTGGATGAAGAAGGCTCCATCTTACTTGCACCAAAGCAACTGTTGTATCGTCGAACTCGCAACCGTACCATCACAGAGGTCCCGGTTCGATGGCGTGGACTTCAACCCGAGGATGCTACATGGGAGTCCCTCCATCAACTCCAAAGAATAGCTTCTCATTTTTAGCTTTGAGGACAAAGCTTCTTCAAGGAGAAGGGCATGTTAGGATCTCATCCTAACCCTTAATGTAATAACTTCCTTGATGTAATAATTCCTAGTGAACGTGGGTAGTACCCATGATTAATATTTTGTAATGTTCTAAGTTTTAGCTTAGGTAGTGCCTATGACAAATGGCACCCTTTTTATGTAACACATGGTAGATAGGTGGCATTGTGCATGTAATTCGTGTGGCATTGTGCATGTAATTCGAGTGGCATTGTGCATGTAATTCGGGTGGCATTGTGCATGTAATTCAAAGTGGCACTATGCATGTAATTCGGGTGGCATTATGCATGTAATCCAGGTGGCATTTTGCATGTAAGCCAACCTTGGAAGGAAACTCCTTAAATACCCGAAAGGGCACCAATGTAACCATCTTTTGCAAAATTAATGAAGTATTGAAGGAGGTTGCCCCTCGAAGAGGCCTCGCGATTCAGTCCTATTGTGAGATTGTTCTTTATGCAAATTTCTGTTATATTAATGTGATGTTTATGTGAGTTATTTCCAAGCAATTGTGTGAGAGTGTGTTATTTGAGTTTATTTTATAGCAGGATCTTAACACTTTGCTCCAACCGTCCAACCGTCCCCTTAACAACTTGCTTTAGACGCCTAATTGCAGTTTGTTAGACGTCTTAACTTAACTAGACGTCTAATCCTAGACGTCTGACTAATCAGCCCTTTAACACAAATGACGGTTGTTTTTGTCCTCTAGTGCTTATCTACGTAATCAAGCCTTTTCCATTGATTGGCTGATTTTACAAAAGTAACATAGCAACATAACATTCCAAAATTGTTATTTACAATCAAAATTGATGGACATTGTCATCAGCCAGTTCTTTATGATTTGTCTTGCTTAGAACTGCTGTCTACATCTATCCTCCCCTTCGAAGAAGTCGATGTCCTCAACGACTTTCTCCGTTCAGTTTGAGGAGTTCCAGCATCTGTGGGTACTGTAGTTTGTGGATTTGCAGCTTGAAATACTTTCTCGTACTCTTGGAGTTGAGCCTGCATGCTCTCACGTTCCTCTTTGAGCCTCTTGGAATAATTAAAATATTTGGCCCATTCCACTCCCAAGGCATTAGCACGATCTTCGGTTTGCCTGAGACTGGATAACAGTTCAGCCTCCCTTTGTAGGAAAATTTCTTTCATGCGCTGTTCTGACACTGAAGGAGCAGGTGTAGCTTTTTGTGCTAACTGTTGTTGTGCCAGTCGCAGTTCTTCCCTTAAGGCTGCCTGTTCTTGTTGCCAACTTTCCTTTTCCTGTTTCCAAGCACGTTCCTGTTGACTCCGGTGAGCTGCAAATGCCTCTGTTTGTTTGATTAACAGTTCCTTTGCACTTTTAAGCTGTGAGACGTCAGCTTCCAACTGGGAAATTTGCTGGTCCTTTTCCTCCAGTTGGGTGGTCAGGTTCTGTAAATTCTGTGTTAGTCCCTGAATCTCCTGTTTGACTTCATCCATCCGTGCCATTCCTTGCTCTAAGAGGCGATCCTTTCCCTCCAAGGCTTCATAGGCAGCTTGTAATTCACTCTCAACTGCCTGCTTTGCTGAGTGCACACACTTAATCCCTTCTCCTAGCCAACTCAACAAATGTGCAAGGAAATTCAGCTGTGTATAGATTGGCAGTAATT